>OV121074.1:71347648-72547648 GCA_921293005.1 Nemoura dubitans
TGCGTAAATACTACAGGAATGCAGAGGCATTAAATAGGTCGTTCATCAGGGCGGCAGGTTACCTGTGACCCCGACGTACTCTGACATGCGACGCACTGCGACGTCGGTGCCCAAGTCTCGCACGAAACACAGGGTATACAGGGCATTGTTCTCGCCCCCCCCCCCCTCGCCGTGGCACGAGATGCTATCAACCCGTGGAGTTATTAATGGGCGCGCTGTACACGCCGGTCGGTGTTACTTTGTTTTGTCCACCCCACCCCGTGTGTGTATTGTCGGGCGTCCTCGGGTCGGTAACGTACGCCCGAGGGTCTAAGGAGGTGTCCGATGCCGGCGTCGGCGTCGGCGTCGGCGTCGGTTTGATTGCTTTGTTCGGCGGCTCGTTTTGTGCCTCGCGATGAAGAGACCCGCCGTTTTTCTTTCGCCGAGCGGCGGAATTACCACTCTGTCGGTCGGAATGCGACCGTTTCTGTGATCGATTCGATGAATGCAATATCTTCCCCCCCGTTTGTATAGCGGAGCAAATATTAATAGGGAAAAAAATCTCTGGAGATGGATTCTCCGTGAGGCGTGACTCGACGGAAATGTGCGCGCCGCCGCGGAGGGAAAGTCCTTTCTTCGAGTGCGCCGTCTGCCGCTGCTCGGCGTGCATGGTGTGTATATAGAGAGTCGACGTGGCGATGATGGAGTGGTTCCCGGAACGACATATTCATGCGCTCGACGCGAAGTGATCGCGTTCTCTGCTGCTCTGTGCGCGATACAATTGAACATTCATCTCATCGTCATGACTACACACAACGGCTCAAGGAACAGATTGTACACGTCAGTGGGGGCAATGGGGTGAGAAAGGGGGCCTGAACAGGCCGGCTACTCGGCACTCTTTCCTATATATATAATATAATATATGCTATACTTGCGCGAAACCACACAACTTGATATCGTATTATTGTGAGGAAAGTGGATTCAGGGATTCTCTCTAGAATAATGGACGTATTAATCTCGACCGTATATATAATGTAGGTATAAATGAAACTGAGTTTAACATGTTTATAAATTAAACACAGAGCCATTGAAAAAACGATGGATTTAATTTAAATTACAGCTCCCATTAAAGTTTAAACTAATATTGCTATCAAGTATTTTTTAGAACGCTGACACATTTCGCTGTTTAGTCCAGGGCATAAGTGAGTAGGTTAGTGAGGGATCACGATGAGTTACCGCCCGAATGGCCGCTCACTGCTCTCACTTCTCGGTAGATTGGTGAGGGGGTGGATAGGTGGGTGACCAGAGAGGGGGTGGGGGGGGGGGGGCGTTCGCTTCATCGCGATTCCACGCACTCGTCCCCGTATCCCGTCGTAAAAACGCCAGCCACTAAAAAAACCCGTACAGAGGAACTTGTTCACGCGGTTGACGCGAGAGCAGAGTCCCGACGCGGACCCGGCGCAGGCAATAACAAGCATCCCTCGGGACGCCCGCTCAATCCATATCCTAGTCGGATGTGCCACGGAGGCGTCCTCATGACTAAGCAAGACGTCAATTCCACGCCGGTGAGATACGTCCCACGCATCGACGAGATCGCCGTCACGATCGCCGCGGCACGGCGTCGCAGAAGGAGGCAAAACACGCGCGACGGATTGATCTTTGTCGAGCGATGGCGACGTCCTCGACAATGTCCTGCGATCAGATCGGACGCGTCGGGGCGGCCAAAGTTGCACGGACGTCGCGGCGTCTTTTTTTTGTCGCCGCGGTCACCCGGGACTGGCGTCACGGCGGCCGTTTTTGTCGGCGCGCAGCTTGTGGTCGCATTGGAGGATATACAATTTGTGTAATGGACCGGGCTGGAGTTTCGAGCACATCGAGCCGCGATGGTTTTAGGCTGGTTTTGCCTAAATTATTCTCGCTGCTTTTTATGGCACCTCTGATTCACTGCCTCCGCGCGGACAGAGTCAGATTGAAACACGGCAGAAATTTGCCAAAACTCATTGTGCAAATTTATTGTTACACTTCTCATATTTCCGCACGTACGTAAATATAATCCACAGATGTAAAAAAAAAACATAGTTATTTGTAATCAAGTAACCATGGCTACGCGGGCATATAAATCTCCAGTCTGACTTCATTACTGCACAAAAACATCCGAAACGTTTTGTGCGACCGAAACACAAAACTCGCGAACTAAGTGCACGCGAAAAGGCGCGCGCACGGATTCAACTTTGAGCCACGCCGCGACTGAACGAGCTGTTGGCAACGGCATTGTGCAGCGCGAAACGCGCCGGGTCAATCGGCAATGCTTCACAATAAACGCTGCACCCGGACCATGGGCTTTCTTCCCCAATCCATTACTCTTGTTTCATATATATAGCAAAGGATCCCGACGAAACGCCGACAACAATGGCATACATGCACACGATCACCGCGGACATATTTATTCGCTAGACAACAGACATATTGTGTACACACACTTCGACACGTCGACTCGCAAGTCGCAACACACACACCCACACACACACACACATATGTTATGCAAAGCAGACGTCCGCGGATGCGACGGCCATTTCCCGGCCGATCGTCGGCGATCAACATCGTGCCGTCGACACAGTGATCCGGACTCGATGATCGCCGAAGCACGACGGCAACATTCCACCGGCCATTAAGCATGATTGCAAAGGGCAGATGGCGCTTGCCGGTGCCGAGCGTCGCGACGCCGACGACCGACGCCCATTAAGGCGGCTATGCAAACGTCGAGCGTCGCTCGCTGTAGGAATGGCGCTTCGGCGTCGCGGTGCAATTGTGCTGTGAAGAGGGGGGGGGGGGGGGGGCGGCAGTGGCGTCGCGTTGGCCGTGAGAAAGGGTGCCACAATCTGGGTCATGATTGGTGTTTAGGATTTTCATTGATGCTTGGTTCGCTAGGCTCATTAAACTCCGACTTAAATAAAATGTCCCTGAATCCGTTATTTTAATCGTGGATTTGAATGGAGGTATATCAGTTCATTGCCAATATTGAACAACCTTGTGAGTGATCAATAAAAATCCACTTTTAAATTTGAAAGGGATAATCACGACATAATTATGGTTAAGGAAAAAGTTAATGAGATCTACCAATTAGTCTGTTAAAAACCAGTGTATTATAGTGATTATGAGGTATTAAGTTAAATGTGTGAATTATTTATAATATGCATGATCTATTTGGCGAAATATTTGAAAATGTCAAGGCGATTGCTATGTTACATTCTAGGATTATTCGGACAATTTAGATCTGTATTTGGGCAGTGCCTTCCCGAACCTCCCAGAAACTCTGCGAGCCGCCACTGGGGCGCACAATCCTTTAGATCCGAAGATAAACAAGGAACGGTTCCAGCTGGCAACGGAGAAACCTTGCGAGCGACGAGGAAAAAACACGGCGAATTCAAACGACCGCACCACGTTGGATTTGGCACGACCCCCCCCCCCCCCATCCCCCCCGCGCGGAGCGACGTGCAATGACAAATCGAACCCGGGACTCGAGAGAGGTCGTTGGGCGGGGGAGGGGGGGGGGGGGTTCAAAGTCGATTAAAGGGCCGATTGTCACGCACACGATAATATACCGACCCACCCGGTCGGTATATCGAATGGTCCATTTGACGACCGAGCTTACAGCCAAGGGATTAAGCCAGCGTTTGATGCTGGATTTTTGTAATTAGCAAATGAACCCCATCCATAACGACCGCGATAGCTATATTATATAATGTATAGACGGTAAGGGGATATGCAAAGCCGGTTTGTGGCCGATATGTTTCATGTTTATAGATTAAACGCGAAAGGTAAAATGCGTCCTTTGGTCTCCTGGAGGCACAAAGGGCGCGACATCGAGATCGGCATACGGTGTGTGTGATGTGTATGCCGACGACTTAACGCGCAGTGCGAAGAAGTAATGGCATCGCTTGCGATATGCAAAGGCCACCATCGATTATTGAACATTGAACAATTCAGACCACAAATAGAGATAAAAAAAACCCAACACAAGTACATCGGTCGCCTAGCGGTTACTTAGTGGACGTGAAGGCATTGGTAAATAAAGGGACACGGTGGTTTACGTGGGAGTGTACGTACGGGGTAAATACCACCCTCGTGTCGTCCCGACTCTTGTAATCGAGTCTGGCTACGCGATAATAGACTAATCCAACACAGCTCATTGCAATCTCGGGTTACGGTTCATGCCAGCAGCGTATATATATGGTATGGAAAATAACCAAAAAGCAAATAATTTAATCCCAAAGTTTACCAACCCTTAATCTCCAGTAAAATGAGCTGTAAATTCCGACCGGAGCCCGTGGCGATTTATTATAGGGTGAATGTACACTTCGACCCTTTGATCGCGGGCCCAGCAGGCGCGTTTCCTCTGGGGTACAAGTCAAAGATATAGACATGATAATATGAGAAAAAACGGAATTGAGACACAAGGCGAGAAAAAAACATAGACGTCCATACCCTTGAGGAACGTTCTTCTTTAGACTTATTGCACGAACGTGACAGGTAACTCAACCCCCCCTCCCCTCCATCGTTCTCCAGCGCACGAAAACATTGTGAATATCTGCGATGCTTTGGAAATACACTCTCGGAATCGACTCGGCCTTTGATCCGAGAGACCGGGACTCGTGAGTCGTGACTCGCTATAGAGATTTGCGACCGGCGCCGTGAACACAGGAGGTCGTGACGAGCGTCTCTGCAGCTGGCGCCGCCTGGATTGCAATCAGGAATGCAACTCGCCGCTGCAAGGCGGTGCATTCGCATTCGGACGTCGCAAGCCGTCAGACGCTGTGACCGGGTCTTAGTAGAGTGCTCCCACTTTGGTACTTCAAACTTCCAGAGTTCAAACCGTTATGAGTGTCTTTGGTTCAATCTTTACCAAGAATCAACTCGGCAAAGTCTCGTTAAATAAAAAGTACGCTTGCGTCGTTGACATCATTTCGTTTTGCATCATGGTTAACCCGTTTGTGGTATATATAAAGTAAAAGTGCATCATTGGAAATGGCGCCCGCATAATTAAACTTGCCATTTCCGTTGCTCTTCCCGGTAATTATTACGTCAACTCGCTTCCAAGATAATACTGTTAGTGCATCTACTATACAAAGTTCACCAGACCAATTTCCGTAATGTTGGCGAGCATTTTCCGTCGCTTTCCTCGCGTTCTGACGCGGCACGTCCCTCGGGAGCTCACGGCGACCTCCTCTGGGCCGACGTCGACGTTGACGTCGCGAACAAAGGCGACGCGGGCGCAAAGGTCGGCAATTGTTCGCCGTCTTGGTGATAGACAACGCCGTTGGCGTCGCGGCGCCGAACCACGTTTCGAGGAGGCGTCGCCCGGCGTCGGGACGGCCGTGAAGATCATGATGACGGTGCCAATCATTTCAAATCATTGCAAATAATAAGGCTATTATGCTTCGTGATGGTAGTAATCTCTCTGCTAAGTACCACTTGGCCAGTTCATCTGCACAATTTGAATTTGTATATTCTTGTCCGCCAACGACAATATGTGTAAAGTAGGTAATAATGCCCGAAAGTACAAACTGAACGACCGCACACTCTCGATTTCGCCCTGCTACAGACATGTCAGTGCTGGACCCCCATTCTGTAACTTTTCCCAAGTGAGATGACAAGAAATGAGAGTGACAACTCCAAGTTCGCATGTGTTTTCATATGGAACAAATGAAGGTTCTCGCTCTCATTTCATTTCATCTCAAATCAGAAAAGTTACAGAATAGGGGTCCTGGGCTACAAACAACAACGCGCTAAAAACTTCTAGTGCGCTCAACATATGTGACATTTATAATCCAAGAACCCTGATGAACATTCTAATAGCCGAACACCTGTAATAAAGTGTTTCTAAAGTAGTTATATGAAGAAAATATACTGGAGAGCACTTTAATCCCAGCTTATCAAGGCGAAGTGACGAGCTCAGCATCGGGAGTTGGTGGCTGAAAAAGGGTCGCGCGCGCGCCCGCGAAATTACGAGCACAAGACGGGGGGGGGGGGGGGGGGGGGGCGCGACGCGTTCATCTATATCCCACATAAGAACGGCCACCTCCCGCGAGCGCTGCACACGGCCAACTTTGTAATCCTTTCTTCATAGAGTCCTCGCTAAGAGCCGCCCGAGTGTTCCAAGTTAAATATTTGATGCTCATAATCCTGCACTCGATAACCCTGCCCCCCCCCCCTGCCCCCCCCCCTGGCTCACTCCTCGGGCACAGGGCCTCTGCGCGCGCGAACACGACGTGAAATATTAACAAAGTTTGCGCGCGATGCCGCCAGGTGAGCTGCCAATCGGATTAACTTTATAATTAATCTCGCGACTAAAAACACAACGAAGTTTCGAATCCGAATGTTGTGTCAATTCTGTGGCGCGTGCGCGCTGGCGTCGAAGCGGACATGGGCCCTCACTGCAATGCCCCCCCCCCCCCCCCCGATTGTGTTCAAGATTTGTCAGGATAAACACAACGCCCATTTGGAGATCCGTTCCATTATACATGTATAGTGTTTCAATTTGCCCGCCATGAACGAGCGTTCGCGAACTGAGTTTGCCTGTCGCGGGCCTGGCTGGGGCTGATGGGTATAATTGGCAATTAAAACAAGATTCAAATATTTACGAGCAAAGGAGGTGTACGTGCTAACAGAATATAGATATAGGTTGAACGTGCCGGTTCCCGCTGAAAGCACGGAAGCTCATCGTCGTATATACACGATTTATAATGAGATTCACGATCGTAAGGACGTCAAAAAAGGCTTTTGTGCATCGGTATAGAAATATAACTGGCCATTGTGTCACTTTCATATCTATGCCTATTCTATATGTGAGCGGAGGCGGAGCTGATACTAAATCAGAGCCCAATGACTTCTATTTAGCAGTGTTGTTTCCATGCTCATTGTTTGCCATATGCAAATTATCAAATTTATGACAACAAAATGTAGGTATTAGATTTTATATTTATTTTTGTTATAAATAATTTATTATATGAAGCTATATAATTAAATGCACATAAATCCCCAATCGACTGTGGCTTCATAATTTGTGACCTTATATTATCTACTACGGAAACGCCCTCATCGTACATTATGAACACTCATCACACCCGAACTAATATCGGTTCAGCTTCAAATTATACGATAGGGGTAATCCGTAGTTAGCAATTCTGCAGTGCAGTTCTAGCCGTGCGGTTCTAGCCGTGCGGTTCTAGCCGTGCGGTTCTAGCCGTGCGGTTTAGCGACTTGGCCGTGTCACAGGAAACCGCGTCTGCAGCGGGCGCTTGTGGTTTCGGGAGAGAGACGGGTGAAGCCGATTGCCGAACGTCCAAAGAACTGCACACGTACCCCATCGAAGCGTTGGCCTGGAAGCGATTTAATTCCAGTCCAGCAGTCCGACAGGATATACCACGAGACATACGCTCGCCGGCATCGAACCGAACGTCTCGGTCCGACGCGATAACAATTCGGGAATAACCTACTCCACTGCGAAACTGCAGCCCGGCAATTCAGTAAATAGCTAATTACCACGTGATCCTTGACACAGTTAAACGCTCATCAGGTCGACGACGACGACGACGACGACGACGACGACGACGCGCCGCACTCAAGATAATTGGCTCATCACGCAAATCCAGCTGCAACGCGAACGTCTGGCATCCGAGTGCATCGCGCAAAAGTGCAACGCTGCTGCACCCGCCCCCGTCGACGCCGCGGCTCGATACCAGATGCAATTAGCTGCAAAGCGAGTCGCTATGCGCTTTGCACCGAGCTTGGCAAAAGGTTTCGCTCCCTGTGCCGAAATCGCGACACTCTACTCGGCGTTCGCGATGAAGCGATAGAGAGCGACACACCCTCAATCTCGTGCCAATAACCATTGCCTTTCAATAATAGAGATGAGATGCAAGATACAGATGCAGATGCAATTAGCAGCAAAGCGAGTCGCTTTGAGCCGAGAATCGCAAAAGGTTTTGCTCCCTGCGCCGAAATCGCGACACTACTTAACACAAAAAATGGCACGTTTTTAAATGGGTGTCCTCGGTTCGGCTGTCGGTGCGGTCCTCGGCGGCGTCGGTTCGTCGGCACTTAAACGCCGAGCCGCGTTACGCTTTACGGGCCGCCGCCCGCCCGCTCGTCCGCCGCGGCACAAATTTATTGCGACGTGTTCGATTGGACGCGGACCCCGTCTGGTGTACGTGCCCTGCTCTTTGACTCCACGTTGCTAGTCGAACGCCGCGACTCGGGGTACGCTGTATAGCGACGCGACGGACGCTATGATACGGTGCTGCACGTATACAGACCGGACAATAACCACGCGGACGGCGACAGTTGCGTTTGTCACATGGCTTTCCTATCGGCAGGAGTTCATTTCGTTTCGTATCCCTTGCCAAATGAAAGTGGTTAATCACGAGCATGAACTCGTCCTGCTCCTTTTCATCTGGCCGTGGTTTTGGTATATAAAAAGAGAGAACGAAACACAGAAACACACTACGCAGCAAAGGGACTCTCTGCCAAAATGTGTCTGCCTTCAGCGCGTCTTCGTTTCATTTCGAAAATTGGTTAGATGCAAGTCAATTTGTCCCTCGCTGGTTATTTCGTCCTAGTCATGACGTATCTATAGGTCACCTCTCGACAAAAGGTTTGCCAACCTCTTTGCAGCCAGAAACCAGGCCACGAGCGTCTGGATCAGGAAGGTCACAGCAACCAACGCAGCGTTCGAAGACTATACGGATGCTAATTGCCTTTAGAGAGCGACACACCCTCAATCTCGTGCCAATAACCATTGCCTTTCTATAATAGAGAAGAGAACGACGCTCTCATTTGAATGCTTTCCAGTTTCCACTATCTATTGGCACAAACTTCGCTAACCGACGTCTGATGATCCACATATCACTGCATGCATAATGGGTGATTATCCGGGCGGCGTGTAGAGCCATTCCATGTGCTCCAAATTTCATTTGAATGCGCGCGGTCGTCAGTGAAGGCGGAAACGCCGTTCAGCCCAGCATGAACCCAGGAAGCAGTGCTCGATGGACAGACAGATGAACTCGCCTTAGTTTGAACTTTGAATTTGACGACGCTTCGACCTCGAATGTACGGCGTCGGGATGCCCAAGAGGTCGCGACGCTGCAGTATAATATAGGTATAGGTACACGAATCGGCCATCTATACTCCACTTCCGGTCGCGACGCCAACGCGGCAGAGGTGCCCACGATTTCGCCATTTCGGTCCACGGATTGCTTCATCGAGATCGCGTCGGCGGGCGTGATATCTCGAACAGATTGAAACGCGGGCGTGATCGGGTGTACGATAGTGAAGAAACGCCGTCCGTAATAACCGAACTATCACTCTCTGTGTATAGCGCGCGATGATTGGCAATTCGATTGTTACAATAATTGTGAGAATCGAAACGCGAGTCTGGGCACGGGTTGTGCGGCGTATCGCGTCGGATGACTCGGCGTCTGCACGCACGGAGAGACGCGCCGCCCGGCGGCATGGTCCGTCCGGCATGGTTCGAGTCCGACGTCGTCGCTGCCCGTTTCTCCCGTGCCTTCGTGCCTGGCCGCGGCCGACGGCTGATTGTCATCCTCTTTGCAATCTCTCCCGGGGCCGGCGCCGACACGCGGCGTTTTTGCAATCGTTTTATCTCGTCTCCAACGTGACAATTTTCGTTTTCATTCGGAGAGGAAATTAAAAAGTTTTTTTCTCATCGTTCCCGCAATGCGCGTTGAACTTTTTAATTAGTGACGGATATTTAATCGCGCGATGCGTATATAAGAGGTGTATTAAGATTGGGATTTTCTATAACTTTATCGTCGACCGACGATTTCATATAACGTTTCAGAAGTTTGATCGCCCACGAATTTATCGCTGCCGACCAAGGAAAATAATAATGAATCGCTTCCCTGTGATGCTGAAGAATTAAGTTATACGCTCATCAGTATACAAGGTGCAGATGCGCATGTATATACGCCATGGAAAATAGGGCATCTGCTAATTAAATATTTTCATAAAAAAAAAAATAAACGGCACAAATTTTAAATAATTGAATCATCTCCTTGGGGCTCATTAAAACTTGTATCAAAAGGTGAATGCAAAATCAATTACGATCCCTCAGCCGCGGCACCGGCACATATGCCACATAACATAACGCCGCCAAGCTATATTCGCCAAAGCCTCTATTTTATCTATCCGCTATATGAACCGAAGGGTATATAAAGGGAACGTGACGCTCGTGCACCCAGCTCCAGTATTAGGGGTTAATTTGAGTTATGGCCTCCTAGGGGACGCCTTCGAGCCGATATGCCCACGCCAGCCTGCAGATACGCATCTGAATTTCAATATGCTCGAGTCTCGACGCTGCCGGGGCCGTCGAGGCAATATTTGCCAGCGAGCGAGCGCGAAATGAGCGCGAAGAAAATCGCCTGGCCGTGCCTAATCTGTTCCCTGGAAAAACCGGCGTGTGCGCGCGCCAAGCGGGAAGACGGGACATAACGTGGAATTGTATCGCGTGCCCATGGCGTAGAGGCTCGTTCGACTGGCACCCTATAATCATGGTCCATGCCGTGGCAAGCAGCTCGCTGTTGCGAATGCACAGGAAATCCAATTTGCATCACGTAGTACCCACCTTATATACCTATACGAGCGTTGCTGCCATGTTTCTTCTCGGCGAAAATCGCTATGACTATACGGAGAGAAACAACGCGGCGTTGGAATTCCAGTCCCATCTAAATCAAGAATGCAAAAAAATCTTGTTTAAATTTTTATCTGAGGACACGAGCACGAGCCTTCTAAATGGCATTGTCTCCCATTGCTTTTATAGCTCAAATGTTGCTTTAGAAGGCTGTGAGAGATGAAAAAACAGCAGCGCGCGTACGCGAGCGAAAATCCCCTTGGAAACATTGCTCCCGTAATGTAACAAGCTGGAAGATTACCTCGCGAGGTGGGCGACATAACGTCGCGATGGAACACGGCTGTTTTTATAAAACGATTGCCTAATGCCCAAGTTTCAGGCCCGGATCAGAAAGCGAGTTGCGCCTAATCGCGTCAAACAACACGAATGTCAAACGCCTCCAGGTGGAATGATCACACTGGCCAGCGATTATCAACCAAACATTGATTACAGGCAAACCATTAGTGACTGCCCCACCAAAATAGCTTACCTCCTAGGTAATATACAAGGCTTTCAAATAAGGTAAGAATAATTTGATAGCCTTGTTATTACCCATAGGAGGTAAGCTATTTTGGTGGAATGATTGAAGCTATATAATAGTTTGCCTGTGAACATTGTTTGGAATTGATACTCAGGTCACTCAGGTACTCAGGTCAAGGTGTGGTCATTCAACAGAGGCTTTGAAAGCAAGTGCGTACATGACCCGCTGGGCGCCAAGTGTAGTGCTCACAGTTCGTAGTAGTGCTCACTTCGGTCCCCAACTGGCCGGGCGAGCATTGCGCCCCTGCCAGCGCCACCCACGGCAAGGTATATAGTGCAGCGTTGGGTGCACCGCAGGGGGCCGTGTTTGTGCATTGCGGGGGGGGCGCTCTCGGCGGCCGCGAGGGTGAACTCTCGCGTTGCCATGGCAACCATGTTGGGGGGGGAAAAGATCTGCTCTCCGGCAGCTAAACGCGGAGTAAACGCTCGACGGGGCCGTGGCCCGAGGAAACAATACGCAGCGGCCAGGTGGAAACTCTAGCGACGTGGATCACGGGGAAGAGATTCGCCAGGATAGTTGATAGTGGATGTATTGCTGCTTATGGCCGAAGATGTGTACCAAGATGAGTGGTTGTGTAGCTGACACGGATCGTGCTCATTCCGACCTGAGACGAGCGTCTTCGAATCTGAAAGACGACACCGGGACTCTCTGCATGCGGCTTCCAGGGTAGACATCTTGGGACTCCTCGCGATGCCGGGCACGTGGGCCGAGTTTACTCTGCTGGATTACACGCACGATCGGTCGGGAGAACGAAACGTCTTTATCTAAACCTTTACCTACACGACACGGGTTGCTTTATATAAGGGAAAAAAAACAAGGAAAAACGAAACTCGGGGCATTATTGCTTTAGGTTACGAGTTTAGTCCATATCCAGTTTCCTCGAGGGATTCTACAAATGAGGACGCTTTTGAGTAACTGTGCGGTGAGCATCTACCAATTTAGACAGACTCTGAACGGGCACTGTCAGCTCTTTCTCGAAGGTCTCACAAGCAACAACATTGAAACTGAGAAGGCACGTGAAATCGGGTTATCACATCACATTTCCATGAAAGTCTTGCAGCTGTATTTCCACCAAGACAGTGACACAACGCGAATGTGCAAACTTTTTGCTTCCGAAATTGCCCTTGTAGTTGCCCCGGTATAAGTCACTCGTGGCAGGCGGGCACCGAAGTTAGCTCGACGTGCCCGCCGGCAATGGAGCAACGGCGTCGGTCTAAAACTTAGATGACTTAGAGGCGGGCGGGCGAAGATGGAATGTGTCGATGCAAATGTGGGGGGGCGAGAGCGACCCATCTGTAGCCCCCCCCCCCTCGGCGCTCACTTCAAGACGCGCGGAGGGGCGCACCTCGAGCCGAGTGCTGGGCAAATATCGCGGGCAGGTCGCGGACTTTTGAGGGGGGGGGGGGGCGCCGAGGGCGCGAGAACACCATTTACTATATAAAAAACACATGAATAACTCATACACACACCATCCGGGCTGCTCTCTGAGTATACGAATATATACATAACTGTATACTTTGCACAAAACGAGCAACGTGAGTGCGAGACACTAAAGCTACATACGCGATTTCACAAGGTCAATTTTTAAAAAATGTGGTTTGACATTAAAAATGTTGTTTTCAAGTGTACGGAAAGTGAAGCGAATTTGCGGTGTAAATGGCGCACTTGGAGCACAAACGCGCTGGCGCTTATGTAACAACTACGCGATAGATTTTCAAATCTAAGCCTTCGATCGTCCAAGAGAAGAAAGTGCTCGAGCGTCTCTACGTACCTATTTATAGAAAGTCAAGCACATTTTCATAAGAGAATCTCACGGTATTCTAATTCGTGTTTGGCCGTCATTACTGCAGTCTCTGTCTGTGACCATGCATTTCGTCCCGAAACGAATGTGCAGCGGGCTGCATTTCGCCGGCGATCCCCGGCCAAGGGCACGTCTTGTCGGAGGTCACGGTGGGTGGGGGGGGGGGGGGGCACGTCCCCGGCTAGTCGCACGCGCCCCAGCGATCCGCGGAGGAGATTAATTGACCTCATTACGTCGCGGCGGCGGCGGCGGCGGCGGCGGCGGCGGCGGCCACAGATTGACGAACGCGCCGGTCGCAACAAGTTGCCGCCCGCTCGAACGCGAAGGGATCACGATGTTATGATATTGAATATGATATCATTGCATCAACCTCGATCGTCGCCCGTGTCTGGGAAGTGACGGCCACTTTCGCGTCGGGATGTTGCTGGAGACGTCGATCGCTGTGTAATGGATGGATTTCTTCGACGCCTGCGAAGACGCCGTGTTGAAACAGTGCATGTCGACGTCTGACAGTTACTAAACTGCATTTCACGTTACGAAGGGAAGAGGATTTGCATCTCCCTTGAGGCCCCACTGCTGTTAGACACGAGACAAAACTCACAAGCCATGTCTTGAGCCGGACAAAAGGCTCTCTCCGCTGTTTTAGGACGCTTAGCTCGTGTTTAGCAGCAGTGGGTCCTCGAGGAAGATGCAAATCCACTCTCCTTCTTAACGAGAAATGTAGGATTAATGAGGATCTATATTAATAATTTGCGGTGAGCTTGTATTACGCCATGCTAAGTTCTTAGATAAACATTTTTACAATTGACCATATGACCGTGGTCAGTGATCACATTGTTTCTTCGTATACATATGAAGAGATGTCCGGTATAACCACCACGTCAGACTGCATCGCCAGGGTGGCTAAGCAGCAGGGTGACGTCACGACAGTGCCTCGAACTGGCGTCGAACCAAGAACAGCGTGCGTGAATCGCGCCGCGCCGAGCCAATTTAATTGCAGCTAGCGACGCGCCAATTCCGGCGAGTGGCGCGCAGAGATGTTCGACGCATGGTGCATCGCCGTGATGACTTGGCGCCGCGAATCGCGGGCCGAATTCCCGCATCCTCGACCGCCTGTTGTGCAGTCGATTTTAGCGAGCAGTCCTCGTAGGCCGAGAGGGTGTTCCGACGTTTGTGGTTTTGCGTGAATTCCTAGTATTAGACAGCTTCAAGCAGTGACACAGTGTTATGTTCATTGCCATGTACCTATACTCTCGAATCTCATATAGACGACCTAGGGGAGGAAAATGCAACAGCGCTTCACGGTATCGTAATCTCCTCGGATTGCTAACAGACACGATTCCATTTAATCAATCTAAAGCTAACACAATAATCACTTCCCTCCTCCAGGCCATTTGTCAAACACATCAAACACAATTCGAATTGATTCGCAATGATAATATTAGTCGTCGACACAAAACAACAATCAAATTGATGTGTGCCGTGTCGACGCCTCTGGCAACGTCGCGACGTCGCATGGTATAAGTCGTGAACACGACGTCGACGTCGCAAGTCCAAGGACGCACACTTCCTACCCTCCCGCCTTCGTCGTCGTCGTCGTCGTCGGAAGATGAGTGTGCGTTGATTGCTTGGCTCATGTCCATGTCCTTTGTGCCGGCGCGCAAGGTTATTTCTGTTCGCCCCTCTTTCATCGCGAATCGAAGACAGGTGAACAGCTGACCGATGGCTCGTTAGGATGCGTGACCTTGGGGCGGTCGAGCCGCATGCGAAGTCCCCGTCCATTGTGAATCGCGCGGCGACGGAACGCGACAAAAGTCGGCGCGCGGTGCAAGCGCGTGGATTGACGACGCACTTTCGCGTCGGTGGCGTCGTGCCAGCGTCGTGGCTGAGAGGGAATTCGAGTCGGGGACGACGGGGAAAAAGGAGATACAAGATCGGTCTGATTTTGTCTTGGTAAAACAAGTCTAAAAGCCAAGTATTTTATGTGACAGTATAAAATGAAACTTTGGATAACGTTGTAATACGGACACACGCAGATAGGGCGAAAACTAAAAGCTCAAGTATACGGCACTTCTCATGCGCCACTGGTTCCTGATATAAATTAGCACGCTACACAAAGTAGCACCGGGCGCGCCACTGTCTACTTCCGTTTGCCGGTGCGGGAACTTCCGCGTGCAGCCAACATAACGGTAGGTAGGTTGGTATACACTTAGTTGCAATTACACCCACAGCCGAGCCGAGCGTTACGCCATTCGTTTCCCAGATGAGCAAAAACCAAGCGCCGTTCGTTCGGCATTACAAACAGCTAGCAAAACGCCGCGCTCCACAACAACAACAATAAAAACGCTGGCCCCCCCCCCCCCTCACCCCCGGCACACCCCCCTGATCGTCGCGGTCCAGATCGCCGACGACACTCGTCACCACAGCGCACGACGGCTTCCAAAAAACGGGCCAATTGTGCGGCTAGGTGGAAACGAGACGGCAGAGGGCTGCACGCGGACCTCGTTTTTGCTGCCCTCAGCGCGCCATCATTTGTGCGAGGCGCACGAAAAAAGAGCGCACATTTTGGCCACATCGACCCGCGCGGCAAACGAGCATCGCCCTCCTCTATTATGCCATTTCATCTGTCTCTTACGCTGCAAAATGTCAGACAGAAACTCGTGAAGAAAAAAAAAATACAATGTGTGTGTGTGCGCACGGCAAACATTCTGATTGCTGCCACTTGCAGCCGGAGCTTCCACAACACATTAAAATTCCCTTTCCGGCCCCTCCTAAACTACACAACCCAGTAATTTTTATGCGTATCCGGCGGCGTGCTCCCCGAAGTGTGTGTATGATGTATATAGCGCCGGGGCGAAACCACTGCCTCCACTTCCAGCCAGCCAGCCAGCCAGCCATGAGCAAATCGGCGTCCTATATAGCTCGGTCCCCGCGAATCCCGTCCGAGCCCACGGGGCCTCCACGCGGCGACGTGCGTGCATTGTGAACCTGCGTCAGGGGACGCCGCCGGGACTTGCAGCCGGCTAATCGGAGCGCGATCGCTGGCCGCGATCCCGTGCGGCCAGCGGGGACCGTTTTGATGTCGACGTGCACCTAGCGCGACATCCTGCCCCACTGGTCGGTATGTCGGGACGCACGTTTAATCCAGCCCCGTTGCGGCGTATCATTTATCGAACGCACTCGTGCGGGAATCGGTTCGCGTCGCGAGGGGAGCGCTCGCTCGATCACGAGCTTATCATTGCCTCGCCGTCGACGTCGATCTATTGATACAAACGTACATCTAGGACGCGACGAGGTGTGGTTCAGGTACACGGGGAATCCACTTAGACACAAGGAGAAAAGGCGTCCTTTCAACGTTCATGTCTGTACTAATGGGCTCGACGAAATCCCTTCCGCCTTCTGCTGGCCACGTGTGTGTCTTTCAGTTCTGAGAGGAAGTCACGTGGGTTGCTATGTGCTTGCTACGTCCCGGTCACGTGGTCGTTCACCGTCTGATCCTGGAAGGCGGTCCGGACTCAGGAGTAGCCAGCATAGTGTGCTGGCCGTACAACGCCCTTCCTTCGTGCAGCGAGCGTGGAGCGCCTGGTGCGTCGGGATCAACCGTGGGATCGTCGAGCCTAGTTCGTCGATGACCGGTAAACCACGGAAACCGCGCGGCGCTGAGAAGAACAACTCGTCTCGGTACAGTTACTCTGCGAGACGAGGTCATTGTCACCCGCAGCCGTCGGCAGTCGGAGTCGGAGTCGCTGTACAAGGCTAGATCGGCGCACTGGTCGTATACCCACGAGTGCGTCATGGCGGGCGAGTTTATACTTTATACCAGGGAGGATACGCTAATCCTCTCTCCAATGGTCGACGGCATCCTGTCTCCGTTTGGGGGGGGGGGGCGAGACGGGGCGAGAGGTTCGTAAATCGGGCAGTGAGTTTACTCTGGCAAAACACACAGTCGTGGTATACTCGTGCGACACACAAAAGACTGAGCTGCCGAGGCCCGAAACACGAAAGAGGTCAAAGCGAAGTGGATAAAAAGAAATCGCTGAAAGTCTAAAAGGCAATTTATGTGCCATCTTTGGTGGACGCCAGACGTTTCGAATACATTACACAGACGCACAAAAGAAACCGAGAGGAATCGATCAAACGTTTCACGAGAATCATTTCCATCGGCATTCTGCCGCCAGAATGCGCCGCTATCGCAACATCACACGGCCGACTGGAGTCGGACTTTGCATGCGCGACGGCCCTGTTGAATGTACGGGATTCCATACCGATATCCCGTGCCTCCTAATACACAGCCCCGCCGCGCGGGCGACCGTCTGCCAATTCCCAGCCGAGTAGCGCGTCTCTGCTTTGCGGTCTCCAGGCAACGACGTGCAAGGTGCACGACAAAGACGCCGAGCGACGGAATGGACTCGGCTCGAAGTCTGACAGCCTCCATTGTCCGCAGCCCGGCATGGGGAGTGCGATCTGCGAGGGAGTCGGCAGGAATGTGAGGCCCGCGTCGCATGCGAGCAGACTCCTCGTCCTCGTCCTCGTCCTCGGGCCCATCGCGGAGACGATAGGCAATGCGGCCCACCTTTTTTTCCCCGTTCTCAGCTCAAACAAAAAGCGAAGACAATGGGAGGGTTTTTGTTTTGCGCGCTTCGCGACTGGAGCGAAGGCATCTTGCCAGACGCGCCGTTGTTTTCGGGTGCGCCCCCCCCCCCCCCCCCCCGCCAGCACCCTAATGGCGCGGCATTGTTCTCGGGGTACGGAGCGAGTCGTGGCGTCGTGCGCTGCCGTGCACTGGCCCTCTTCGGGGGTCGGCAACGACGACCAGGGGCCGCGGTTATCAGAGGGCGCTGGATGCGGGGCAAACGTGTCGACTTGGGAAGAGTCGGTGGGGTGGGGTTGGGCTGGGGATCTCGAAGAGCTAATTAACGAGTTTGAACTAACCGCCTATAGAACTCCACTGAGACGATGACAGGGATGACAGGGATGATAGCGAGTCTTTGGCGATCATGATGAAGTTTCTCGATGAAAGTAATCAGTTGCACGATAGGGATGGGGGGGGGGGAGGGGGGGGGGGGAGGGGAGTAATTAACATGCCAATGTCAATTTAATCTTTTCCATGCATATATATATCTATGTAGCCATTTTCCATGCTATTTAAAACATAAAGATGAATCACAGATAAGACTAAGTGAGTGACATGAATAAACCATATTCCACTATCTTAGAAATGATAGCAAAGGCTTTCGGCACATCACGCTATCAGCGTGATTTTCTAGGAACAGAGTATGTAAGTATATAGGCCGATTTGAGTTAGTCGGTCAACATCAAAACTCGGCGTAATGTTTGATCAAATGAGCCACTTCCACGAGTTAGCGCATGGCTCGGACGCCGGGCCAGCGCAGCGGCCAAACTTTCCAGACAATCGCCGCGTCACGGCGCGCGGACGTTGTGCAAATCCGTCGCGCACGCAACGTCCGCGATGCGCGCGCACGCACGCGGGTAGGCGTCGGTCCGGTGACGTCGGTCGGCGTCTCGAGGCACGGGGGGCGTTTGGCGGGCGTCGCGCACTGCGACTGACGCGTCCGCCTCTCGTCGCGATCTGTTCCCGCGCGGACAGGGATCGATTTCCTCATCGCTCATTGGATTTCATCGCGCGCGTTTTCGCCCGCGTCCGTTCGGGCAAATGCACGTAATATTTTCATTCGCCGAGTGAAGTGTTTTTTTTATCTTGAGCGATGATTGCACATTTTGCGAGGCGCGGGGGAGAAAATGTCGACGCTTTTGCTGAATGATTGCACCGAACGGCGCGGCTGCACATTCGACCGTTGCCGACTCTGATGTCACGTCGATACCGAGTGATGACATCCCATCCAACACTTGGTCCAGAGCAATGTTGCTTAACTTCGGAGCGATTCGTGAGTGGACTACCAACGTGAACAAACTATATCGCGACCCAGCTTTGGAACTCCAAACTTCAGCAAACTATTTCCAAACTCGGCAAATTCATAACAAAGTGAGAATGTTGCGAATATGTGATATTTTGACTTTGACGATAGAGTTCATTTTCAGCGACTTGTATATGGCCTTGACCCTGGACAAAATGGTTGGCACGTTGACCACTTGTGTCAAGCCAATGCCCAACTCTCAGCTCGAGTCATCTGCCGATTTAGGAAAACACCCAACATGCCTTCGGGGTTTCATATACACACACACACTCCCAAACCATGTTCGATGAAAAAATATCCGCTAAATATACGCGATGTAAAACTCTCGAGGATGTTTCTATGCACAACAAATTACACACAGCTCATTGCCGCAACAAGCTCGCGTGCCGCCCGCCGGGCATACCTCGCATTAACCTCCGCGATTGCATTCCGAGCGTCGTCGCCGCGGCGCGTATCTCCGGCCGACCGACGCCCGCACGCGTGCATCGCCGGGTAATTGCGTCCCATTTCACGGGCCATTGACGGCGACGCTGCCGTGATTAAATTTCCGCCGCGACGCACAAATTCGGGGGCCGGTGGGGGCGGGGGGGAGGGTCGCCACATTTGCCCGACGCATTCAGCGTCAGTGGCCGGTGTCATGGGGGCTTCGTTGACGCACTGTCGCTCTGCAGCGTCGCCGGGACACTATGTCTGCAAAATTGCATTCGGGGAGGGGGGGGGGGGGGGGGTTGTGCCCGCGACTCACAAAGAGTGGCGAAATTGAGTGATGTAGCGTACTCATTTAATGACGAAAGTGAGTCGGCCGGAAAGTGAGGGTCCGCGAATTCAGGGTCAAAGTCGACGCGTTACGTGACTCAGTCGATCACGATCAAAGATGAATGGGTATTGCCTAAAGGTTTTAATATGAAACGTTAGGAAATCAGTGATACTTTATATATTTAGCATTTTTAGCATTCAAAGCTCATAGTTTGAACTAGTTTTTTTTGTTGAAAACTGGATGCTAGAGATGTAGGACAAGCATACATGAGTCCTAGAAATTTAATTACCAAAAGGACTTGATTAATGTTTGTGTTGTATGACCATGGAATTTGGTATTTGGTATACCCCCCAAATGCAATGGCGCGACTTTGCAGACAAGGTCGCGTATGATCCCCTATTTGACAAGAGTCTACCTATGATGTACAGCTCTTTGTGGAAAAAATGAAAATAGATTTGAGTGGAGCTTTAGAGGTATGTAGATATACCGTTCTTATCTGCTTTTGAAATTATATTTTATGGCCAAATGTTGCTAATCAAGTTAAAGAAATTCCTCATTTCCACAACATATGTAGGTACTTTATATGGTCGTACCATAAATACTTATACACCTTCCTTCCTAGATAATCCCGTAATGAGAGAGTACGTGATTCGATGTCAAAACACAAACCCTTATCGCACAAAAGCGGCTATGAGTTTAAAATAAAAAAGCGCATGTTGCTGATATGATTCAGCACGCGTCAGTTGGCAGATCGAAAGCATAGTCATGTACACCCATATGCACGCATGCCGCTGATAGCGCTAGTGGCAGTGTGATGGCGAGGCTCGTCCTCGCGGTGTCGACAGCGATGGGTGCAATCCACGGATGTCCAGTGCCCTCCACCGTACGACTCAACTTGTGTCACCATGCCGACGTTTTCTTATTTATTTTGAAATGTATAAGACAGGTGATGTGATGGTATGTGGGGGAATTTACCAACAAACATCAAGTTTATCTTGTCAGATTCATTCAATAGTGATGCCCCAACTTTATATTACTTTCTGTCAAGATTGTGACAGGGCATCAACGTTATATTTCAGAATTATTAAATCCCATCTCCAAACTATAACAGGGCGGAACACGCTCCAAGTACAACAAGTCTGCACTCGAGCTTTCGAGCCTGAAATCGAGCCTGGTTTGGTACGCCCCACTGACACTGCACTTGCACCAAAATGCATCGTGATCCGGTCATGGACGCCCACAGGATCCTTTTCAGAGAGGAGCAGTTCACATTTTTGTTTAACATCTCGATAACTGACGCGCGTTAAAAAACTGCATTGATCGACTAAAAAGGTGTAAAATGTCGACAGGTCGTTGTCTTATTGCTTGTTTGTCCTAAATCCGTTTTTGCCATACTGCGATGCACGCACTTGAAGTTGGAAGGAAACCAGCAATCTTTATATACATGCGCCCAGAAACTTTAACATGAAAAATAAAAGTATAGCAATCAATTTGGCACCTCGTGTGTTGATAATTTACAACCCATTGCTTACTTGCTTTCAAATTATATAGTTTCTGTAACCGTGCACTTTCGATTTTCCGGACGCGGGCAAATTGTGACCCCACTTGACCCCTATGGGTCCGGCCAGATTCATGTGCGAAGCTGCACTTGCACTTGCACTGGAGTGCATCGCTGCACGCCACCACGTGACACGACGCCTGCGCCTCCCGCGACCCAGTTTCGACTGCAGATTGCACTTTCAACGTCTGCAGAGAAACAGCTACCGTCATAGTGCACACGAGAGTGCAGGCAATTCGCTCTATACGCTGTACACATAGCGGCATTCTTCTCCAAAAAAGTGTTTGTAAATGTACTCAGTCATCACGAGTCCTTCGGTGTTACGAGTCCTGACTTCTTGAGTCTATAATGAGTTCGACTTCGATGGGTGAAAGATGTATCTCATAAACTATCATAACATGAAGAAATAATTACCATGGTTATTTTGGGGAAAAGGTACCTAATATGCTATTACTTTGGATTACACATATTACAAACTATATACCGAATATGAAATTTGGCATATACATGTTACATTTTACTGCACTATGTATACCACACGCATAGAAAAGGAGAAACTAATTTGGCAAATATGGTTAATTATAAAGCTTAATGTCATCTAAATAGCATGCAATAAGCTGATATTTAGCTCCATCGATCGAGTATATAGCTTTCCTTGGAGCCAGCATGATTCATTCCGAGTTATCAGCCGATCCGCTCCATTGTTTTGTGTTATTGTTGTCGTTGCTCTATAGTTTCATTTCATTTCGCCCACGGGCACAAATCGTTGGCGCAATTACCTGAAATTGCCAATAAACTTTCAATCCATTTTTTAGCTAGCGCGAATTATTACCTCCATATAGGCTCCGTTCCTCATTGCGTAATGGTTTCAAATAATTTATAGTTTCCATCGGGGTTTTATGTGGAGTTTTGATAACTCGCGTATGCAACAAGTATACGGGGGGACGGGGGTGATATACTGGTACCTACAGGTAGTTAGTAGGTACCTATAGGCACTTACTTCACACAACACAGGCGTTAGATAATGCCATATCTTTTTTAGAAAAGTGTGCAACAAAACATTGTATTTGTCATGCTTTTAGTTTCATAACAATTCATCAAACTGCATTGTGCTTTTCCTTCGATAAAAAAACTGAAATTAATAAATGCATGTCCCTCTCACATTCAATATTGACCTCGACAAAATTGAAAACTAATTAATGCATGTGCATCATGAAAACACAAGCAATAATTGCAAATCATTGATTAACGCATTAATTATATTTGCAAATCACTTATTGATGTATTAACTACATTTGCCTGTTGACAATGCAATGGAACAAGCTACTGTTAATGCATATTCGCCCTTCAAGTTCGCTATGTTGGTAACGACAGGCCAGTCCTGTTCATGATCCACCCATGCATGCAGGAACGTTGCTTCATTTCATTTTATACCTACTTCGCGTTTGAATTGATTTGATTGATAATTGACTTCGCGATGTATGAAACAGTATAGGTATGACAATATACCTAAGTGGTGTAGTCCAGGGGAAATTAGCCTGTACTCACATTTATTTTAAAGAAATACGCTGGTTTACGCTGCTACCTATACGCGAAGTCTGCGAGTTTTCTATGCTTGAGGATGCAAAACGAGATATGTGGACGAGTTTTAGTAAAACTCAAGCGAAAATAGTCGTAAGCGCCAAACAACAATGTTTCACATACCTGCCTGTATGTGAAAAAGGGGTGTATAGGTAATTACGTAAATGTGGAAATAATCATTCAGTTTCAATTTTACTACCCCTACCCTCTCCCCCCGCCTCCGGTTGGCGAAAAATTAGCGTATACCCACCTTTATTTCCAGCACTACACCGCTGGATAGTATACGTAGGTCACATGGTTGTATGCAAGATCCAAACAGAAATTCACATGAAAATAATTGTATTTTATATGTGCCACATCCTGAATGTTAATTTCCCGTTTACAGTGCGCCGGGAATAATAAAACCAAATATTGCCACCATGAAATGCAGCACAGCAATGCAAGTTTGAAAAAAATCTATCTGTTTATAGCAAATATAAATTGTATATAGGTAGCTGCTTTGTTCCGTTTCTGTAGGGGAACAACGTTTCAGTTGACTTAGGGTTCTGGAAGCAATTTAAAAGTCCACCCGCCCCCACCATTTGCAGAGGGTGGGAGGATATATGGAAAGTACATTTAGGGATCGCAGAAAAACACAGAGGAGTAATTTTTCAAGAGCGTTTTACCGGGGGGGATGCACTATCGAAAGTTGAATTAAATTGCCAAGAATGAGATTTCTGCCTCACGCAAGAAATCACCGCGATCGATGCGTCAGCTGGATCACTAATCACCAATCACACCAGCTGCAATTGGATCGATTACGCCATTCCTAAACCAAATCGTGTCTCTATAACATGGGCGCCTAATCAATTACTGTTCGTACACGCGACGATAACGAGTAATAATGGCAAATAAAACGAATATTGATAACAATAATAAAGGAACAGCCAAGGCATTTCGGCCTACTATCCCACACGAGGTCGCCCCTTAGAGCGCGATAACGACACGATAGTAAAACTGGAGGTAGCCGTTCACTCGAGCCGATGCACAACAGAGACCTTCAAGGCAGTTCTCTTTCAGCACCGACTTTTTTGTCAGCTCTATCCGCTTGCCTGACTCCCTTGCAGACAGCTCAAGACATCTGATACAGCTCTGCAACAGCCTTGCCGGGCTTGAAGTAATCACAGCCGGCTGTTATTATTTCAAAATGGTTTACGATTTCAGCTGTTTTGGAATTAGCTGAAGAGAGACAGACGGGGAAATTATGTTTAATACGGACCCGGCCGACGCTAATTAGCCACACGCAATTAAGAGGCTACCTGTCGGTGTAGGTATGGCACTAGACCTGTATCTGCAGTCTAATTAGGAAACAATGGCACGACGCGGTTGCCACAAGCGGCGGCGAAGGTGGCGATACGACAGAGAAGGCCGTTCACGACGTGTACACTGTTCGCGTACACGCCGCGTTATCTTGTTAATGACAGGACGGAGGCGCGAACCGGGTACTTTCGACATCCAACGAGGCCTTGTCGATTTTCGATCGGGCAAAAATAACACGCGGAAACGATGGATATAATACGCGCTCGAATTTCGTCGCGGCTTCGAGAGCGACCACTCGCCAGTCCGAGGCCAGGATCTCGCGGCGCAAGGTCAACTGCTTGCTCAGGTGGAGAGAGGTTTATACGTATACGCAGGCAGGCAGGTATCTACCTGGACGCGAGTGAAAATGCGTCTTTCGTCGGATAGCGAGATAATGGAGTCGCTTTGGCGTGGCCACGGGACGGGGCGGACGTCACGGCGTTGCTATGCCGGCAATGTCGCGGCCGCCTCGTCGAAACGCCACTCGGGACGCGTCGTGACGAGGGATCGACGTCGACGGTGACGTTCGGTCAGCCGCTAAACTAACGAAATCACCAGCTCCGCGCTGTATACCCATCGGACACGCCGCCTCGTGGGGAATACGAGGGTCAGGAGGGTCCCCGTCAATGGTCCATCGGTCGCAGTGACCACGATGACTAACCGCGCTGCAGCGTGTCCCTCGAGAGAGAGAGAGAGACCGGCGCGGTGCACGACCGAGGCTTACCTCTCCGTGGTTGGTGAACCCGTGCTTGCCGGCGATCTCGTCGGCTACCTGCGAGCCCCCTTCGATGTGCACGGCCCACTGGGCCGAGTAGTGGACGCCGTGGCCGAGTCGGGCGACACAGAGGAGCGCCAGGGACGTCCGCCAAAGAGCGCCCATCGCCGACGACACCGGGCTATTTTGGCACCACATCATCACTCGCGTACTGCGCCGAGCTCTGTGCGCAAACACGGGGCGCCGAGAGCCGCGAAAACAACACACGCGCGAAAACACTTGGGCAAACACCGCGCCTCACAGCTTTTACTACACCGCTGGCGATGATAATATATAAAACGTAACCGAAGCGGATCAGCACGGGGATTATTACTATAAAACTCTGATTAAAAAGAACGAAAACGATGTTAGGAATGAAAAACACTTATTATGCTATGCGCTGGAACACGAGGCTATCTGTTCACGGTACACATGCTGCTCGCTGTCTCGCACATGGTTATAAAAAATAGCGATCGCCTCGTAACGCGGACAGGGCACCATTGGTATCGGTGGGCACCGCACACGTCGTCGCGGTCCTGCGAGTCCTGGGTCGCGGTGGTCAGCAGGAGGCGATCGTGTCGTCGACGAGGTCGGTCTCCTCGCGCCGCGTACTCTTGGCAGACATGGCACGCCGCGTGACGACCTCCCGCCTCGGCTTCGGCTGGGCGACTGACTGACTGCGTGCCGACCGACGACGACTCTCCGCGCGCTCGAGTCGACGGCGCGGGCATGCGGCGATCGCGGCGAGCGGCGCGCCTGCCGAGCGCCGAGGAATGCACGGCCGTCGGGCACGACGTGGACCCTCGGCGCGGCGCGGACACTCGCGTGCTCGTCGCGAACAATAGCCGTGGTCGGGGAGCGGGGCGGGGGGCACGGGCCCCTCTGGACACGGGACGATAAGCGAATGGGTTTATTGTAAAGGGGTCTTGAATTAGAATACGGCCATCAGGTTTGGCTTCATTAAAAAATCGCAAAGCTTTGTGAATTTGAATGACCGCCTGACATTATGTAATGCATGTCGCTTTGTAAATGAGGTCCGAAAAAGCAAAAACGGTTCAGCACCTGCCGTGCTGAAATTGTCATTCCATTCTGGTTAATGAGGAAAAACTTATTTTGGGATTCACGTCAATTCTCATTGTTCAACGTCCGACACGAGTATACATGCGGTCGGTAACGCAATGCGAGCACAAAGTTGTGTGTTTTTGGAGGGTGGTCGGGTGACCGTCGGCAGCAACGCGATGACCGCGTCGACCGCCAATGCTTGCGTCATTAGTGGAGTGCCCATTAGTAGGTAACATACAGCAGCGAGTGTGGCCTATAGGTATGTAGGTACGCATGCGATGCGTTGGAATGGTAAACCTGAAAACCCGTGTAGCTGCCTGGCGCCACTTGGGCCTGCACAATACACTAGGTACCACACTCTCACACAATGACAATGTACCTACATATCTGATGGCGTGACCAGCGCTACTGCACGGGGCTATTGTTTGGCGGTGAATATGCATTAACGAGGCACTGCATGTTCACTAACACACAGGCCGTAGCAATCCCAACATATGGGACGTGGAAATGAACACTGAAATTTTCATGAGAATCATTTTTCGATAAACAATATGCAGGTGCGCAGGATAATATCATGTTATAGCCGTGGTTTTAGGTAATCAAATGAAACGTGGAATTTAATACTGGCGGGTTTCGGCTATTCCCTAATCAATTCAGGAACAACTCAATAAATAATGCGTTATATACAAACAAGTTTTCATGTTTATTTTACAATGTTGTTTTAAACACGTTCTTATTGCATAAATCGTACAATTACTTTGTATATAAGTATCCTCTATAGGTACCCTTCCAATCCAATGACATTTCGATAGATCTATCAACATAGACTGGGTCATATAGGAACACGGTTTGAATTCAGAAGCTAGTAAATACCAAATTTATTGTTATAAAACACGGAAATGTAAGAAAATGAGAATATACATACATAGGTACACAGCCGAATTATTAAAAATAAAAACGATACAAACGCTGATAATGGTACAATAGTCTTACTTAGATCTTTTTATAAAAACGACAAATAGCAACATAATTTGACAGAGCTTAGAGCGGGTTTGTGTGTTGACATGTTATCTTGTCGCTAGGAAATTCAAGGTCGGCAATGTCATGGTCCCTTTGGGTCCTGACGACTGGACTTCCTAGTTCTTGGATCCAGCTACCAAGGTGAAGCGGTCCCCCCAGCTGGTAATGTCCTGGTCCCTTTGGGTCCTGACGACTGGACTTCCTAGTTCTTGGATCCAGCTACCAAGGTGAAGCGGTCCCCCCAGCTGGTAATGTCCTGGTCCCTTTGGGTCCTGACGACTGGACTTCCTAGTTCTTGGATCCAGCTGGCAGCTACCAAGGTGAAGCAATCCCCCGGGCTGGAAACGCTCCGAGAACGTAATATGTATAGGTAGGTACTCGTTTGGATGAAGACAGACACCTGCAAAACAAAGAACAGTGCTGTCAATCAAGAGACAAAGTGAACCCTGCACTTCAAATGCCAGCTACCCCACACACACGGGGGCTGCCATTTTCGCCCCCAATCTTTCGTGTATTTGTAGGCACATAATCGAAATCGTTTCACTGATTTCCCTACAGACTTTTCCCATATACCCATATATTATGAAAAAAAAGTTTCAAGTTGAATATATTTATTTATCGGTTGTGCCAATATTGAGTTATGAACGCATCGATTTATTTATAATTCAGGAAGCGAATCAGTTGATGGAACAATCGCAAACACTCTACCACCTCTTCCTGCTCTATATACTCACCCAATCGCACACACTCTTCCACCTCTTCCTGTTCTACTCACCCAATCGCACACATTTTTTATATAGCAGGGAGGGTATATCAGACAATTTATTGTTACTTCTGTAATATCTCTGTGCCTATAAATCAGCGAGTTGCTCCTGCTGGAGGGGCTGGCACGCATAGACAAGGTGATACACACCACCAAGATATATAGGCCGGCGCTACACGAGCATAAGCCAGACTTGCCCCCCCCCCCCCCCCCCCCCGCCACCCACGCTTCGAAGAGCAATGATTTACTTCCGACTGTCAAAGCCATCGCGCCAAGGATAAGGCGGAAAACTGAATAAAGGCAATAAGAGAATTGCTGTAGCAAAAGCAAAAATGGAATGTTTCCGTTTTTCACTAAAGACTCTAAAGCTAGATTTGATTTATTTGCTTTGGTTTTATAGGCCTCAGTTGGCATAGGAAAGTTTATTTTGATTTTGACATATATATAGGTATAGTAGATACCCAGACAAAGAAATTGCTACCACAATATACTTGATAAAAACTCCATGTTGTTTTAGGAAAGATGATCAGCATGTGACATTGGTTTTATTTATTATTGGCACCATTAGGAAACTGGAGGTAATTTGACAAAAAAGTTACTTGACTTGATTACCGTAATTAAATGTCTTATCACTCAGCATTCTTATCATACATAAATATAGGTAGGCTGGTGGGCAAATAGCAGACAACTTTAGGTAGGTGAGCATTTATTATCGAAGTTCTGATAAGGGTAGGTGTCATCCTTTTCCAAACAGTCTGACATTTCGGAATGTCATGTATCTAGTGCAGCACAGGATTGCTTATAAAAATAAATTGGTGATGGATAGCAAATCGAGTTGAACAGATTTTACAATATATGGGATTGGGTGCCGCCCAAAGAAAAAATTGAATTGACAGCTAATTTTTCGTGCCAATCTATGAATTTTTTGGTAACATTAAGTCAAAGAATAGTTATTACATATGGGTGGGGGGGGGGGGGGGGGGCATCATTTGGCTCTGTTCATGCTGCAAAGTTTTAATCAGGTTTTAGTATGCAGACAAGAGATTCTAAACCTAAAAAATCTCGAAGGCATTGGCCGCAGGCTAAAGGCTTGTAGGCTATTGCCTACTTTGCTTAACGAAAATCGGGTACTGATTACTGAATAATGAATATACCTTTCCCAAAAAAAAAAATTCTATTTGGTTAACCTGAACTTATTTGATTGACTTTTATGGATCAATCAATTGAAATTGTTAGAGATCAAAACCTAGCATTTCCCTTTCAGAGAGCAGTATCCTGACGGACCTAGGTATCCACTTATGCCTGGTTTTACCAAGTTTTCAACCCCTAGTTGAGATCACAATTAGCGAGTTACAACTGATTTCAGCCAATCACATGCAGCAAATTCAGTTATGAATCCAAGTTAAAATCTCAACTGGGAGGTGCAAAACTTGCTTCAACCTGGCATTGGTTTAACCAGCATTAGCTTTACTAATATCAACTGACGTAACTTAGTAACTACTAACGTACAACTTGATTATCGCTAATACCTGACCATTTTGTTACTCTTCTGGCGTAATCTTACAACGACCATTTCACACATCAAAAAGGCCTGTCCATAGTAGTAAAAGCAATCGACAAAGTACCACAGGACAAGCGAGATTAAATATTCGATAAACATTCGAGCATCCGTACCAAAGCGCCAAAACCAATTACACCTGTCCGTGGCTCGGCGCAGGCAGGAGTGAGATGTGCTACTTGGCGCAAAGCTTCGTAAATCGTCCAAGACCTGACTGCCACTCATTACTCCTGCAATTTGATACAATGGACAACTACAGTTCCAGACTCAAAATTATGTGGGCAAATAATTGCCATAAGAAGGGCATTGCATTTATGTGGGCAAATAATTGCCATAAGAAAAGCATTGCATTTATGTGGGCAAATATCTGCCATAAGAATAACATTGCACTTATGTGGGCAAATCAGTGATTGTATCTGGAACTGTAGTCGTCCATTGCCGCAAACGTTCGAGAATTGTCCAAAAAACGCCGCTCGAAATCATCGATCCCACCTCGGCCGACCTACCCGGCAAGACGTTTTCCGCGCGACAGCCGTTAAATCGCGTCGCGGCCCGGCGATTCCTCCTCGGAGAACGTGAACGAGCTGACCTTGGACAGCGAACGACGTTGCGACCGCGATCGTTCGGTGCTTGCGACTGCAGCCGGCTTCCGTCGAGACTCCGACCGTGATCGACTCGGACGCTCCGACTTTGACTTTTTGCGGCGGGAACTGGATCGCGAACGACTCCGCCTTCCCGATTTCGACCTCGACAGGCGATCACAGTGATGCGATTCAGACTTGGAGCGGCTTCTGTGCCTCGAGAGAGATCTGCTGTGACTTCTGTGCCTCGAGAGAGATCTGCTGTGACTTCTGTGCCTCGAGAGAGATCTGCTGTGACTTCTGTGCCTCGAGAGAGATCTGCTGTGACTTCTGTGCCTCGAGAGAGATCTGCTGTGACTTCTGTGCCTCGAGAGAGATCTGCTGTGACTTCTGTGCCTCAAAAGAGATCTACTGTGACTTCTGTGCCTCGAAAGAGATCTACTGTGACTTCTGTGCCTCGAATGCGATCTGCTGTGACTTCTGTGCCTCGAATGCGTTCTACTGCGGCCTCTATGCCTTGACTTCGATCTAGACCGGCCTCTATGCCTCGAACTTGACCGCGTGCGGCTTCTATGTCTGGAATGCGATCGGGTGCGGCTTCTGCGCCTCGAACGCGATCCGCTCCGTCCGCGTGACTCGGACCTCCGTCGCGATCCCGACCGCGAGCGGCTCCTGCGCGAGTACGACCCGCCGTCATTGGCCAGCTTGCTGAAGTACTTGTAGTACTCGCGCCCCGCCTCCGCGTTGCCCTGCCAACCGCAGCGTCGGAAGCCGCGCGCGCGACGCGGGCCACGGAACCTGCAGCGAGACGGGCGGCTGCGTTAGGGTATCGGTCGGTTAGCGTTGTCGTGGTATCGTTATGAGGGGTTAGGGTATCGGTCGGTTAGCGTTGTCGTGGTATCGTTATGAGGGGTTAGGGTATCGGTCGGTTAGCGTTGTCGTGGTATCGTTATGAGGGGTTAGGGTATCGGTCGGTTAGCGTGTGTCAAGTAATCGTTATGAGGGGTTAGGGTATCGGTCGGTTAGCGTTGTCGTGGTATCGTTATGAGGGGTTAGGGTATCGGTCGGTTAGCGTGTGTCAAGTAATCGTTATGAGGGGTTAGGGTATCGGTCGGTTAGCGTTGTCGTGGTATCGTTATGAGGGGTTAGGGTATCGGTCGGTTAGCGTGTGTCAAGTAATCGTTATGAGGGGTTAGGGTATCGGTCGGTTAGCGTGTGTCAAGGTATCGTTATGAGGGGTTAGGGTATCGGTCGGTTAGCGTGTGTCAAGGTATCGTTATGAGGGGTTAGGGTATCGGTCGGTTAGCGTGTGTCAAGGTATCGTTATGAGGGGTTAGGGTATCGGTCGGTTAGCGTTGTCGTGGTATCGTTATGAGGGGTTAGGGTATCGGTCGGTTAGCGTGTGTCAAGGTATCGTTATGAGGGGTTAGGGTATCGGTCGGTTAGCGTGTGTCAAGGTATCGTTATGAGGGGTTAGGGTATCGGTCGGTTAGCGTTGTCGTGGTATCGTTATGAGGGGTTAGGGTATCGGTCGGTTAGCGTGTGTCAAGTAATCGTTATGAGGGGTTAGGGTATCGGTCGGTTAGCGTGTGTCAAGGTATCGTTATGAGGGGTTAGGGTATCGGTCGGTTAGCGTGTGTCAAGGTATCGTTATGAGGGGTTAGGGTATCGGTCGGTTAGCGTTGTCGTGGTATCGTTATGAGGGGTTAGGGTATCGGTCGGTTAGCGTGTGTCAAGTAATCGTTATGAGGGGTTAGGGTATCGGTCGGTTAGCGTGTGTCGTGGTATCGTTATGAGGGGTTAGGGTATCGGTCGGTTAGCGTGTGTCAAGGTATCGTTATGAGGGGTTAGGGTATCGGTCGGTTAGCGTGTGTCAAGGTATCGTTATGAGGGGTTAGGGTATCGGTCGGTTAGCGTTGTCGTGGTATCGTTATGAGGGGTTAGGGTATCGGTCGGTTAGCGTGTGTCAAGGTATCGTTATGAGGGGTTAGGGTATCGGTCGGGTAGCGTTGTCGTGGTATCGTTATGAGGGGTTAGGGTATCGGTCGGTTAGCGTGTGTCAAGGTATCGTTATGAGGGGTTAGGGTATCGGTCGGTTAGCGTGTGTCAAGGTATCGTTATGAGGGGTTAGGGTATCGGTCGGTTAGCGTGTGTCAAGGTATCGTTATGAGGGGTTAGGGTATCGGTCGGTTAGCGTTGTCGTGGTATCGTTATGAGGGGTTAGGGTATCGGTCGGTTAGCGTTGTCGTGGTATCGTTATGAGGGGTTAGGGTATCGGTCGGTTAGCGTGTGTCAAGGTATCGTTATGAGGGGTTAGGGTATCGGTCGGTTAGCGTGTGTCAAGGTATCGTTATGAGGGGTTAGGGTATCGGTCGGTTAGCGTGTGTCAAGGTATCGTTATGAGGGGTTAGGGTATCGGTCGGTTAGCGTGTGTCAAGGTATCGTTATGAGGGGTTAGGGTATCGGTCGGTTAGCGTGTGTCAAGGTATCGTTATGAGGGGTTAGGGTATCGGTCGGTTAGCGTGTGTCAAGGTATCGTTATGAGGGGTTAGGGTATCGGTCGGTTAGCGTGTGTCAAGGTATCGTTATGAGGGGTTAGGGTATCGGTCGGTTAGCGTGTGTCAAGGTATCGTTATGAGGGGTTAGGGTATCGGTCGGTTAGCGTGTGTCAAGGTATCGTTATGAGGGGTTAGGGTATCGGTCGGTTAGCGTGTGTCAAGGTATCGTTATGAGGGGTTAGGGTATCGGTCGGTTAGCGTGTGTCAAGGTATCGTTATGAGGGGTTAGGGTATCGGTCGGTTAGCGTGTGTCTAGGTATCGTTATGAGGGGTTAGGGTATCGGTCGGTTAGCGTGTGTCAAGGTATCGTTATGAGGGGTTAGGGTATCGGTCGGTTAGCGTGTGTCAAGGTATCGTTATGAGGGGTTAGGGTATCGGTCGGTTAGCGTGTGTCGTGGTATCGTTATGAGGGGTTAGGGTATCGGTCGGTTAGCGTGTGTCAAGGTATCGTTATGAGGGGTTAGGGTATCGGTCGGTTAGCGTGTGTCAAGGTATCGTTATGAGGGGTTAGGGTATCGGTCGGTTAGCGTGTGTCAAGGTATCGTTATGAGGGGTTAGGGTATCGGTCGGTTAGCGTGTGTCAAGGTATCGTTATGAGGGGTTAGGGTATCGGTCGGTTAGCGTGTGTCAAGGTATCGTTATGAGGGATTCATCCTGGGCTTTGAAAATGACTGCGGTATTGCGGTATACTCAATGGTGCTCTTATTTTTGGTAATTTTGACTCTCTGGAACTGTTGTTGTTCATTTAATTGATTGATTTTTAGTTACAACCTTTTTGTATCTTATCGTTTGATACAGTTGTGAAATGGTTGTACCTAATGGAACAGATTTGAAGTATCTTTTGAAGAAAAAGTTTAACAATGATGCTTAAAAATTAATATGTATTGAGAAAATGAAAATAAATAGATAAAAACTCCGAGCCCTGTGCTAGGGCGAAGTGAGAGCGAGGTTGCCGCGCTAATGAGAGGTCCTAGAATCGCCCGTGGTTTGGTTCGAAAGTCAAGGTTTCCTGTGATTTTCCACGCATCCTTTCCGGATGAATTCTGTGACGGCACCTATGTCAAATAGGCTTCAATGACTCACAGCGCATCAACCCAGATTTCACAAGTGTCTCAGCCCAGTGTTAAAGTAGGAACTTTTAAGTTATTTGCCATGGCAACCGCCAATAGGATGCCGTGGAATTGTACTATTTCTGAATTGGGCGTTTGAAGCCACACTAAGTGCCGGTTTTTCAGTGGCCCATTAAGGTACTAACGGTACATTAACAAGAAAATTAAAGGCTCTGATTGGACATTGGTAAGCAAATAGCAAGCTAACAGGGCATTAGATATTTAACGTGCCACTGGAAAACCGGGTCTTAAGCTTGCAATGATTCCTGACATTCTCTCACCTGCACGCTAAATATTTGGCTCTGGTTGTCGCTGGATGGAGTAACTGTTTGTTAGACCATCATCTGTTTCACTCGCTTTACCTATCGTTGCTTTACAGTTCTCTCTCTCCTTGTAAGAATATATCAGCCAAAGGATGCAATTCCTTTTAGAAAATCTGTGCGGGAGATTGATTATATGTAAAAGCTCTGTTTCCAGGCAAATAGCCCACAACAACAACAAAAAAAAAAAAAAGAAGGTAACGACTCAAATGAGTAATAAGTAATGAGTCATAATGACTAATGACTCATCACGTGCCTAAACACCCTAGGCTGCGTCTGAATTGGCTTTTTCATGCGGTCTTGCGTACTCGTTCTTGACAAATGATGTCACAAGTACTGTCCGAATCGCAAATCCACCGATACCGAGACCGCATATAGCAGAGCGAATATGCGAGACTTCGACGATGCAGTCTAGCAGACTTGGTCTCTGTTACTTGAAGTCACCAAGACCAAGTAGGCACGACCAAGACAATTAACCCTTTCACTGCTACGCCCATGTATACGCGTTTTGACACCCCGCCATGCATTTGAATTTTTCCTGAGCACCAGATGTGAGCTAGAGACTTGAAATTTCGCGCACTCTATTAGCAAATGTTGCCACTAACGTAACTAAAAATATCGACCATATCGACCGCCACCTGTTATCCGCTTTGGTACTGTAAAGTGAAAGAATGATTGTGGACTACTGGCGCGTCTCGCACTCTTTGGGAGGGGGGCCCAAGGGGGTTATACATTTGGATGTGTGGGTGTGGGGGTTGGGGGGCAGTTTAATATAGCTGGGTGCAAAGGTTTGTTTTCCAAAATTTTACTAAAAAGTAGCAACATTTTTCAAAGTTTTTTTACCCCCCCTCCCAATTTTTTTTGGGGTGGGAAGGCAAAGAGTTTTTAGTTTTTCTGGAAGTATGTATTCAATACCCACTTGTAAAAAAAATTGCAAGCATAAAAGCCCAACGGTTTGTGCTCTGCAATTTATTATGAAAAAAGCGTATTTTGCTTAATATACCCAGCACAGCCACTCTTTCACTCCAAAAAAAACACAGCAGTTAAAGGGTTAAGACACTTCCTTAGAAGTCACTGGGGCAACAACTCTCCTGGCATCAATTTGTCTCACTTAGCCGTTGCCTAGTATAATGGCCCACCTGGGCAACTTCATATGTCAGCCGTGGCTGGACCGAAACGGGAAAGAGTTAAGAGAGTAACGAACCCGCCGCGTCCACGCGGGAAGAAGCCGCGCCCGGCGAACGCCGGGTTCCACCCGAAGAACGGCGGCGCGAATCCGTCGCCGAAGCCGTACGCGCCGTTGGGCGGGAACCACGGGCCCGCGAAGCCCGCAAAGCCGCCCGCAAACTGCGCGTCTGGAACACGGGCAACAGGACGGTCACACCTTCGACCGTTGGTAGCCGGGATACGGAACTAGCTAAGCGCTGTATGTATCCCATGTAACCTTCGACCGTTGCTAGCCGGGATACGCAACTAGCTCAGCGCTGTATGTATCCCATGCACCCTTCGACCATTGCTAGCCGGGATACGGAACTAGCTAAGCGCTGTATGTATCCCATGTAACCTTCGACCGTTGCTAGCCGGGATACGCAACTAGCTCAGCGCTGTATGTATCCCATGCACCCTTCGACCATTGCTAGCCGGGATACGCAACTAGCTCAGCGCTGTATGTATCCCATGTAACCTTCGAGCATTGCTAGCCGGGGTACGCAACTAGCTCAGCGCTGTATGTATCCCATGCTACCTTCGACCATTGGTAGCCGGGATACGCAACTAGCTCAGCGCTGTATGTATCCCATGCAACCTTCGAGCATTGCTAGCCGGGATACGCAACTAGCTCAGCGCTGTATGTATCCCATGCTACCTTCGAGCATTGCTAGCCGGGATACGCAACTAGCTCAGCGCTGTATGTATCCCATGCAACCTTCGAGCATTGCTAGCCGGGATACGCAACTAGCTCAGCGCTGTATGTATCCCATGCTACGTTAAAGTATAGTCCTTGCCAGCTCTCATCTTTGGTCAGATCAACTCTATTAACTGCATAATCATGGTTATATAACCATGATTATGCAGTTATGTATTGCTATTTAACAGATGAAATATATAATAGTCCATTCTAAATAAGGCAATTGATTCTTAGAAGTAGGTAAATAATCCCCTTGTGTGTTTGTTTTAATGTTTATCCGGTTTTAAGATAACGTAAAAGTGGCAACATTAATCGTGAATGCAGTGAGAGCTGGCACGGCATGCTAGTTGCCTATCCCGTACCGGAGCAGTGATCGAAGGTCAGACGCAGAGATGCATCAATCGCTAGCAATGTTTTTGTTTTGTCCTGCTATCCTATTCTGTTATCGACTTTTGTCTTTAATCATTGATGGCCAGGAAATGCAACCAGCTTGGCAAGCTCGAAATCAAAGGGATGCTACCAGCGTTCAAGTAGGACAAACCAAAGCTGTCTTCATGTTGTCAGATTAACTATGATTCAAAGATTATGGCAGAATGTCGTGTCATTTAAAAGCGGAAATGCTTAGTGGTAACTCTAGAAGACGCAAAATTAGTGGAAACAGGCACGCATGTAGAATGCAGTATGAACTGTAGAATATTTGTTGCAGGTTGCCTATCCAGTAGTCAGTACCAGGGAAGCAATCTTTTATTGGGTGATTTGAAATGAAATGCGAGTGAGAACACGTCAATGCCGTCAATATCGGATTGACCAATCTACTCTCAGTCTCACTAAGAAAAGTTACAGAATTAAGAGTCCCGAGATCTAACTTTAAAGATAATATAAATATAGGTAATTTTAAAAACTGAGCTCTAATTCTATACAGCAACTGCCTTGATGACTCCGTTGAAGGACAGAAAGAAACCGAGTATGTATCTACAGTGGTCAAAAGATCTCCAAAATTCAAATTCTTGCAAGAAACATGAAATTAAAGCATTGAAAAGATTTTGTTTTGAACAAGACAAGACAATATTGTGTTCGGAAACATGTTGGTAACAAAGTGTAATTGTTTTGGATGAGGGGCATTTGGGCTATCTGTTGGCAGGCATTTCGCATCACTAGCGGCTTCAAATGAAATTGGTCACATAACTGCGTATCTTTCACAGCGGCCCAGACATAATTGAGATACCAATTTCAACGAGCAAATGAGTCAATAAATACTTCTGCAATACTACACAGTTTCCTCGGTCTAATTAAAGTTGCTCTGTTTACCAGGTGAGGCATAAAACAATTGCAAGGCTGTTGTCTTTGGAGTTTAGACAAACTTAAATTCTCTGTCACATTGTTAGGAAATCATCTTTGTCTAGTTACTTTCTTACATCGTCATCCTAAGACCGGTGGTAATAGCCACGAGTTCAGCAATACACATTTCATAATCACAATCTTTGATTAACCTCCTCTCATTGATGACACACCTATGCCAGCCTAGGAAGAAGCAGTGTGCACATGAGCAACTACACCAATCCCAGTTGTCTTGCAATTAGAGACTTGAGTGCCGTAAGCCCCAAAACCGTACCCACGTACATAGTTGGGGAGGATCTTTTAAAAAGATCGAGATCATGTGATCGAGATCCTTTTTCTGTAATCTTAGAATTGATCGAGATCGTTAAAAAAAAAATATAATGATTTGTTAATTTGATCGAGTTCTTCTCTCCACGATCTTTTTAAAAAGATCGTTTTAAAAGATCAAATTGTTTCCTAATGCCTAAACCGATGTGTTTCAGAAGCACGTGCATTAAATTCTGTGTTTTCAATATGGGATTTCAGCAGTGGTCCATTGTTGGACAAAAATTTACAAATTTTCCTTTCGTTTCTTTCTGAAAACAATCTTTTAAACAAATTTACTTTTTATAAAACGATCTTGAACTTGAATTTATAAAAAAGGATCACAAACTTCGATCTCTTTAAAAGATATTTTTTTGATGACGATCTTGATCTTTTTAAAAGATCGATATCTAACCGATCTTCCCAACTATGCACATAAGCAACTACACCAATCCCAGTTGTCTTGCAGTTGCACAAGCAATAAGAAACTTGAGTGCCGCAAGCCCCAAAAACGTCCCCACGTGCCTGTACCTTGCATCCCCGGCACAAACTGCGGCACGACCACGTTCCCCGGCGCCACCTGCGCCGCCACCGACGCCTGCGCCGTCTTGACGCACGCCGCCGCGAGCACGCTCTTGAGCTGCTTCTTGCCCTCGACGGTCTTGCGCAGACGCTCGCGCTGCTCCTCCAGCTCCTGCTCCTGCGCCGTGGAGAACTTGCGCAGCAGCTTGGTACGGAGGTCGCGCTCCTTGCCCTCCAGCCGCTCTTTCTTGAGCAGCGCCTTCAGCAAGCGCTTCTTCTCTTTCTTCTCTTTCCTTTTCAGCACCTTGGACACTTGCTTCTCGACGTCTTGCTCTTTCTTCTTCACCAGCTCGCGCTGCTTTTTTTCCTGCCAAGAGAGAATAAGTTACATGTGAAGAGTCTTTCTCTATTTTAATCTTATTTAAATTACGAAAGCTCGTAATTGGCTGTTCATTTTATTATTATGTACACAAATTAGCCTCCCAAAAGTGTTGTCCATTCCGGGATTCAATCCCGGAAAAAAAAAAAAAAAATCCCGGGATTCAATCCCGGAATGGACAACATTTTTGGGAGGCTAATTTGTGTACATAATAATAAAATAAAAAAGTCTTTCTCTATATTCAGTAACAGCTGGAAAGGTTGCGGTCCTGTTAAGGGCCTGTTAATCCAGGATTAAACGGGATCTAGCAACAACAGGTAACAGGGTCCTTTTCAGGACCGCAATTCATTCACAAAAGAGCACAAACCGAAAAACCACAACTACCATTTTATTATTATGTACACACACATAAGCCTCCCAAAAATGTTGCCCATTCCGGGATTTGAACGGGAATGGGCAACATTTTTGGGAGGCTAATTTGTGTACATAATAATAAAATGAATAGCCAATTACGAGCTTTCGTAATTTAAATAAGATTAAAACACAACTACCATTATACCGTGGCTCAGAAAACTTATGTGCTCTCAAAAGCTAGAAAAGATGATTACAAAATTATCCTCTACATTTTCCCAACAGTTTTGATTTCCAGATTTTGAAGAAAATTCATTCTGAATGATATAAAATATGATCATTTACATTTATTTCAACAAAAATAGTAAGCGCAAGGATAATTAAATCAACAATTATCATCAGACAAGGATCCAAATCAAAAGAGTACACAGAGTCACAAATGTTGTTGCAAATGATGGGTTGTTTTAAAATCTCTCTTGAAATGTTATACTTTAAAGTTGACAATACTACGAAGTAGCACACACCGTACAAATAAGAAAATCAATTTGTTAAATTTAAATCAAATGACGGCTGTTTACAATTGCCAATATTAAAGCGCCTAGAAAGATCTTTCATGAGTGGTTCGTAAATTATCTTGTCTCCGTCTTTTACTTGTCTCAAAACATATAGTACGGCGATATATTGGGGCAGGCCCTAATCACTGTAACAAATAAAAACTACACATTGTGACGTGCTCAAAAGCGCACCTTGACTCTTTCGAAGAGGAAATCCAGCAACCGTATCGCCTCCAGCTGCCGCTGCGCCTGCAGCAGCTTCCTCTCCTCGGTGGCGATCTTCTCGTTCATCATGGCCGCCTCCTTGGCGTGCAGCTTGCGCATCTGCTTGCGCCTGCGCCGCTCCTCGCGCTCTTGCCGACGCTCCGTCTTGCGCTGCAGCTCCTCCTCCTCTGCCAGTCTGTGCACGACAATCACGCGAATCACGCCAAACGTCTGGAGTTAACGTGTCATACAAACGGCCCTGGTCGGGAGTTGTTTCGACGAAGTTGTTTTTAAATAATGGTTTACTCTGGTAAAGAGGTATCACATTCACATTTAGGTACATAGGCTATACAGAAAGTAATCTATCTATAATGATCAAAAGCTAAGTCAGAAGAACCTTTGATGCTACTTGGGCTGGTTTTACAATGCCTAGCTTAGTGTTATCTGCCTGCTAAGTCTGTTATTTCCAAGGTAACAGCCTCTTTTTGTATTTTAACTGACAGATTACACTTTAACGAGACAGTGTAAAACCAGGTTTAGAAAACAAGCCAAAGCTTACAAGTGTTGAAGCGATGAGAGGAAACTGTTTAGCGGTGACCGGCAAAGGGAGTGAACCATTTGTGAGCGTTGATGAAAGCTGCCAAACAATTGCACGTGATGGGTGGTGGTAGGCACATTTTTTTCTATGCTGTACCCATCATCATCCACGTACCATGTCAGTTACACTCTGATTGTTCAATAGCACGGTTAAAGAAAAAAAATACTGTTGAATTTTATTGCCCTCTGTTTTCAAGCAAGGGGCAAGAAGAATAAGTTTTCATGAAATAAAAAATAGACACAGGTGTTACTTATACTGTAAGCCAGAAGGTCTTAGCATCTCAAGGGCAATCTTAGCTTCTTTATGCCCGGTTTTACCAAGTTTTCAACTGCTAGTTGAGGTCCCAACTAGGAGTTACAATTGAATTCAGCCAATCACATGCAGCAAATTCAGCTCTAACTCCTAGTTGGGATGTCAACTAGGAGTTGAAATATTTGGTAAAACCGGGCATTAGTCAAGTCCAACCAAGAGAAGAAGAGTTATTCTTGGGCTGCCCCTCAAATATTTCCTCCCAGCAAGCAGCTGTAAGGGCAAGGGCTTAGTGGCAATTCAAAGACTAACATGCAAATGGGAATTAGCAAATGTGGTAGATCAATCTTGACAACCAATGCCCAAACGATCTATTAGCAACAACCGAGAACTATCTTTTCTGGTTAGACCCGACTGTCCGGCATCAGGGTTTCCTCCCAGGAACTGCGGCCGCTATGCCTACCTGGCCGCCTGCTCCACCCTCAGCTTCTCCTCCTCCTGAAGACGTTCCCGCTCGTCCCGTTCTCGTTCCAACGCCATCAGTTTGTCACGTTCGAGTTGTCGCCGCTTTATTGAACCGTCGCTTAGGTGCTTGGTTTTGTCAAAATCCACCTGCATGAGAACAGTATTAAGTCAATGTCCAAGCCATGTACAGGCATGGTGCTACTTGGGTTTAATATTCATATGAAACTAGATTTGTCTATGCAATGCAGGAAATCTAGGACCTAGGTATACACGGCTGAACATGTCCGTATTTTTGTAGATAAACACTTAAATCTAGAAAAAAAAAGAGAAAAGTGCTTTACGGCAGTCTGCACCCACCTTTATTCCTGCCGTGAACATTCGGTCTCCCTCCTTGTGTAGAAGCTTCATTCCGCGAAGAGAATCCATCGCCTTAACAAAGCTCATGTACTCCTTGTACTGAATGTAGCCTTCAAATAAATGGTCTTGACCAAAAGAAAACATTTTTATCCCCGAGATGTGTGCCTTCATCATGCTGCGATACGGGTCACACATGGGCACGTCGACGAAACGAATCTCACCGAACCTTTCAAACACTTTCCTGAAAACATACTCATCAGGTTTGTCGTCACCGTCAGCAACTCTCCCGTGCTTGTTCTTAGAAGAGAACCATTTACACGGGAGGTTGCTGAGGTGAAGCGTGTCTGGCCTCTCGCCAGGTTTCATCTCGTTCATGTTTTTAGCGTCACGGAAATATGAGTCCCACGAGTGCCGAGTCGGGAACTCAATCTTAGCTTCTGCAGCTCGGATTTTTAATAAATCGGAAAACCCTGCAAGCTTTAACGTTCGCATATCGAGCCGTTTCAGTACATCTAACAGCTGACTCTTATTTTCTACCTCGCCTTCAAACCTAATAAACTCTATAGTACTCTTTGCCACTTTGAGAACTCCAAATTCGGACGGCTTGACCATGTGCTTGAGTTTCTCCATCACTTCCCAGTTTGAGATGTTCTTCCCGGGCTGCTTGCTTGGCGGAAGCTGCACCGAGATGTGGACCTTAGCGGACGGTTTTAGGTAAAGCCCTTGCGGGCGATACAAATCCACCGCATCCCTCGAATCGCTGCAGCTTTGGAAAACGTTCATCGTTCTCACTAGCCCTGCTCACGAGAAATCTCAAAATATAGACAGCATACAAAGACTGTTTACCAACAATCTAAAAGTGAAATTTTCAATTTCCTAACCTACAAATGGTACAATTTTGATGGCACTACAATTAGTGAAATACTCCTAAAGAGAACAAATACCTCTTCCTGGTGCTATAAATCACTTACAATTCAAATCTAGGGATTACGAGTGACTATCAACAAATTTGAAGGAGCCAAAAACGACTAGGAGGTAAACACCGCAAGATCGTTTGTCCAGTCGCCATTTTTCGGAATTCGGATCAAACTCAGAAGGGGCAGCAGGCGGCAGCCCGCGATACATCCACTCACGCGCGGAATTACAACTTTAAATTTTAAAGTACAATGAACTAATTCTAAATATATAGGTACTAATCGCGTAAGAACTACTAGTATCTACATATAACGAATAACTTCACACGAAATCTCAATAACTCATACTAAATTATGATCGAGTGGCGGTATCCGAAATGTGTAATCGCACTTCTCTCACGCACATGTACCACGAATAAGTTCACACGGTTATTATTTTTGCGATTTCTCAACCACCTGGGACTCGCATAAAACATAAAACAGAATAGTAGTTGTGGTTTTCGTTTCGGCAAAGGTCGTTCTGCCATCTTCAGGGAGATACATCAGTCGGGAGCAACCGTGCAAAAATAAGATAAAATGCATTTGGTGCTACTTTGTGCATTTTGTGCATTTTGAAACATTTTGTGTATGGACACCGAGGGGGACGCAGCTTGTCCGATGTCTGCAGCCTGTGTATATTCTAGTAAAACCTTGGAATCATTCAGAATTAGGTCTGAGCTTTTTTTAAATCTCGTGTAAAACTCGGGGCAGTGGCGTAGCGACCGCCCCCGCAGACCCCGCGGCGCGGGATGGGGGGGGGGGGGGGCGCATAGGTACAGGGGGCGCCGGGCCCCGGCTCTGCGCGCCGGCGCCCCCAGAATCTCCCGATTGGAGTCGAGCGCTTTACACTTTAAGCCCGGCTCCCAAACGTCTTGACACCATCCAAGGCGGGAGGTGTCCGGGACGCCTGGGCACCAGCGTAAATCTGTAAGATACATAATTTACCCACGAAGCCGAGAATAGGCTAGTCCATGGTATATTGAAAAGTAAGCAAGTATTGGTAAATTGCTAAGTTATACAGACAAGCACTCAATCGATTTGCGAGATGTTCTCAATGCAATATAAATTTCGCACTAGATTAATTTTTTGACAGTGTTCGATAGTTATGTCATTATCACCTTACACCTTATTCAGGTCATGTCCCCAACATGGGCTGTTTTTAGATCGAAATGTGCTGTTAAAATACCGTATCATCTGCATAAACATATTATTATTTTGTGAACATTCGATTACACTGAACATGCTATTGACATAAAATAGGTAAAGTAAATTACTAAGACTCAGTTTTTCAGTGGCATGCCTAAAATCTATAGGTATATTAGCTTTTCATTTGCTTGCAAAGTCCAATCAGAGCATTTAATTTTCTTCTTAACGGACCGTTAGTATCATAATTCGGACCACTGAAAAACCGGCTCTTACTTTACCACAGCCTGGTGGACTCTGGAGTAAAATATCATTTGACTCTTTACCAAGTAAAATGGTAAAAATTGGAAATGATAAATTCCATTTTTAATGTTAATGTTAAAAACTTAATCATTCGACTCTTTGGTATGGTATACTCAATGATATGCGATAAACAGAAAGTGGCAAACTCAAATTAATTCTAGTGTAGACTTATTTATCGACTTGCGGGGGCGTGGGCAACGAAGCGTTTGGCTATATACACCGGCATAAGAAAAATGTGTGTTTCAGTTTTCACGTGATTAGCGATCTTAAGCAAGATGTCATGTCTTCGCTTGCTGTTCAACGCCATCATTCTCAAATTCGTTTTCCTGCTATATTGATCTAGGCCTGGACGACGAGGTTGTCAATACTTTGATGTCTTCGTTGATCATTGCACGGTCGTTTCCTTCAGCTGGTCCCTGGGTACCTCCACTGTCGTCACAGATTCGACCTTTGCTATTATGCAGTTTTTTACTAAACCGTAAGCGATAACCTAATAAAAAAAGGAAGGGAGTTGTAGACAAAGAGGCAATCTATGTCAGTGACCGAGCCGGTAACTGGTAACCGAGCCGAGTACATTTCGGGTGCTCCTCGCGGCTGCGAAGTCGCGCGAATGCAGAGTCTCACGAGAGAGCTCTTTTTTACTAAACTGAACGAAACAAAAGAGTAGTATAAATAAAGAATTAATCTGGGTCGGCAACGGAGGCTTTTCACAATTTTAATCGCCTCCGTATCTTTATTGATTCACGAAAAAGCGCAAAAAGCGCAAAAAAGAGAAAAATACAACATTTTAAGAAGCTGTTTCGGCCCTTTTAGACCCTAAAAACGGAAAACGGTTTCGTCACCAACACAGATTGACTTTTTATCTACAACTCCCTCGCTTACTTTATTAGGTTATCTCTTACGGTGTAGTCAAAAAGCGTATAATAGCAAAGGTCTACATTCTGTGCCGGCGGTAGACGTACCTCCCTATGTATATAGAGGCTTACTGACGTATACCCAGGACCTTTACTTATTTCTGCAGCTGTTTCTTCACGTAGTTGTTGCAGAGTGTCCCTTCTGTCATTGATCTTGATGTCCTCAAGGATTTCATCCTTCTGTTCCGCTAAGAGCTTCTTTAGTTGCCATTCTCAATTGTTAATTTTGTCAATAAACACCAGTTTATACTTCAATCATTTATGCGGTTTATTCCAATCGAGATAATGTTTATGTAATGTTCGCCCGTACTTTACTCATCGACGTATACCACGAATAAATTAGCTTCATCATCTGTGGAACCAATCAGAGAGAGAATGATTATTATGGTATTTTTAAAATTACCTATCAGTGTATTTTGAAAATCTGCGAAATGAAAGTAATCACGATGATATTATATAAAGTGTTCGAATGTCTCGTTCTTTTCGTAAACTACCGCGTAAAATGTGGGCAATGACAGGGGTATGAAGCCGGCCACCCTGATGACCGTCGGCTGGTTGCTCCTGGATATCATGATGCCCATCGCCTGACGGAACTTTGCTGACGAGCCCACCCAGTCGCTGCCGAAGACGGCGTCCCGGACCAGCTCACTCTGCACAAAGTACAACACCGAGCATTAGGTTTTATCCTTGCTCTATCATTTAAGCAGGGGGTTCGTTCAAGCGGCAAGCCTCTCTTCTAACATCTTTCAATATTAAGTCACATTGCCCAGAGGCAAGGGACTCTGTTGCCCCACTCAAAGTTCTTACCCTCAAATATTGTTTCAACTTTTACAAATTTTCTCAGATGTCACAACTCAGTGGAATCGGTAAATACTCAGCAAATTCACATATATAATCAATCATAGCCTGAGGCTTCGGAGCACTGGTATGCCTGCACCCATCTAGTTACGCCCATATTCTTTATGTACAGGTATGATATTCTGTTCTGTTTAAAACGGTCCACGGACACAACACTAGTGGGAAAAAAGGTCATTTCGGATGACAATAGTAAAATAAATACTTTTCTAACATTAGGTAGGCTCAAAACGTTCCAGCGGTTTGCTGGTTTTACTAAAAATCTTTAAGATATTGAAAGGAAAAGAACACCATCACTTCATGCTTAGAATACACTTAATACGATAATGTTAAATATTCTACTGACGAATTTATACATGATTAAAAGTGTACAAGAAATGATTTTCAGTATTCCTGACGTATACTATGCATACCATGGAGCTGGACTTTATTGTAAATATGCATTATTAATAAATATCATACTTTAACAAAATGTATTATTTCAGAAGAAGTTGCAGGTGATAGCGATATGCATATTTTGGAGCTAATGGATCATTGTGTTGACAGACGTTCAATCAATGAGGAAGTTTTCGTAAAATTCGTCCATCGTGTGCTTAGCTACCTTTTTGTGTGGCCGAGTCTGTTCCTGATGATATGTTCTAACGTTTGCTAGCACATTGCGTAGGTACACATTTTGTCTTTATTAGAGCTTTTTGCTTACAATTAACTTATACGAGTCGAGACTTATTAATTTTTCTGACACACTCTTGCTTGACTCAAGATTATTATTACATAGAAACAGTCGTCTTACTCGTGACAGGTAATGTGACCAGATAATGATTTTAGGTCATGAACACCAGCTTACCTCGGTTGTGATCATCGCACTCAGCCAGCAGAGGAGCCAGGTGTAGAAGACACACCCTAGCAGTGGAATACTGAACACGAAGAGCATCATGCCGGGGACCGACTCCTGCAGGATATCAGGACAACATGTTGTTAGATCATAGCCAAATCATAATGCTTATGTACGGTAGTAGAATATACGTGCATGTATGAACCTGCTTCGTTGAGAATGACACCTGACTAACGAACCGAAAAGCAACGACAATTATAAAAAAACAATTTGAACAGATATTTGGATCGTATAGGTAATTTTAGCATCATGCAGAAATGAAAACGGAGAAGTCATTCGCGAAAAAATTTTGAGTTATACTTATTTAAGTCTAGCACCATTGCATTAGGTACTTTATTATACTTACATCGATTACTAAAGCGAGTGTGATTAAAGTCGGCGTTATCGAGATGTTCAAGTGATTGAGCAGAATGGGATCCAACGCAGGCAAGATTGTGTTGACAAACCTAGAAGAACCGTCCAATTGAGTCATCTGAATACACGCTTGATGAAAAGTACTCTGGGTTGTGCTAAAATAGTCCAAGCACTATTTATTTACTGCTTATATGGTTTGATGAACACTAATAAACTGACTGGTTATCGTATAACATTTCATTTATTTCTAAATCTTTTTAGCGAAGTTGCAATAAGTAGTTAGCAGATAAACGAAAGCAATGTAACCGGGACCAGCGAGCACTTACCTCAAGACAGACTGGTGATGGCGGACACACATTCCGAATCTCTCCTCGTAGTCATTGTCTGCAAATAGTGACAATCTTTCTAAACGGCCGTAATGCGAGATTAATCCAGGGTTCTGTGCTTCCGTGTTTGGTTTGAATTTTGTCGCTTCTGCATCATCAGCCGACACAAACCTCTTGTTGTTCTTAATTGCTTGTCGTTTCACACGGAATTCTTCGTGGGACCAACGTTTGACCCTTGCGGTCGCCCGCTGCCCAAGTTGTCGCAGGTTGAAGTTTAGAAGCCTGAATTGACCAATGGCAAGGGCGAGGAGGAGCAATGCGAAAAAGTACACGACTGTGAGCAGGTAAAATCCATTGTGCATTGTCACGAACATTGCGAGCCATGTTACTTCGAAGTAGGGAGACGCCCTTACGTCATACGGGAGCCATAAACTGAAATCGAAAGTACCAAATATCATCCTGAAATCATATAAAATCAAATCAAATCTGAAAACATCCTGAAGATGTGTGGCAGTCCTACGCCATTAACGTTTCGCAGGAGGCACGGTTCCACATCTCAACAAAATTACATTGAAGTTCTTAGATAGATACCGATTGCTAGCCCTTGATATAGACAGGTAAAAAGTTGCATAATTGTCACCTAATTCAGTTGCGCGATAAGTAATCCAACTACTACTATTACTACTACTATATTATTTGTTTCTATTTTGACCTGAATGGGGCATGCATGAATAACTTACTTGTTGAGGAACGTCCTCGTGGCAAATCCGAAACAGACAGAGGCAACGCCACCAAGTGTAAAAACTGACGTTGCTAATATGTGGAGAACGACGCAAATCTCTGCCATTGCCTTGGAGCGACGGAGAATCTCCGCTGGCTGCTCGGGGAGGCGGGATCCGTTGAGGAGCATCTCTTCCAAGGCCACGACGGCGTCCTGAAGACGATCTCGACGGAGCCACAGGGTTGCGGCGGTAAGGACGAACGAGAAATACTCGAACAAGTTCACTGAGGCCAAGACAGCATTCGTGGTGTCATTTTGTCTGTTGACGTAGACGCTCACGGCGCTAAACACCGTGAAGAAGGGAATGAGGACGGCCAACCAGATCCCGTTCAGAGATCGCATGAACAGCGACCGCAGAGCGTATCTATTGTTTTCTTTGGACCAGTATCCCATAAGAAAAGTAATATCTTTCTTAGGTTGTCGGTGACAAATGATAGAAGTTTTTTAAAAAGTAACGTACCAAGCGCTGTGAGTGGTGCGATGAAAACCCCGATAAAGTGGGTTTGGTTGCTTCTCCAAGTTTGAAGTCTCTCAAAGGCCCGACCAATGTATTTACGAATAGCGCGGCTCATTACTAGTATTTAAATTAGAGATCCACCACAACTTCTATTTTTGTATTGTTGCAATGGATGGTATGGTATGGTAGTGAAATATAAGATTTAGCTCGCAACGCTCCTTAAATAGTAATTTTTTGAAAGACTGCACCGAGAATCATATAAACGATAAGAACTGCAGTGGCACTTGCATATACGCGTTATAGGCCGTCCGAAAGTGTTTAATGTTCACTTGCAACTGAAATCGAATTCCAACTCCAATGCAAACAGTTCCGCAGCTAATAAAAACTCCGTTCAACATTCTGATTCCGATTTCAACCCATACAAAATGTTATGTTGGGATGACCTCTGCATGCTGGCAACGATGCAATGAGTCAATTGGTCTATGGTCAGATTGTTACCAATATTGATCAACTTATGCGACGCTTTTCAAACACCTTCCATTATATAGAGAGCAACAATATGACTCGGCAAATTGTTAACGGGGATAACTACTTTTATTGGGAATAATAAGGGAGCCTAAAGTGTCCAGAAACATAAAGTTTCACCTGTCGTAAAAGCCACATATAGCCACATTATAGTAACTATCATTGTTTCAGAATTTATTTAATATTATCAGTTTCTGTTTTAAAATTATACACTGACACGTATTTCCCAAACAATTTACATAGATTTAAATTTTTTAGACTCATGTCTACTTTATCCTATCGTTAGCACTTGTTTTGAAAACAATAAACTTTTTTAAACTGGGATGTGTACTTAAGCTATCACCTTTGATAAAGTAACTAGCATATGTAAAAAAACGTCGGAAAACCAGTGAGACTTTTGGTTTAGCATTCAAAGCCCATTTTGAAAAAGTTTTTTTCAATTTTCATATTAAACTTCAAGGCTAAGTTGACATGAAATCTGTGATTAGAAGAATGGACGCCTACATCGGGCAAATTTTGGAAAGTCGGACGTGGCCTTTAAGCAGTCTGTCAGTGGCATAGTAAGGTTCAAGTCTTTCCACCTTACGATATGATCTGTAGGTAAATTGCAGGGATTGGAACCTTAACTCATTACGGTTCCGGTTCCGGTTCCGGTCCAACAAATTTGATTCCAAAGGGTTCGGGTTCTGGTTCCGGTTCCTGAGTCGAAACTTCAAACGGTTCCAAAAGGTTTCAAACGGTTCCATATTTTTATGCACTCTTAACAAACAAAAAAAACCCCTACATACTTTCTTTGGTTCAGAGAGTGCTTTTTTGGCACTATTGTTTCACTTCAAGATCATTTTCACAGTGATTGGGATTAAGATAAAGTACAATGCTATATTGCTATGTTCTTGACATGTTTGGTAGGTATATTCATCATTCTTAAATAATTACTTTTTTCACAATACATCGTTGGTCAAGCACAAAATACTTCCCTATTTTATTACTCTTAGGACCAACCATTTTTCATGCAATGACTCTTTTTGGACAAGCTGTTTCGGCCGTGTGTCAGAGTGATCTATCAAAGATGTCGGGAGTCTGCAGCTTCACTAGTATGCTAAATCCACAAGCCTTGCAAAATTATTTTTGCTGCGTCGCTGTGCGTGCTACGTTTCTCACTCTCTCTCTCGCTAATGTTTTCAAATATTAATTCGGAAAATTTTTCACACGACATTGCATAGCAGCTAATTCCTTCTCTATGTCTCTGAATTCAGATTGCCAGCAGACACAGAAATCCAGATATTTTTGGCTATCAAGAAATACGGTCTTATTTTAACTTCTGAATAAAAGGTTAATTATACGAACGTAAATACAACAAATATCCCTCAAGTGCGGTGCTGGCATCAGCTGAAATCACGCGTTATATAAGCTTGAGAGAGGCGAACAGCCGGCGCCTTCCTCCCTGAAGAACACGTCCAAATACTTTTTTACATATGAAATCAACATAAATTTTGAAGTTTTACAAAAATTATCATATAAAATTAAAAAAAAATTCAGTTAGTTTGGAATAAAAATGAGAAAGTCGGCGAAGTTTGGAACCGAAAAGAACCTTTTGGAACGGAAACAGAACCGTAACTACTTATTTCGGTTCCGGTTCCGGTTCCGGTTCTTACTATTTTCTGTGTTGGGGTTACGGTTCTGGTTACGGTTCCAGATTTCAAACGGTCCCTAACGGTTCTGGGTTCCGGTTCCGATTCCGGTTCCAATCCCTGGTAAATTGTAAGTGGATACCTTCGACCGGGGTACTTTGAGGAGCATCGCTTCGAACGGCAAGCGGCACCAGAGCGGCACTCAGTGCTCACTTAGTTGGCATTTGCAATGATAAATTGTCCCCAAAGTACGCTCTGAGTGCGGACTCAGTGTGAGTGTGCGCTCAGTGTCGACTCTGCATTCGGGTATAAATCGTTTACTATTAAACCCGCATGGTTACGATGTGTGATGAAGATCACGTAATTTCCAGTATTATGTTGTACTAATACAAATCACTTTTTGTTGCTTTAGGAGAAGTTTAAAAGTCGCGTAGTCTATCCTTGACAAAACGCACATAAGCAAAAGCAAAAGTTTTCCTGCACATATATATATATATATATATATATATATATATATATATATATATATATATATATATATATATATATATATATATATGTATATTCTTTTGGAAATTTCTTTAATAAAAGAAAGTGGCACATACATAGGTTTTTTATGTTGTCCAGTAATTTATATTTTATTTGTTTTATGTTTGCAGGATACAAAATTTTCCCACGAAGCTAAAAATCGGCTTGTCCATGGTCTATGAATTGAAACACCAAATTTATTTAGCCACACAATGAGGATGGAATTATATTAAAAAAAAAATTAATTCATGACACCAAATTGGGGTTGGATTGGCCCACTAGGCGACCGGAAAAATTCCCGAGTAGGCTAGAGGCGGCCCATAGAGGGTAAGACTCGGTCTCGTGGTAACACCTTGTCATAAATGGATCACTTAATTGGTACAAATTATTTTCCCACGTAGGCCCTAAATGTGCAAATTTTCACCTGCGGCGGTAAGAAATAACATACTTTGATAAAATCAGTAAAACATGTGCATTCCATGTTCATGTACATGTGCATATCTCCATGATCCATTAATTTTTTGTACAAAATCTTGTCCTGCCCATGCTTCTTGTCTCATCGTCACTTTATGATTGCAAGGACTTTAGTCGGAGTCTTTAAAAAGTTTTTAGAAGGTAAAACTAAGAAATTATGTAATTCGCTACAATGGTGTCAGCGTGTGGGATTCACTGACCTTGAAAAATAAAACATAGATTTTCGCAAATGGTGTGACATTTTATTGTCCTGTCGAATAGATATTGCATCCTTGTGTTCCAGAAATAATGACCAGAAATAATGAAATAATTTCCAGAAATAATGACTCTATTACTATGGTGTCAGCGGTGGGAGTTTCCAAAACAACAGAAAACAATGTCCCATACCCATGCAATTCCTGCATTTTTTGTGCAAATTATCTCCTGTTCCTCTGAATTGGAAGGGGCGGGGGGGGGGGGGGGGGGGGGGAGGAGGCGTTTCTGGGACGATTTCTTTGAAATACTCGCACCGGTTTTTCCCCCAATCTATCCCTGCACCAAACCGTCTTTTCTGTTCACTGTTCTCAATTCAAGGAATTTTTTCTTATAAAAAGCACCGCTCCTTTAGTTGCCATTCAAGTAATTAAAACCAGTTTACTTCAATCATTCAAACACGGTTAACTGTTCCAGTTGAGTGAATTTGGTTAGGAAATGTTGACTCGTACTTCCGTCATCGACATAATATTGTGCAAAGAATAAATTAGCTTAATAATCTGTGAAACCAATAAAAAGAAAAATGACTATAAGAGTTATTGAATTATCAATGTATTTTGAAAATAATATATATTTTTAATGTAGATTGGGTAGAATCGGCCATACAAAGAGAATGGATGAGAGCATGGATGAGGTATTTAAAACAAATCTTCTCTTTTTGTATATAGATACTATGGGTCGGTATGGTATGTAAGTGCATTGGAGATTTCGCTCGCAACGCTAATCAAGATGTGATTTCTCTAATCGTGCACCAAGGTTCATCAATGATTGGACGTGCACTTGACACTTGTACGCGCGCTGTGACATCTGAAAGTTGTTACCTTGCATCTAAATTCTAATTTCAATGTTTCAATTCCGAATCGGAACGTTCTGCAGCTCATAAAAACACCGCGTCACAATCCAAATGTTGTGCTGTAGTAACCCCTTCTCTGGATAACTATCGGAATGACAAGAGCTTTCGTTACCAATAGTGATCAACTTATGCGTTGGATTTCAAACACCTCGCATAATAATAAAGAGTTATTACATAAAATATTTAATTACGGGTATATATATATAAGTACCTACTTGTAATTGGGAAAAATAAGGTACCTAGATAAAAGTCTCCCACCATACAAAGTTTCACCAGTCAATACAAACTAACTAAATATCATTGACGAGCGAAGCGAATTTCACTACTGGCAAAAAAAAAACACTTTGTGTGTGTTTGTTTGTTTGTATGTGTGTTTGCGCGCGCTCTACAGGCCATACGCTTGCTTCGATTGCGTTTAAATTTTCAGGGTGTTTTTTTTTGTTCTCAACTAAGATTGAAACTAAGAAGAAATTGCAATACCCCTACCCTTCAAAGCAGAAAAAAGAGCAATGTTCAAAAATTGGGAAAGATTGGAAAAGTACGGCAATTTTTTTTAAAGTGCGTATTTTTTCATAATTTTCCTAATTTCGAATATTGCTCTTTGAAACCATCAAAACCACATCAAAACATCAAACCAGCTGTGTTGACTTCAAGCTTGTCCGAAATTTTGTCAATTTCGTGCATGCAAGTTATTGAAAGTAAATCAGCGACTGAAATAATTCTCCAAGGGTTTTTATTTCTGTCATATTGCCTGCCGGGAAGACCATGCCCTCAACAACCGGGGGCCCGTGGGTTGCCGGACACCCGGAAAAGCACCATTGAAAGACTTCTCCCTTCAAATATTCAATGCCACATCCCTCAAAGGCCACAATGGGTGATTTATGTGACGTTCCGTGTCCCGTTATACGAGATGCCATATCGTGGAAGTCGAATTAAGAACCAGTCCTCGAAGGCGCTGTTTTTTATAACCATGTTATACTAAGCTCGTTGCCAGAAATGTGCGAGGGCGCCGTCAAATATTTTGCGAGGGGGAGGGTGCGCATCATATTCACGATACCTACGCCACTAAATCGGTCCATATTTGATCTTCCAAAATGTTGAAAGAAGGCTTTGGGAACAATAACCCAAAGTCATTAGAACACGGAATACACGTGCAGGATTAGAATGGACCCCTACATCGGACAAATTTTGGAAAGTAATACGTCTAGCCTATAGCAGTCAGTGACGTGTAACAACTATAGAGCCAGAAATAGTATACATTTTCAAGATTGACCTGTAAGTGAAGTAAATGACCTCCGACGGGATCCGTTGAAGAGAATCGCTTTGAAGGCCCTGTTCTTGGCAAGATCCTGTTTTTAGCAATCTGGCGAACGGCGAACGAAACAGAGAGTCGGGCGAAATGTCTGCAGAGCGTCCCTTCTTTCCTTCTTCTTGGTGTCCTCAAGCATTTCATCCTTTTGCTCCGCTACGAGCTTCTTTAGTTGTCATTTTCAATTGTTAATTTTGTCAATAAACACCAGTTTTATACTTCAATCATTTATGCAGTTTGTTCCAGTCGAGTGAATGTTTATGTAAAGTTCGCCCGTACTTCCCTCATCGACATGAACCACGAATAAGTTAGTTTCATTATCTGTGGAACCAATCAGAGAGTGATAATGATTAATAGAGTTTTTAAAATTACCTATCAGTGTACTTTGAAAAGCTGCGAAGAGAAAATAAAGTGTTCGAATGTCTCGTTCTTTTCGTTCACTACCGCGTAAAATGTGGGCAATGACAGGGGTATGAAGCCGGCCACCCTGATGACCGTCGGCTGGTTGCTCCTGGATATCATGATGCCAATCGCCTGACGGAACTTTGCCGACGAGCCCACCCAGTCGCTGCCGAAGACGGCGTCCCGGACCAGCTCGCTCTAGACACAGGTACAACACCGAGCATTAGGCTTTATACTTGCTCTATCATTTATGCAGGGGATTCGTGCAAGCGGCAAGCCTCTCTTCTAACATCTTTCAATATCAAGTCTTCTTTGCATTTATATACACGCTATTTATCAGTGGCGTAACTTCAAATGGGAGACCCCCATGCAAAAATAAAATAACATCGGAGACCCCCCCCCTCTTTTGTTTACGCGAAGACTTTGACGACGTCATGGAGATATTTCAAACGCAACGTTCTCGCATTCAGCGTTTTTTCGAGTTTTTCTTTTGGACCTTTGGAGTGCTCCACATCCCCCACTTAAACGCTGAATGCAGAGGTCCAAGTGAATAGAGAAATGAACCCCTAAATGTATTCCAATCGTTAATTTTAAGATACCAGCGGATGAAGGAAGAGTATATCTAGTCATGGGATATAACCATAATTTGATATTTTAAAAAATGTGTATGGTGCAAACGTTAAAAAACCGCCTAAATGAGCTCATTTATGCGAGTGAGGGTTGGGGTTAAAGGATTAACCGTGAGGAGCAATCTTAATAGGACAATAGCTGGATAGTACGTAAAGAGTATCGACTTGATGCTAACACTGACGCCAATGGCTTCAACCCAAAGGCATCCAAAGGCTTTCAAAACTGAAAACGAACGTCTTTGCTGTCTCTAAATTATAATCTTAACTTACGACATTTAATGGAAATAACAAATCCGTGGATCGATAATAACTCAACAAACGCACATCGCTTGCTAGGATTGGTTTGTGGTGGGGGGGGGGGGGGGGGGGGGGCTCTGTTGCCCCAAAAATCAACGCATTTTCTTACTCTAAATATATTGTTTCAACTTTTACAAATGTTCGGAGAAGTCACAACGCAGTGGATCGGTAAATACTCGGCAAATTCACATATTACTATCTATAATAGCCTGAGGCTCCGGAGCACTGGCATGCCTGCACCCCTATAGTTACGCCCTTACTCTTTATGTACAGGTATGATATTCTGTTCTGTTTAAAACGGTCCACGGACACAACACTAGTGGGAAAAAAGGGCATTACGGATGGAAATAGTAAAATAAAAACTTTTCTTGCCTTAGGCTCTAAACGTTTAAACGATTTACTGGTTTTACCAAAAATCTTTAAGATATTGAAGACAAGGAACTCTATCACTTCATGCTTATAGTATACGTATAAATTTGTAAATGATTAAATGTGTATAAGAAATGATTTTCAGTATTACTGACGTATACGATGCATACCATTGAGCTGGATAATATTGTAAATAATATGCATTATTAATAAATATCATGCTGTAGCACAATTTTTATTTCTGAAGAAGATGCAGGTGATAGCGATATGCATATTTTTGAGCTAATGGATCATTGTCTTGACAGACGTTCAATCTATGAGGAAGTTTTCGTAATATTCGTCGATCGTTTGCCGATCTACCATTTTGTGTGGCCGAGTCTGTTTCTGATGAAATGTTCTAGCGTTCTAACGTTCTAACGTTAGCACGCTACAGTACACATTTTGTTTTTATTGGAGTTTGTTGCTTACAATTTGCTTATACGAGTCGAGACGTCTCAATTTTTCTGACAGACTCTTGCTTGACTCAATATTGTTATTACAGATTTAGACAGTCGTCTTACTCGTGACAGGTAAAGTGACAAGATAATGATTTTAGGTCATGAACACCAGCTTACCTCGGTTGTGATCATCGCACTCAGCCAGCAGAGGAGCCAGGTGTAGAAGACACCCCCCAGCAGTGGAATACTGAACACGAAGAGCATCATGCCGGGAACAGACTCCTGCAGGAGTTCAGGACATTATGTTGTTAGATTATAGCCATGTCATAATGCGTATGTACGGTCGTTATGTGAACTGGCTTCGTTGAGAATAACACCTAACTAACGAACCGAAAAGCAATGACATACATAAAAAAAACAATTTGACCAGATAATTGGTTCGTATAGGTAATTTCAGCATAATGCAGAAAATGAAAACAGAGAAGTCATTTAGCGAAAAATTAGTGAGTTATACTTATTTATGTCTAGCACCATTGTATTCCTTCATTATACTTACACCGATTACTAAAGCAAGTGTGATTATAGTTGGCGTGATCGTGGCGTTCAAGTGATTGAGCAGAATGGGATCCAACGCAGGCAAGATTGTGTTGACAAACCTAGAAGAACCGTCCAATTGAGCCATCTGAATACACGCTTGATGAAAAGTACTTTGGGTTGTGCTACTCCCACTATGAAATGTAAGATAATGTACACCATTTCTGTATTTTAATTACGAAAAACCTCTGAAATATAAATAGTCCAAGCACTATTAAATTACTGCTAATATGGAGTGATGAACACTAATAAACTGACTGGTTATCGTATAACAGTGGCGTTTCATTTATTTCTAAATCTTTTTAGCGAAGGTGCAAAAGTATTTTACAGATAAACGAAAGCAATGTGACCTGGACCAGCGAGCACTTACCTCAAGACAGACTGGTGATGGCGGACACACATTCCGAATCTCTCCTCGTAGTCATTGTCTGCAAATAGTGACAATCTTTCTAAACGGTCGTAATGCGAGATTAATCCAGGGTTCTGTGTTTCCGTGTGTGGTTCGAATTTGGTCGCTTCTGTATCATCAGCCGACACCAACCTCTTGTTGTTCGTAATTGCTTGTCGTTTCACACGGAATTCTTCATGGGACCAACGTTTAACCCTTGCGGTCGACCGCTGCCCGAGTTGTCGTAGGTTGAAGTTGAGAAGCCTGAATTGACCAATGGCAAGGGCGAGGAGGAGCAATGTGAAAACGTACACGACTGTGAGCAGGTAAAACCCATTGTTCATGTTCACGAACATTGCGAGCCATGTTACTTCGAAGTAGGGAGACGCCCTTACGTCATACGGTAGCCATAAACTGAAATCGAAAGTACCAAATATAATCCTGACATCATGTCAAATCAAATCAAATCTGAAATCATCCTGAAGATGTGTTGCAGTCCTGAGCCATTAACTTTTCGCAGGAGATACGGTTCCATATCTCAACAAAATTACATTAAAGTTCTTATATAGATACCTATTGCTAGCCCTGAATACAGATAGGTAAAACGTTGCATACTCGTCACCTCGTTCAGCTGCGCGATAAGTAATCCATTGCCGTATGGGCAGTTTTTAACTGAAAAAGACATGCATGAATAACTTACTTGTTGAGGAACGTCCTCTTTGCAAATCCGAAACTGACAGAGGCAACGCCACCAAGTATAAAAAATGACGTTGCTATAGCGTGGAGAACGACGCAAAACATTGCCATTGCCTTGGAGCGACGGAGAATCTCCGCTGGCTGCTCGGGGAGGCGGGATCCGTTGAGAAGCATCTCTTCCAGGGCCACGACGGCGTCCTGAAGACGATCTCGACGGAGCCACAGGGTAGCGGCGGTCAGGACGAACAAGTAAAACAAGAACAAGTACAAGGAGGCCAGGACAGCATCTGTGGTGTCATTCTGTCTGATGACGAAGGCGCTCACGGAGTTAAACACCGTGAAGAAGGGGATGAGGACGGCCAACCAGATACCGGTCAGAGATCGCATGAACAGCGACCGCAGAGCGTATCTATTGTTTTCTTCGGACCAGTATCCTATAAGAAAGGTCAAATCGGTATTTGGTTGTCAGTGACAATTGAAAGAAGCTTTTTTTTTTAAGTCACGTACCAAGCGCTGTGAGTGGAGCGATGAAAACCCCGATAAAGTGGGTTTGGTTGCTTCTCCAAGTTTGAAGTCTCTCAAAGGCCCGACCAATGTAATTACGCATACCGCGGCTCATTACTAGTATTTAAATTAGAGATCCACCACAACTTTTCTTTTTGTATTGCTGCAGTGAATGGTATAGTATGGTAGTGAAATTAAAGATTTAGCTCGCAACGCTCCTCAATTAGTAATTTTTTGAAAGAGTGCACCGAGAATCATAAACGATAGGAAGTGCAGGGGTACTTGCATATACGCGTTATAGGCCGTCCGAAAGTGTGTAATGTTCGCTTGCAACTGAAATCGAAATCCAACTCCAATGCAAACAGTTCCGCAGCTAAAAAAACTCCGTTTAACATTCTGATTCCGATTTCAACCCCTGCAAAATGTTATGTTGGAATAATCTCTGTACTGGCAACGATGCAGTGAGACAATTGGTCTATTGTCAGTTGTTACAAAATTGATCAACTAATGCGACGCTTTTCAAACACCTTGCATTTTATAGAGCTACAATATTACTCGCATATTGTTAACGGGCATAGCTACTTGTAATTGGGAATAATAAGGTAGCCAAGAGTTTCCATAAAATAAAGTTTCACCAGTTGTTAACATCTAACCATGCTATCATTATAGCCACATTATACTATCATTGTTACATAATTTATTTAATATTAACAGTTTTTACAATAAAATACACAATGACACGAAGTTCCAAAAACAGTACCTATTCATATTAAACTTGACGACTACAAATTTGGTCACACAATAATACCACAACAACAATATCAACAATATCAATAATTTTAACAATAAAATAATAATTATAAGGGCCAGTATTACAAGTGCCTCAACCCAAAGTTAAAGCAGGAGTTAAGTTATTTGTCATGGCAACCGCCAATAGGATGCGGTGGAATTCATCTGTTTCTGAGAGTTGAACACTTAACCCGAGTTGACAAATATTGTAATACTGGCTCTTACTAGCACAATAGCCAATAACTAAACAACAATATTAATAATAATAATAACCTATTCCCGTACTGCCTATTAGGGGAAGTCAGCACGTGACCCCGAACGTTCCCGACTGTGCCTTGCGGTTTTCTTTGAAAATTAATTTTGATAGCTGTTATTGCCAACTGATTTCGTGACCGGAGTCGTGAAATAGGTCAGGGTTTCACGCGCTCATTTCTGGTTGCAAATCCCTAACCGATTTCACAACTTCGCATATGCGTACAAGCGCTGTTTGCAGCCGCAAGCAAAACGTGGGAATAGAGGGACGAAGTAGAGAACGAAGAATTACGTCAGCCACGAATAGTCACGCGTAAATTCTTACATTTAAATATAATACCTATGGAACTATATTTATTAAATTTACAAAATAAAATAACGCCACAGTAAAATTCTTATCAGAGCACTGAAGAAAATGGTTGAGGGGCAACGCTACCTCGCTCGCAGCTGCGATATAGCGCGAATGCAGAGTCTCACGAGAATGCGCTTTTTTACTATGCCGTAAGAGATAAACTATTGAAGTAAGAGAGAAAGTTGTAGATAAAGAATCAATCTATGTCGGTAACGGACCCGTTTTTCCATTTTTTTGGTCTAAAAGGGCCGAAACAGCTTCTAAACATGTTGTATTTTGCTATTTTTTGCGCTTTTTCGTTAATTGAAATAATGAGAAGGAGATTAAAACTGAGAAAAAGGCAACGTTACCGACATAGATTGATTCTTTATCTACAACTCTCTCGCTTACTTCTATAGTTTATCGCACACGTCAGGTGTTGTCCTCCGAGTTTACAGTTTAATTAAGTGCTTAGATAAGTACCCCTTTTCCCAAATGTTATGTTGTAGTTACCTCTGCACTGGATAACTATCGGAATGACAAGAGCTTTCGTTATACCAATAGTGATTAACTAATGCGACGTTTTTCAAACCATTTGCAGAATGTAGCGTTATAATATTACATCAAATTGTTTACGAGTATATAAAACATAAGTACTGGTAATTGGGAATAATAAGGTAGTACCTAGATAAAAGTTTCCCACCATACCTATAAAGTTTCACCAGTCAATAAAAACTAACTAAATACCATTATAGTCATAAACTGTACCATTTATTCATAATTTTGATATTTACTGATATTGCTCTAAAATTGCACAAGGGCTTTATTTATTATTACATTTTGTCAAAAGCCAGAGAATGACAGGCTTGTCACACGCACTTTGTATCAACAATAATTTGCTGAGGCAGCGTCTTCTTTATCATAATATCACTTTGTTTGTTTTTATTCCTACACGCTTTCAGCTTTATCGATTAGCGCTCACAAAGAGCAGTCCTTTTTTTTGTTGATAAAGTCAGTAAGGTGTTTGCGATCAAACCGAATTCTTTCGCAGACGACAGCCAGCGAAACATGGCCACTAAAACCAGCTTCCGAGAAGCCGTCAGGCCCCTGGACCTCGCGTGCAGAGTGTTGGGCTTGGCCCCTTTCAAAAGCGACTTCAGCCCTTCGCGACCGATGGTGTGTTACAGCTTGCTGCTTGCTGCGTTGGTACTGTCCCCTTATGTAGTCGTGCTCTTTGACCTCAAGAACATTGTTTCTTCAAACTATATTTTTTGGGCACCGCAGGTGCTTGTTACGGCCACACTAATGCTGGTGACAAACGGAATGTGTACAGTAATTCTATTGACTACGTCTTTGATAAATGGAAGAGTTGACTTGCAAAGAATTTACGATGGAATCCACAAAATCGACCAGGAACGGAAAACAGATGTGAACAAAAATTTGACGACAAAAATTATCTTGGAGATTTCATTTTTTGTTGTTGTCTTAGCAATCACGCTTATAATTGATTTAAGTATATTGAAAACAAATCTCAAATACACGCACTTGCTTCTTGCATTGGCGTATTTCGCGTACTTTGCACAAGCCGCCACCAGCATCCAGTTTGTCAACTTGGTCCTCGCTGTCAAAGCGCGATCCGCGGACATCAACCTGTCAATTGGTGACCTTTTCAACGTGACTGACTTAATGAACCTAACCTCTGACGATTGCCGTCAAGACTGCAAGGTCGAAAATTTCACAATGAAATGCAAATCTTCTATGAAAAGCGACGTGAACGAAATTCAGAAGCTTCGCAGGGCTCACAAATCATGTCAGCACGTGGCCGAGTTAATAAACCAACACTTCGGATTGAAAGTGCTGAGCATTCTCGTATCTCTACTCATCGAGCTGATTTGCAGCGTTTACCAGCTCTCATCTTTCTTAGTCGACATCAGCAGCTTCGACCTCAGAAGCTTCATAGTAATGCTCCTCTGGCTCGTCCAGAGAATCGCCACGCTGCTAGTCATCGCTCTGTCCGCTGACAAGGCTTGCACCGAGTCGAACCGCACGCTGTCGTTGGTCCAGACTTGTGTCCTCGCCGGGAGCCCGAGGTCGGACGTCCTGGAGACGTTGCAGGACTTCACCGTGCAGCTGCTCGCGTGCAAGATGGCGTTCTCTGCGCGTGGCGTGTGTGCGCTGGACGCGTCGCTCCTGGGCAGCATCGCGGCGTCGGTCGCCACGTACACCGTCGTCTTGCTGACGGCAAAGTGACCGCATGCAAAACACTGGGACGAGGAGGCGATTGTAACAATTATTTGGTGTTTTCAGGATTTCGGCTCGTCAAATTGAGTTAAAAATCAAGACAATAACAAATAAATATATTGTGAAAAAATCTCATGCTAAATATATAATAAATTCATAATACATTTCAGTTACATTTCCATTCAGTCATTGGTATCCGACAAAATTCGTCAATAGCATACAAAGCTTTTTTTTATTAAATCATTTTTCAATGTATCTTTAACATAACACACCAAACGAATAAAGAATCGTTTACTATTGACCTAATCTCATCTAACCGTAATAGGTAATATTTATACATTAGGTGCATTGAGTATCGCTTCTTTTTAATAAGTTGTGATTTGTCTGCATTAATAAATAAACAATACATTAATCATATAATATGTACTTCCATAATTAAGAAGCTTGTGCTGAAAACAGGTTGCATGCACAGAGTAGCGGAATGCATACAAGGAAAATTAGAAGAATTGAACACGTGTTAATTGGGAGATGATATAAAGGTAAAGGGGGAACTCTCAATAATCAATGCGACACCCACCAGTCCACGAGAGATCCAACCAAAAGCTGCCAGGCTCAGCCAGAAATTAATGGCTTGCATTATTTTATCCATTCTAATGGCATCGAAGGAAATCTCAACCAGGATTGATACGCCAAGGTGGAGGCGCCAAGAGAGAGAGAAACTTAACAGAAGTTAAACTATTTAAAACACATTCGTGGCGGTCATGAAGAAACCATATTATGTTTTTATTGGCAGCCGCGGGAGCTCCATTGCGCTAAAAGCGAAGAAATCATCGGCTCATCATTCGACGAAATTTCCAAGTGATAGCTTCCTCCTCGCAAACTTGGACTATGGTCGCTGCTTGTTATAACAAATAACAAAATATTTGGTGAAATTGAAATTTAGTAGAAAATGTATCTAAATATCCTATTTTGTTCCCCTCTACGATTCATCGTCTACAACAATATCATTTAAAACAACAATATCAAACTCGTCATTGCGATGACGTTTTACGTGTGTATTTGGCAGCCTTTTTGACAAGAATTTTAGTATACAACCGTTGATCATTCAGAAATAACGCAAGGTTTGATGATTACCAAATATTTGCACCAACTTTTCCAATAATTGGTGTGTTTGTTTTAGAGTCTACAGAATTGATGTATGAAATACATAAACAAGCTAGCTTGTATGTTAGTAAACATTGCGTTTTTTGTTAAAAAAGAAAACAGGAAATAAACAATTTATGTACAAACCAATCATACACTCTATCGATCAAACTTTTAACGAACCATTAAGAAATGATTTTGCCGCAATCCAGCCGCCACAATGGCTCAAAAAAGCACTACAGTTCGCGTTGCAGCCTGCAACAGGCGATTTCTCTCTGGCTAATTTATTAAGAAAAATTAATGTTGCCAAATTATGTTAAAATGCTGAATTATATTTGCCATTTAGCGTTGATTAACGCCTCTGAAGAAGCAGTCCGTCGGGAATTTACGATTGAATCAAAAAAATCGACCAGGAACGGAAAACAGAGGTGAAAAAAAATTTCACGACAAAAATTATCTTGGAGATTTCATTTTATGTTGTTGCCTTAGTAATCACGCTCATAATTTATTTAAGTATATTGAAAAAAAGTCTCGATTACACGCACTTGCTTCAATTGCATTGGCGTATTTCGCGTACATTGCGCAAGCCACCACCTGCATCCAGTTTATACAGATATAAAGATAACGTTATCGCATCGCTAATGAGCAGCTTTGCGGTGAATCACATCTTGTACACATTTGTGTTGCGAGGAATGACGTCTTGTAAACCCTAGTTTTTCGAGGAATGACGTCTTGTAAACCCTAGTTTTTCGAGGAATGACGTCTCGTAAACCCTAGTTTTCGAGGAATGACGTCTTATTGACATTCATTTTCGGCAAGGAGTCCGGAGAGCAAGCCAACATTTTACCAAACCGTTTGGGCAATAAATGTTTTATTATAGTGGATTTACTATAGTAATTATATGCAGACACACCAGTTTTGCTTGCGTCAAATTTATAAAAAAAAAAACTTGCAGTGGGACCAGTGTTAGATCAGAAGTTCCAGTAATGCTACAAGTATATCATTTTTAATTGAGCGAAATGGTTTCATGGGAATTAAAAACAAAATTCCACCCCGAAAATATCAGTACCAATGCCAAAGCTGTATGAACAATGTGTTAATAAATACTACTCAAGCTTAAAAAGTGTGCAAACACCAGAAAAAGCCTATTCTATTTGTTCAGTTTAATACACAAGAGGCTAGATAAACTACAAAGAAGTTCTACCTGCGACTTTGTGTGTTTTTTATCGTACCGAGACAATTTAAAAGATGAAAAATCAACAGCCAGACACAAACTTAGGTAAACATTGCGGCTTTTGGTCAAGAAACAAAACAAGATTGACTCAATTGCCTGTATGCATAATTCACTGAAGTGATCTATAGTTTGGAACATCGCATAAAAAAATTGCTACGTGAGCCCGAAAAAATTGCGTTGCAACTTGAAGCAGGAACTTCCTCTTCCAGGCTTTCCACTAAGAAATATTCATGTTGGCCAAAACGGTAAAACTAAGTAATGATGCTTAAATATATTTGCTTTTTAGCGTTGATTATCTCCTTGAGCGCCGCAAGCAAGGTCTATGATGTCAGATCGTTTCAATACGAGCGTCTAGTCTCTGGTTTAAGCGCTCGAGTCAACGCAAAGTGCTTGTTTTTCGTCAACACTGAAACCTTCAACGTAGCGTCAGATTTTGTAGGACGCTTTAAAAGCTTGTCTAAGGATGGAACTTCAATCGGATACTTGAAGGCGCAAGACATTATGAGCACACCACAGAAATACAGGTGCAAGGGTAACAGACCAATCTACGTATTGTTCGCTCACCAACAGACAAGGCATTTCCTTCAGATTATGTACAAGGTAGGTTTATACTACACCCGCAAAACTTTTCATATAAATTTGAAAAAGATCTGCCTCATTTCCTGTGCTTATTCATAACAGATTCCATCTTACCCGAGGTGGATAATAATTTTCGAACCTTTCCAACCAATCAATGCATTCTTCGAGAAAATGTACGTACCCTTCAACGCCGAGGTTTTCATCGTTGAGGTCATAACCTCGTATCTCAAGCTCAGCGAGGTTTACCAAGTGGCTGCTCACTTGCCTCTGAAGAAGCAGTCCTTCGGGACGTGGAGCCCGAGCACGGGCCTGAGGACGCCAAACCCTTTTAGTCTATACCAACGGAGAAATCAATTGGATAGCATCACCTTGGACGTAGTGGCTTGCAGTGTGAGCGGAAGGAACATTGAAAATATTGGGGAAGTAACCGCTGTTTTAAAGCACTAATATGCGAAAAGAGTATTTCTTTTGCAGTACGACCCAGATACGTCGTTTTTTCTCGAGCACGGAAGACTTAGAATCGGTGGCTTGTTTGGTTCGGTCTGGAGCATTTTCGAAAATGAACTCAATTTCTCGTAAGTACTGGAGCTTCTGATTCACAAAAAAAAACCTTTGTTGGTAATCATGTGTAAATAAAATTAGGGCTTTACGAACACAATTTATGTTGCGTTGAAGATGAGTGTAGCTATAGCGGATAAAAAGGTTCAGGCAGAAGTCCTATGAAAACCATGCAGTACCAAGCCAGATCATTGCTTTTTTGAAAATTCTGATCACTTGAAAATGATGAGTGATTCTGACGTTCCTTTGTTTCTCTTCGAGCTGTCAGATAGCGAAAAAATGCAGCTTATAAACTCATTAAGTAATGATAACGTAAATACAAATGACATAACTTATGCCCAAGGGTTCTTATTAGATTGAAGATACATTTCTGACACGGATTTACCTGTACAATAACTCCCATAACTCCCATGTACAATATTTCCTAAAACGTGGCGGATCTAAGTTGAGAACAAAGGTACTTCCTCTGGAATTTTCATTCAAATCAGTTAGGGCGTTTGGTCTGTAGAGCGCGCGCAAATACACATACAAAAAAAAAACATAGACAAGGGACTTTTTTTTGGGGTAGTGAAATTGAAGATTTCGCTACGCTCATCAATTACTCACATTCATGTCTATAATCGTGGACTAATCCAGATACAATCGGAAACATGATCCAGGAGAGCACGTTCGTAAGTAGCGCAATGGATGAATTCCCTGAATTTCCTCCGAATCCCATGTTCATCTCTGACATTCGAGCATCTAACCGTCGATTTGGCTATGTCTAGCCTATGTATCTTGCCGTTGCAGCAGCTCGGTGAAAGAGGTGCCTAACGACGCGTTCGGTTCGTTCGTGAACGGCTCCTGGACCGGCATGGTCGGCATGCTAGACAGGAAGGAGGCCCACGCCGCCGTCGGAGGTTTCACCTTCGAAAGCGAGCGAATGAACGCCATCACATACTTGGCTCCAATCGTTCTCTCTCGGTAACTGACGTGGTCAATCCCAGGAATAATTTAACCATGCTGGGAATCAATTTACTGATTTAATTTTTAACTTCATTTTAGCGTGCTACTTTTAATTCGAAAACCTGACACGTTGAAATTGAAATGGAGCGGATTCTTGTCTCCCTTCTCACCGATACTCTGGTTCGTTGTCGTCGCTTCGATCGTCGTCGCCAGCGTCCTGTTAAATTTCTCTTTTAGAATCGGATGGCGTCACGGGCCAGAAAGCGCAGTCACGGACGGAAATCACGTTTTCAGTCTGTTTGGATCCATATTTTGCGTGTACGGCCTCTTTTGCTCACAAGGTGAAATGGTGTTATACTTGTTTAATTAGCATAGTACCATCTATCTATTGTTGTCTTATTTATAATTAATATCAGATATAGTTTTACGATGAACGTGTATTATCTAGTGAGTGCACTGTGTTTTTAGCGGATGTTATCACCATATGTTGCTTCCGTCCTTCCTGACAGGCACTGTCACCAGCCCCAGGTCGAACTCTTCTCGCTTGGTCCTGCTCGCCGTCGGCCTGGCGTCGGCCGTGGTCCTGGCAGCGTACTCAGGCGCCCTCACCTCTTTCATTGCCGTGACGCAGTTAGCGTTGCCCTACGAGACCATAGAGGAGTACGTCGACGACCCCCGCTACGAGTTGAGCATGACAGGAGATGCCATCTGGGTTTATTTGCACGTGAGTAGACATGACACGATATACTGGAAATAACAACGATGAGAATGCAAAAATGCAAAAATCCTGACATATCAAAATTTGCACCTAGTTAGCTGGAATGAAATCTTTCATATGTGCAAAACCTGTGTTAAGATGAGAAGACTTGTCACCAAATTTTCTTAACAAATGTTCTTTCAAATGTTTGATCTTTTCAGAGAAAACAATTAGTCTACTTTAAGCCCCATAAGCTTCGTAGGACTGTCATATAAACGACTAAGAAATTAATGTGTACAAACTTTAATGAATACACAATAAACTAATAAATAGTAATAAATAAAATAATAAAATATACAATATTTAGTTTGCTGCTTAATTTTGATTTTAACGTCATCAGATGTAGAATACCAATAATTGCATTTTTCAGGAACCACACAACATCCTTTATCTAAAGCTTCACGAAAGGTTGTTTCCTAAGCGTGATCTGCAGCCAAAAAATAGATGGATTGGCTTGAAGAAGGTCTGCTCCTCGGAGACGCCGTACGGATGGTTCGGCTCGAAGATGATAGAGAAGGGGTTGCTGGACACAATTGGTTGCGAAATAACCCCGGTGCCTGGGCACTTGACCATCGACACACTGTCGATAATCGTCGCCAAAGGAAGCCCGTATCGGCAAATCTTCAACCACAAGTGCGTGTCAATTTTTATCCACGTTCGAAATTATGGCATATAAAACGTCGTAGTGAACTGAAACTTATCCCTATAGCAGCCCTCTATATAATAACGACTTTTTTTTATGGAACCCTTTAGTTCCATTTGAAACGGCTCGGCTGCAGCACATTATCATGAGGAGCATGAAAATGTAATAATTTCAAATTGGACAGTAGTTGAAAAATAAAGATGAGCGGCGCCTCAGTGGTCACCTCAGGAAGTCACAGGTGGTCACCTCCCTTAATACCAAAAGTGTATTTCTGCATAAATCGTATTCATTCCCTCCTAAACTCAATTCCACGCAGACCAGCATTCAGATAAATTTGGAACTTGCGTGTCCTTCCTGAGTTTCTCTCCCTGCCGCAGGATCGCTTCGCTGCGCGCGTCGGGCTTGCTGCACCATCTGATCGTGCAGACGTGGCCCGACCGCATCACGGGCGGCGAGAACGCGCTGCCCAAGGTGGAGCTGTGCCAAGTGGTGTCTCTCTTGGGCGTGCTTGCTCTGGGCGTGCTCGCCAGCATCGTGCTGGGCGCACTCGAGCTGCTGGCCAAGGCCAGGATGCCGTAAGGCGAATGACGCTTGGCCAGGTCAGGCTTGGTGTGCCGGCCGTCCGCGTTCTGTGGGCGTTGCAGAACTTTGTGGTGTTGCTGCCCTGCTGAAAGATAACGTTATCGCATCGCTAATGGGCAGCTTCGCGGCGAATCGCATCTTGTTCACCTCCGATTTGCGAGGAATTACGTCTTGTACGCTTTCGTTTTGCGAGGGATGGCGTCTTGTACGCTTTCGTTTTCGGCGAGGAAAGACGTCATGTTAACCTTCGTTTTGCGGGGAATGACGTCTTGTAGACATTCGTTTTCGGCGAGGAGTCCGGAGAGAAGACAACAGTTTACCAAACCGTTTGTGCAATAAATGTTTTATAATAGTGGATAATATATTATAGTAAAAATATGCAGACACACCAGTTTTGCTAGCATCAAATTTAGAAAAAAAACGTGCAGTGGGACCAGTGTTAGATCAGATGTTCCAGTAATTATTGCTAAAAGGAAATAATTTTTACTTGAGCGAAATTGTATCATGTGAATTGAAAAACCCGAAATTATTATTACCAATGTCAAAGCTGTAGGAACAATATCTTAATAAATATCACTCAAACTTTTAAAGTTGGCAATCACCAGAAAAAGTCCACTCTCTTTATTCATTTTAATACACAAGAGGCTAGATAAACTATAAAATTGTTTTCGTACCAAGACAATATAAAAGATGAAAAATAAACAAGCATGCCCAAAGTTAGGTAAACATCGCGTATTTTGACCAAGAAACAAAACAAGAATAACTCAATTGCCTGGATAAATAATTCACTTAAGTAATCTAGTTTAGAGCATCGCAAAAAAAATTGCTACTTGAGCCCGAAACAATTGCGTTGCGACTTGAAACAGGGACTTTCTCTTCCAGGCTTTTCCACTCAGACATATTCATGGCCAAAACATTAAAACTAAGTAATGATGCTTAAATATATTTGCTATTTAGCGTTCATTATCGCCTTGAGCTCCGCTAGCAAGGTCCATGATGTCAGGTCGTTCCAATACGAACGTCTAGTCTCTGATTTGAGCGCTCGAGCCAACGCAAAGTGCTTGTTTTTCGTCAACACTGAAACCTTCAACGTAGCGTCAGATTTTGTAGGACGCTTTAAAAGCTTGTCTAAGGATGGAACTGCAGTCGGATACTTGAAGGCGCAAGACATTATGAGCACACCACAGAAATACAGGTGCAAGGGAAACAAGCCGATCTACGTATTGTTCGCTCACCAACAGACAAGGCATTTCCTTCAGATTATGTACAAGGTAGGCGTATACTAAACCCGCAAAACTTCTCATATAAATTTGAAAACGGTCTGCCTCATTTCCTGTGCTGATTTATAACAGATTCCGTCTTACCCGAGGTGGATAATAATTTTCGATTCTATCCAACCAATCAATGCATTCTTCGAGAAAATGTACGTACCCTTCAACGCCGAGGTTTTCGTCGTTGAGGTCTTAACTTCGCATCTCAAGCTTAGCGAGGTTTACCAAGTGGCTGCTCACTTGCCTCTGAAGATGCAGTCCTTCGGGACTTGGAACTCCAGCACGGGACTGAAGACGCCAAACCCTTTCAGCCTGTACCAACGGAGAAATCAATTGGATGGCATCACCTTGGACGCAGTGGCTTGCAGTGTAAGAAGAAGGATTGCATATAACTCTTACTTAAATATTGGGGATGATCCCGCAGTTTTAATTGGCTTTGTGTTTTGCAAACGGTTGTTGCAGTACGAATCAGAGACAACACTTTTCAAGGAGCGCGGAAGACTGAGAGTCGGTGGCTTGTTTGGATCGGTCTGGAATATATTCGAAAAGGAACTAAATTTTTCGTAAGGCTTGGAGCTCTAGAAGTATACTCAAAGAATTCATAGAACTCTAACAACATGTTCTGAGCGTCTAATTGGTAAATCATTTATGCCTAGTGCCCTTGCCTTTGCAGCAGCTCGGTGAAAGAGGTGCCTAACGACGCGTTCGGTTCGTTCGTGAACGGCTCCTGGACCGGCATGATCGGCATGCTGGACAGAAAAGAGGCGCACGCCGCCGTTGGAGGGTTCACCTACGAAAGCGAGCGAATGTATGTTGTCACGTACTTGTCTCCAATCGTCCTCTCGCAGTGAGTTGCATCGTTAATCGCAGAAATTAATCCTTGCGGGAATTATTTCTGAACCAGTTTTTAATTTGATTTCAGTGTGCACCTTTTTATTCGAAAACCTGACTCGTTGCGATTCCAGTGGAATGGATTCTTGTTACCTTTATCACCGACCCTGTGGCTCGTGATAGTCTCTTCGATCGTCGTTGCCAGCGTCCTGCTGAATAGTTCCTTCAGAATCGGACAACGTCACCAAGTAGAAAGGGCAAACTTGGCCGAACAGCACGATTTCAGTCTGCTTGGGTCCTTATTTTGCGTTCACGGCCTCGTTTGCTCACAAGGTGACATAAGTAAAATTAACAAGCTGTGCCTAGTTCCTTGAGCTCAAATAACGCATCCGTCCTTCCCGACAGGCACTGTCACCAGCCCCCGGTCGAACTCTTGTCGCTTGGTCCTGCTCGCCGTCGGCCTGGCGTCGGCCGTGGTCCTGGCAGCTTACTCAGGCGCCCTCACCTCTTTCATTGCCGTGACGCAGTTGGCGTTGCCCTACGAGACCATCGATGAGTACGTCGACGACCCTAGCTACGAGCTGAGCATGTCAGGAGAAGCTACTTGGATTTATTTGCACGTAAGTAGACACCATGATACTGCAACAAATCGCAGGAAAGAGCCGAATACCAAATACCTATGCAAAAATTCAGACAAACAGCTCAATTTCTTTCTGAATCGCCATTGTTATATTAGATTTATTTATCATGAAATTTTGATCTCAAACTTTACCGCTATTTTTGGTAGCTTCAATATGGAGTTGTTGCTTTTCAGTTTGACAAACCTAAGTGTAGCATATAAGTTAGCAATTTATTATCATTTTCAGGCTCCTCGCAACAGTTTGTTCCTAAAGCTTTACGAAAGGATGTTTAACACGCGCCATCTGCAGCCCAAAACTAGATGGATTGGTTTGAAAAAGCTGTGCACCTCTAAGACGCCGTACGGATGGTTCAGCTCGACGCTGCTAGAGGAGGACGTGCTGGCTAACCTCGGTTGCGAAATAACCCCGGTGCCTGGCCACTTGATCATCGACACACTGGCGATAATAGTCGCCAAAGGAAGTCCGTATCGGCAACTCTTCAACCACAAGTGCGTTCAGATGTGTTTTACTTTGATTTGATGTTACTGTTCATAACGATACATATAGTAAGAGAGGTTTCAGATTGCCTCTTTCGAATCTTATTTAGGGTTTCCATGGTGTACCTTAACCGTATAGAGGTTTAGTAACACTCCATACCAGATTGTTTAGTCACATTTGCCTTTCCGTGTCCCTTATAAGCTCTTATCCCACGCATTGTAACGTGTTGTGTCCATCCTGAGTTTCTCTCCCTGCCGCAGGATCGCTTCGCTGCGCACGTCGGGCTTGCTGCACCATCTGATCGTGCAGACGTGGCCCGACCGCATCACGGGCGGCGAGAACGCGCTGCCCAAGGTGGAGCTGAGTCAAGTGGTGTCTCTCTTGGGCGTGCTGGTTCTGGGCGTGCTCGCCAGCATCGTGCTGGGCGCACTCGAGCTGCTGGTCAAGGCCAGGACGCCGTAAGGCGAATGGCGCTTTGTCACGTGGTGGCAAGGTGCCCGGACTTGCTACGTTCCTTTCTAGTCGGTTCACGTTATTTCATCACACAACTATGTAAATTATGGCAACATACTATTTTTACTATAGTAAAAATGTTTGAAGGTCCTCTATTTCATTTGATTGTTGTTTGAGCAGTGTTCGCGCCAAGCGCTTGTTTTCGGCGATCTAACCCCCGTACTTCAGGCAACCTGCCTCACTTGCTTCTGGCCGAGCAGCCTTTCGCTTCTCGGCCCTATCTGTCGTATCAGTTCCTCCGTGGCGACCAGGTTGCCCCTTGAAATAGTTCAGCTCGTCACTCTCTACGAGGCGTGTTTCGATTCGCGAGCGAGTTCGCGTATAGTTTTCGGCTACTTTCTGCCAATCAACTTTCTTATTTGTCAATCGTTTCGGAAGATCGAAGAAGTTCGTTGAAGCCCACAAGAAGAAGAAAGCGTCATAAATTAAGTACCCCTTTTTTCTTGGGAGATTTGACATGTCTTTCCTTTGTTCCCTCCCTGCCTACCCTAATTCGCCCTTCCGTCAGACTATTTTCGCCACCACCGCATCTCAGTCGAAGATCTCGCAACGTATCTCGTAAGTTTTTCCCCCCAAACAATACAGTCCACTTTGTTCCATCATTTCACGAGCCCTGTCTCAAACAAGCGCTTTTTTGTGCTAGTAGTGCGACATCCGTGCGTTCGCGGTTCGACTCATCGCTAAGGGCAGCGTTGCCTCGACCAACGTCTTGGATGCCGTTCTTCTAGGGCGAGGTGTCTTGAAGAGCACGCCAATATTTTCTAAAAGCGAATGAGCAATAAATATTTATATAATAGAGGAACAATTTATTGAATGCAAAATATTTATGAGGCATCACTTAAAAAAAAACGTTTATTTTGGCCAGGGTCAAACCCTATGTTTCCATTGGTAGCCAGAGAAACGCCGTTGCCTTACAGGCAAATACATCTTTAATATTGGATGAATGTTTCGGGTGACAGATAAACTAAATTTCACCACAGAAAGAAGATCGTTACCATGTCAATATCTGTATAAATGTCATTCTAGTAAAATAGGTTACACCAGTTAGTGCCAGGCTTTTAGTGGCCTGTTACGATACTAACGGTCTATTGGCAAGAAAATGAAAGGCTCTGATTGGACGTTGCTAAGCGAATAACAAGTTAACAGACCTTAAGACATTTAACGCGCTACTGAAAACCCGGGTCTTAGAGTGAGAATGCAGAATTTTGGAGGGGATGCCATGTGTTAATCTTATGCGCCGGGAAATCAATTAATTTGTCCCCAATTACATTTAAAATTTCTTAACTGTTACTTCCAATACAACACAATGCCATGGTCAGACTACAGTAATGTTGCAACAAAAACAATACATTGCTTATTTTAATAAACGTTTGTGAAAATTTCTTTGATAATTTTATAATATTTGGACATTAAAAATTTGACAGGCACTTATATATGACATTCGCAATTTGTTTGAAAATAACGAGAAGCTGGATAGAAACCAAAAATATGAAAATTACAACTTGCAGTGTTCGTTTTCGTATGTATCTTTCACAAGAAGATATATGATAGTAAAAACATAATGAAAAAACAAATACATATTTTGGTAACCATTGCGTTTTATGATCAAGAAAGGAAACAAGAAATACGCAATTGCCGTCGTCAATAATTCACTTAGGTGGACAAACTTTCAACGGCCATGAACAGATTGCTTTCCAAAGAAATGGTCATCGATCGTTCGCTTGGAACATAACTATGTAGTTTGCATTCCAGCTTGATAGAGACTCTCTTTCTTTCAGGTTGTATCACTCAAATATTTTCATGTTGTCCAAAATTAAGTTACGATGCTGAAATATATTTGCCATTTAGCGTTGATTAACGCCTTGAGCTACGCTGGCAAGGTCCATGATGTCAGGTCGTTCCAATATGAACGTCTAGTCTCCGATTTGAGCGCTCGAGTCAACGCAAAGTGCTTGTTTTTCGTCAACACTGAAACCTTCAACGTAGCGTCAGATTTTGTAGGACGCTTTAAAAGCTTGTCTAAGGATGGAACTTCAATCGGATACTTGAAGGCGCAAGACATTATGAGCACACCACAGAAATACAGGTGCAAGGGTAACAGACCAATCTACGTATTGTTCGCTCACCAACAGACAAGGCATTTCCTTCAGATTATGTACAAGGTAGGTTTATACTACACCCGCAAAACTTTTCATATAAATTTGAAAAAGATCTGCCTCATTTCCTGTGCTTATTCATAACAGATTCCATCTTACCCGAGGTGGATAATAATTTTCAAACCTTTCCAACCAATCAATGAATTCTTCGAGAAAGTTTACGTACCCTTCAACGCCGAGATTTTCATCGTTGAGGTCATAACTTCGTATCTCAAGCTCAGCGAGGTTTACCAAGTGGCTGCTCACTTGCCTCTGAAGAAGCAGTCATTCGGGACGTGGAGCCCAAGCACGGGCCTAAGGACGCCAAACCCTTTCGGCCTGTACAAGCGGAGAAATCAATTGGATGGCATCACGTTGGACGTAGTGTCTTGCAATGTAAGGAGGAAGTTTTGATTCTACACCTTTGCAAACCTTTGAGAAGTGACCACAGTTTTAAATAGAATTTCGTGTGCCAATCGCTGTTGCAGTACCAACCCGAGACTACACTTTTCAACGAGCGCGGGAGATTGGGAATCGGTGGCTTGTTTGGATTGGTCTGGGGCATTTTAGAAAGAGAACACAATTTCTCGTAAGACCTGGTTTGTAATAAGGTCTTGTTTAAATATCTACTTATGCCCTTTTTACTTCGTTCTTTAAATAATGTTTGAGATCCCACCCAAGTATAAGATTTACAACTAAAATTAGCCAATCACATGCAGCGAATTTAGCAGTAACTCCTAGTTCGGATCTCAAGGAGTAAAAAGCTTGGTGAAAACCGGTCATAAATACTCATGTGTATTACTATTTGTGGGTTTAAATAATTAAACCTATGCAAAGAACCAAAGTGTTCGTTATATCACAAAAATGCATACAATTAGCAAAGATCTGTGTAATATATCACAGTAAACAAATTTTCTTAAACTCCCTCTTATTCGCTAATGCTCGAGCATTTAACCGTCGATTTTGTATTTTGCCTTTGCAGCAGCGCGGTGAAAGAGGTGCCTAACGACGCGTTCGGTATGTTCGTGAACGGCTCCTGGACCGGCATGATCGGCATGCTAGACAGGAAGGAGGCGCACGCCGCCGTCGGTAGCTTCACATACGAAAGCGAGCGAATGAACTCCGTCAAATATCTGACCCCGATCGTCCTCTCGCAGTGAGTTACATTGTATGCTACGTACATTTGTCCCCTGTGGAAAATATTGAATCGAATCTCCAATTTCATTTCAGCGTGCAACTTTTCATTCGAAAACCTGACGCGATGCGATTCAAGTGGATTGGATTCTTGTCTACCTTCTCACCGACGTTGTGGCTCGTGATAGTAACTTCGATCGTCGTCGCCAGCGTCCTGCTTAATACTTCCTTCAAAATCGGACGCAGTCACGGAGTAGAAAGCGAAAACTTGGCCGGAGAACATGATTTCAGTCTGTTTGGATCAATTTTTTGCGTGCACGGCCTCTTTTGCTCACAAGGTAGTCACAAGGCTTTCCTGGTAACATTATCTGGTCTTATTGCTCGATATTCCTCCATTGTCAATAACTGCATCCGTCCTTCCCGACAGGCACTGCCTCCAGCCCCAGGTCGACCTCTTGTCGCTTGGTCCTGCTCGCCGTCGGCCTGGCGTCGGCCGTGGTCCTGGCAGCCTACTCAGGCGCCCTCACCTCGTTCATTGCCGTGACGCAGCTAGCGTTACCCTACGAGACCATGGAGGAGTACGTCGACGACCCCCGCTACGAGTTGAGCATGACAGGAAATGGAATCGGGATTTATTTGAACGTATGGTACACATTAATTTACAACAGAACTGAACATTGATTATTGAAACGCGATACGAAACCCAAACGAAGCGGTTAAACGTAGTCCCAAACGCCAAACGCTTATTACCGTGTTAAAGGAGCCAATCAATATATGAACTGCCCTTTTAAAAGAGTTACCGACCTTAACTAGTAACGTCTTGATAATAGAACAAAGATGTAATATCAATCAATCGTTAAAACTGGAGTAAACCATTTTAAACTATAACGAGAAATAACTACATCTAAATTAGCTCATATCAAACTATGGGAAAACCTTATTGATCCACAACGTATGCACATTTTCGGTTATTTTAATATGTTAATTTTTTTGGGGTTCGTATCGAAGTAATCTTTTTAAATATTTGATTAGTTCTTAAAAATTGAAATATCAACACTGTTACTTTATATTTTGTTCTAGGATCACAGTAATAGTTTGTATCTAAAGCTTTACAAAAGGATGTTTCATAAGCGCGATCTGCAGCCCAAAACCAGATGGATTGGCTTGAAGAAGCTGTGCACCTCTAAGACTCCGTTCGGATGGTTCGGCTCGAACCTACTAGAGAATGGGTTGTTGGACACCCTTGGCTGCGAAATAACCGCGGTGCCGGGCCACCTGATAGTCGACACACTGTCGATAGTTGTCGCCAAAGATAGTCCTTATCTGCAACTCTTCAATCACAAGTGCGTGATATTTTTTTTGGCCAAGATTAGATCTTACTAAACGAATTGTACCGCTGGTCATGACTGATCAACGCCAGTAAAAAGCAATATCTTAACCATATTCATAGTTAATATGTCTCAATCCAGCACGCAGTCCGGTCTCATCCCGGTCTCAAACTCAGCGTAGTGTTTCATTCTTGGAAATTGTACCGAGGGCTCCATTCCATGTCTTCTTAACACCTGAGGGACGCATAAGAATTAACCATTCTAGCCTTATTGATAGTTTACGTGCTCACCAAAGACAATAACTTTGCTAAAGTAATTGTAGTGTTCTTACGACACTGCAATCTTTCTGTTCCTATATATGGCATAACAATATTTTTTAACCCTGGGTTATAACCGCTGGATACATATGAATTTCATGGCATCCTATTCGCGGTTCCCATGACAAATAACTTCACGCCTGCTTTAACTCGGCGTTGAGGCACTTGTAACATCGGCCTAGTGGCCCTTAGGACTTTTTTTCTCAGGATAAGTCGCTTAACCCAGAGTTGAAAAAATATGGTAATACCAAAAATTCAATGAATATTGTAATTTGTAATATCCTGCGCAGACAAGCTCCGCGTGACTTTCCTGAGTGCCTTTCGCTGCCGCAGGATCGCTTCGCTGCGCACGTCGGGCTTGCTGCACCACCTGATCGTGCAGACGTGGCCCGACCGCATCACGGGCGGCGAGAACGCGCTGCCCAAGGTGGAGCTGTGCCAAGTGGTGTCTCTCTTGGGCGTGCTGGCTCTGGGCGTGCTCGCCAGCATCGTGCTGGGCGCACTCGAGCTGCTGGTCAAGGCCAGGACGCTCTCGAATTTAAATCAAGTTGAAAACGAGTAGTTTTAGTGACATTTAATCTGAGTGAATCGTAAAATGATTGCATACATATTATGTAAATCATATGCTAATCTAAACATGAAATTTTTAATTTTCGAGACCAAACCGTATATTTAACTCAACAGGAATTCTCTCTTATAGTTAATAATATTTTGATTTTCCATACATTCGTTTCAAGGATGAATCGAGTCTTGCGAGCTGCGTCTTGGAGTATGTGGGTGGAGGAGCCGAGTTTGCTTTGCGGGCTGCATCTAGGGGTCTGTGCGTGGACGGAATGAGTTTGCGTTTTTGGCGCTAAGTTATTTGACTTGTTTGTGATTTCGCAACATGTCTATGAAATCATGATGTGAACTTCCACAATTGAGAATTTGTGAAACGTGATTGACAAAGTGACATGGTTGTTTCTACAACTCAATTTGAGTGTTTCGGTAATGTTTCTGACAATTTACTGCAATGCAAACACTGAATGCACTTGGGGCATTCGTGTCCCTTGAAAAGCGAATAATGAACCTGAACGTCTTTACAATATATTACAAGCCTAGAATCAAGCGTCAAAATATTTGTTATTCGAAAATTGATTTGAACCCTAGAAATTGGAAATGTGGCTTTGTTTTGATATTATGTCTACACATAAATCCTTCAATAATATAAATCTCAATCTCACTTGCGAGCATCAATAAATTAATTAAATGCCCATTCTAATCAATCTAATGCCAATCACCCTAAGCAATAATCCCAGTTCGGCTGTTACTCGTTCACTGGCTGGGGCTTATTATCTGCGTGCGAATAGCTCAATTGCCACGCTGGATTATTGGCTCATCATGACATCGCAAAAAACACACACATCAAATAAAGTGTATTTTATCTTTGTTGCTTTCGCTATTTGTGCGACCTGTTTAGCACAGCAAAATGACTTTTACGATTGGGAAAAATACGTCAATTTAGTGAGAGCAATGCAGGCAAAATACAACTCTGAATGCGTGATTATTGTCAGCTCCAATACGTTTTCAAATGCAAATACATTGACCGAAATTTGCAAAAAGTTTTCAAGAAATTTTGTAGCAGTCACAAATGTCGCAGTTCTGGACCTGAGCGAAAGTGTTGACAAACGCCGATGTCGCACCAACAGACCTCTCTATGTTCTTGTTTTCGAACAGATTTCGAAAACACATCTTCCCGGGATTAACACGGTACCGTATAAATGAACTTGAACAGATTAATGTATTTAAAAAAAATTGTAGATTCATGTAATGTTTGTATCTTTAAGACAAGTATTTTAAAACTTTGTAAAATGTCGATAGCATGAAAGGTTGGAAAAGAGTAAATTATACCTTATTCGGCATTTGATGCCAAAGAGTCACTTTTAAAGATGTTTGTATTTCAGTATTTTTGTATTTTTTGTATTTGCACAAACCCAGGGACCAAGGAGATTCAACATATTGATTTTGAAACCATATATTTGTATGCTTTAGCTATCAGCTTACCCCCGATGGCTTCTGATACCGGGCAAATTCTTAGCGCCGGACGAATTCCTGGAAGCGATTTACGTGCCATTCAACTGCGAGGTGTTTGTCGCTGAACCGATCGACACCGAAATCCGATTGACCGAAGTGTACCAAGTGACTGCTGACTTTCCTCTCAACAAGCGCCACTTCGGTAGCTGGAGCCAGCAGGACGGGCTGGTCTGCGTCACCGGGTCCCTCTACGACAGGAGGATGGACCTGGAAGGCCTCGTACTTAAGGCAGTTTCTCTAGAGGTTAATACAATGCTCGGATTCTATTTAATTCCGGTGACACACTTTTCTATAATTCATTCTAATTTTGGCATATATTTAAATATATTTTCCTTGTGTTTTTTCGAAATGTTTTGCCAACAGTTTCCTCCAGAGGTTATTTTCGTTCGGGATACTACTCTTAAAATATTGCTCAGAGGATTGTATGGAAAGATTTGGAACTCTCTCGAAGAAAGATACAACTTCTCGTATGTATAGATAGTATATTATCTAATAGCATTTAAAATACTTTTTCGTAAAGCATTAATAAACAATAATAATTTTCCAATTCTTGGCAGGACCATCGCCCGCGAGTCCCTGACTTCAGATTTCGGCTATGTGACAAACGGCAGTTGGCAAGGGATGATGTCACTGGTTATCAACGGGACTGCAGACGTGGGAATCAACGGATACACGTACGACTATGAGAGGATGAGAGCTGTCGACTTCATCGTCCCCATCGCGAAATCAAAGTATAACAAGCAAAAAATTTGCACAGTTATTTAAAAACTCAGAAAACCATTGCGTTTCAATTCTAATGGGACAACGTCCAACGCTCATTATCCTTTCACACTATGACCTCTTATCGCGAATAATGCAGCATTTTTATTTATTTTATAACTGTGACACACCTGAACTAGACAATTTTAGAGAGCAGAAAGAAGATACAGGGAAACCAACCCGATTAATCATTAAATCGGTGGTTACATCTTATATAAAAACTACAAAAGTGATTGTCAAGGCATATAACGCTTTTAGCGTATGTTGAAAGTAAAGTTAATAGATGGTTAGAACTTTGAGCGAAATATACAAAAAAAGTGTTTTTTTCATTCCCAGAGTGCGCCTGATCGTGAGGAAGCCGCTTACAACTCGCTTCCAATGGACGAGCTTCCTGTCACCGTTCTCAACCGGTCTCTGGCTGTGCATCCTCGGTTGCCTCCTCGCCTCCAGCATTCTCCTAGCGGCCACCTACCACGTCGGCTGCCGCCAAGGCTTAGAGGACCGGCAGCGCCAGGACGAACTCTGCCTGGCCAGCGTTCTCCTCCACATGTTTGCTATTTACTGCACCCAAGGTGAGCGTGGTGAGACCTCTCGTTCTATTGGAATTTATTTTTGCTGCTGCATTGCTCGCCAAAAGCTTTAAAATCATTCTCAAAATTGAATGTTCATAAAGTAGTCAAAAACTTAAAGAAATATAACACCAAATAACGCGTTCACCGCGTCTATTCCCAAGGCACTCCGTTGTCGCCGAGGGCGGCGTCTAGCCGCACCGTGCTGCTCCTGGCGGGACTCACCTCCACCGTGGTGGTGGCAGCCTACTCAGGGGCGCTCACCTCCTTCATCACCGTGCAGAAGCTCGACCTGCCCTACGAGACCATACAGGAGTACGTCGACGACCCCAACTACCAGCTGGAGATGACTGCTAACTCATTTTGGCTCTATATTGATGTAAATTGTATGCTTGTTTTAAATGTCCAATAGTAAGAGATGTGCTGTGCGTTTTGCATAATAATTGTATTTTTCAGAATCCTCGTATTGATTTGAATCGGAAGTTGTGCAAGCGTTTGGCTCATAAAGTGAATGCTTTGCCCAGCGATGATCTCATTGGCTTGAGGAATGTGTGTGATCGAAGTTTGTACGGTTGGTTTGCTACCTACTCATTCAGCGTAGAGTTTGCGAATTCGCTGTCGTGCGAATTGATTGAAGTGCCTGATCATTTTATGGTCGATTCAGAGTCGATCATTATCGCAAAGAATAGCCCATACAGACAACTATTCAATCGACAGTAAGTGTTTACATGCCTAAACAAAAACTGTGAATTAATTACAACATCCAAGCAAACACTAGTTAATTCAAGGATTTAATTTTCAGCGTAAATTTCTTGCGTGCCTCGGGGATATTGGTGAAATTTTCACGTAATACTGACTTCAAAAATTACATACATACCCAAAGTTCTTTGTTTGGAGCAAACATGCAGCACGTGGTACCCATTCTTCTTATAATCTTGTCAGGAATGGCAATAAGTACTTTGACCATACTGGGAGAAATATTTGTCAAATACTTTTTTTAGACCAAGCATAACATAATGAGGCACCCGACCCCACTGGTATTCGCAACCAACAATCGTTGCTCTAGTTTTCACATTAGAAGTTTGCACGCGATTTTGTGAATAAAGTTTGATAGAAAAAGCCCGAACAAAGCTTCATATGACTCAAATTCTTTGCATGATTTTCACAATTCATTGTTAGGTTAGTAGGTTTCGTACTTTATTAATGAGTCTTTGACGGTGTTTCATGTCAAGATATATATTTAATTATTTATGTGTATATATATATTTAAAAAACGTGTAGAAATGACGTGTAGCCGACTTTAGGCTGATTTACAGCACACTGACCAGTATGAGTTAGCTGTAGCAGTTGTGTTTGACATATGCATAGCGGTAAGGTTGTCTAAAACCAACTTAATAACTTTGTCTTTACGTAAGAAAAATTTTGAACCATGCCAAACTCTTACGGAAAGTTAAAGTAAAAACTTAGTGGAGAACCAATCCGATTCATTTGGTCGACCCGTTAAGCTTGGTTGATTTTGTCGAGATTTGATTGGCTTACCGTAAGGAATTAAGTTGTAATTGCAAACAGATCAGCAAAATTAATAATTCACGTAAGATATAAAGTTACTGCCAAGTTTGTTGGAAACTAGCCTTTTGACTAGTTGACTTTCTCGACTTTCTCGACTACAGGATACTATCTGTTTAGATAACAATTAAAGCCAATGTAGAAAACATACACGCTTAGTAAGATTAGTCGTTTATGCAATTTCCATATTATTTCAGGTTTGCACGCACGCATGCACTGAAAAAGGCAAAAAAGTCTCATGCATGGAGGAGCCGAGTCTGCTCTGCGGGCAGCGCTTAGGGGTTCGTGCATGAAGGAGCCGAGTTTGCTCTGAGGGCTGCGCTATGGGGGTTCGTGCATGGAGGAGCCGAGTTTGCTCTGAGGGCTGCGCTTAGGGGTTCGTGCATGGAGGAGCCGAGGTTGCTCTAAGGGCTGCGCTTAGGGGTTCGTGCATGGAGGAGCAGAGTATGCTCTGAGGGCTGCGCTTAGTGGTTCGTGCATGGAGGAGCCGAGTTTGCTCTGAGGGCTGCGCTTAGGGGTTCGTGCGTGGAGGAGCCGAGTTTGCTCTGAGGGCTGCGTCTAGGAGTTCGTACATGAAGGAGCCTAGTTTGCTCTGAGGGCTGCGTTCAGGAGTTGATGTGTGGAGGAGCCGGGATTGCTCTGCGGGCTGCGTTCAGAATTCGTGCGTTTAGGAGCCGAGATTATTCGGATATCTGCGTTTAGGAGTTTGTGAGAGGAGAATACGAGTTGATTGTGCGGTCTGCGTGTAGGTGTTTGAGCATGGAGGATCCCAGTTTGTTTCGCGGGCTGCGTCTAGGGGTTTGTGTCTCGAGGAGCCTAATTTATCTTCCAGGGTGAGTGTAAGAGTTGTAGCACCTGTGGCGTCAGCTAAGTATGTGGGATGTGTAAAGTAGTTGAATCATGGAAAAGTCGAATTTTCTCTGCGTGCTGCTTCTAGGAGTTTGGTCTTAGAGGAGCCAGGTTTGCTTTGCGGTCTGCGTTTAGGAGGCAATTAATTTACATTTTAATAAACACTATTTGATACAGATCTTTTTTTTCTGTGATTACTGTTTGGAAATTGAAGACTGGGATTGAAATATGTTCTTTAACGTATTTGTTCAGCTATATGATTGCACCACAAGCCTATTGAAATCATGATTTATGGTCTCACACTATTAACTATAGACATTTCTATCGAAATTTAACTGGTTTATTCAAGACAAACATGATGTTTCTGTGATGTTTCTGGAACTTCATTTTACGTCATCAAACTTTGGGACAAGCCGTGTAAACACTCGAATATAACCATTCGTTGTCATACTTGAACTTACGTAACCGAATAATGGACCTTTACATGCCGAACAACCGCAAAACATATGTTGATCCGAAAATTGTTCTTCTCCATAGTATTTCGAAATGTAGTTTATTTTGAACAAAAATATTTAATATTTCCAGAATGAAGACCCCTTTACCTTAAAACCTACACTCAATGACAAATGTCAATAAACAAATCGAAGGAAAATTCTACTCAATCTAATGCCAATCCACTTAAGTAATATTCCCAATGTTGTTGCGTTTTGCGTTCACTGGCAGGCTTTATTTCTGAGAGTGAATCACGCAATTGTCAAAATAGATTGTTTTCTGTATCACAGAGATCGCAAAAGAACGTAACAACCAGAATGAATTACTCCATAATTTTTACTGTCGCTGTCTTTGCTGCGTGTTACGCACAGCAAATCGATACCCATGATTGGAATAAATTCGCAAATTTAGTGAAAGAATTGCAGGCAAAATACAACTCGGATTGTTTGATTATTGTCAGCTCCATAACGTTTTCAAGTGCAAATTCACTGGCAGAAATGTACAAAAAGTTGTCTAGGAATTTTGTTGCCGCAACAAATGTCAGAGTCCTGGATTTGAGCGAAAGTGTTGGAAAACACCGTTGCCGCACCAACAGACCACTCTTTGTTCTTCTTGCCAAAGAAATTTCGAAAAAACATCTCCAAACGATTCACACGGTAAGACTGTGTTTATCGTTTTTGGGAACATCAAAATGTGAAAAACCTTTTATTTTTTGGTACGCATACATCTTCCTTACTTTAGTTTTTAGTTTTTACAACAAGTGTTTTGGGTGGTACCGCCTCAGTATACAAAATATAGAAGTATTTTGTTACGCATAAGATTAAAGAAAAAAACATATTGTTTTCTGGACGAGTATATAAGAAGAAGAATTAGGGACAGCTGATTCGTCTATCTAGTACATGCTTACACCTTGGAAGTCAAGAGTTTTTAACACGACGTTGATTTTTACTAGGGCTTCGCAACGCAATTTGTGTTGCGTTGAAGATGAGCGTAGCGGTTTGTATATAGCGTATAAAAAGTTTGAGGCAGAAGGCCGATGAAAACCATGGAACACTAATCCAGACCATAGACTTCTCGAAAATTTTGATCACTTGAAAATGTAGACGATTCTGACCTTTATTTGTTTCTCTCCTAGCTGCCAGGTAGCAAAAATATGCTCATTTTAAACTTATTGAGCAATGTGCACGTAAATACATAGATGCAACTCATGCCCAAGGGTTGTTATAAGCTTGGAGATGTATTTCTGACGCGGATTACATTTCAATTAATTTCATGCACAGACTATAAATACACAAAGTCACAATACAATTTTGAAAACATTAGGAAAAAATACGCACTTTTAAATACAATCCCGTATTTTTCTTAATTTTCCCAATTACGAAGATAGCGCGTTTTTCTCATTTGAAGGGAATGGGGTATGGAGGATTTTCTTGAAGAACGCAGGGGGTCTAAGTTGAGAACAAAAGTAGACACTCTGAAAATTTCATCGCAACCGAAGCAGGCGTTTGGCCTGTAGAGCGCGCCCAAACACACAAAAACACACACACACACACAAGTGCTTTTTTACATGTAGTAAAATTGAAGATTTCGCTTCGCTCGCTCTGCTCATCAGAAATTAACATTTTAACGCGCTTTAGCTATCATCTTACCCCCGATGGCTTCTGATACCGGGCAAATTCTTAGCGCCGGACGAATTCCTGGAAGCGATTTACGTGCCATTCAACTGCGAGGTGTTTGTCGCTGAACCGATCGACACCGAAATCCGATTGACCGAAGTGTACCAAGTGACTGCTGACTTTCCTCTCAACAAGCGCCACTTCGGTAGCTGGAGCCAGCAGGACGGGCTGGTCTGCGTCACCGGGTCCCTCTACGACAGGAGGATGGACCTGGAAGGCCTCGTCCTTACGGCAATTTCTCTAGAGGTAAATACACTGATTGGATTTTATTCAATTCCGGTGACATATTTTTCGATGATTCATTCTAATTTTGACACTAGTGCAGACAAATATTTATAACATGTTACTTGGCCTGGGCTATTTACAAAATGTTTTGTTAACAGTTTCCTCCAGATGTTATTTTCGTTCGAAATGTCAGCCAAAAAACAACAATAGAAGGGTTATATGGTATGATTTGGAAGTCTCTAGAAGAAAGATACAACTTCTCGTAAGAAGTACCTCATGCAATTTTAACGAACTTTAAAAAAAATGAAACACACCTTAAATATAAATTCTTGGCAGGACCATCATCCTCGAGTCTCTGACTACAGATTTCGGCTATGTGATAAACGGCAGTTGGCAAGGGATGATGTCACTGGTTGTCAACGGGTCTGTAGATGTGGGAATCAACGGATACACATACGACTATGAGAGGATGAGAGCTGTCGACTTCATCGTCCCCATCACGAAAACAAAGTAAATCGATTTAACTCCCATTACCCACAAACACTCTTGAAATACCGAAACTTAATTGCTGAGTCAAACCTCGAAGTCAGATTAGGAAAACATGGTTTTCATGGCGATATGAGAGCCTTAAATCTGCTCGAATGCGTAACTTGTCGCTTTTTCGTTCAGCTATAACCGTCTGACAAGCACTGAGCTTCATTGCTAATGTCGACGTCTATTCGAGATAGTACGAAGCACATCAGAATCTAAAAGGATATTCCTCGAATTTGAAACTGACATTTTCCAGCTGGCAGAAGATCGCGCTTAAATAGTGATTTTAGTTTTGAGAGTTTAATTGATTCTTTGCTGTAAAAAAAATTACCAACGATAATAAGAAATGTTTTGCTTTCCCAGAGTCAGTCTAATCGTGAGGAAGCCGCTTACAACTCGCTTCCAATGGACGAGCTTCCTGTCACCGTTCTCATCTGGGCTATGGCTGTGCATCCTCGGTTGCCTCCTCGCCTCCAGCATTCTCCTAGCGGCCACATACCGCGTCGCCTGTCGCCAAGGCTTGGGGGACCGGCGGCGCCAGGATGAACTCTGCCTGGCCAGCGCTCTCTTCCACATGCTTGCTATTTATTGCACCCAAGGTGAGCGTGATGAGACCAAACGAAACGATTTAAAATGTCAATAGTCTTGCTTTTTTGGCAGATTGTTTCTTAATTCCTACTATCCTACAGCTCACCTATACACATTTCATTCTTCCTAAAATATCTGCGTATCACGGCTTTATTCCATATTTTATTAATTTATATTAACGTGATTAAGAAACAAACATCTAATTAAGGGCTTATTATTTCAAAGGCACCCAGTTATCGCCGAGGGCGGTGTCTAGCCGCACAGTGCTGCTCCTGGCGGGACTCACCTCCACCGTGGTGGTGGCAGCCTACTCAGGGGCGCTCACCTCCTTCATCACCGTGCAGAAGCTCGACCTGCCCTACGAGACCATACAGGAGTACGTCGACGACCCCAAATACCAGCTGGAGATGTCGCCAAACTCATTCTGGCTCTACGTTGATGTAAATTGTCTGCATAATTATTTTAAGTTTACACTACGGACTTTACTTGAATTTGTTAATATTTTTACTTATTTATTTACAGAATCCTCGGGTTGATTTGAATCGAAAGTTGTACAAGCGTTTGGCGCATAAAGTAAATGCTTTGTCAAGCAATAAACACTTTGGTTTGAGGAATGTGTGTGATCGAAGTTTGTATGGTTGGTTTGCTATCTACTCATTCAGCACAGAGTTTGCGAAATCGCTATCGTGCGAATTGATTGAAGTGCCGGAGCAGTTTATGATCGATTCAGAGTCGATCATTATCGCAAAGAATAGCCCATACAGAAAACTATTCAATCGGCAGTAAGTGTTTACATATCTAGCCAAATAGTATGCATATTACATTGAATCCCACAATATCGAGCTGGCTTTTATTTCCAGTTTGAATTTCTTGCGCGCCTCTGGGATCTTGGTGAACTTTGGACGCCATATTGCGAATAAAAATGAGATACAAAAGCAAATTCCTTTGCCGAGAGCAAATATGCAGCACGTGATGCCCATTCTTCTCATTATTCTGTTTGGAATATCGGTTGGCATTTTTACTACAGTGTGTGAAATGTCCCATGCGCATTTTTATAAGAAGAAACATGACATCACAAAGAAGCGTGCAATTTCTTTGGCCATCTCAACCTACAATCATGTCTCGAGAAGTCACAAAAAAACCAAACACGCGATTTTATGAAGATAGTTTGCAGGAAAATGCACCAACAAAGCCACTTTGCACACAACGTTCCCTGCACGATCAGCTTATTTCATTATTAGGTCAACAGGTTCGGCATTTCGTTGCTATTATTTAGGTCAATAGGTTTGGTATTCCATTGATGCGTTGGTGACAATGTTCCATGTAATGAGAGCCATTTATTTCCGCGTTATCTATTTGTCTATTTGTAAACTGCGAAAGGACAAAAGGGTAGACTCCGATGATTTATATCCTGCCCTTGACCGGTGTATAACTACTGCTGCCGGCCGATTTCTCTCTTTCCGTACAATATATTTTCAAGCCATCCGTGTGAAAGGTAAAATTTCTTATAAGGATATCGCACGTTTTTCACTACAAGATAATCAAGCCATTATGAAAACTGTTTATATTCTATTGTGTATTTTTTCGTGTTGTTTAACTGAGGGAAATCCTTTCACGTATAATGATTACGTTGGATTGGGTTCAGCCCTGAGGCAATGGTACCACGCCGAATGCCTGCTTCTCGTTTATTTTAACGACTTGATCAGTGTTCATAAATCAGTAGAAATATCCAAAATCTTTTCAAAAAATGCAGTTATGACGTCTAGTCTTATGTTTGAAATATTAAATGAGACATCGAATGAATACAAATGCCAAGGAAACAGGCCGCTCTATCTTCTACTTAATGATGACGATGAAATGAAAAGACTCACTCGTTTCATAACTAAGGTAAAAGTATAATCAACTAAAAAAATTAGTGTAGATATACTATTTATGCCCTGTTATATTATGTTTTTAAACTTTTAAATGGGATCCGAATTTGTAGTTACAATAACATATGGGTTCACAGCTGTCCTCCTACCCTCGATGGGTATTATTCAGCAACTCGTCCCAAGCCATCACAGAGATGTTTGAAAACATTTTCGTGAGGTTCAACTGCGAGGTGTTGGTCGCCGAGAGCGTTGGCTCGGAAATCAAGCTGACAGAGGTGTACCAGGTGGCCGAAGGGTTTCCCCTGACTGTCAGTAACTTCGGCAGCTGGAGCCAGGAGGCTGGATTGAGAGCCACCACGGCGCCCTTGTACGAGAGGAGACAGGACTTGCAAGGGCTGGTCGTTAAAGCTGTTTGCATGGATGTAAGTGTTCAGACGACTTCGTTAGCCAGCGGTACATTGCACAAGGGCAATAACATAACAGGAGCAACTTCCTATTTATTTCAGTTTGCTCCGCTTTCAATTATGACAAGGAACAGAAACCTGAAAATAGTGGTGGGCGGTTCGTATGGGATGGTTTGGCAGTCCTTAGAACGCAGGCTCAACTTTACGTAAGTCCTTCTGTTCTCTGCAGGAACCCCTGTAAACGAATTTACAAAAGAAAATAACATGATATTATTAAAGTACCGAATATATAACATATTTCCCCACAAGTTTCACGTGATTCGAAATAATGCAAATTACTTTCAGTACCGACGTGACAAATTCCACGGATGCTCTTGGTAACTTCGGCTCGTTGGTGAACGGAACTTGGACCGGGGTTATATCGACGGTCGTAACTGGCGATGCTGACGTTGCTGTCAACACGTTCACGTATTCAAATGAAAGAATGGACGCTGTGGACTTCCTTTATCCGATTTCAGAAACAAAGTAGGTACTCAAAGATTTTCCGGTTGTCATATTTTTGTAGGATGCCACTTTATATTGCTCGATCTAAAAGAGCTCACCGCAAATAGCTCGACTGTTTTTCGAATTTCAGAGTGCTTTTGATAGTGAGGAAACCAACTAGAGCGCGTTTCCAATGGACAAGCTTCCTCTCGCCATTTGAGACTTGTCTTTGGCTCGGAGTCCTCTCTTCAATTCTCTTAACTGGAGCCTTGCTAGCAGCATCATTCAAAGTAGGAGGCACCGAACGACTAAAAGGTCGCTGTGGAGAGAATGGATGCCTTGCCGTCAGTGCACTCTTTCATGTGTTTGGCCTCTACTGTTCACAAGGTTTGAATATTACAAGTAACAAAATTATAATCGTAAAACTAAAAGTCACATTATACAAAGTAGGTTATGAGCACATTAAAAATTATAGTAGAAGGCACCAGACTAATGCATTCTGAATTAATTTATTTGTATTCGCTCTTTTAAAAAAGTTGTCAGATTGCTTCAGTTGCTCAGATTTGGGGATATCATGAAAAAATGATAGATCTGTGCGTTTCTCTAAAACAGTGTTAAACTCTGTGGCTGTTGTAATGGTCTAAACGAAACATTTTCCTTAAGGCACCCCGTTGTCGCCGAGGGCGGTGTCAAGCCGCACAGTGCTGCTCCTGGCGGGACTCACCTCCACCGTGGTGGTGGCAGCCTACTCAGGGGCGCTCACCTCCTTCATCACCGTGCAGAAGCTCGACCTGCCCTACGAGACCATACAGGAGTACGTCGACGACCCCAACTACCAGCTGGAAATGACTCCTAACTCTTTTTGGCTCTACTTGAATGTAATTTTGACGACTTGGGAAACCTAGAAAGCTATTGCAAATATTTCAAGTTACATATTATTTGATTATAATTTGTTAATATTTCAGAGTCCGTGGAATGATCTGTTTCGTGCCTTACAGAAACGATTGATCAATAGAATAAACGACATGCCGGGCCATTGGTCGCTCGGGTTGAAGAGAATCTGCGATTCCGAAAAACCGATTGGATTTATTTCCCCCTTCGTGAATATAGATGGGTTTAGCCTAGGCGATGACTGCGAATTCGTGTCCGTGCCGGGACACTTGGTAGTAGACATTGAGTCGATCGTGGTTGCCAAGGACTCTCCGTATTTGCGCATTTTTAACCGAAAGTAAGTGAAAAGAGCTTTCAGGCAAGTTTGTGATTTCCACGGTGACTGTAATTTCTACACACATTTTTAATTCGAAAATTCGGAATTATGTACTTCGTAATAGTAATTAAAATTAGTCTCTCAACGGTGATATCTCAAAATCTGTTTGTACGAAGGAGGGAATCTCTTGGCGTTCGAAAATCCACAAAATAAGTTTTTACATACCAACTATTAGAGACAGCTCCAACAAAGTAGCTATTGGGACCTTTGTCCCTATGGGCTAGCGGGCTGGGGGGGGGGGGGGGGGGGCTAGAGGGGCCTACAAGAAAGATTTTTATTTAAACACTTTCATTATAACGGTTGCTGCTTTGGACCCAGTCAAACTAAAATCATAGTATTTAAATTTAATATATTGTGTAGTGATCAAGTTTTACTCTAACAATAACTCGTGATAAAACGGAGAACCGTTTTTGTATTATTATTGAATTTGCGGATAAAAACATGGGAAACACTAGATTACTTTCTGTCAGCGGTGGATTGTTTTCAGCAAGTCTAAATGGTTCTCCCTAAATTTGAAATCCTGATCAATAATATCTAGGACACTGGATATTATATTTTTCACAGTCAGTAATGGTTGGACTGTAAAAATTCTTTTGCACTCTTCTGTATTGTATTGTAAATTCCAGTGATAAAAAAAGGAACATGACTCGATACATTTCTTCCACATTTTAGCCTGCAGCACTTGAGGGTTGCGGGCCTCCTTCAGCACTTCAACCGACTCGCCTGGCCGAAGCCCCTCGCCAAACTGGTGGTGCCCTTTCCCAACGTGCAGCTCTACCAAGTGGTGCCCATCATCGCCGTCCTGGTCGTCGGCATGGTCATCAGCCTGCTCGTGCTGCTAGCTGAGGCGACTTTCTGAAGATGTTAACGTCACACCTGAACGTGTACTTTTATTTTAAATAGAAATACACTAGTGAACTGTGTGCAAATTTTCATTAGAAAGTAAAAAATATATAAATGTGCATTAATTAATTTCAGATATCATTACTAATACACAGAGGGTTCCCAAACGCTATTTGAGTTCCCACTGTAGAAAAACAATACGGATTTGGCGCAACCAACCCTTAGATATCACAGTACGATTATTATGACTCACGTATCACTCACTGCCTTCCGATACGAGAAGTGACATTTTGATTTTGGAAACAATACGGGCATTTCTGGTACATGAAGACTAAAGTTTATGCAGATTTTATGTTATTATGTTTAAAATTTTAACGTTTCGATTGCAATTTTTCCTTCGAGGGACGAAAATGGTAAACTGCTGAACGATTTCTTTCATGAAACACTGCAGATCTAGTTTGGAATGGTTTTAAGGTTTCCGTAAAAATTACAATGAAGATCGTTTGACCTGCAGATATCTCAAAAGTGTTGAGAAAACACTTGATAACACAGACACGGCTACAATGTTAAAACATTCAATACCTCACTCATCCAATACTATCGGCTAGAGATTTCAAATGAACGATATTTTCTTTGGCTCCTCCACAAAGAAGCCCCTGGACGCAGCTCGCAAAACAAACTCGGCTCCTCCAAACATTTACCCCTGAACGCAGCCCGCAAAGCAATCTCCGATTTCCACGCATTAGCCCCTGGACGCAGCCCACAAAGCAATCTCAGCTTCTCCACGCATTAGCCCCTGGACGCAGCCCGCAATATCAACTCGGCTTATGCTCGCAGTACTTGCTAATTGCTGATTGTAAATTGCTTTTCCAACCAAGATCAAAAAATATTGAATTAATTTCTTAGCAATTTCTCAGCAAGGTCTTACAAAACACTTTCCTATGTAAGCATTCAAGATATGCCTGAGTGCATGCTCACAGAGAGCGTGCAATTTGTTCTAATGTGAAATACTCGTGCATTATCCCTCCACTCTTTCGCGCTGATCTCGGATCGCAGTGGTGCGTGTCAAACGAAATCGCCACTTGTTTGAGAAACAGGACTCAATGAAGCAAACACAAATTGGTCTTGTGTGCTCTGTTCTCTACATTATTAACTTAAATATTTTAAAAGTATTTTGGTTCGCATGTATACAACAGTGTTGTTATGTACGCAAGGGGTTCTTTAAAAACATAGGTTTCTCCAGGACAAAATTCAGGACTAGCGCCATGTTGAAACGCACTTTTACCATAGGAATATTTTTATCTTGCTGTTTCGCTGCGGATATTTTAATAAGAAATGTGAACTTCGAGTTGGTTTCAGCACTGAAACAGTGGTGCCACACCGCGTGCGTGCATATAGTTCATAACGATGGGTTTTCCTCAGTTTTTAAAGTATTAGAAATTACCAAAACACTCTCGAAAAAAGGAACTATGACGTCTAGCCTGAATGCCGAAACATTGAATAAGTCATCAAATGATTACACGAGCCCAGTTAATAAACCACTATATCTGCTGATTGATGGCGATGAAATGAAACGACTCTCTAGTTTCATAACCAAAGTAACTTTGAATCCAAAGAAAATTTAACTATTTAAACATCTTTTTAAAAAAATCATGCATTATATTCATAATTGTCTTCTTAATACCGTAGCTGCCATCCTATCCTCGATGGGTGATATTCAGCAACTCGTCTCAAGCCATCGCAGAGATGTTTGAAAACATTTTCGTGCAATTTAACTGCGAGGTGTTGGTGGCCGAGAGCTTTGGCTCGGAAATCAAGCTGACAGAGGTGTACCAGGTGGTCGAAGGGTTTCCCCTGACAGTCAGTCACTTCGGCAGCTGGAGCCAGGAGGCTGGACTGAGAGCCACCACGGCGCCCTTGTACGAGAGGAGACAGGACTTGCAAGGGCTGGTCGTTAAAGCAGTTTGCATGGAAGTACGTATCTAAGTATTTATTGGTGAGCGTAGCAAGCGAAGCGAAACCTTTAATTTCTTTAGCCCCAAAAAAGTTACCTGTGTGTGTGTTTGTGTTTATTTTGTTTGTTTGTTTGTTTATTTGTTTGTTTGTATGAGTAGCTGTTTGTTTGCGCTCTATTGCCCAAATAGCTAATACGATTTCGATACAATTTGTAATAGTTCTTCGCTAGGCTCAGCAAAATTAATCTGATCGTTTTGAAACTATTAAAAATTTAAAAAAATTCATACTTTCCTAGATGTAATGTCATAATTTTTTCACGAAACATCTTACAGTTATGGAGGGTGATGAAACCAACCATCTCTGAAGTTTAAACCCCTTTACGGCTTTCCGTTCTCTTTTTATTAATTTATTTCAAAATCTTTTAAAGGTAAATTTGGCAAGTTCAGTCAAAAATCTAAATAGTTTTTAAGAAGATTTCCTTTTCCCTTTATTAACAAAACAGTTTTTTCACAGCTTTGCCTTCTTCCTTCGACGTTCTGCTATCACCCTTTTATTTGTTACGCCCATCTTCAACGCAGCACAAACTATGTTCTCGAAGCCCCCGTATTAATAATAACACCAAGTAGTATACCTACTTAGACTAATATGCTATTTACTGATAGCTGTGCTGATCACTCTTACAGAAGTTACGCGCGTGTGTTACGAAACGTCAGGAAACCACTGAGACTTTTAATAAGCATTAAATCCCAAATTAAAATAGTTATTTTTAGTACCTTGGATGTATTCTTTTTGTAGATAAATAGAGGAGGGGGAGAGACTGTATTATTGGTTACATTTAGCTCTTTTTTTATTGAGTGGGGGTTGTAATAGAGTAAGTAGATTTGTCTAGATTTTATTTCGTTAATGATAAGTTTTCTAAAAATGTATCCAATTTTAACTAGTTTGTCAATATATCGTGTGTATGTCTGCTAGTTTCCGCCAGAGACCATCTTGACTAACGACGGCCACCAAAACACGCAGGTGTCTGGTTCTTACGGGTTGGTTTGGAGGATATTAGAACGCCGACTCAATTTTTCGTAAGAATACATGATAAATGACTCGGAAAATAATTCAAGATGAAAAAAACAGAAAATATCGCCAGTGTTTTTCTGATACTAGGACGGTGGTGGCAAATTCATCGGCAGACTATGGTGACTTTGGGTCGTTGGTGAACGGAACATGGACAGGAATGCTAACTACGGTTGTATCCGGCGAGGCAGACGTTTCTATCAATGCATTCACCTATCAGAATGATAGAATGGCTGCTGTCGACTTCCTTCTTCCACTTTCATACTCTAGGTAATAGTTCAACGTACATGTACAATCACAGGTTCTCTATCGAAGAGTTCTCTATCGACATATTGCGAACAAATTAACCATTTAAAAAGAGTTTGGAAAATATAAACGATTTATTTATTTAAACCGTGAAGCAGAACATATTACCGAGCGATCTCACGGTGAATATTTCATTAGGAGACAAAACTCAATAAAATATATTTAAAAATACGATTATATCATTTTGACACGTTAAGTTGTGCTAAGATGCAATATGTTTACTTTTTTTACGCATAGAGAAGCATTTTTTGCCACAAATTAGCGAAGCATTTTTTTGCCACTAATAGCCGTCACTTACTTTGAGTTAAAAATGTTTAATAGCAATTCACAATGAAAGAATGGTTAGTGATCGCTGCTAAGTTGCTGTTTAGTCACTGCTAAGTTGCTGCTAAGTCGCTGTTAAGTCGCCGTTCAGTCATTTTATTAGTCGTCTATTAAACAACGTTATATTGAATTGTCTATGTCTCGTTAAGCATGAAAGTAGTTTCACTTTACCAATACTTTTCATATTTTTGTAAAAATGGTTTCACTGGCCCGATATGAAACATCGTGTCGTTCTGTGTTTTCACATTTCAGGGTGCTCCTTATAGTGCGAAAGCCTACAAGTGAACGATTCCGTTGGGCAAGTTTCCTGTCACCGTTCGAGCCGACACTTTGGCTAGGAATCCTCACTTCGATTATTTTCTGCGGTGGCTTGCTTGCGTTTTCAAACAAAATCGTGAATAGTGATCGAATGTACGGAGCAGACAATAATTGGCCGTACGTCACATTTATCTTCCACATTTTCGGTCTCTTCTGCTCCCAAGGTATGGTTCCCAAAGTCACTCTCTTGATCAAGAATACTGCAGTTGTATTCGTTAAAATTGTAAATAATAGGAAGTGGTACACTGCAATATCTTATAACCTTTAGAAATTGCATTCCTTTGGCTAAACAAAGAATTTCAAAGCTTATCACAAACACCACTTAAGGGTTTGCTCTCCCAAGGCACCCCGTTGTCGCCGAGGGCGGTGTCTAGCCGCACAGTGCTGCTCCTGGCGGGGCTGACCTCCACCGTGGTGGTGGCTGCCTACTCAGGGGCGCTCACCTCCTTCATCACCGTGCAGAAGCTCGACCTGCCCTACGAGACCATACAGGAGTACGTCGACGACCCTGACTTCCAGCTGGAGATGACCCCTAACTCGTTTTGGCTGTACATGAAGGTGATTTATTGCAATTTTTTCGTATTTGATAGTGTGCTCATAATATTATTATAATGAGTCAATTTGACTATCAATTTGTTTTTATTGTGATTTGTGATATTATTATTATTATTTTTGTGATATTAAGAGTATTTAATTGTCTGTAACCAATTTTTCATCTTAGATGGAACTTCCAGGATTTCAAAAAAATGAACAAAAAATTACCCTTTTTGTTTTATCTTTTAGAATCCTCGAAACGACTTGTTTCGTGGCCTTCACCAGCGACTGGTCAACGAAGTGAAAAAGATGCCGTTCAACTGGAGGGCTGGAGTGAAACGGCTGTGCGACGCGAAGAGCCCTTTCGGATTCATCACGCCTATCGAGTTCGTCGACCGGTTCGGCCGAGAGAAGGAATGCGAGTTCGTGGCGGTCCCGGGACATTTCCTGCTGGACACGGAATCCATCGTCGTGGTCAAAGGGTTCCCGTACTTGCAAGTCTTCAATCGAAAGTACGTTTGAATATACTCCAAATATATCGATTTTTGTGATTGATTTCTGTGTAGTTTAGTATGCACCTATAGTCATGAGGACTTGAGCCTTGAGATCAAAACAGTTTCCTTGTGGTAGCCATTATTTTGTTTTTAAACGAATGCAACGGGCACACAACGTGTTTTTGTTCCCTATAAGTAGAAATATAACAAAAAGCCTGTTAAAATGGTGTTATCAAGTTTTTTTTTTGTAGAATGCGGATATACCTACACACAATAATTTTGAAGTGTATCTCCCTAATGAATGAGTTGGATGAAGTTTTGGTATATTCTGGTGTTAAACATTTATTGTTTAACCGGGAATAGCATGGAATGTCTACTCCAATGTTACAGCTTGCAACGCATGCGCGATACGGGCCTCCTTCGGCACATCACCCGACTCGCCTGGCCGGCGCCCCTCGCCAAATTGGACGTGCCCCTGCCCAACGTGCCGCTCTACCAAGTGGTGCCCATCATCGCCGTCCTGGTCGTCGGCATGGTCATCAGCCTGCTCGTGATGCTAGCAGAAGTTTTTGTCTTAGAAAAAGTTGATTTATTCACATTTAATTTTAAGTAAACAATAGTTTAAACTATTTAATGCTCGCTGTTTAATAATTGACAATAATAGGTACCTGCAAACGATTTGTTTGCAATTGCCACGAAGCCTGAAGATCCAAAGCAAACACACTTTATCGGTTCGGAATGGAGTGCGCTCTTAACAATATTAGGTCAAACAATAATATTATGTTTAGTAAATTGCACACTACCAGCTCGAACTTTCGAATGGATGAAAAAAGAAAACCCATTTTCAAACATAGCTTTTAGACACATAGGTACGAACACAATCTTATGATTTATGTGTTCATTGTGTTAGTCATTATTCTGTCAACTGCAATTGCTTGCACGATGGTAAAAAGCATCACATTCTTGAGCTTCTTGGTTTCTGGGAGTTTTGCGGGAGAGCAATTTTTTGCTGCACACCAGTATGCCGGTTTGAGTGCTGCAGTGATGCAGATGTACCACTCTGAATGCATGGCTCTGGTTATTTTGAACTTGTTTTCGAGTGTTATTAAATCAAAAGATATTGCCAAATCCCTATCAAAAAATGCAATCATGACGTCCTTCCTGAAAGCTGAACGACTGAATGAGACGTGGAAAGAATACAGATGCAAAGAAAACAAACCACTTTATCTTTTGCTTGATGCAGGCGAAATGAAACGCTCTCCTCGCTTCGCAGCAAAGGTAAACTGAGTGGCATTCACATATTTCTTAATATATTAACTAACGTTCATAACAATAACTATTTTTGTAGCTTCCATCCTTTCCTCGATGGGTGATATTCAGCAACTCGTCTCAAGGCTTCGCAGAGATGTTTAAAAACATTTTCGTGCGGTTCAACTGCGAGGTGTTGGTCGCCGAAAGCGTTGGCTCGGAAATCAAGCTGACAGAGGTGTACCAGGTGGCCGCAGGGTTTCCCCTGACAGTCAGTCACTTCGGCAGCTGGAGCCAGGAGGCTGGACTGAGAGCCACCACGGCGTCCTTGTACGAGAGGAGACAGGACCTGCAAGGGCTGGTCGTTAGAGCGGTTTGCATGAATGTATGTATCAGAAGACCCATTCTTTTTCCAAGAAATAAAGGCAAGCACGATCGTCTCTTTAAAATTGTGTTTTTTAGTTCCCGCCACAGACCATCATGACTAAGGACAGCAACTATAACATAGTTGTGAATGGCTCCTACGGTATGGTGTGGAAGCTACTCGAAAGTCGGCTTAACTTTTCGTAAGTTTCCATCTCGTTTAGAATCACCAGCCAACGAACGGTGAACATTCATAATTTTATTTAATTTATAGAACGACAGTGGTAAGTTCCACTGAAGAATACGGGGATTTCGGGTCGTTGGTGAACGGAACATGGACTGGAATGATTTCGACTGTTGTTGCTGGCGACGTGGAAGCTGCACTCAATGCTTTCACTTATCAGAACGAACGGATGGACGCAGTGGACTTCCTTTCTCCGATGTCACACGCCAAGTGAGCAGATACCGCACATACTTAAAAAACGACTCGCACCAGCACATAAGCACTTTTTACTAAGCTCCATTTCCTATTCAAAAGGAGAGTGGGTTACAGCCAATCATATGCCTTGACTACCAGTAAACGGACAGTTAATTCCTTAACCCGCCATTGAACAGCCGGGGCTAAGCTCCATTTCACGTTCAGAAGGACAGTGGGTTTGCTAAGTGTTTGCTAGTTGTTTGCTAACTGACACCAAGGGTTTTTGTCCGTCTCAAGTCATGGCCTGTGAGTTTTAAAACTCGTATCTAGCAGCAGTGAGTCCTCGAGGAAGAGGCTTTTCACTCTCCTTCTTAACAGGAAATTGAGTATATATACTACACCGTTCTCACTATAGTGGTTATAAGTGGAATTTTATCGAAACATGCAGTAAAGTCCAGAAAGAAAGAAAAATATTTACTGTAGTAGGAAGATTAATATTAAAAAAAATTAATCCGATACCATGTAAGGTCAAGGAATAATTGTTTTTATTTTTCCCATAGTTTCTGATTCATGGTTGCCATTGCTGATTGATAATTCACTCACGCTTCCCAAGTCGCTGTCAAAACTGTATTATTATTTCAGGGTGCACATGGTGGTGCGAAAGCCAACAAGTGTTAGCTTTCATTGGGCCAGTTTCCTCTCCCCGTTCGAGTCGAGCCTTTGGCTAGTAGTCCTCGCTTCGATCCTCGTCTCTGGCATCTTGCTAGCGTCATCATACAATGCAGGGAGTAGCGAACAAAGAGACAATCGATTTGCACACGACAAGGTCCTGTTCACCAGCTCTATATTTCACATATTTGGTCTCTATTGCTCACAAGGTATGGTGTGGCAAGCTGTGATTATTTCAATGTTGTGGAAAACACACAATTAATTATTATTTACAAGTCATTAAACTGTTCTCGCTAAACAAATAATGTAGACGCTGGTCTGATCGCCAACACCTCCTAAGGATTTTTCCTCCCAAGGCACTCCGTTGTCGCCGAGGGCGGCGTCTAGCCGCACAGTGCTGCTCCTGGCGGGGCTGACCGCCACCGTGGTGGTGGCAGCCTACTCAGGGGCGCTCACCTCCTTCATCACCGTGCAGAAACTCGACCTGCCCTACGAGACCATACAGGAGTACGTCGACGACCCTGACTTCCAGCTGGAGATGACTGTCACCTCGTTCTGGCTGTACATGAAGGTTGCTAATGCAATTCATATTAATTTTATTTAAGAAAACTTTCTGGATTGTGAACTACTTTACTTTACTTGAACACATTAACACGTACAAGATAATATTAAGATGGGCTTAAAAATATAAGCCTATGACATTAATTATTAAATGTTTTAATAGGTATATATATACCCACAAGGAAGTACATACAAAAAACATAAATGAAACATATATGGAAGGTTGAAATTTTTATAAGAAGCATATAAGTTTCTTAGCAGATATTGCACTTTCGTACATTTTCTCTATGTTCGTATTTGCTTTTTTGTATGGGTAATGTTCAATTCTCAATCTCTGGTAACACACAAGGGTAACGCCATGTTTAAAAAACAAAAATTTTATCATTAACTCTGCAATTTCAACACTCTGCCATCATGGCGCCTTATTTAAGATAACTTGATACTAATTAGTACGATGCATATTTCTGCATGTTTTCGTGTTCTAGAATCCTCGGAATGATCTGTTTCGTGCCCTTCACAAGCGCATGATCGCCGAGGTGAACTCGATGCCGACCAATTGGTGGATTGGGGTGCAACGTCTGTGCCATTCCAAGCAGCCGTACGGCTTTATAAATCCTTACGAGTTTGTCGATTACCTCGGAAGAGGAGCCTGCGAGTTCGTGGCCGTGCCCGACCTTTTGCTGCTAGACACGGAGTCCATTGTCGTTACCAAGGGGTTTCCATACTTGCAGCTCTTCAACCAAAAGTGAGCTGAAACATATCACTTGGGGATGTTGTCGATTTCATAGATCAAGTATTGCGGCGCATACTCTTTGAGCTGTTAGTAGCTTTCACAGCAGGTAGCCACGGTAACAGGCATTGAGATGGTAAAATGCATGAATTCTGTAGCTGAAAACACTTTTACAACTTTTCGTTGTTTTCCGCGAGTGAGCACCGCATTGTTTATTTGTTATTGGTTTTGAAGGGAGAAGTGGGAAAAAAGTTATCCGTGGAATTTGCGATTGTTCGTATATCTTGCGTTGATAACTTTAAAGAGTTTTGATTTGATTTAAACAATAATTTCGCTACTAATTTTGTTGACTTTTTTATTAATTTTTTTTTTAACCTACAGTAATGGATAAGATTACATATGGACAGGAATGATAAGGGCTGGACTCCTATTCTGAAACTTTTAAGTGATGAAATGAAATGATAGTGAGAACCTTAATAAGCCCCATACCTATGATAAAATAGGCGAAATTGGAGTTGTCACTCTCGCGTCATGCCTCTCACTTGGAAACGGCTGCAGATATGGGGTCAAGAGCATTTTTATCTTACTGACTCCCTTCCTGCAGCCTGCAACACATGCGTGATACCGGCCTCCTTCGGCACATCAACCAAATCGCCTGGCCGGCGCCCCTCGACACTTTGAAAGTGCCCCGGCCCAACGTGCAGCTCTACCAAGTGGTGCCCATCATCACCGTCCTGGTCGTCGGCATGGTCATCAGCCTGCTCGTGATGCTAGCAGAGGCGCACTTCTGCTAATTAATGGGCGTGTTTGTTGTGTCCAAACTTGGAAATGCTAATAAACCCACTTTCTGTCATTCAAACGAGCTGAAATTCAGTACATATACACTTTTAACGACGTTCTGCTTTCACTTTTTCATCTGCTTCAATTAGCTAAGCTCATCCTTCAACGCGAACAAGGTGGGAGCGATTTCTAGTTTCTTAATTGTCACAAAAAACTAATTTACAACTTTCAAGCATATCTAGCAGTATTTAGCTACCTTAAATAATATTTTAATTTTTAATACAAGACGACTTACACACTTGTTTGATGTTTATCATGAATTATATTTAAGCTGTAAATACAACTATTATTTGAGATCGTAACTGCAATCTGATTTTGCTTAACGTCCTACCATTACCATCAAAGTTTGATGCTCCCCCTCCTGGCCCTCCACCGTAAAGCATTTTCATATCGATTTAAAAAAAAAAGGCCATGGTTAAAAATTCACCAACTCTTGTCTGAAGTGCACGGCACTCAGCCAAATTGTAGCTTTCGCAAACATCTGTGTTATTTCCTACTAAAGGCAATTAATCAAAATGTTCCCAAAAATATTCGACAACCGTAACACTTGACGAATCGGATCCTGCTGTGTGCTCTTAACATTATTATGCAGAGTGTTTACATAAACTTTGTGTTACCATCTGTGCATAATATGTCAAGTTTCTGGGAGAAATTAAGCTTCTAGCAATAACCTATCGGTTTACCTCTGCCGGGTTAATTCAGTGAGTCAAATAAAATCGTAAGCCCCGAAAAGGGTTTATTTTGGGAAAAGTATTGGAAAATTTCCCGTTCAGGTTATTATAGACATCAGAAGCGAATGATGTATGGTCATTTTTTCCTCAGTGTCTTCATTTCTATTTCATGTTGTGCTGTGGAAAGCTATTTTTCTACAAACGAGTACGTAGGATTGAGTTTAGCAACAAAACGATGGTATCACTCTGAGTGTATATTGATAGTTAATTTAGAAGCATTTTCGTACGTTCCTCAAGTCAACGAATTCAATAAAGCACTTTCAAAAACGATCATTTTCACCAGTAATGTAAACGCTCAAATCCTGAACCAGACTGCAAATAATTTCAAATGCCGAGGAAATAAACCAATGTATATTTTGATTGGTTTTAAAGAGGGGCAAGATATATCTCGGCTCATTTATAAGGTAAATTTCAAAAAAAAAAGTACTGTTAATATTAAACATTTTCTCCAAGTTGGCTGATCTATTTTCAAGCTGCCATCGTACCCTCGCTGGCTCATATTGCTGGACTCAACTCAAACTACAAAAGAAGTTTTTCAAAACATGTACGTGCCATTCAACTGCGAGGTTTTGGTCGCCCGAAAATTCGGATCCGAAATCAAGTTAACGGAAGTGTACCAGGTCGCCGAAGAGTTTCCTCTTAATGAGCGCCCCTTTGGAAATTGGAGCCAAAATGAGGGCCTCAACGCCACTAAATTGTCTCTGTACGAGAGGCGGCGTGACCTCGAAGGGGTCACCATCAAGGCGATTGGCATGGAAGTAAGAATCCGGCTGTTTTTGAGTAATCATTCCATTATGCACTGTTGTCCCAGTTATGACTTATTTTCTGGTATTCCAGTTTGCGCCAGAGACTTTGATGACTCGAGACAGCAACCACAACATTTTGGTCCATGGTCTATACGGCGAGGTTTGGAGGCTTCTAGAGAACCGACTCAATTTTAAGTACGAACATTTTTCCCAAAAGGTGGTCCCATATGGCAAACAAATGCAGAATACTATTGGAGGGTTAATTTTGCACTGAGAATCTGGTCATATGTTTATTTGCAGGACTTTTGTGATAAATTCTACGGACAATTACGCGGAATTTGGAGCCTTGGTGAACGGAACATGGAGAGGGCTAGTGGCGAATGTGTTTTCTGGGGAAGTGGATGTTGTCCTTAACGCCATGACTTACCAGAACGAAAGAATGGACGCCGTGGGTTTCCTTTCTCCGATCACTCATTCCAGGCAAGGAATACCGCAAATCGAGAAGTCAATAGACACAAAGAAGAAATAATTTTAACCTCCATGCCTCATACATCTTTTTGTATTCAGGGTGAATCTTATAGTGAGGAAACCAACCGGTGTTAGGTTTCAATGGACAAGTTTTCTCTCGCCATTTGATTCGAGTCTTTGGCTTGTGGTCCTTGCTTCGATTCTCCTCTCCGGCGGCTTGCTGGCGTCGTCATACAATGTGGGGAGCCGCGGAAGAGGAGACAGCCAAAGTGGTGAAGACGAGTGCCGAATTGGAAGTGCTGCCTTTCACGTTTTCGGACTCTACTGCTCACAAGGTTGGATTTCAAACGGCATATCAGAGTAAATTGTTGATATACCCGTTAATTAAACATAACTCTTGAACTTACATACGTAATGCTCGGAGAGATATTTAAGAGTGGTTTTGTATAAAATGAAATATTCAATTGTGACTTCCATACTCATGGAGCAAATGGTTGCTTTTCCCCAAGGCACTCCGTTGTCGCCGAGGGCGGTGTCAAGCCGCACCGTGCTGCTCCTGGCGGGACTGACCTCCACCGTCGTGGTGGCAGCCTACTCAGGGGCGCTCACCTCCTTCATCACCGTGCAGAAGCTCGACCTGCCCTACGAGACCATACAGGAGTACGTCGACGACCCCAAATACCAGCTGGAGATGTCGCCGAGTGCATTTTGGCTCTACTTGAAGGTACTTTTAATCTGATCCACTATAGCGCTTCCAAATAGAAATCCAGAATTTCTTTTTACTTATTATGACACATATTTGTTTACTGTTCTAGAATCCTCGTAATAATCTGTATCGTGCCCTGTACCAACGAATGATAGACGGGGTAAACGACATGCCGTCGAATTGGTGGCTGGGCGTGGAAAAGATGTGCCAGTCTAAGAGCCCATACGGATGGATTGCCCAATACCATTTTGTTGACCGATTGGCGCGAGAAAACAACTGTGATTTCGTCGCCGTCCCAAATCTTTTGCTGACAGACACTGAGTCAATAATTGTCTCCGAGGGGTTCCCGTACGTGGAACTTTTCAATCACAAGTATGTCATCAATTCTACGAACACTATGAGAGACTATCAGAGATGTCCCAGTGTAACGCAAGTTTTAATAAACGCATTTATTTTTAAAGATTTCTCATGTGACACTATTAATGAAGTCTGAAAAATAAATTAACATTTTTTATACGGTAAACGCAATTATAAAGATAACCACATATCAGCCTAACTCCGCAACTTATTCAAACTTTTATGGACTTGAAAATAACTTCTTGTATTTTTTGTTATATTTCTCCAACATTCTGCTGATACTCAATAATTCCTCCAATAAGCGCACGATCTTCGTTCATCATTTCGTTGCTAGCTAACCAATTTCTTTATGGATATCCTCATTTATAAACATGACTGCTTGGATAGTTACTTGACATTCCCTTTGAAGCTACGTTTCAGATTCTCTTTTAATCGTATTTAAATTACGAAAGCTCGTAATTGGCTATTCATTTTGTTATTATGTACACAAATTAGACTCCCAAAAATATCGCCCATTCCGGGATTTGAACCCAGGTCCCCAACTTTCGCGGCTGGTGCTCTAACCAGCAGAGCTAAACAGGCATGGAATTTGGGAGAAGTAATTTGCATACAGGGTGAGAATTGAATGTCCCCAGGGAGGTATGGTCCGGAGTCTACGAATACTCATAGTGGCTCTGGAACCGTGTGCTGCTATACTGCAACCACATTTTACATTCAACTTCGAGTAACTCCAAATTAACGTTGGATGCGTTGAATTCTCTTCTAATCTTATTTAAATTACGAAAGCTCGTAATTGGCTATTCATTTTATTATTATGTACACAAATTAAGCCTCCCAAAAATCCCGGAATGGGCGAAATTTTTGGGAGGCTAATTTCTGTACACGTTTCAGATTATAAATAGTGTTAAGCCCAGTTTAAATATAAGATAGAATTTATCATAGATTTATCTTAGTTTGAACTGTGAACGTAACATTTCCTGTCTCCATGAGCAGCTCCAAGATGGTTTTGAAATGTTTTCCTTCCATTGCAGCTTGCAGCACATGCGAGTGTCCGGCATTTTGCAGCACATTTACCGGGAGGCTTGGCCAGACCCCCTGTCAAAGCTGGACACTACCCTGCCGAGCGTGCAGCTCTACCAAGTGGTGCCCATCCTCGTAGTCCTGGCCGCAGGCATCGTCGCCAGCCTGGTCTGCATCATAGCCGAGTCCTTCCTCAGATCTTATATATCTTCAAGCCATTAGCACGTTATTACTCATAGTGACGCTATTTTACCATATATCATTTTGTAATATAATGTCCAAGCTATCAGCGGTAGTATCGATGCATAAAGTGAGATTTAAAAAAATGAATGGTTTTTATTAAGTTGCCAAAAAAGGATTTTAGCAATATAAATCGTTCACGATTATTAAAAAGCACATTGTATAAATTTGCGAAATAAATATTATATCTTAAAGTTTACTTGATTTCTGTCACAAGCTCTAAGTAACAATTTTATTGGAAATTTATTGCTTAGTATCGCAACAGTTCCATCAAAAGTTGATTTATTTGCTGAACGCATTTGCAAATTAATTTCTTTAAAAAAAGATCCGGTGTTTAAAAAAATGCGCAAACTCTTGTTTGAAGAGCTTATTTGAAGCACTCAGCCAAATTGTAGCATTCGCTGCCATTCTGTGTTATTTTCTCCTGAAGGCAATTAATCAAAATGCTCCCAAACTTGGTGAAGTTCAGGACGAAGCTCTGGCTATTGTATTTCCCTGCTGTTTGCTCTTCACCTTATTGGGTTGAGTGTTCTCATGCACTTTGTGTTTCCATCTGTGCATAATATGTCGAGTCTCTGCGAAAATTAGGCTGCTAGCAATAACCTCTCTGTTCACCTCTGCCGGGTGAAGTTAAGTGAGAGTAAAAAAAATCATAAGAACAGAGAAGGGTTAACATTGGAAAAGTATAGAAAAATTTCCATTCAGGGTATTATAGGTACCTATCTGAAGTGAATGATGTATGGTATTTTTTTCCTTAATGTCTTCATTTCTATATTCTTTTGTGCTGTGGAAAGCTATTTTTCTACAAATGAGTACGTAGGATTGAGTTTAGCAACAAAACAATGGTATCACTCTGAATGTGTATTTATAGTTAATTTAGAAGCATTTTCGTACGTTCCTCAAACAATCGAAATCATTAAAGCACATTCAAAAACGGAAATTTGCACCGGTAATGTTAACGCTCAATTCCTGAACCAGACTGCAAATAATTTCAAATGCCGAGGAAATAAACCAATGTATATTTTGATTGGTTTTAAAGAGGGGCAACATATCTCTCGGCTCATTTATAAGGTAAATTTCAACAAATTTTATACTGTTAATATTCAAAATTTCCTCCAAGTTGGCTGATCTATTTTCAAGCTGCCATCGTACCCTCGCTGGCTCATATTGCTGGACTCAACTCAAACTACAAAAGAAGTTTTTCAAAACATGTACGTGTCATTCAACTGCGAGGTTTTGGTCGCCCGAAAATTCGGATCCGAAATCAAGTTAACGGAAGTGTACCAGGTCGCCGAGGAGTTTCCTCTTAATGAGCGCCCCTTTGGAAATTGGAGCCAAAATGAGGGCCTCAACGCCACTAAATTGTCTCTGTACGAGAGGCGGTGTGACCTCGAAGGGGTCACCATCAAGGCGATTGGCATGGAAGTAAGAAGCCACCTCCTTTTTTTAAAAGAATTAATCCCTATGCTGTATTCCCCCCCCCCCCCCCCCCCCCCCCCCCCCCCCCAATTATGAGTATTTTTTCTGGTGTTCCAGGTGGCGCCAGAGACTTTGATGACTCGTGACAGCAACCACAACATTTTGGTCCATGGTATTTACGGAGTGGTATGGAGGCTTCTAGAGAACCGGCTCAATTTTAAGTGCGAACAGGGGGACCCCGTTGACACATACACAATCACAATCCCATAGGAGGGCGAATATTGCACTGAGTATCTGGATATGTGTTCATTTGCAGAACTGTAGTAATAAATTCTACGGACAATTACGGAGAATTTGGCGCCTTAGTGAACGGAACATGGAGAGGGCTAGTGGCGAATGTGTTCTATGGGGAAGTGGATGTACTCCTTAACGCCATCCTCTGATCTTATTTATCTTCAAGCCATTAGCACGTCATTACTCATTGTGTCACCATTTTATAACGTATCATTAAATGTGCAATGCTTTCAGCTAAAGTATTGATGCATAAGATGGGATTTAAAAAAATGTATGAAGTTAATCATTTGCAAAAAGTTGAATTGCAATATCGTTCACGTTAACTAGAAACCATTTTTTGTAAACTTTCGGAAAAAATGTAATATTTAAAACTAAAAGTATTTTGATTTCTGTCACAACCTCTTAGAAGCAACCCTCAAAGCAAATGAAGATACGCAATAACTATATTGTAAGATATTTAAGTGGCTAAGAGCCGGTTTTACAGTGTCCAGTTTAAGTATTAACAGCAATTGTTAACGTGAAAATAAATGTATCTGGTTGGCTGTGACCTTGGAGATTACAAACTTTACTGTTTGTTAACACTTTTAACTGGACATTGACAACCTGTCCCCAAAAAGCTGAGGCTGTAAGTTAACGATACAGCAAATGACAAGAAGTTACGAATAAAAGCTTAAATTTTAAGAAAGTTTCTTGAAATCGCATGATTGTGAAATTGTGTCTGAGCCGGGAGTTTGATTTTGGATCCAGACACCAATATCATTGCCGGACAAAGTTCTTTGACCCACATCTTCATTCACATGTACGTTAACACAGAGAGTTACGAACAATGAAAAGATATCTACGACAGGCCCCTTGCTCAAATGAGCTCAATTACCAAGAACCTATAATGCTAGAGGTTCAACTCTAGTGCTTAGGCGGGAATATCATCACAGTGTCTGTTTGCATCCCGCTCCTTCTGCGGACTTCGGGCGTCCTCCCATCACATAGTCCAGGCTACTTGGCCAGAGCCGCTGGTGAATGCAGACACCACGGTACCAGAGGCACCTGTGGCAAGTGACCTCCATCTTCGACATTTTGGCAGCGGGGATAGCATAGCTGGGTTTACATAGCCATAATAATAATAATGTTAAATTCCTGTCTAATTTTTCTGGCACTCAATATAGTGCCTACTCCAAAATATTCAGTTTTATAGTAGAAAAGCAGCCATTGCACACAACGACAACAATATCGATGTAGTTCCCAAGATGACAAGGCACTTAATTTGAGTGAGTGAAAAACAATTATGAAAATTTATGTTTGAGGAAAAATAAGGCACCAAAAAAAAAAGGCACCACAAGTTTTTTTAGTGGTCCCAATATATTGGTGCTTTCCTATCTTTCAATTGTCATGTTAGTGGGAGAATTTAAGTATAGTCCTGTCAAATTTTCTACTGCTTGAAGTCCAGTCCAAGAATTTAATGTTGCCGGAATGTTTATGTGGCAAAAGGTATTCCAAATTGCGTGCGTTTTGGTTCTTAATAACTGTGAAACAATTTCAACATATTTTGATGCACACGAATACGCAATTATTATTTATGATGTGTCGAGCATGTTTCACTCGAAGTGTATATTTATGGTAAAAGAGAATAGTTGGATCCAGCACCAAAGTTTTGAAACTACAAAGATGATTTCTATGAGGAATATTATGATTGCTAACCTCAATGTAAATGGCTTAAAAAAGAGTGCCCACGAATACGGATGTAGGAATAATAGACCGATAATTGCGCTGTCTTCAGAAAACACTAGCAGGATGAATTTGGTGCGTGAGGTAAGAAAAACCTGTATTTATGAAATCAAAGTGTTTATATAAAACGTATAAATGTACAGAATAACAGAATCAAACGGTGTATTTTTGTATTTATTCCAGCTACCCAGCTATCCGCGCTGGCTAATATTCCTGGGCAATTCTCAACCGCTGGAAAAGTATTTCAGTAACGTCTACATTCCGTTCAACTGTGAGGTGCTAGTCGTTCAAAACTTTGGCTCCGTCATCCAACTTACTGAGGTGTACCAAGTTAGTGTGGAAACGCCTCTAAGACAGCACATCTTTGGGACCTGGACAACTGAAACTGGACTGCGCGTCTCAAAACTGTCCCTGAACGAGAGGAGGAACAACCTGGAAGGCCTTGTCTTGAGGGCCGTCAGCATGGAAGTAAGAGAAATCACAACAGGGGCTGCTTTCTCTGTCACTTTTTCGTTTTGGTTATAGTCATGCATTCTACAAGCACACATTAAACGTTGAATATTATTCTGTTTCAGCTAAAACCTCTGTCGACCATGATAAGAGACAGCAATCACAACATTGTGGTTACCGGCTTGTACGGCTTGATCTGGGGCTTCTTGGAAAATCAACTTAATTTTAAGTAAGATGTGGTACATTTTCTGGTGAATTACACCAGGACCCAAAATATAGCCGAGACAAATATGCAGTAATGATAATTAGTGAGCTAGCGAAGCAACAAACAATCTCAATAACAAAATATTCGGAAACTTGAGGATGGAACAAAATGCAAGGTCAAGCACAAGGATCTGCCGAATATAGCTAATACTTTTGGAACTTTTGACAGAGTCTATTTAGTTAAATGGGCTGCATGTAGGATGATTATGTCCGATGATTGTGTCTTCCTCTGGAGCTTAAATGTTTGTTGCTTAAGAGCTATTATAATTGAAACGTATACATTGATTTTTTCAGCGCGAAAGTGATTTGTCTGGTGGATCCACCAGACTAATTACTTTCACTCCAGGCTGGCTCTTATGTTTTTGTCAAGGAGGGCATTTACAATGGCGATGTGTTTTAAATTCTCCTAGTTTTTTATAGTAGTGGAAAACATTTATAACACACAAGCGTATATTATTTTTTAGGACAATAACTACGAACTCCACCAAAGAGTTCGAACAGTACGGATCTTTGACAAACGGAACATGGAATGGTCTGGTGTCGATGGTGGTTTCCGGAGAGGTAGACGTCGCTTTGAATGGGTTTTCTTACCACAAAGACAGAATGGAAGTAGTTGACTATCTGGCTCCAATCAACTTTGCAAGGTAACAAAATAATAGCGTTAGGTACATATTTGTCGTTAGCTCGAAACGAAATTTATAAGAAACGACTTCAACTAACACGTTTCAAACATTTCAGGGTACTTTTATACGTGAAAAAACCGGCTAGGGCGCGATTCCAATGGACGAGTTTTCTCTCCCCGTTTGATTCAAATCTTTGGCTGGTGGTACTTGCTTCGATCCTACTATCCGGCAGCTTGTTAGCGTCATCCTACATTTTCAAAAATCACGAACAAGCAAAAATTAGCGGTGAAGAAAATACTTGCCGCTTCGGCAGCGCTCTATTCCACGTTTACGGTCTCTACTGCTCGCAAGGTTAGTTTCAATCGAAAAAGTTACCAAATAAAAGTTGCGCAAATACATTATATTTTTCCATATACTTTGTTCAAATAGTAGTTAATGGCAACCAATATCTTCCCAAGGCACTCCGTTGTCGCCGAGGGCGGCGTCTAGCCGCACAGTGCTGCTCCTGGCGGGACTCACCTCCACCGTCGTGGTGGCAGCCTACTCAGGGGCGCTCACCTCCTTCATCACCGTGCAGAAGCTCGACCTGCCCTACGAGACCATACAGGAGTACGCCGACGACCCTGACTTCCAGCTGGAGATGTCGCCAAATGCTTTCTGGCTACATTTCAATGTATGTTTAATGTTTAGTGTTCTATTATGCATTATGTCGAAACGACGCAGATTTGAAAACGACATACGGCAGACAATCCTTAACATAGTTCCATTCCAGAACCCACGGAACGATCGCGATCGAGCAGTTTATAACAGACTAGTGGACCACGTTCATGAACTGCCCTCAAATAGTCACATTGGTTTGCAGAAGATGTGTGATTCGAAGTGGAATTTCGTGTGGATTTCACCAAATGACATTGCCAACGTTGCGAAATTAAGCTGCGAAATAGTCGCTGTACCAGACGACTTGGAAAGAGTATCAGAAACGATCATTTTGACAAAGCGCAGCCCGTATACGCAGCTTTTCAAACACAAGTATGTCCAAAATCCCTTAAAATTCTGGTATCAATGGTTATTAAATGTTCGACGAGCTGCTTAGTTTTTTTTAGTTGATACAAATTGCGTCATCTCTGATTCTTTCTGCAGCCTACTTCTGATGCGTGACTCTGGCATCTTGCAGCGCATCACTCGGCAGGCGAGGCCCGAGCCGCCCTCGAATGCAGACAAGTCCTTCCCGAGCGTGGACTTGGTGCAAGTGGTTCCCGTCTACGCAGTCCTCGGCGCGGGAATCGCATGCAGCTTGTGTATTGCGTTCATAGAGTGTTTTCTGCCTGGGCATTATAGCTCAGCCGGAAGACAATAACATTGATGGCAATTTTCAATTCGATTTCCGTTTGGAGGAGAAGATAATTTCTAGGATTCAGTTTCAGTACAAATCGCATCTTATCAGCATGAAAAGTGACCAAGACAACCATGTAGACCTTGAAGAATTAATACTTTTTTTACAATTGTAGTTGAAACAAATTTGTGTGGGGGCTGTTGCAGAAAGAATATTCCAAAATTTGTGTGTGCTTAAGACCCATTCTTTTCACTTTTTTGTTGTTGTATAAAACGCTTCATGTTTTAGGGCGCCAAAAATGTTTTTGATGTTAATTATAGCATTCGGGGACAAATGTTTAAAAAAAATATTAATAAACTAAAAACAAGAATAGGAGAATCACCAGATTTGCCCTCATGACAGAGAATTGAAAAGTGGATGTATTATCGAATAGAATCATTATGAAAAATGAGTAGCAATTTTGTTTTGTTTAATACACTGGCTTTACAATCACCAAATCATTAAAGCACTAGTGCAGCAAAAGCACCAAATATTTTTTTGTGGCTGAGGTCATTGTCCAATTTAATAACTTGTCACAACACTTTTTGGGTGCCGTGACACTTTACGGCGCTATAAAGTAATTGATTTTATTGATAAATTTGTGATAACTGATAATACAATTGAGAGGACAAACAAAATGCAATCATCATTCAAACGTTTGTCAATATTTCTTCCAAAATATTGGTGTTTTAACCCTATACAGGAAAAGAGAAAACTGACATTAAAAACAAATACTTCTCGATTATCTCCGAGTTTTATTATTCAGCGGTGGATAGGACATAAAATCATGGACAAAATTGCGTGTATTATTATTTTATACAATTTTATCACCTTAATTTTATTTGTTAGTGCATATCAAATCCCATTCACTGCAAAGCGATATGCTGATGTGTCTTTAGATGTGCGCGAAAGGTTTCGGGCTGAGTGCTTGATCCTGGTTGTCTCAAGCACATTTTCACGAAAATTCGAGGCTGTAGAGACCTGCAAATCATTGTCCAAAGGGACAGTTCTGACTTCTTTTCGAGAGCTGAATGTACCAAATGAGACAGCTCAAGCCAAAGTTTGTACAAACAATCGACCAATCTACGTACTGACCTCTGAGAACATGATAAAGTCTAATCTGGAAGCTATTCACAAGGTAATGTCGCCTACAGTGTAAATTTAAAAAACCATGATTTATTAAACTCCATTTCACGTTCAGAAGAAGAGTGGATTTGCATCTTCCTCGATGACCCACTGCTGCTAGACACGGAGAGTTCCAAAACTCACAAGTCATGCCTTGAGTCGAACAAAAGGCTCTATGGACATTTTTGAAACTCTTAGCTCGTGTCTAGCAGCAATGGGTCCTCTATGAAGATGCAAATCCACTCTCCTTCTTAACATGAAATGGAGTTTAGCAGAAAATGTTTCACAAAATAATTAATATTTAGATGCCGTCCTATCCCCGATGGCTGATATTCCTCGACGCGTCCCAAACAATCGACGACTTCTTCTTCAACGTCTACGTGCCGTTCAACTGTGAGGTGCTGGTTGCCCAAAATGTCGAGACCGGCATCCAACTGACCGAGGTCTACCAAGTGGCCGAAGACTTTCCACTGAACCAGCGCCATTTCGGCACGTGGACTGCCGAGGCCGGGCTGGACGCCACCAAACTCTCACTCTACAAACGGAGGAACGATCTCGAGGGGTTGACGTTGAAAGCGGTCTCATTTGGAGAAGTAAGATATGAGAATTTGTCAACTAGCATAAATGAAGCGTTGTAATATTGTGCTTCGTTAAAATTGAATAAGTTCTTGAAAACGTATAATTGTTTTTTTTTTATAGTTAATTGGACCGGGCTCTTCATTTCCCGAGGACGTCGTTGGAAGGATGAATTTGGAAGGAATATATCGCATAATTTGGAAATATTTAGAGCAACGCCTCAATTTCTCGTAAGGCACCATCAGCCTAGGCATAAGAGATTAGATTCAATGAGTACAATTATAAAATATTATCAATAAGCTTGTTTTCTGTTTGTTACAGGACAGTAAATGTAAAAGCCAATGACAATATCCCCAAGCACTTATTTAAGAATGGCATATTCAATCACATGGTGACAATGATTGCTGATAATACGGTAGATGTTGCCATAAACGGGTTCGCATACCAGAAAAAGCGAATAGGTGTTGTTGACTTCGTCACACCAATCATCCATTCTCGGTAAGATAAATTCTCTTCGTTAAAAAAGGTTTAAAACATTTTTTTTGTGTCGGAACGAAAGTTAGCTGGGAACTTAATGCTTGCTCAAGGTTTGAATAAAAAAATATTTCGGCAATTCAGAACAATGTCAGACAGTTCTGAGAAAACTATTCATTTTTTATTAAGAAAATTGGTTTTAATTTAAAAAAATTGCATAAAGTTTAAGGCTCGTGAAAACCCCTGGAAATTTAATACAAAATTAAGAAAGGCATTATACCTTTGACTTTGAAGGACCAGTAGCCGGTGAATAGAAATAACAGAATGGGTACGCTGCGCTAATAAATGGCCTGCCAATACCTTCAGATCCTTCTTTCACCACTCCTTATTTCTGCCAGGATTCATCTTATCGTGCGCAAACCAACCAGCGTGCGCTTCCAGTGGACCAGTTGCCTAGCGCCGTTCGTATCCAGCCTCTGGCTGGGCGTGGTCGTCTCGCTGATGCTCTGCAGCGCCTTGCTGACGCTGTCCTACCAAGTGGGAAGTCAAGAGGGGCGACGAGGAGACAACGAGTGTCACCTTCTCAACTCCTTGTTCCACGTGTTCGGGCTTTACTGCTCTCAAGGTTGGGCGAAATCTAAAAAAAGCCTACGGTGTTGATGCTATGTATTAAACTCTTAACAGCTCGAAGATTGCATGGGCAGATTTTAGGATTAAATATAGGTGAACGTACTTTTGGAAGTTCGAGGAGAAATTGTAAAAAATTGTCGAGTCATGTGGGCTTCTAAAGATACTTTCAAGGAGGGTGAGGGGTTGAAAGAATATCTAGGAATTCGGTCAGTCCGCCTGTGTTTAATTTTCTAGGCACTCCGTTGTCGCCGAGGGCGGTGTCTAGCCGCACAGTGCTGCTCCTGGCGGGTCTGACCTCCACCGTGGTGGTGGCAGCCTACTCAGGGGCGCTCACCTCCTTCATCACCGTGCAGAAGCTCTACCTGCCCTACGAGACCATACAGGAGTACGTCGATGACCCTGACTTCCAGCTGGAGATGACTCCAAACGATTTCTGGGTCAACGTTAATGTATCAATCCTTCAATCATTTTATAATGATATATTTATATGTATGTATCTTTTTTTTTACAATGCGGGTTAATTTCAAAGCTTGGTTTTCAGAATACTCGCAATAAACTTTTCCGCGGCATGTTCGATCGAATGGTGCGTAGATTGGAGGAGTTTCCGATTACGAGGTGGGACGGCGTGAAGAAACTCTGCAACTCTACCATGCCGTACGGCTGGGTTGGAGCGTTCGGCTTTGGCGCCAGCTTCTTGAAGGAGCTAGGCTGCGAGATTGTAGCTGTACCTGAATACGTTACGATAGATTACAATTCTTTTATCTTGCCGAAAGGAAGTCCATACAGACAGCTTATTAACAGCAAGTAAGTAACACTTCAAGTTTTCGATTATATGCAAGTTATCAGTGTCACTAATACTTTTAATTATTTATTTCACTTTCTCTACATTGCAGCCTGCTTGCCATGAGGGACACAGGAGTGTTGCAGCACATGTTTCGTATCGCTTCACCGGTTCCACTAGAGAACGGGGGCAGTTCGCCGCCCAGCCTGGAACTCTACCAAGTCGTGCCCATCCTCGCCGTGCTGCTGGCGGGGATGGCGTTCAGCCTGCTGCTCGTTATCGCAGAGCTAACGCCAGCTCGTTTTCACCCACGTTTTGTAGGGTGGATCAATTAATGTTGAAGCATTGTCCTCTTTTTTTCTTAACGCAATTTTATTAGACTTGGATCCGGTGGGACATTTGCTTTTGACACACTTTTAAATAAAACAACTATGCATTCCCTTGTTGGATTAACACACGGTTTATCTTCAAATGACTCGCAACTCTGTAGCGACTGCGCTACCCCTAGCGGGCATGTGGGACAAGCTTTCTTTCATAAAGGCTGCATTATACAATTTACATCGGTGGTATGTTCAGTCACAATTAAACCGACCATTCACCAATTATTGTCCTGCTGGGGTTCACATCACCTTGTCCTTTCGTAATTCCTGACAACTGGCGGAGGGAAAAATTTCGAAAATTTCGAATATTGCGTTGATTCAACAAGAAATATTTCACGTGTTTTCACACGAATATTTCATGCAGTGCTGCAATCTCAGGTGCACGTTATGCCGAAAAATGGATAGTTCTGGGGAGTACAACCCAAACGAAGAATCGTGGACGCTTGTAATATCAAGATCGACTCGAGAACACCTTCAAGATCAACAAGAGTAATGGCAATCTGAAAACATCAACATCACTAACTCTGAAGCAGAATTGCGGCGGCAGCAAGAATTGCAACGGTTTCAGACAATGACGTTAATGCTAACATTGTAATAACTATCAAGTTTTAGACAAAATAAAAGAAAAAGAAAACGACGCAAAATACAACAAGGCCCTGGAATGCTATATAACTAGGGCGAACGCAATTTGTGTTGCGTTGAAGATGAGCGTAGCGGTTTGTATTTAGCGCATAAAAAGATTGAGGCATAAAGCCTAAATCATGGAGCAGCAAGCCGGACGATTGCTTTCTCAAAGATTCTGATCACTTGAAAATGTAAACGATTCTGACCTTTCTTTGTTTCTGTCCGAGGTGTCGGGTAGCGGAAATATGCTCATTTTGAGATCATTGAGCATTGTGCATGTTAATACATAGATGTAACTCATGCCCAAGGGTTTTTATTGGGTTTTATTAGGTTGGTTTTTTGATGAGCGTAGCGAGCGAAGCGAAATCATCAATTTCACTACTGCTAAAAAAAACACTTGGTGTGTGTTTGTTTGTTTGTTTGTTTGTTTGTTTGTTTGTTTGTATGTGTGTTTGCGCGCGCTCTACAGGCCAAACGCCTGCTTCGAGTGGGATGAAATTTTCAGGGTGTCTACTTTTGTTCTCAACTTAGACCCCCTGCGTTTTTCAAGAAAATCCTCCACACCCTTCACTTTCAAAGCAGAAAAAAGAGCAAAATTCGACAATTGTGCAAGTTTGGAAAAGTACGGAAATTTATTTAAAAGTGCGTATTTTTTTCAAATGTTCCCAATTTCGATTTGCTTTTAGAAACCATCGAAACCAAATCGAAACATCACACCAGATTTTTCCCAATACAGGCGTTTGGCCTGTAGAGCGCGCGCAAACACACATACAAAAAAAACAAACAAACAAACAAACAAACAAACACACACCAAGTGTTTTATTAGCAGTAGTGAAATTGATGATTTCGCTTCGCTCGCTTCGCTCGCTACGCTCATCAATAACAGTGCAAAAATAACTTTTTTCAATTTCCAGAGCAATGTGTATGAAAGTGCAAAGTGGCAAAAGGTAACATTGAAAATTATAGTGGTCTGGTAAAAAAAGTAGCAAGAGTTGCGAGCTTAAACACAAATTGGCCCAAGTAACTGATATTATTCGTTATAACAGCAAATTGCAAAAAGATGCCTACATAGAGTCGGGTTTGAAAATTGTAGCTTACTCATCATGCAAATTATAACCTAGGCTTGCTTTTAAACAATGAAACATTATAATAACAGCTTTTATCACAACAGTAGCATAGTTTCCGTTGAAGTTCCTAGCAAAAAAATTGAGCTATTGTTTTGATAAAATTGACGTCTTCTCATAAGGGAATTATAACTGAGAAAACAAAATATTTGTAAAATATTTATAGCGAAGCATCAATCAAACGCGAGTAAATATTTACATGAATATAAAATGGTAGATGTTTTGTTGTAGCTTGTGACAATTTTGCATTGATCCTCATCGGTTTAAAAAAATCTACACTTACAAAGATGAAATTGCATGTTCACAAAACCCTCTACTCTATTCTCTAGAGTATAACTATTTTGTGATGCTATAGACATAAAAGCATGGCATCCATTGCGTTTATTGTTATCATCTTAATTTTCATCGTTAATTCCTATCAATTTACATTCACTGCAAAGCGGTATGCTGATGTGTCGTTCGACATTAGAGAGTGGTTTCAGGCTGAGTGTTTGTTCCTGGTTAGCTCAATCTCATTTTCACGACAAGACGCGATATTGGAGACCAGCAAATCATTGTCAAAAAGGACAGTTTTTACTTCGATTCGAGACCTAAACTCACTAAATGAGACAAACGACGCCATCAATTGTAAAAGAAATCGACCAATCTATGTACTGACCTCGGAGAAAGCGACCAATACTTATCTTACAACTATTCATAAGGTAAATTGTATACCCCCCCCCCCCCCCCCCCCCGCCACAAGACCCCACCCTTTCAAACCACGATACACCAGCTGTAATTTTGAACAAAATCATTTTTTTATCTAGGTGCCGTCCTATCCCCGATGGCTGATATTCCTCGACGCGTCCCAAACAATCGACGACTTCTTCCTCAACGTCTACGTGCCGTTCAATTGTGAGGTGCTGGTTGCCCAAAATGTCGGCCCCGGCATCCAACTGACCGAGGTCTACCAAGTGGCCGAAGACTTTCCTCTGAACCAGCGCTATTTCGGCACGTGGACTGCCGAGGCCGGGCTGGACGCCACCAAACTCTCACTCTATAAACGGAGGAACGATCTCGAGGGGTTCGCGCTTAAAGCGATCTCATTTGAAGAAGTGAGATTTTAGAAATTGTACACTAGCATAAATGAAGCGTTATAAAATGGTTTTCGTTAAAAGTGAATGAGTTTTTGAGAAAGTACGATTTTTTTGGTTCATAGATAATTGAACTGGGCCCTTCATTTCCCGAGGACGTCACCGAAAGAATGAATTTCGAAGGAATATATCGCATTATTTGGAAATATTTAGAGCAACGCCTCAATTTCTCGTAAGGCAACCTAAGCCTAGGCATGGGATCTTTGATTTAATTATCATATCATCATAAATTTAGTTAGCTTCTAGTTTTCAATTTGTTACAGGACAGTATTTGTAATAGCCGATGAAAATATACCCAAGCATTTATTGGAGAAAGGCATATTCAATCACATGGTGACGATGATCGCGGATAATAAGGTAGATGTTGCCATAAACGGATTCGCATACGAGAAAAAGCGACTAGGTGTTGTTGACTTCGTCACACCAATCAGCCGATCTCGGTAAGATAGTCTCTTGGTTGTTTTAACTATTGCTTTGAAATCTCTATTTTTTTTGTGTCCATGCACAAACTACATGGGAACATAATGCTTTCGTTAGGTTTAAAAAAAAATGTTTCGGCAATTAAAAATGATGTCAGACAATTTTCAGAAAAGCATGAATTTACTTTGTTTAGAAAATTTGACTATGTTTCAAAAATTTGATTAGAGATTTAGGATCGTGAACAACCTCTGGAAAATGGATACAAAATAAAGCAAGGCATTTAACCGTTGACTTTAAAGGACCAGTAACCGGAATAAGTGCACCCGCTGCGCTAATAAATGGCCTACCAATGCGTTTAGGCCACTCTTTAACCAATGCTTTCTCCCAGGATTTATCTGATAGTGCGCAAACCAACCAGCGTTCGTTTCATGTGGACCAGTTTCCTAGCGCCGTTCGTCTCCAGCCTCTGGCTGGGCGTGGTCGTCTCGCTGATGCTCTGCAGCGCCTTGCTGACGCTGTCCTACCAAATGGGACGTCAAGAGGGGCGACGAAGAGACAACGAGTTTCGCCTCCTTAACTCGTTGTTTCATGTGTTCGGTCTTTACTGCTCTCAATGTTGGGCGAAAACTAAAACGACCTTCGGTGGTAATGCTTTATGTTGAACTCTAACAGCTGAAAGATTGCATGGGAAGATGTAATGGTCAAATTCTGGTGAGCATAATTTTGAAAGGGCGGAGGAAATTTTTAAAATTTAGAATGTGCTGGTTGTTCTCTATAGCCTTGTTGAGGCTATAACTTCCAATGAGGAGGGGGTGGGATTTTGTAAGCAAATTCTGAAATAATGACAGTAAATCCGCCCCTGATTAATTTTCAAGGCACCCCGTTGTCGCCGAGGGCGGCGTCTAGCCGCACTGTGCTGCTCCTGGCGGGACTGACATCCACCGTGGTGGTGGCAGCCTACTCAGGGGCGCTCACCTCCTTCATCACCGTGCAGAAGCTCGACCTGCCCTACGAGACCATACAGGAGTACGTCGACGACCCTGACTTCCAGCTGGAGATGACGCCAAACGATTTCTGGCTCTACGTTGATGTATCAAGCCTTCACTTATTTTATAATTATGATATATTGCTTTTTTTCACATTGCAAGTTAATTTTTAAGCTTTATTTTCAGAATACTCGCAATAAAATGTACCGAGGGCTGTTCGATCGCCTGGCACGTAGATCAAACGCGTTGCCCATTACGAGGTGGGACGGCGTGAAGAAACTCTGCAACTCTACCAAGCCGTACGGCTGGGTTGGGGTGTTCAGCTTTGGCGCCAGCTTCTTGAAGGAGCTAGGTTGCGAGATAATAACTGTTCCAGACTACCTGACGATTGATTACGAATCTTTTATCTTCCCGAAAAGAAGTCCATATAGGCAGCTTATCAACAACAAGTACGCGACTCTTTAAGTTTTCGCTATGCAAGATATCAGTATCACTATTACCTGTGATTATTTAATCCACTATCTCTACATTGCAGCCTGCTTGCCATGTGGGACACAGGAGTGTTGCTGCATATGTTTCACAGAGCCTCGCCGGTTCCCCTTGAAAACACGGGCAGTTCGCCGCCCAGCCTGGAACTCTACCAAGTCGTGCCCATCCTCGCCGTGCTGCTGGTGGGGATGGCATTCAGCCTGCTGCTTCTTATCGCAGAGCTAACGCCAGCTCGTTTTCACCCACGTTTTGTAGGGAGGATTAATTAATATAAAAACATTCTGCACTTTTTGTTCGTAACGCAACTCTATGCGACTTGGATCCGGTGGGACATTTGCTTTTGACACACATTTATATAAAACAACTCTGCATTCTCTTGTTGGATTAACACACCGTTCATCTTGAAATGACTCGCAACTCTTTGACGACTGCAGCTATACCCAAGCGGGCATGTGGGACAAGCTTTCTTTCATAAAGGCTGCATTACACTGTTTACTTCGGAGGAATGTGCAGTCACAATAAAGAATATAATTCATCAAATATTGTCATGCTGAATTTCTCATCGTCTAGTCCTTCCGTAATAACTGGCAGAGGGAAAAAATAAGAAAATGTCAAATATTGCGTTGATCCAACGAAATGTTTTTCACGTTTTTTCATGCAGTCAGTCCTGCCATCTCAGGTGTTTATAATGCCGATCAATGGGTCGTTGGGTGTTTTTGACCCAAACGAAGAATCATGGACGCTCATAATGCCAAGAACGTTTCGAGAACACCTACACGTGCAACAAGAGCATTGCCAATCTGAAAACTTCTGCATCACTATACTATGTATCAGACTGGAACCGGCACCCCAAGCAAGTCCGCTCTTGTGTTAAGAACCATAGGGTACGGGCACCAAATAGGCTGTATGTTTATTATTAGGGCCCCTGCCGGCACCCTGTTTCGAAAAGTGGCGTTCAAACATTAATTTTGCTACGGTTCCAGACTACGCCGTTAATGTTTTTAACCCAATATCAATAAGGTTTTAGACAAAAGAAAAGAAAATGTAAAAAATGCAAATTACATAGTCCCTGGAATGCTATATAATAGCAGAATAATATAATTATTTTTCTTTTCCAGAGCAATGTGTATAAGAAAGTGCAAAGTGTCAATAGGATATATTAAATATTATAGCGGCTGACCGCTAATGCGATTGCAAACGCGATTGTGCCCTTTGAAAAAATGTCGATTCAGGGCGAGCGCTAGCTTACGCCGAAATTGGCCAAAGTGAATGATATTATATTGGATATAACATCAAATAGAAAAAAATTGCCTACATAGTGTCGATTTTGACAATTGTAGCTTACTTATCATGCAAATCATAACCGAGGCATACTTTTAAACCATAACCCATTATAATAATAGCACGTTTTACAACAAAAAATATAAAACAATTGTTTTGATCAAGTTAAAGTGTTCTTATAAGGGAATTATAACTAAAACAACAAAATATTTGTGAAATATTTTTCGCGAAGCATCAATCAAACGCGAGTAAATATTTACATGAATATTAAAATAGTAGATGTTTTGTTGTGGCTATTTCGAATTGATCCACATCGGTTTGAAAAAAATCAACACTATAACAAAGATGAAATTTCATGTTCACAAAACCCTCTACTCTGTTCTCTAGAGTAGTACTATTTTGTGAACCTTTAGACAGAAAAGCATGGCACCCATTGCGTTTTTTGTTATCATCTTAATTTTCATCGTTAATGCCTATAAATTTACATTAACTGCAAAGCGGTATGCTGATGTGTCGTTCGACATTAGAGAGTGGTTTCAGGCTGAGTGTTTGTTCCTGGTTAGCTCAATCTCATTTTCACGACAAGACGCGATATTGGAGACCAGCAAATCATTGTCCAAAAGGACAGTTTTTACTTCGATTCGAGACCTAAAGTCACTAAATGAGACAGATGATGCCATCAATTGTAGAAGAAATAGACCAATCTACGTACTGACCTCGGAGAAAGCGACAAATTCTTATCTCACAACTATTCAGAAGGTATTTTGTATTCCCTCCCCCCCCCCCTCCCCCAAAACCCCACCCTATCAAACTACGATACACCAGCTGTAATTTCGAACAAAATCATTTCTATATCTAGATGCCGTCCTATCCCCGATGGCTGATATTCCTCGACGCGTCCCAAACAATCGACGACTTCTTCCTCAACGTCTACGTGCCGTTCAACTGTGAGGTGCTGGTTGCCCAAAATGTCGGCCCCGGCATCCAACTGACCGAGGTCTACCAAGTGGCCAAAGACTTTCCTCTGAACAAGCGCCATTTCGGCACGTGGACTGCCGAGGCCGGGCTGGACGCCACCAAACTCTCACTCTACAAACGGAGGAACGATCTCGAGGGGTTGAGGCTTAAAGCGATTTCTTTACAAGTGAGATACGTAAATTGTATACAACGCTGTAAAAGCGTACTTTCTTCAAGTGTTATTGTAACTCTCGACATCACCAAAAGTGAATGCATTCTTGAAATTATCAAATTTTTGTTTTAGCTCATTGATCAGGGTCTTATATATCAAGTAGACACAATCGAAAAGACGAAAATGGAAATAATATATCGCATAATTTGGAAATATTTAGAGCAACGCCTCAATTTCTCGTAAGATGACTTCAGCTTACAACATATTTTTATATTATATTTTATATTTATTTCACACTGCAAATTATACAATTATAGGTGGCAGGTTTGATACAAAGGACATTGTGAATCGAATTACATACTGTTTGTTTCAGAATTGTAAATTTAGAAGTTACTAAAGAAAATATTCCCAAATATTTACTGAAAAATGGCAAGTACAATCATATGGTTACTATGATTGCAAATAACACAGTTGATATGGCCATAAACGGATTCGCATACCACAAAGAAAGAACTAGCGTTGTTGACTTCGCCACTCCAATCAGACATACGCGGTAAGACACCTAGTGTTGGCTACAACAATCGGGCTTCGCTTAGAGAACGCCATTTGCGTGCAGCGATGCAGGCAGCAAAGTCGGTGCTTGGGATTGTAAACCTGTTTGCCTACCCCTTCTGCCCAAAGGGAAGCCAGGCTATTTAAACCAGTTTGCCCACCCCTTCTGCCCAAAGGGAAGCCAGGCTATTTAAACCAGTTTGCCCACCCTTTCTGCCCAAAGGGAAGCCAGGCTATTTAAACCAGTTTTCCCACCCCTTCTGCCCAAAGGGAAGCCAGGCTATTTAAACCAGTTTGCCCACCCCTTCTGCCCAAATGGAAGCCAGGCTATTTAAACCAGTTTGCCCACCTCTTCTGCCCAAATGGAAGCCAGGCTATTTAAACCAGTTTGCCTACCCCTTCTGACCAAAGGGAAGCCAGGCTATTTAAACCAGTTTGCCAACCCCGTCTGCCCAAAGGGAAGCCAGGTTATTTCTCCACTGACAAATTGTCCTATACTCGGACAAATCGTAAAATTTGAAAACAAATCTTAAATTGTAAATCGAATCCTCTTTATCTTTAATAAAAACCAAAGAAAGAGTTCAGGCTGTATGTGCACACGAAGTTAAACAACAAAATACACTTAACGAAATGACCTAAAAAGTGGTTTTCCTTTGGAAGTGGCAAGGGTTAACTGTGCTTTCTCCCAGGATTTATTTGATCGTGCGCAAACCAACCAGCGTGCGCTTCCAGTGGACCAGTTTCCTAGCGCCGTTCGTCTCCAGCCTCTGGCTGGGCGTGGTTGTCTCGCTGATGCTCTGCAGCGCCTTGCTGACGCTGTCCTACCAAGTGGGACGTCAAGAGGAGCGACGAGGAGACAACGAGTTTCACCTCCTCAGCTCCTTGTTCCACGTGTTCGGGCTTTACTGCTCTCAAGGTTGGGCGAAAACTAAAGCAAGATCCGTTGTTAATGCTTAATGTTGAACTCTAACAGCTGAAAGATTGCATGGGCAGATTTAAGGGTCAAATACTGGTGAACGTACTTTTGGAAGGGCGAGGAGTAATTTTTAAAAAATTCCGATTCATGAGGGCTTTTAAAGATACTTTCCAGGGGGGGGGGGGGGTGAGGGATTTTGTAAGCATATCCAGGAATTCGGTCTGTCCTCCCGTGTTTAATTTTCTAGGGACTCCGTTGTCACCGAAGGCGGTGTCTAGCCGTCTTGTGCTGCTCCTGGCGGGACTGACCTCCACCGTGGTGGTGGCAGCCTACTCAGGGGCGCTCACCTCCTTCATCACCGTGCAGAAGCTCGAGCTGCCCTACGAGACCATACAGGAGTACGTCGACGACCCCAACTACCAGCTGGAAATGTCGCCAAACGATTTCTGGCTCTACGTTAATGTACTACGTCGACAACAATAACTTTATACATATACATTGTACCATTTTACATATAGGGCGTACTTTCTAGAGATACATTTTCAGAATCCTGGCAATAAAATGTACCGAGGGCTTTTCGACCGCCTGGGGAATCGACTAAACGAATTGCCTGATACCAGATGGGACGGCGTAAAGAATCTCTGCAACTCTACCAAACCGTACGGCTGGTTCGGGACGTTCGTCTTTGGCCCTGGTTTCCTGAAGGAGCTAGGCTGCGAGATAATTACTGTTCCAGACTACCTGACGATAGATTACGATTCTTTTATCCTGCCGAAGGGAAGTCCATATAGGCAGCTCATCAACAACAAGTAGGCAACACTTGAAGTTTTTGAGTGCGTGTTAACTTATGTTTATTTCATTGTTCCACCAACTCTTCTTTACACTTTGGACTTGTGACTTTGCAGCCTGCTTGCCATGAGGGACACAGGAGTGTTGCAGCACATGTTTCGTCTCGCTTCACCGGTTCCACTAGAGAACGCGGGCAGTTCGCCGCCCAGCCTGGAACTCTACCAAGTCGTGCCCATCCTCGCCGTGCTGCTGGCGGGGATGGCGTTCAGCCTGCTGCTCGTTATCGCAGAGCTAATGCGAACTTAGAGGATTATAAGCAAGTGTAGAAGACAGATGGAAGGAAATGAGATCAAAGAATATATTTCAATAAAGAATTAAATAAATTACAAATTCATACCTTGCCAACATGGTTCAATGCATGACATTAAAAAAAAAGTTAAGAAATAAAATAATGGTTTAAATAATGGAAACAAAAATCTAGTCTTTTTTGTAGAAAATATTAGAGCAGAAAACATATAACAAAGATTATTTGGATTAATAAATCGGAATAAAGAATACACATTATGTGCTTTTATTAGTTTATTGCTAGATTTGAAAAACTATTTCACCCTGGATTTTGAATGCTTAATAAATGCCTCACTGGTTTCCCGACATATTAAATTAGTTTCTTCTCCAAGGGTGATAGCTCGACGGAAGTTAATAACGTGAACATGCGTGGCAATTTTTGATTACCTATAGGGTTCTTTAGTTCTAATGATTCCGTTAATATATGCTCCCTAAACAATAATTTTCATAATTTCAATTTCTCTAATCTCTAACCTCGAAACAACCCTAAACGATATTAGCTGCAAGTTTCCATAGTGAATGAAGCATAACGTTTGCTTTTAATTTAATCTTACACACTTAAGCTATGGTAGGAAAAATGAAGTGTATTTTCTTAACAAAAGGGTAAGACAGTCATACACAAAGATAGGTGGCATAAACTTTGGCAGGCATTTCCCTGTTTGTATATTTTCCTTTGTGGCTGTTGGTTGGATTTTCAATAGTGTTATGACTAAAACCCTTCATGGTGATTGCAACATTCCATACGTAACATAAGCACGCCAATGGCGTGACAGTCACAAAACCGAGAATAGCATGCGGAATAAGTTCTTAATTTGGTGTTCTTTGGTGGTAGGTTTCGAGGCTTCCTCGCCACGTTTCACTACACAACAAATCGCGAGTCTTAGTTATGATGTTTCAATTTTATTTAACTTTAAATGCTTATTAATGCTCAATGAAGATAGTTTGGCCCAACATAAACAAATGGTTGAAATTAGTAAACAACACTCAAAGAGACATACCATGTTTGTTGTGAACTCTAATCGAGATTTCGGTAATGGTACTGTATGCGAATACAAATGCAAGAACAATAGACCTATGATTTTGATGGATTCAGAAGAAACAACTAATAATTATTTGACATTCATTCAAGTGGTAATGAAAATTTACTATGACTAATTTGCACAAAATACATATGAATATTGGTGTTAAAATAAATATGATGAAGCTATACAAAACATTTTGGTATTTATTCCAGCTGCCCAGCTATCCGCGCTGGCTAATATTCCTGGGCAATTCTCAACCGTTGGAAAAGTACTTCAGTAACGTCTACATTCCGTTCAACTGTGAGGTGCTAATCGTTCAAAACTTTGGCTCCGTCATCCAACTTACTGAGGTGTACCAAGTTAGTGTGGAAACGCCTCTAAGACAGCACATCTTTGGGACCTGGACAACTGAAACGGGACTGCGCGTCTCAAAACTGTCCCTGAACGAGAGGAGGAACAACCTGGAAGGCCTTGTCTTGAGGGCCGTCAGCATGGAAGTAAGAGAAATCACAACAGGGGCTGCTTTCTCTGTCACTTTTTCGTTTTGGTTATAGTCATAGCATTCTACAAGCAGTACACATTAAACGTTGAATATTATTCTGTTTCAGCTAAAACCTCTGTCGACCATGATAAGAGACAGCAATCACAACATTGTGGTTACCGGCTTGTACGGCTTGATCTGGGGCTTCTTGGAAAATCAGCTTAATTTTAAGTAAGATTTTGTAAATTTGCTGGTGCAATGTTCTCTTTCCGCAGCCTCACCCCAGACAAATATGAGACTAGGTGAATGTGATTCGGTCAGAGAGCCAACCGAACAAAGATTAGCAAGCAAAATAAGCAACACTTTGACCCACCTCTACAAAAATAAATTAATACAATGTTTAGCAATTTAACAACAATGCCGCACCCTTTGAGAAAGACACAATGTTTTCTTATGCGAAAATCTTGGGATGCTGCAATAACAAGTGTACGGACGACAGGCCACTAAGCACTCTGCATTAAGTGGAGGAGCCATAATAGTTTTGTGGGTTGCATATCTAAGACCTATAGCTAATATATGATTTTTTTTACTCGTGTCGTTTCGTGTAGCTCCGATATTTGTTGCTCAATAGAAAAAGCTTAATTGGTGTGTAATAGCCTGGTGCGGATTGCTTTTCCAGCACGTTAGTAAAAGCTCTAGGATGTGCAGATGTGCCAGATGTGCAATTATAGCTTCGCCTAAGAGAGCGTTCGCATACCACCTGAGGTTCGATAAACGTTCATAACAAACTCACATCAATTTTTATTTTAGAACAACAGTGACGAATTCTACCAAAGAGTTCGAGCAGTTTGGAACAATGACAAACGGAACATGGAATGGTCTGGTGTCGATGGTGGTTTCCGGAGAGGTTGACATCGCATTGAATGGATTTACTTACCACAAAGACAGAATGGAAGCTGTGGACTATCTGACTCCAATCGACCATGCAAGGTAACTAAGGTAAAGGTACTAATGGTTTAATGGTTAAAGGTTTAATGCAAGGTACTAATATGAATCTTTGAATTAAAGTGTTGAAATGAAGTACATTATTTAAGATTGCTTTAAACCTTATTTTTTATAGCTAAACAATTAGTGGTAAAGACGAATATACCTAGTATACCTAATATATGTGTTATTTAATTAGAAACTCATACCGGAAAGGCATGAACAAACTCAAATTAACATTTCAGAGTACTGTTGTACGTCAAAAAACCAACTAGGGCGCGATTCCAATGGACAAGTTTCCTTTCCCCATTTCATTCGAGTCTATGGCTGGTGGTCCTGGCTTCGATGCTCCTTTCCGGCGGCTTGCTGGCGTCATCCTACAGTGTTCTCGAAAACCGTGAACCAAACTTCCGTTGCGCAGACGATAAGTACCGATTCGCCAACGCTCTCTTTCACATTTTCGGTCTCTACTGCTCACAAGGTTAGACACATAAAGGTCCACAAGGTCCCCATTAGAGAAACGCAAAAGAGAAGTCAGTTTTTTACGAAAGGGACTCTAATATTTCCCAAGGCACTCCGTTGTCGCCGAGGGCGGTGTCTAGCCGCACAGTGCTGCTCCTGGCGGGACTGACCTCCACCGTGGTGGTGGCAGCCTACTCAGGGGCGCTCACCTCCTTCATCACCGTGCAGAAGCTCGACCTGCCCTACGAGACCATACAGGAGTACGTCGACGACCCCAACTACCAGCTGGAAATGACCCCGAACACTTTCTGGCTGTTATATTTTGTAAGCACGATCTCTTTGACTTACTTGTCAAATATAAAATATCAAACACATTTATCAAATAATATATAATACAATGCAATGTGGTTAACCTATCTTAAGAGTGTATACGCTACTCTCTATTTCAGGAGCCGCGTACAGTCCTCGACCAGCAAGTGCATAACAGGCTTGTGGATCGCGCTGACGAGTTACCCCACAATGGTAGAGTCGGTTTGCAGAAAGTTTGCGGATCGAAGAGGCCCTTCGGATGGATTGGCCCTAGCTACATCGCCAATCTTGTGAAACTCAGCTGCGAGGTAGTAGCAGTACCCGAAAAAATTAGAAATGTGGTGGAAACAATTATTTTAACTAAACGGAGTCCGTATACGCAACTTTTCAAACACAAGTATGTTAAATGCTACTCAATTCTCTTTTTATTGCAAATACATTTTAAGAGATAAATAATTAACAAAAATACGCGGCGTTTCTCTGATTCTTTCTGCAGCCTACTTCTGATGCGTGACTCTGGCATCTTGCAGCGCATCACTCAGCAGGCGAGGCCCGAGCCGCGCTCGAATGCAGACAAGTCCTTCCCGAGCGTGGACTTGGTGCAAGTGGTTCCCGTCTACGCAGTCCTCGGCGCGGGAATCGCATGCAGCTTGTGTATCGCGTTCATGGAAGGTTGTCGTTACGGCCAGAACTTGCAATTATCCAAAACACAGTAGTGCGTGTTTAAAAGAAAGATGACATGTTACAATTTGTGTTTAATCTTACCTCTCTTTGGGGGTTTGCTTTGTGCCTCGTGACATGTATTTGAAGAGCGATAATAAAGAAAGAAACCCGGTGGAAAACGTCGCTCATTTAACGTCAAAGTTGGTAGAAAGATTTGAAATTAACAGCATTATGTTGTTGTTAATTGCATTCATGATATACAGCGGAGCAGTAAAATCGAAAATCAACTAATATTTGCATTTTTCTATAAAATGGACTAATATCCACTGGAATTTTGTACACAGTTTAGGAAAACCTACCGGTACTTTCATATTTTCATTATTGAGTGGTGAATTCAATTTCTTTTATGGTGCAACAACAGCCATTAAATCATAGCAACTTCATGAATCACAAACATCAGTTTATCATTCATTATCATTGCTGTATAATTTCCTTGAGGATGCGACCCCGGAGTGGTGCAGCACATGTTTCGCCACGGTTCCACTAGAGAACGCGGGCAGTTCGCCGCCCAGCCTGGAACTCTACCAAGTCGTGCCCATCCTCGCCGTGCTGCTGGCGGGGATGGCGTTCAGCTTGCTGCTTCTTATCGCAGAGCTAACGCCAGCTCGGTAGAACCAATCGAGCAATATATTAATTATAGAATATATGCATTAATTGCCTATGATATTTTGGCAATTCAAATTTAACTCTAAAGAAGATAAGCTAGCAAAAAAAGTAATCCACTGTCAAGAATATGTATGTCACGTTGCTCACTAATGTATGATTTGACTATACTCCATTTCACGTTAAGAAGCAGAGTGCATTTGCAGCTTCCTCACAGACCCACTGCTGCTAGGCACGAGCTAATAGTTTAAAAACTTTCCATAGAGCCTTTTGTCCGACTCAAGGAACAACCTGGAAGGTTTGCAACTATATAATTATAAGATAATAATAATACATTTTTATTCCACAAGAACACCATGTGGCATACAGGAAAATCACATCACGTACTATCTTTTTGCATTTAAATTAATGGTAAGAAATTCGTCAAAGCTGTGAAAACAATGTTTATTTAGATAGGTCTTAAGACTACGTTTAAAATCTTTTCCATTCTTCTCTTCAGCTCAGAAGAGAGTGCGTTGTACAATAAGCTTCCAGCGTAGACAGGTCCCTTTTTTAAATTGATACATTTGGTTTTTCTAGCCAAAATTGGCTCATGTAAGCTCATGTTCGCTCGTGTAAGCCAATATAAGCCAATGTTTAGCAGCAGTGGGTCCTCGAGGAAGATGAAAATCCATCCTCCTTCTTAACGTGAAATGGAGCTTACTTGTTCACATTAAAACCTAGTAGCTTTTTGTTGGTTTTTACCCAATTATAGGTACATATTGTTGGTTTTTACCCAAGTATAGGTACATATTGTTGCAATTTCAAAACCATTGTGTTCGCTTATCGACGCGTTTGGACATATACTGAAGTAGTCCATGACAAGCCGTGTGCATGGGCGTTTTGTTTATATTTCCATCCAATCCACTTTAATGTTGTGCAAGGAAGATTCTAATCTTTTTTCCGCAAAATATAAGTATATTAAAAAATTCTGGGGAGAAAATTAGTTTGTATCCAAAGTTCTGTGATTTAAGAGACTGCTATAACTATGATATCATGTAGTGCAGTACTTTTATGCGTTTTGTGCATCGCGTGTTGTGCTAAGTCTGATGAGCTATCGAAACACAAGATTGCTAGTCTTGTCTATGATCTTAATATGCGATTCCAGTCTGATTGCATTTTTCTGGTCAACTCCAAAGATTTCTCGAACCAGCAAACCTTTGTTGAGATTAACAAGATAGTTTCGAAAAACTCAACTATGATGGCAATTTTAAGCGGAAATCTCTTGAACAAGACTGCCCATGAATATCGATGCGGAGGAAACAGACCTGTGTTTATGCTTTTCGCTGATGACGCAATAAGAAGCCATCTTCTTATTATTAAAAAGGTACCCATATACAGATTTCACTATTTAGAATGCATCATATTCAAATAAAAAATCGGTGTCTTGCAGAATGCTTTTTTCATAAAGACTTGCAAAAACGAAATGCTGTGTTAATTAATTCAGTAACGAATAAGTTTAGAGTGCTTATAGTACGGCGTGTTTCTTTGTTCGAAATCGCGATGCTTATAGACAAATCTAGGATTAATGAAAGTCACAAATCACATGTGCTTTGTTCTTCTTTCGACCAAGATACCCTCCTATCCACGGTGGATCCTGACTCTCGACACCTCGCTGTCGGCAGAGGAGTTTTTCGCCGACATCTACGTGCCGTTCAATTGCGAGATGTTGGTGGCTGAGATTGTCGGCTCCCAGATGCAGTTGGTCTACGTCTACCGCGTTGCGGAAAACTCTCCACTGAGCAGACAGTTCTTTGGCACGTGGAGCTCCCAAAGGGGGGTGGAGGCGTCCGGGGACTACCTTTACGCCACGAGGATCGACCTGGGAGGATTGGTGCTGAAGACCACGTCCATTGCAGTGAGTCTTCAATTTCCTGGCCAAATGCACGCGAAAAGTTGGTTAGCCGGATTGCTTGAGCCTATCTATGTATACCAAATATATATTCTGTAATTGTAAGGCTTGCTTAAGGTATCAAAATATGACAAAATTTTATACCTCAGGACACGAAAAATGTTACCTTAAATTTAGATTGAAAATAGAAAATAGGCATTTGAAATTTAGATTGAAAATAGAAAATTGATTGATTTATTTATTTATTTCAAGATTTCAAGATTTCAGTAACATGATTTCAATGAAAATGTGCTCTGTAGAAAATTCACGCGTGTTTTAACTTTCTTGCAGTACCCACCGGTAACCACTCTTCAATTTGACACGATAAAACAGAGGGTGTGCGTCGACGGATTTTATGGCAAGATTTGGCAAGCACTGGAAGAGCGGCTGAACTTTTCGTAAGCCAAGGCAGCATCTAAACGCTTCTAGTTTCGCTGAGTAGCTGATGTTAACACTATACAGGCTACAGCTAATTTCTTTCAATTTTAACGGTGTGATAAGGAAGGAATATGCCTTTATAGAGTTTAGATTATAAATTGAGCTAGAGCTTGCGACAATTTCATTTCAAACTCACAGTTGCTTTGTGTGATACGAACATCAGTAATGTATCATATTTTCATATATGCAGCTTTCGTTCATGTAATATGCTTTTTCGGTGATATTCATCACAAATTTACGACTTTCCGTTGAGAGTGTATCCCGCCGACTAAGCCGTGCCTCGGACTGCAGGTCTGACTTGGTCGTGCCTTCGGAGGGCGACTTCGGCGTGTGCAAGGGCGGCAACTGCACCGGGATGATGGCGCTAATCGTCAACGGGGACGTCCACGTGGGCGTCAACGAGTTCGCGTTCGACGACAAGCGAATGGACGACGTCGACTTCCTTGTGCCAATAGGGAGCTTACAGTATGGACCAAAACCAAAAATATCAGCTTATCAAAAGATTAGATTTAGAAAGTTACATTTATTTTCTTATAAAAATTTTGACGTTTTCACAATGTCCAATAGCTTTTAACAATTATTGTGAAATAGCAAAGTAAATTTGGATTTTATGGTTATCAACCGGTATAATATAAGTACAAAAGTTAATTAAAACCACCACAAGAGCTTTGCTGGAAAGAGAACAGCCAACCGATGTACATACAGCCATGAGCTAATACACTTAAAAGCTTAGCTGTCCGATCTCTAGACCACAAAATGCCAAAGGAATCAATAATTCGATTAGTCAAACTGAGTGGTAAACAAATAATGAAAATGGAGACGCCAGTACAGTGCATGTTATCGCGCAGGGTATCTTTGTTCGTGCGAAGACCTGAGACAATTCGGTTCCAATGGACCGGCTTCCTGTCTCCCTTCTCGCCGAGACTCTGGCTCGGGCTCCTGGGTTCGATCCTCATCTCGAGCGCGTCACTCAGCGTCGGCCGGCGGATCGAACAAGGCAGCTGGTTGTTTGTAGACTCGATGTTTCAAGTGCTCGGACTCTTTTGCGGTCAAGGTAAGTGCCAGTGCCGGCAGCCGGCAGAACCTCGTTAGTACGTTTTTCCGAAGTTAATCAAGATTAGTTTAATTGTTTGGCAATCGCCAGGGGCGCAAGTGGAGGGGAGCAAGAATACCAGTGCTCTAGGTCTTCGGGATCAGAGGGGCCTCGTGGAGGCCGAAATTATACCGAAAAGCGGCGATAAACCTTTTTTTAGGGAGTGGACACTTTGAAATATAGTACGTTTTCCAAGTGCAAGCCTTCAAAAAATCCATTCCCTAAGAAAACGTCATAGGCATTCATTTTTCGGTTCAACTTTTATCAAATTCACAACAATGGAAGGGGTAAATGAGCCTCCCTTTTTTCTGCTTTGGGACCTCCGGTTTGAAGTTACGCCACTGGCGATCACGACGAAGTTTTTTGAAAGTATAGGTGAATGCAAGGGGAAAATTTGAGGTTGGTGATAAACCTACCCCAGCTTTGAAGGAAGGAGGTGACACCTGGTGCCGCACACTTCTCTCGAAGAACCCCATTGGCTAGAGGAATCACTCTTTAGCCTTTAATCACTGGTGCCCAGATTCACGAAACGGGGTTAAAAGATTTTGGAGCTGAAATCGGGAATAAGTCTTGTTACAGCTAATCAGATTCAATTTTCTGTTACATTGAAGGTAATGACAAATTTACAACCGGGGTTACGAAAGCCCCGCTTTGTGAATCCAGGCCCAGGGAAGTTGCTAATTGGAATGAACATGGAGCTTCAATTCATCTAGCCAGTGCTGAGACTTAAACCTGGCTGAAATCCTGCTGAAACCTAGAATTAGGTCTCGACAACAACTGTCGACAAACTATGAATGTAACGTAGTAATTATAAGCTGTGCGGAAGAGGACCGTTTTATACATTTGTAAGACACAGTCCTGTTTTTCCTAAGTTCAAACACCAAATGGAAGACACATTTCTTTGAATATCAGTTAATAGCTGACGTTCCTAACTCCGTTGAATTGTTGTTGAGTTAAATTGCATTGTACTTTTTTTGTATCTCAATAAGATATTTTCGAGGTTCTGAAATAATCAATTGGTAGTAAAAAGTGTGAGGATTACGTAGATATTTGTTTCGTCACGATCAGATAACGGGTGTGGCCTGGAAAGTGAACCAAGTAATAGGTTACTTCTTAGCTTGAAGCGACCCTTGAGTACATCTTTCGATGAACCGCCTCAACAGTTTTTTTTTTTTTTAACTCTTTGATGTAATTGACGGGTGAAATTTTTTTACGTGCAATTGGTGTCAATTTGTTACCAGCCGTGTGAGGAGTCCAAAGATATAGGTCTCGTCGCGATCCAACCAAAAGTGTGGCCTGAAAAGTGTATTCACTTTGGAAAGGTTAAGGGAGCGGCCCGAGTTCACATCTCAATGACCCCGCTTGAAGTCACATTTCTGGGAATATCTGTAACATTAGCCGACGTCCCTGCCACTGGGTCGGCGTCGTTCTCGCATCGAGTGCTGTTGTCGGTGGGCGTCGCCTCCACCGTCGTCGTCGCCGCGTACTCTGGCGCCCTCACCTCGGCGTTCACGGTGCAGACGCCCGAGCTGCCGTACGACACCGTCGACGAGTACGTCGCGGACCCCGCGTTCGAGATCGGCATCACGCCCAACTCCTTCTGGGTGTACCTCGGGGTCAGCGACACTGCTATCTCCCATGCTGCATTTTAATTTTTTTGCACTGAGGATTGTTCTATATACAGTCGTGTTAACTTTAACACAGCCTGGGTAGCGATCATGTTACTTTTTTCATTCGATTTGTCTCGAAATCATTCGATTTCAAAACACTTCCCATTTTAGACCATAGGCAGTGAAATTGAAAACGAATTATGAAATCACAAAGTTACGTGATAGCTTACAAGTTACGTGATCTCACAAGTTACATGACTCTGAAGTTTGCATTCTATGATATCAGATCCCCAAAAAGTGGAAAACTCAAATTAATTTTAGAGGAATCACGTAATTTTTAAATTGATCATATTCAATATTCTGAAAAACAATCACTTGTTTAATAACCTCGGGTTGTTTCACCTCATCTTTATCGTTTTAAAGCCGTACATGTTTGCACCCACTTTCGTATAGTTAACGTTGAATTGGCCCTTACAAAGGATTATTCACGCTGATCTAATATTTGATATAGAAAATTATTTGTTTTCACGCCTGTCGTTCTTTCAGAATGCCAATGGTGGGTTGGCTAAAGTCTTGCGCGACAAGCTGTACGCACAGAGGAACAACCAGCCCACCAGTCGTTTCGCAGGCTTCACGAAGCTGTGCACCAAACCGCAGGGATTCGGATGGATCTCTTCGGCCATCTACGACCCAGCATACTTCGCCCAGTTCGAGTGCGGCATCGTGAACGTGCCGGGGTACATCATGGTCGACACTGTCTCCATCGTCGTCAGGAAGGGAAGTCCTTACCGGAGGCTTTTTGATTACACGTAAGAATTAGTGCGAAAGTAAGTGGACTATAGGTAAATAAAAAACCCCGAGGAATTTTTGTAATTTAATCAAATTTGCAGGTTGAATTTCCTAAAATCTTCAGGAATAATGAAGCTACTCTACCAACGCACATGGCCGGAGCCTCTGTCGAAGCTGGAAACAATGACACCTCTGGTATACTTTCATCAAGTAGTTCCTATTGTCGCCGTTTTAGCGCTAGGTATGATCACAAGTGTGTTGCTCACATTCGCTGAGATCTACCACAGTAGAAGTGCATAATCCATTGTAAACGGAGCAGCTAATTATTTACATGCTCGTGCACTAGTGCATTAATGGCTCAGTTTTATGTGGAAGTTTTTAAGCGTCGATAACTTTATTGAATAAGTGTGAATTTATTGAAGTGTGTAATAGGAAGACGCGTAAGTGTGCACATACCGTCTCTTGCAACTGTAAACGAAAGGCTCGAATAAATACGATTCAATCTAATTTCGAAAGTGGTTATTGTAATTGTTATGAAGTGGTGTTACCGAAGTATTTTATAAGATCGTGCAAATACAGGAATTTACTAAACTAGCTTTTCATTGTGAATTTTCCATTATTTGTTGCATTATTATTTACAGACGGAAATCATTGAAATTGCCCATAGAGAAACATGCATATTTAACAGAAAATGTCCACAGTCAAAGTTTACTTTCCCCCCAAAAATCAACAGCGATAACTTTTTGATGAACCCGCTCGATTTTTTTCCAACAAGATTGTATGGTAATGACATAAAATATGTAACAACTGTTATCTGAAAGCTAAGGGCCAAACGGACGGCGAAAATATGTTTATAACAAGCCAGTCCCTGTCATATCCTGTAATTAGCAATACTCTGGGCGAGATAACATGTGGAAGCGGGCGTTCCTGTTAGCAACCCAGCTCCTGGCTAGCTGCTGCATGGACTCTTGCGACTCTTCGGCGCGCCGGGCGCTGCTGGCCATCGAGCTGCAGCGTTGGTACCACACTGGTTGCGTGTTCCTCGTCAACTCGGGGACGCCGTTGAGCGAACGGGACGCCGTCGAAATGAACAAGGTGTTTTCGAAGTCTGGCACAATGGCTTCGAATGTGAATGGCACGAGGTTGAACAACTTGTCGAGGGAATTCAAATGCAACGACAACCGACCTTTGTACGTGATGCTTTCGAGCGTTTTGGCAACGACGGACATGATCCGAAACATGGGTGAGGTAAGCAATGTTTTATTGGCATGTACAGTAGTTTCCTCCCAAAAATGATGGTTCAGGAAATAGAAGCAATTACCTCCCAATTGCGACTAAATCGAGTAAACGAGTTTGTTCAAAGGACCATTATCCAAGCACTTGCATTAATGTGAATAGGTTAAGCTGGGTTTATAGAGCGATGTACGTCACATGATGTCATGAACATTGGCGCTGGACCAGTCATAAACATCGTGGCACTGACATGACTTGCTGTCAAGGTTTGCTCAATAAACAACGTTCACGGTTGTCTCGATCAACCGAAATTAAGAGCTCTCTTGGCTAGACCGGCCATCAGAAACATGCGATGTTGTTTTTAGGAACGAATTTTGATTTTTGAAGTTCATTCCCACAATTTAAGCTAAAGCTGTCATTTCTTTGGTTCTAATTGAAGTGATTTCAACGAGTAAAGCATTAACTTATTAGTTTCTGTCCAATAAGCTTCATCCACGCCCTGTAAGTGTGGTGTTGCTTTGTGCAAAAATATCCAAAGCCGTGCGGTTGGTATAAGGTTCTTTCGATTTCCAAGGCGGGAGGCGAACGAAGAAGTTTATATTTAAAAGTCACAGAACACATCGCAATTTCTTGGTGACTTGCATGCTGCACGTGTACCTGGTATTTTCGTACACCTCATCATTCCTCCACATTCGATTCGAAATATTTTTATTGAGAGGTGCCATCAATCAGTATTATGGGATCCTCATGGGCGGACTGGCTCGAAAAAGCCCGGGTGCTGCTTAAAATTTAGACCTGCAATATTTCGATCACTAGCGCAGCTAGCAGGAATGATTTGATAAACTAAGGAGCTCAAATTTAATTTCGTTTTCCTTTTTCTTCAACTGCAGAACTTAGCAAGTTAGCTTTTTCTGCTGCTGAATTTTCAACTTGTCCGAACCCAACTTGTGCTTGAACAATTGTCTTTACCTTTTTCTTTAGGCATATTTTACGCTGATTTCAACGTGTCTAATCGTTAAATGTTAATTGATATTCCTAGACTATCAAATCAATTAATCCCAAACCACGCTTGAAATGTGCCGTTCTTACCTTGAGGGATCTGAAAATGCTAGGTTATCCATGAGCAAGTTAGTTAGCACATCACACACTATTTGCACACGAATTAAAAAAAAACGTATTACCTTCGCGGGTTGTGGTCGTCGACTACAGACATATTAAGACAAGGGGCATGGCATTGCGCATTATTTTGAACTTATTTAGGTACCTAGGTACTTAAGCGGAATTAATGACCTGAACCAAAACAAAACATTGTTAATTCATCGAAACTCGTAGTCAACAAGCGGCGGCATCGTCGGCGAGGCAATAACACAAGTAACGGTCAAATAATGTTTAGTGAATAACAATCGTTCCCTTCAATCTCAAAAGCCCGGCATGCGATAGCGACCCCACACTCCAGCCAGTGTGCCCCTGGGGATCCTGGCAAATGCGCAATCTGTTCGGTACCTTTACATACACATCACGGAAGAAGATTACGGGCGTGATCTTCAAGAGGAGTTGTTAGGTTTAACTCGACTTTATCTTTCAATAATATCTTACAATAAACCAATTAACTAATTGATTTTCTTGCATACCGATCTATTGATGGATTGAACTGTATTGATTTATCCTGTCAAGCGGACCATCGATTAAAAACATTCCTTTTCGAAAGTAGATGTCGGATAACTCTTTGTACTCCAAAATTATCAATAGATTTATTTTTAAATATAGCCAGCCATAGGTTATATTTTGAATTAGAGTTCAATCGCTTATGATGTATAAGTACAAGAGTTGTGAAAGGCGATGCCTATGAGTGTGCACCAGCGGAGGCTGTTCAACGAGCACCATAAGTCATAATTTAGAATTTAAAATTTAAAATTATGCTAAATTTAGTCAAACTTCATTTGTGTGATATTCCACTTTTACTGTTTTCACATTAAATCCTTTTGAGTAAACCAATAGCAACGCTATAATCTTTTCCTTCCAACCTGTCGGACATTTTTCGTATGTCATCCAAAAGTGCCATTTATTCAACAATCCTAGCCACCGCTTTTTTTCCGCCCAAGGTCTCCTCCTATCCCCGATGGGTGATGTTCCTCGACTTTCTCTCGTCCATCGACGCCGTCCTCGGCGACGTGAACGTCCCCTTCGACTGCGAGCTGCTGGTAGCGACTTGCGCAGACACCGCCTACCAGTTGACCGAGGTGTACCGCGTGGCGCCGAGACTACCGCTGAGTCGGACGCATTTCGGCACCTGGAGCCCGAATTCGGGGCTCGGCGCCAGTAGTGCCTTCCTCTACGAGCGGCGACACAGTCTGGATGGGCTCGTGCTGTCGGCGGCGGGAATAAACGTAAGCCCGGGCATAGGAGCACCCACAGGCAGTGGTGGGAGGATCTTTTGAATTTTTAAAGTTTTCATTATTGGTGTTTGTTTCATAGCCAAATATGTTTGACGCTAAAGAGTTTGAAATGGACTTCCAATATTGTTTTATATACGTATATAAAAACTGCGCAGTTTTACAAATCTAAGCTTCGGCGGGAGGGGGGGGGGGTGAATTGCGAAATAAAAACCACTGAATAGGTATGGTAAAAACTGTCTTCTTCAATTCGTGATTGGTATTATTATGGGAAGTAAATCTTTGCAGAACTTGGCGCTGGTCACGTTCAAACGAAACGAGCGAAACGACTTTGTCATTGGTGGATATTTCGGGAGAGTCATCATGGCGCTATCCAAACACCTGCAATTCACGTGAGAACCATGCGAGCATCAGCTGTGATTACACCTCAATTACCCTTCGGCAATCCATTTGCTCGCGGCAATTGCGCGGTTTCGTTACAGACTGAACCTGACCGAGCTGCCGGCTGGCACTCCGTACGGGACGTTGTCGGATAACGGCACCTGGGACGGCATGGTCAAGATGGTGATGGACGGCGAACTCGACTTGGGAATCGACGACTTCACCATGAACAGCGACCGGGTGGGCGCAGTGCAGTACTTGAAACCGATCATACTCGGCAGGTAACATCAAAAATGACTATACACTTTTCTGCCGAAATGTCGATGCATATAAAAACAACAAATCAAGTGTCGAAGAACTTATATTTCCAGAGCTCGCCTCTACATCAGAAGACTGGAGACGTACAGCCTCCGTTGGGACAACTTTCTGGCACCGTTTTCCTCGCGTCTGTGGCTGGGGATTCTCGCGTCGATCCTGTTCACCAGCTACATCTTCACGGCCTCCTCCTACCACCATCTTCAACGCCGGGGCGAACAGTCACTCATGACGCCTCTGGCCTGCTTTGGCGAATCGTTGTTCTGCATACTGGGAATGTTTTGTCAACAAGGTAAGCGCCAAACATTCACTTTCAATACGCAGATCTGGTCAGCTGCAACGTCAATCCGTTCTGATCCGTTTTGATCCGTTTTGATTGATTTTCCGATGTTATTATCACCTTAGGAACTTAGGATGGACTCCATGGAGCGGTGTTAACTACTTTACGGTGTCAATAAGACACCGTCATGACCGGTGTCGCCGATGGGGAAGGCGTGGAGTTAAAAAATTAAATTATAACAGCATCTTTCCCAATTTTGTAATTCTCAACACTTTTCCATGCGAATGTCAATCCGTTTTGATCCGTTTTGATCGATTTCCCTATGTTATCAATGCACGGTACGGAAATACACAAATGGCACTGCGACGGATTCCAACCGAGGGCGTAAATGTCGCCACCTCGAATTCGTTCACCAAATAAACAATTTGTAATCCGCGTGCGCGTCTGCGCGTAGGCCCGACGCTGACGCCCGTCTCGGCGTCGTCGCGGGCGTCGCTGCTGATGGCCGGCGCGACGTCGATCGTGGTGCTTGCCGCGTACTCGGCCTCGCTCACCTCGTTCGTCACCGTCACGCGTGCCGATCTGCCCTTCGACACGATCCAGGGGTTCGTGCACGACGGCACCTACACGCTGGGACTGCCGAAAAATGCCGTCGCCGTCTACTTCGCAGTGAGCGTGACTGTTGTCGTTGAGAGGAAACGACGCGCTATAGTGTTTTCGTCGTACGCGGAGGTTCACGCGGGAACTTCTCCTGGCCGCAAATACTAACACAGAGTTTTGGAAAAAAATACACGTGTAGTTGAAGGGTTGTTTGATGTCGGATGGTGTGTTAGGTTATTATACTTTTAAATATGACAGAGGTGTACATTTTCAAAAAGTGCCTAAAATTCCTTTTTTAAGGCATTTTTACGTAGCTCGTAAGTATGTCATAATTTCGTATTTAACACTACCATCCGACATTAATTTTATTCTTTCTCTGTCTATGATTTTTTCCCAGATTTTTACATTAATCATTTTTGGTGTAGGAAGTTTCCTTGTGAACCTCTGCAAGCGTGACATATGAATCCAATCGTTTGCATGACACGAAATTTAATTGTATTGGCGTATCTGCTGTAAGTTTCATGAATTGTGGATCCGTCTGAAGAGAATCGGATCCCAGTGGTGTCGCTGCCTGTGATCTGACCAACTGAGCTTAATGTGCACTGTATTTTAAGAGAACAACTAAATTAAATATGAAACAATTTAGCAAACATGTTCAGTTAATTGCATCCACTTTCGATGTAAATGAAATGTCACTTCAAAACATCAAGCAATGATTGCCAAAGAGCAAATGCAATAAGTGCCGGTTTTACAATGTCCAGTTAAGTGTTAACTGCCCGTTAAGTTTGTTATCTCCAAGGTCACAGCCAATCAGATGTCTCTATTTTCATTATAATTGACAAGATGCAATGTAGTTAATAACTAGATTTCGGTTTTCATTGTGACATTATAATAGACAGTCATGCAGTTTACGAAATCTAGCCTGGACAAACAAACGCTAGATTTCGTGGACAACCAAACAGATCTAACGAGTGGACCAATTAATTCGCTCCTCTTCGCGACGCATCTCGGGACAGGAGCCGAGGAGCAAGCTGTTCCAAGAGCTCTACGCCAAGTTCATCGTGCCGAACATGCGCAACTTGGGCATCTCGACCGCCGTCGGCATGGCCAAGCTCTGCACCGACCACAAGGCGGCCTGGCTAACGGCGATGACGTTCGGTCCGGCCTTCTTCGCCGAACTGCCCTGCGAAGTCGTCTCGCTGCCCGAGTATCTGCTCACGGACTCGCAGTCATTCATAGTCGCCAAAAACAGTCCGTACCGCCGAGTGCTCAATCACAAGTGAGCAATTGTAGAGCAGTGACTGCATACAATTCTAATTAACACTTGACATCACGCACAATTGAACGATCGCTCGTGTCCCGAATCGCGTTCCAGGATCACGTTCCTGCAGGAGACGGGTCTGATGCGGCACATGTACACGCGCACGTGGCCGACTCCGTTCCAGAAGGCCGAGTCTGGCGCGCCGGTCGTGACGATGCGGCACGTGCTGCCGGTGCTCTTGGTGCTCGGCGCAGGCGCGCTGGCCGGCGCCGCGGTGCTGCTCGGCGAGACGGCGACCCGGATGGCGGTCAGGGGGCGACGCAGGGAGCCACCGGGCGGTCGGATGACGAACAAGAGGTCAAACAGGGACGGAAACGGCGGGAAAATGCGAGTCGTGTTTCACGGGGAATTTTTCAAATAACATTTAGTGGACGCTGATTTCGGTTGATCGACATTTTTATTAATAAGCCCCGCTTGCTTAACGGCTGGTTAGGGAATTAACGGACCGTTACGTCGTTCAATAGGCAATTAGATGCCTTGACGGCAGGTTAACGGACTGTTAATTCCTTAAACAGCCATGGAGCAGCGGAGCTTATTGTTTATAACTGGTATAGCTCTAGGCGAAAATAAATGCAAAAATGCAAAAGGTTATGCCATCGACCTCCGCAACTTTCAGAATAATTTAAATAACTGCACGTAATAATGATATTTGTATTAAAAATTGCCAGATTGTATAGTTTGCAAGCACGAATTAGATTGCATACCCAAACTCAAACAAAGTTATCGCACATAGAAGCAATAAAACGCAGTGAGAGTCTCAACAGACACTTTGCTAAGCACGTGCTAATTTGGGCACTCGACGCAATCGCAATTGTTGTGCGTGCGGCTGCGTCTCTGCGGTCGGCGTCGACAACGGCTGCGCTTTCTCGGCGTACGCGCCAAGACGGACGGACCGACGGTCGACCGGAGTCAGCCAAGAAGAACGAGAACTGGGCCGATGACCAGCGGCTCGAGACGCCGTGAGTGGAGGGGCACATCCTGGCTCGCGTGGCGACGGCGGCGGCGGCGGAGAGAATAGAAGAGATTCAGGTGAGGTCTAGCCATCGCTGGTAATTGTAGGCGAACGCCGCAGTGCTTCATGTTACTTCTCGTCTAGCGGCTGCGCGAAGCATGTGGATCTCACGGTGAAGTTGACCAGTTTTCTTGGGTTTTAATCTAGAGGACGCATCTAGTGCGCGTTGTTCGATTGTCTCCACCGCTAGTGGATCGCTGGTAAGCAAACACGATTGGTACATCTCAATGTTTGGTTCATCTCGTTAGCTAGAGGCGAAATATCATTTGCTCGTTGAATACCAGATTTGTGTCAAATGTGTTTTTTCAAGTAAACGACTGTATATACCGTTATCCGCTTAATACCACATAAGAGGCAACGTAAAGTAATCAAAGACGAGTAAGAAAGGCCAAGGTCTCGTTCACTGCTTCATGAAATTATTTGTGTCACCATAGAATTGTCACGCCACTTGATAAGTATAATTGAAATTTTATGCACGCTTCTTATTCGTCGTGTATACAATCGACATAGTTGTTTTAAAAAAAAAGAGGGTCCTGAGTACGCAAAGGTATATCGAAAAAGTAAAACTCGTTTTTTCACGAGATAATCAAGTCGTTGAACTTCGGAATGCTATCCAGGTCTTCCTCTTCGCCGAGAAAAACCGGTTAACCGGGTTAGCGGAACCGTTTAGAGCGCTCGTTTCGAACGCTGCGTGAAGCGCGCAAACCAGCAATCGCCGGATTGCATATCGGAATTGCGCACGATCTCGGCACATTCAAAAACCCATCCGCGTGTTACCACTTTGAGCGCCAAACTGAATGGTAATCGCAGAAGAGCATTTATGTACATAGCAGCAGGAGAATAGCCTTTCACGCCACGTTATAAACCCACTCGGTTTTCGCTCTGTCGTCCAGATGATGTAGCGAGCGCCGCTGACCAAGTGACAAGCCGAGAATGCAGCAATTCCGACGCTCGGCAATCGCGGGGGCGTCGCGCGCTCTGACGCGGACGTCGGTGCACGACGCCGCCGCCGCCGTGTGTCCCCACCAAGCCGAGCTGGACAGCGCGCGACCCTACTCGGAGGTGCCGGGCCCTCGGCCCTTGCCCATCCTCGGCAACACGTGGCGCCTGCTGCCGGTCGTCGGCCAGTACACGGTGGCCGATCTCGCCAAGATGACCTCGCTGTTTCACGAACAGTACGGCAGGATTGTGAAGTTGGCCGGTGAGCAGCATGCATGGGAACTCGGCCAAATGGCATCGGCAATGTTCCGGCGGGGTTCGGAGGTCTCGGCGGACCTTTGTAGTTGCGAATTCGCATCACGCGGCCTGCCATGAAATTGACGATGAAATTCTGTAATAAATCAACTATTTTCTGGTATGAGGAAGGGCTGGAAGCTGGAAGGGCTGGAAGGGCTGAGGAAGCTGTTCAAAATGCCGTGCCCTTCTGCGAGGAATCAGGGTCAGAGTTTCACCACCAGAGGGGCCCATCAGAAGCGAACCTTTGACATATAACGTAACATCAATACGTCAGCTCACTAATAAATTATGCTCATTTTTGTGTTGGAGCTGTCGAATTCACAGAGAAATTTTAAGCTCTAGTGTCACTATACCTTATAGTACCCTCCGAGGTGTGAAGAAACAGAGAAATTGTTATAAAATCTATCACACACATAGATGTTACTACAATCGATTTGCAACTGTCAGCAGGGGTGGCCAAATGTCCCGTATCGCCTGCCACCGTCGCATGAAAGACGGCCGTTCCTTGTGCAGGTCTGGTGGGGCGGCCTGACCTGCTGTTCATCTACGACGCCGACGAGATCGAGAAGGTGTACCGCACCGAGGGGCCGACGCCGTTCCGACCCTCGATGCCGTGTCTGGTGCGGTACAAGAGCGTCGTGCGCAAGGACTTCTTCGGCGAGCTCGCCGGCGTCGTCGGAGTGTAAGCAACGCCCATGGTACAAGGATTGGGTATTGGATGAGAGAGCGAAGCGGGCGAAGACTTCAATTTGACTGACCATAGAGAAAAGTCTCCCCTGTTTTTTTTTTTCTGTTCGCGCTCTTCCTGCCAAACGGCTGAAGCGATTATGATGAAATTTGCAAGGCACATTCGAAATCTTTGAACTTAAATCTACTACGTTTTTTAGAAGGATCGGTTAATAACTTTTTCAATAAATCGATTTTTACGAAAATTTTCGATTTTTTAAAATCACAAACGTACTAAACCGGGTTTGAGTATTTGTTTTTCTGAAAATCGGGAAAATTTGGAAAATATTTGGCAACCTGGGTTAATGAGCGAATTCGGTAACGAAAGGTTAACGAAACCTCGGCAACGAATCGGTGTAGTGCATTTAAGGAACTTATGAACGAAATGATTTTTGGTATGAACCAAATGGCGCAACTCTTGTCGATCCAATAGGTCAATGGCAGTAATGGGCCCAGTCACCAGCTACTTGAGTACCATTACTATAACCCTAACTGTAGTCCAATTTTAATCAGAAAACTTTGTGGCCAACTCGCTCATCCTTTAACGCGAATACTTTGGCAGCGTTTCCTAGTTCCATTATACCATATTATTATTATATTATTAACCAAATACCATTATACCATTATACCATTAGAGTGTTGGTTGTATCCTAATACCACGAGCAAAGACGGTATCGGCGGACCGACTTGGATACGTGTCATTTTCATTTCATTTCATTTTATTGATATACAAGACAGTCAGAGAGATAAAATAATGTACATTTTGTACACAATTAAAATATTTACACAATACACAATAAAGTGTTAAAACCACAAACTGGTTACTTTCACCACATGGTTACTTTATAGTCGTTTGCCCTGCGAGAGGTAATCATCTCTCCACCAGCCAGTTTTTTTAAGCGTGTTTTTAAATAATAATTGATTGTGAAGCCTAGCTCCATAGTTTATACCCGGCTCGTATCGGGCTTTTCGTCGTTATTAAAAGGTTCATTGCTGCTCACTGCAGCTCTCTCAGCATTTCGTCTAGGATATTTTTTTTTTTCATTGAAGAGATTGTGCTACCATCTGGTATAAAAACAAATAATGGCATTTCCATGCCTTTGAGCCTGCAAGCATTCTTTTTAAACCGTTACACTAATTATTGGTATATGTATACCATACACGTAATAATCATCAGTCTTTGCCAATTTGCGGAATTGTTTCAAATGCCCCGTTGAAAAATTTTTTAATTCCCTTTCGCAGACACGGCGAGCCATGGCGCGAGTTCCGAACGCGCGTCCAGAAGCCGATCCTCCAAATCCAGACGGTCAAGAAGTACATCCAGCCGATCGAAGAGGTCACCAAAATGTTCCTGAACAGGTGGGCGTCACCGACGATGTATTCATTCAACTATTTGACACGACTCATCACCAATTACGCTGCATAAAAGACGATCGAGAGCGCTTCTCACGCTCCGAGCGGCACGAAATTGCCGTGATGCAATGTGTTACTAAACCGCCCGGCCGAAAACACGCACGCGGCCACTGCATTATTTATGATACAAATAAAGCAGCAATTACTTAAATGGTTTGCAAACAGCTACTCTTTCAATCTAAACCATCACTCAATATTTGTACAGGCCGGATAGACAGAATGTGAATGAGATCGAAGTGCCACTTGTGCGCCGGGTATTGATTTTGTGCCAGGACGCGACGAGGCAATCCCGATTGATTGCTGCTTGATTCGATGCGTGTGATCGATCAGGACACTGTGATTATTCCCCAACACATGAATGCGTGTCGCCATCCTGTGCTGCAGGATGAACGAGATGAAGGACGCCAACGAGGAGATGCCTGCCGACTTTGACAACGAGATCCACAAGTGGTCGCTGGAATGTGAGTAGGCTGGACGGCGAGAGATCGCGCTAAGCGATGCCCCTTGGGCGAACGGGTCTGGCCGCGACGTAGCGACGGTTGCATAAGCACAGGCGCAGCGGAGACAAGTGCCCACCAATTAGCACCTATCAACGCTACGCCTCCATCCTTGCAGAGAGCTCATATGATAAGGATCTCTGTTTTATTAAGCAAGCTCTTTCTCGAAAATATGGCTTGGCAATTTTTCGAAGGTAACAAAAAATCCAGTTTAACATTTGATTTCATAGTAGCAGCAGGCTCCCGAAAACGATGAAAACAAATCTGTAATTGGCATACAAATTTTGAGAAAATTTTGAAAGTTTCTGCTTCTTTAGGGGAGGATGAAGATTTAGACCGTGCCCTCGCTTGAACCTTTTTTTTACCTTTTTGACCTTTGACCTTTTTTTTTTACCTCGCGTTTGACCTATTTTATGCCTGAATAAAGCTTTGTTGTGCTAGGAAAGTGTTGACATCTAGACTTTAATGGCTAAGATAACGAAAAGTTTAAAACAATGAATTAAATTCGGGCGCCTTTTGCCTTTGGGTCGCAGGCATTGGCCGAGTGGCTCTGGACGTGAGGCTGGGCTGTCTGGACCCGAACCTGACGGCGGACTCCGAGCCGCAGAAGATCATCGACGCCGCCAAGTACGCCCTGAGGAACGTCGCCATCTTGGAGCTGAAGGCGCCCTTCTGGAGATACATACCGACGCCGCTCTGGACCAGATACGTCAAGAACATGGACTACTTCGTGCAGTGAGTCCAAGAACAATTATTGGTTTGCTCCTGGAATTCTTCTTATGGCATTAGGATCGGTGGTCGATTTCTTGGCGAAATTAATCTGCCTTTTATTTGGATGCTTCTCGTATATAGATGTTGGTGCTAACCTTTTAGACCTATGACCCGATGTGACCTGTTTCGGAAATTATACCCGAAAGAGCCGGAATAAAAAGGTGCTGAATGTGTACAGAGATATACCATAGTTTCCACACGATAATGTTCGTTGTTAATTCGGAGACGCATGAAATAAAGCGTCCACCATTGTCCACAGCGTGTGCATGAACTAATGCAAGCGTCCACCCCGATTGTCCACCCCGATTACTCATAGCGTGTGCGTGGACTAATGCAAATTGTCCACCCCGATTGTCCACCATTGTCCACAGCGTGTGCGTGGACTAATGCAAATTGTCCACCCCGATTGTCCACCATTGTCCACAGCGTGTGCGTGGACTAATGCAAATTGTCCACCCCGATTGTCCACCCCGATTGTCCACAGCAAGTGCATGAACTAATGCAAGCGTCCACCCCGATTGTCCACCCCGATTGTCCACAGCAAGTGCATGAACTAATGCAAGCGTCCACCCCGATTGTCCACCCCGATTACTCATAGCGTGTGCGTGGACTAATGCAAATTGTCCACCCCGATTGTCCACAGCGTGTGCATGAACTAATGGAAAATTTGTCCACCCCATTTGTCCATAGCGATTGCGTGAACTTATGCAATTTGTCCACCCCATTTGTCCATAGCGATTGCGTGAACTTATGCAATTTGTCCACCCCATTTGTCCATAGCGATTGCGTGAACTTATGCAATTTGTCCACCCCATTTGTCCACAGTGTGCAAGGAACAATGCAAAATGTTCACCCATTTGTCCACCCCGAATGTCCACAGCGTGTGCATGAAGTACATCGACGAGGCGATGGAGCGGCTGAAGACGAAGCAAGTGGTCCACGAGTACGACCTTTCTCTGGTGGAGCGCATCCTGGCGTCCGAACCGAACCCCAAGACGGCGTACATTCTCGCGCTCGATTTGATCTTAGTCGGCATAGACACGGTCGGTACCACAATATTATTATCATAGTTCATGACACAGTTCGTTGAGTTTGCAAATATCAACATATCCAAAAGACAAACCTTGATCTTTTCTACACTGGTTGATAAATCAGTGGCATGAATGCAGTAAGTCCAGTTGTAATAAAGTGCAGACGTAACGCTGTGAAAAACAAGATGTATCACTTGATGGTGATGCGCCAACAGTGAACAGGGTGAGAGATTCTGAGTTCAGACAACATTTCTCATGTGGAAATAAATTCACTGCATTATTGTTCTGAATGTGCAACATTCAAAGAGTTGTATTTATTTATGTATGATGAAAAATGCAGCAAGTCATGGAAAAAAATTGGAATACAGTGCGAGTGGAGTGGACGGGGGATAGAAATTCATTTATAATGTTTTAGTTATTTCAAATACAAAATTTTAGGATTGAGCAAGCTTTAAAAATGGAACATCGCAATGTTTGCCCCAAGGACGAAATCTTAATAAATGATTAATAATATTTAAACTTCACAAAGGCAAGCACCTTCACTTTGTTCACTGTCGTTCTGCAGATCTCGATGGCGGTGTGCTCGATCCTGTACCAACTGGCCACGCGGCAAGAGGAGCAGGAAAAGATGCATCAGGAGCTGTTGAAAGTGCTGCCCGATCCTGACACCCCCATCACCGCTGCCCACCTCAACGAATGTCACTATCTGCGCGCTTTCGTCAAGGAGGTTTTCAGGTGGGCACCGGGATCCGAATCGCATCCCTTGCATCCCTAATTTGATGAATTTTGGTATCAGGGGCGGATTTCACGGTCAGAATTTCAGCAAATGCGGACAAGCCCCCCCCCCCCCCCCCTTCGAGAGTATCTCGGAGTCCCCTGCGCTTGCGCCTGGGGCCTCACTTGCGAAGCCCGTGGGACTCACATAGTGAGTCTCCTGTATTTTGGGTTGGCAGATTGAATTTTGTAAAATACGTGGGCCCTTTTCTGTCACGACTGCCATTTACTGATAGTTTATCAACGTCTTTCTTATACCTCGTCTTTCTGCACTCGATTGCTGCTTATGTTATGTACATTTATGTATATCAAATTAATGGTAGTGTGGGGCGCATTTTGACTATGAGTGTTGAATAATTTATGTATAATTTTCAAATTGGTACCGTTCATAACTTTTTAGTGCATTTGTTTGCGCTTTGACCCCCCCCCCCCCCTGCGCTACCAGGGCAATCGAAAAGTCAATGCGCTTGCGATAGAGTGTGCTGACCACATTTTTACCCTTAAATTCCAGAAATTCCAGAAATCCTTAATCAATCACTATGTGTGGGCAAATAATTAATAATTATTATTTATATATTTATATATTTATTATTAATAAATAATATTATTTTCTTATAGCAATTATTTGTCCACATAAGTGATTAACTCTGGAACTGCAGTCGTCCGATGCATTGTGCTTCATAGATCATAAAATAGATCATAGATCATAGATCATAGATCATAGAAGGCATGGCACATTTCTAATTCCCGGCTCTGCATTCCAGGGTGTACTCGACGGTGATTGGCAACGGCAGGACACTCCAGCAGGACACCGTCATCTGTGGCTACAGGATTCCAAAAGGGGTAAAATCCTGCCAAGTTCTTAAGCAACTTTAATACCCAGTTTAACAAGTGCTGATGTTAAAAAGCAGACATGATTTTCACAAATATAATTCTGTTGTCGGCCGTTTTTATTTTGTTTTTAAAATATCGTTTTGCAGTAAGGGATGCTGGGTGTCAAACATGTTGTTCGCCTACATGACCAAATGAAACCTGTGTTACCGTTACATATTTATTTTTTATTTTTGTTGATTATTTTGAAACACACACGACTAATGGTATTTGAAGTGTGAAACAGGCGTGTGCAGGGAAAATGTGAGATACGGCATCTTACGGAATGGACCAAAATGATGGGCACAAAAAGTACATTGTTTTCTATGCCCGTGACCACGAAAGCAAGTGTTGTGACAGTGCAGGCAGCCACCGACAGCACACATTGAATTTCTATCCGAGCACACAACCAGGGCCTTCTGCATGAAAATGTTTCCTTTCGCTCTGATGACGCGAATATTGCTAGAAGGCTGTGGAAAATGTCAGAGTTAAAAAAAAACCTGGGTTGTATCTCGCTCAAGGTCAAACCCACCTAGAGACATTTATTCCATACTAATCGAAACTATAATCGAAACAAATCCATTTAGAGGGCGCTGGGAAGTGGCAAGGTTCCATTCCATCTTATTGAAATTAACTCATGTCATGGAGATGTCCAAATGGCAAATGAATGGAAAATACTCAGTTTTCGTTATCACTAGGGCTTCGCGAACGCAATTTGTGTTGCGTTGAAGATGAGCGTAGCGGTTTGTATATAGCGCATAAAAATATTGAGGCAAAAAGCCTATGGAAATCATGGAGCAGCAAGCCGGACCATTGCTTTCTCAAAGATTTTTATCTCTCTAGCCTTTATATACTTGTTTATGATTTTGAGTAACATCGAATGAAAAAATACATGCTCGCAATCCTACAAATTCATATATTTTGTCAAGCGTGTTACGTACGGATCAGGCTGTAAAAAAGTATATTCCAGACTACAACAAATGGCTCTAGGCATTCAGACGACAACGCGTTCGGTTCCCAGATCCAGCTGGTGTTCCCGACGATCGTGACCGGCAACATGGAGGAGTACGTGACCGACGCCCACAAGTTCATGCCCGAGCGCTGGATGAAGTCGGCGCCGAGCGACGCCAAGCTGCACCCCTTCGCGTCGCTCCCCTACGGCCACGGCGCCCGGATGTGTCTCGGCAGACGCTTCGCCGACCTGGAGATACAGATACTGCTGGCCAAGGTACGATCTTGGCTACCGTGCTTCAGGCGCGGCGGCGATGTAGTCCTAAACGCAGGGCTCAAAGTCGAAGCTTTGTTGAATTTTTTTTTCGGCTCACGAATTTCGAGGTGGTGCCATCTATAAGCGAGATTCCAAATACTATAGAAAAAGCCGGACAGAAAGTCTAGCTCAGGCTTCACTTCTCTACCTAACCCATTACTTCCTCTAAGGTACTATTACACACGTCTGCCCATGACACTTGCGAAGGGATGACTTTTACTTTGACTCTTCTTGCATTGTGCCTCTCATTACATGAATGTGAAGTTGCCAGAGGGATTTCGCAACATTTTGTTCTTTCGTTCAATCCATTGGCCATTGCATGAACACCAAGTTCGGGAATCCATTTATTCGGGATAATAGCTCCACTTCTGCAGAGAAAAGCGCCGATTTTTTATTATTATGTACACAAATTAGCCTCCCAAAAGTGTTGTCCATTCCGGGATTTGAACCCGGGTCCCCAACTTTCGCGGCTGGTGCTCTAACCTAAATCTAAATTTAATTAAATCTAAATTTAAATTAATTTAAATAAATAAAATAATAAATAAAATAATAAAATAAATAAATTAATTTAATTAATTAATTTAATTAATTTAAATTAATTTAAATTAAAATTTAATTAAATCTAAATTTAATGGCCATTTAGCTCAGTAATTTAAATAAGATTAAAAGAGAATTCAACGCATCCAACGTTAATTTGGAGTTACTCGAGGTTGAATGTAAAATGTGGTTGCAGTATAGCATCACGCGGTATTAAATTAAAATTTAATTAAATCTAAATTTAATGGCCATTTAGCTCAGTAATTTAAATAAGATTAAAAGAGAATTCAACGCATCCAACGTTAATTTGGAGTTACTCGAGGTTGAATGTAAAATGTGGTTGCAGTATAGCATCACGCGGTACCAGAGCCACTATGAGTATTCGTAGACTCTGGACCATACCCCCCTGGGGACATTCAATTCTCACCCTGTATGCAAATTACTTCTCCCAAATTTAATGGCCATTTAGCTCAGCGGTTAGAGCACCAGCCGCGAAAGTTGGGGACCCGGGTTCAAATCCCGGAATGGACAACACTTTTGGGAGGCTAATTTGTGTACATAATAATAAAATGAATAGCCAATTACGAGCTTTCGTAATTTAAATAAGATTAAAAGAAAAGCGCCGAATGTTTTCTTTAATTTTAAAGTAACGCATGCCTTTCGATGGGTGATTCTGGAAATAAACTTTATCAAACTTTATTAACTTTGAGAAGAACAGTGTGGTTTAGGAAAGATTCTACCAGTAAGTAAAGGATTGGCGGTGTAAAGCGAGGCTGGAAACATGAGCAACCGAACCGGGATACTAATCCAGGATCTCCTGACCTCTGACCATCTGTCCTATCCGGGGACCCATTGATCCGTTGAGCCGTGTAGGGTGGGGATCTCCGACGGAGACGAGTATCACCACAGAGAAGGTTACCCAGATTTTCCACTCCCATACTAAAGCAGCTACGCGACAGCCCTCCGCCCGCAATAACAGTTTCGCCGGCAGTTACGGGATGGAGCCACTGTTTGTTGTTATTTCACCTGTAACCAAGGTAACTGTAACCCCATGTGAAACATTGGGTCCCTTGATAATATTAACCTTGTGCCATGGCCTGGTAGATGATGTTAAAACAGGTTGCCAACGCACCCCAGCGATTGCCGGAGAAATTACTAGCATCAGTTTTTCGCCGTATGCCATAGCTATAGGTATGGTAGAATGTCTGGGTAACCTTATGTATGTGACGTAGCCATAGCTAGGTATGGTAGGATGTCTGGGTAACCTTATGTCTGTGACGTAGCCATAGCTAGGTATGGTAGGATGTCTGGGTAACCTTATGTCTGTGGTATCACATTTAAGTGTGCCCCTATTTCTTTGGCCAAGCATTAGCATACCGTTCTTATTTTAATCCGTGTAGCCCATGTGAAGCCGACTGTGTACCACTCTTTATTGGGTTCACACGACGAGTCACGCGGCACCCAAATGTCAACTGGCCGACGAAGGTGCGCTAAAATGGCTTTCTCGCTTGCAGCTGGTGCGCTCCCACAAGCTGGAATACTTCCACCAGCCGCTCGACTACCAGATCACCTTCATGTACGCGCCCGACGGCGACCTCAAGTTTAAGATGACAAACCGATAAGCGCCTCGCCTGCACTCACGACAGAAACGCCTCGTCTCTCCCGCGATTACGTCCAGAGACGACATGGCAAGCGCCATTGCTGTGATCGAGTGCGTGGCAGCGAATCGATGCACCTATTTATTTGTAATGCTATGCGGCCACAGATTTTTGCACATTACCTACTACCAGATAAAAATGTGCATTTTAAAATATTGGGAATAAGTATTACTAACTATAAACAAGTAAATCATAAAAAGTACAAGTTATGTTTAATAGCTCCAGTACTGTTAGGTTTCAATCCGTGACCACGTGAGACATGAGACACATATCCAAAGAATAATTACAGTTCATGTCAGACCTTATAAACGTTTTTTACTTTACCTTGTTCGTCCCTCATCATTCCAATTCCAAATAAATCTTCCACGATTAATGAAAAATGAGACAAGTCTGGAATCAGAAAAAAAACCCGAGCTTGCCAAGTCTTGCAAGCAGTGGCGTAACTGCCGCTGGGCAGCTGGTGAGGTCCACCAGGGCCCAGCTGAGCTTTTCCCAGTCAGGGGGCCCACGGGTTTTGACCCAGAGGGCCGTAAAAGGGTGAATATAGCATAAATATCAATCAACAAAGTTGTACCAAATATTTGGCTACAGATGCCCTATAAGCGGCAAAGTTTTCGTATGCTGCGCTAAAGGAATAATATAACTCAAAATGAATGGAAAAATCTGTTAATTGTAATGCTTCTTGAAGATGTTTTGCATAATTGATGAGCGTAGCGAGCGAAGCGAATTCTTGAATTTCCCTAATGGTAAAAAAAAAACACTTGTGTGTTTGTTTGTTAGTTTGTTTTGATTGTGTTTGTGCGCGCTCTACAGACCAAACGCCTGCGTCGCTTGCGATGACATTTTCAGTGTACCTACTTTTGTTCTTAACTTAGACCCCCTGCGTTTTTCAAAAAAAAAAAATCCTCTACACCACTCCCCTTCAAAGCAGAAAAAAGAGCAATATTCGAAATTGGGAAAATTTATTTTGACTTTGTGTGTGAAATTTGTGTGTATAGAGCGCGCCATCATCTTTCGCTATACAAACCGCTACGCTCATCTTCAACGCAACACAAATTGCGTTCGCGAAACTCTAGTATGCCCCAACTCTACTTATTTCGTAACCGCCTTGCTGACATGCATGGCTATATTTTGGACCCTGGCATTAGGTCCCATTTCGTGAACTTGCGAGGGGGGGGGGGGGCGAATTAAGAATCTATCACCACGGCCGTGCAACATATAGCTATACCTACGCCACTGCTTGCAAGTAAGTCATTGGCGGCGTCGGTGATAAAATCCCGCTTGTTATGTCGTTGCTCACCGGAGCGCTTGGCACCGGCTTATAGGTACAGGTGGTGGAGATGCCACACATGGTAACGTGGTAACCCGTCCAGTCCGTCCGAGACCGGAGTCGGCTGGCGGTAAAGGTCACCTGCACGGCGCATCCCGTGCGCGCAGTCCCACAACGGCGTCCACTTTCACTCGCTCGGCCTGCGCACGGCGCGCATTAGCGGTGCGATTAGGTGCCGTAATTGTCGTAATTGCCGCAATTGACACTCGCTGCATGCTGCTTTTGTAGCTGCGTCAAAACCCTTACACTTATACTATAAAGGCATTCTTTTATACGAGATTTATCAAATTGTTCGGTGCTAAAGATGAGTGAATGTTATGTTTTTGCGAAAGAAAACGGACAGTTTTCATATAACTTATAGTGTGGGGACATTATTTCATTTTAATACTTCTTATATCACATAACTCAAGCGAAAAGGTCGTGAAAGGTACAGAAATATGAGAATAGATGCAATACTCCGTCAAATGTCGGCACGGTCCTCACGTCAAGGTTGTCCAATCATTTAGCGGCTGTCGCGTTCGTTGAATTAGATCGTACGTGTCATTTTGTCAAAATGTAGAAGCAGAATTTTGCAAATTGCTCGCGAATCGAACAAGGCTCTTCGCTCGCACATTCAAATCGCTTGCGCAATACAGGAACACAGTAAAAACCATAAATTTCAGCCCCATAAATAATACACGCTCACTAAAGGCCTTATTTTATTAGATGCATCGAATCGTTTGGTATACACTAATGTTAAGTGAATGAATTGTGTTTTACGAAAGAAGCGGACAGTTTTAATATAACGAATGGCACGCGGACATTATTTCATGATGAAATTTGTATTCCTTGTCGCAAATAACTCAAACAAAAAGGTCGCGCTGGGCCGAAGTTGAATGAATAACAGCGAAAATATATGAGAACATAAAATAACTGAAAAGTTGCAATACTCTCGAAATGACTGCAGCATTGGTATTCACACATAAATAATTTCGGCTGCTGCCAGCTGAATTATGTACCATTTGTTGAGTCCATCGTGCGAGTAATTTCGTAGAATCATCATGTTGCCGACACAAGCTGCAGATTGCTGCAAATGGCGAGCGCATCTAGAGAAGCTCTTCGCCCCGCATTGAAATCACTCGATGTCGCTTATACGCTACACAGGAACGTAGGAAAAACAATCAACTTCTGGGGGGCGATTGTGTAACTTTGTGGTTTCGAAACCATTCGTTTTCAATATCACTGCATATAGTTTAACACGGGAAGTGATATGAAATCGAGTGATTTCGAGCCAAATCGAACGGAATAAAGTTACACAATCGCACCCCTGGTCACAAAGATAATGATTCACATTATGAATTGGCAAATGACAATCAAACTGCACTGAAAAATGTTTGCAATACTGATTTTCTAACCCACTAGCACTGTGTTAACGATAATCCCAAAGATTCCGACAATGACCGACGATGATTCCGAAGTGATCTAGATGACCATTTGGAACTCGAGCTGACCACAGACTGTCTCCGTTTTGGTCGGCGTTCAATCCGCAAACCCGCGTCGCGGCGGCACCTCTGCTCTACTTAATTCCGCCAATCGGAGCAAGTTTACTAGGCCACCATTCGCGTGACGTAATCGGGGTGATTTGAAATTCGTGTGCACTGCGTCGGCACTTCCTTGACTTGCACGAGATGCGATGCGAACTGCAAGGCGATGTTTACGGCCCGTAATGGACCGAACACGGCTGGGTTTTAATGGACTCTCACTTGTGACATGAATAGCGGCTAATTGTCGAATAGTATTTGAATACAATTGAAAGTGAGCGCTAATTGATAATCAATAAGCCCACGCATTACGCCAAATGTATAACGACAATGGAACTTCATAATCATTCACAATCACAACCCAATTGGCTATTGCAACGTGTGAGAATCATAAAAATTATGTGCATATAATGTGACGGTGTGAAATTTGAAGCCAATTACCTATTTCTACAGTTTGGCGGGCAAATAAATATCAAGGTGGGTGCTCGGCGAAAATGTGTCAGCCATTATCAACACGTACAAGTGAAAGGCACACTAATATGTGATTTCAATTACTGAAACAGAATATAACACATTCTAAAAGCAAAGACGAACGATGCATTTGAAACAAACTGAACGCACAAAAGTGGTTATCGATTTTGCTATAGTGATATTGATTTGACGAGCAGCTGAAAGTTGAGTCTGGTTCGCTCCAAGGCGCCCACAATGAGTGACTGATTATTGTTTCGGTCAACCAAACTGACAAGCTCATCGCTCATTGTGTTGCCTCTTTCAGTCTTCTCTGTCAGTCTCTCTCAGTCTTCTGAACAAGTTTCCCAATCCAAGAGAGCGCGAATCTGCAGTCAGAAGTCGATCTCATGGTGCAAGATAAATACAATCCCACACAAATGCAGCGCACCACGGCATATGATCATACATGGGTGATTTGCTGGCACCACATTCAGCGGTAACTGTTATAAAATTGAACTGAAACGCTAATATCTTGAAGGCATCGCCTCGTGATGAACAAATACCAATTGTTTGGTGTACCCATCCTTTCACTGGAGCCCCGGGCCAAGGTTGCGTCGACTCGCTATGCAACAGTAAAGTCTTAAGTGTTCCTCTCGGTGTTTACAGTTACCTTTTTCACTACTCGCTCCGCGAACAATCGACTGTTTATCTCATTAGGACAGTTTGTTGTCGTATACTATACATCGGACTCGGAGTCTTGCCATGCCGGAATGATATTACAAATAACAACCTAATTGCCCGATGAATTTATTAAATGTCGCTGCAAGGATGACAATACCCATTGTGAACTTCTTAGTTTATAGTAGATGGGTACTTCAAGAAGATTAGATGTGCAGTGTTGGCAAATTTGCACAGCTGAATTGAGATTCAAAATAAAAATACTCATTGGAATACCCATGTTTGTCTCATCTGGTGATACAAAAGTGACTACCTATATAAGCTTCTCTCATGTAAATCCCAAATGACTTGTCCAGAGTTTCTAGAAATCTAGCTGCAGAACACGAAAGGAGCTAGCTCTTGATAATCCGCGAAGGTCTTCCGTAAAAACCACTGTATACGATGTTCATGCCTAGCTGTTTTTCTCTGAGCATCGAGAGTGTCAAAATACAAGAGCTATTTTAACCGTGGGCGTTTAGGATGCTTGGCATAAAAAGTATCTAGAAGTCTCGCCAATCCCAAGATTGGAAACTCGGCGTCAATTAAACTATTTGAATTTCCACCTCTTAGTAATTAAAATTAAAAATGCATTTTTTGTATCAATTTTTTGACTCAATCACTGCCGGATGCCATTCGATAATGCAACATTAAACAATGATTAAGCTTTCCCTTCCAGCTGCGAATGTGTTAAGACAAACACCTCAAGTTATAAAACGTATAGCCCTGAAAAGCGTGTGTCATTGCCATAACTGCTGATCAATGCTGCGATTCCTGGCGGCGTTCCTGAATGTCACTGGGCCCGACGCATCTTGCCAACAGTTCCATCTTTCTCTGTCACACACCAACTATCTAACAGTGACGACGACTTTAGCACTGACCCTCCCAGACGAAGCAAAATCCACCTTGACCCCGAGGGTCACCGACGACTTCTTATGCTCTGACACCGCGAGACAGTCGGCCCGTGTCGCAGGGTCTTGATCAAAAATTGCTTTCAGTTTCGAGTAGAAGATCCGGGTCAAAGTCATTACTTTACGGGGTTAAACGAATTGATCACTAGCACCCCGAGTAAAGGAAAACTGCGAGATGTGTTTAATAAACTGCACTTGACTGATGTTTTCCACATGTGGTCATTGGAATATGGATATAATATCATATTTTAATGTTTCCAATTATTATTTCATTACCTACCATGACTGATGTGTACACATTTTAAATTTAATTATGGAACAAATATTACACACAATTTAGTGCGATAACATTAACAACGGTTTGCTGCACATTTTAATTGGACTTTATAGCCGGAACATACATGAATAAACTGTTCAAACACCGGAAAGCACATTTCCCTGATCGAAGGAATAAAATTTAGTGAATAGAATTCACAGCTCCATGTTTGCGGTCGCGAATGTATCGATCCAGAGTTCTGTCGTGACTGACAGATATTGTAAACATTCAAGAAGAGCCCTCATTTTGATGTATATTTATACACAAGAAACCTGGTGTAGTCGCATTCGACCACGCAAAAAGGTACAACTGATAATAATAAGTGAAATTCGACCATTTGTTCGTGCAAAGAAAACCGTGAAAATGAAAGACCTGGTAACAGCCCTAAAGCCAATGTATTATGCGTCACTCGTTTTCGGTTTGGCGCCGTTTACATATCGCAAATCGTCGATAGAAATCACGCGTCGAAACACTTTGCAAAGTGTGCTAACAATTATCTTTGTTGCTTTTGGGCTTTTCATCCAACTCAAGATGTACTACTTCAAGTCGTGGCAGGGCTTCACGAACATCGTAGCTAACCTGGAAGTCGCTATGTGGAGTGTCATCATTGTGCTAAAACACGTGCTTGTGCTAAAAAATCGGCACAAAATAGTCGGAATCATGAAAGTGATTTTCGAACTGGATAAACAGCTGACAAAACCTCACACGGGCTTGGGAAAGTTTCCTTACAGCCAGCTATTCTGGAAGATATGGCTTCAATTAGGAATAGTCACAACTTTTATTGGGGCTCAGCACTTTTTTCCCGGTTCTGGTGACTTCGACCTACTCTTCTTTGTGTCAGGAATGTTTTGTAACATGGCTGCTGAAGTTGCTGATTTGCAGTTCATAAATCTCATCATTTTGGCCGGCTGCTACTTTAAAGTCATCAACGAACAGCTTTCAGACAATTCATCAAAGAAGATAGTCGATTTGGAAAAAATAAGAAGAGTCTCCGGTCTGCACGACGGCGTTAGCGACCTTCTGAAGAACATCGTCGACGCGTACTCTCTGCCCATGCTGATCGCTACGACCGTCATGTTTATGGAATTTACTATGGGGTTTTACGAAATAGTTTGGAATTATGCGATGAGAGATTACGCGATCATGCGATACTTCGTAGCATGGACTCTTTACAATTCTGCTAAAATTACATTTTTTTCTTATTTTTGTTCTAAAACGATTGAGAAGGTATATGCATATATCTTTTGCTCTCAATGCACCAAAGGATTAATTACTCGAAATCTAACAATGTGTTTGCGTATTTTAGGCAAATTTGACATCAAATCTATTACACAAAATAGCGACCACAAACTTGGATCCATCCGTCAAAAGAGAAGTAAATCAAAATGAAAGGAAACCCAGAAATCGAAGCATATCAGACACCCAACGAATAAAAAATTATCTGGTTTCGTTTTTGTTTCAGATAAAAATCTTCTCCCGCCAGATGCTACACAAAAGCGTCGAAATCAAACCGATGGAACTCTTCGACTTGAACATGACGTATTTATACACGGTAACACCCAGTCACCGAGTCGTTTCAAAACTGGCTGGTGTAAAGTCTGTTTTTCAATAGTCTATCTCTCTTCGTTGCCCCTTGTGCTCAGGTGTTCGGGACATCGGCGACGTACCTCGTTCTCATGATTCAGTTCGGGAATCTCGCTCAACTGTTCCAGCAAACAAACGGGAACAAGCCATGATCGGGGTCTGTTCATCGAGAGAGAAATGCATGGGTGTGCCCAATGCTTATTAAAAATTTTGAACATCTTCTTGACTTGCTATTTATTGGTCGCAAGCTTCCTCGATAGAAATGTAAATATAATCGATATATTTTTGTTCGCAACTGTTCAAATTTATTTGCTAGTCATTTCAATTGAACTGTCTGTCATATAGGCTGAATACCATCGATTTCGCGGATAGGCTGCCAGCTGTCAGAACTGTCAGCTGTCAAGCTGACATGGCCATACCTAAATTGAGCAAGTTATACAAACAAGAACTACTACACCAAACTGGGTAAGGTTGAACATGATTGATACTTCCATTAATAGGCTTGACATCCGTTTGGTTCCAATTTTATAGAGACAGGGTTTTCTGACTCAGTTAATTTGCAGGATTATGTGAATTTTTGACCAGCTGATTGGCGTGACAGCGTCTTACGTCCTTTTCAAGTTTCAATTCAGTGGCTTCTGAATCTGCCGCGTCGACTTCTTCAGATCATAAACTGATCTGAAGATCAAAGCCATGTTCAGATCCTCTTCTTGCCACGGGGGCTCTAAGGATTGAACATAGAGGAATTGAACAGGAAGGGATTAAACAGAGAGGAATTGAACAGGAAGGGATTGAACCCTGCAAATAGCATATAAGGAAATGTATATGGAATTTTTTTTATTACCTCACCGTATACTTGCTCATTCCATTGCATTGTTTACTTTCACTCATTGCTTCTATACTTGTAATTATTATTATTGCATTAACTCACAGTAAACTCAAAGGTACAGCAAAAATTGCATTTTTTTTATTTGACCTTTACCTTAAAGATAAGCCCTCATTCTACGTGAGTACTCATAGATAAAGATTGTAAATTTAATAGCTATTTGGACCTAGCGTAGAAGTACACTATCCACCACTATCCAGGTACTGGTTATACCTGTAAACTATCCACCTAGCAGGAGCTACCAACTATCAACAGCATCAACAACAGCATCAACAACACAACAACAACTGGCAACTTTCAACTTTCAACAGCAGCTTACAAGTATGCTAGCAACTTGCAATAGTATAGTCGGATCCAACCATAGAAGACAAGTCATCATTATCTGCTAGCAGGCCGTTTTGGCATCGGTAACCAGATACTTTGACCAAGTGCGCTAATTTCCATTCGCATGTCCGGTAAAACTTAAATTCTTTGGTTGGTCTGGACAATGGCAACATACCAGCAGCTATAATTGCAGCTGACTGCTAGCAAAGTAAACTATAAAAGTAAACCAGCATGGCTTTACCGTCATATTTTCATTTAATTGATTAATGGAAGAGTTATATTCCATAACATGAGTGAATTGATGTATACCGAAAGCAAACACAAGAAAACAAATGAGATCGCCTCGTGTCAACCCTTGAAATGGGTCAAGTAATGCATCTGGAATGCGTTCGTCTCGTCTCGTCAGAGGCCGGACGGACCCGTGGAAGATGGACGTCGCCGACCTGAGGACGGAGACGCTACCCCTGTACCGCGTGTCTCAGATCTTCGGCCTGGTCCCCTTCTAGTACCCCCGCCAGACAGCGGTCCAAAGGCTGGCACACCGTTTCGTTTCGGTCGCCTTTCTGGCCACCGGACTGTTCTTTCAACCGAAATGGTATTTCATTAAAAAAAATTGGCGTGTTTGCAATACGTCGCCAATATCGCAGTCATCATTTGGAGCTCGTTAATTGTTATTAAACATTTGCTGGTCATTAAAAATCGCCACAAAATGATTGAAATCTTACGAGATATCGAAGAAATTGACAAAAATGGGTTATTCTTTGGAATATCGAAGAAATATCAATACGGCCTGCTATTTTGGAAGATTGTGGTCCAAATCATCTTCGTGTTCACCGGCTCGGTCTTTTCTTCCATGATCTCCAGCGTGGAACGCTGACACCATCCGATATGCCTTCCTGATATGCACCAGCTTTGGCAACGAAGTGGCCGACCTACAGTTCACCAATTTGATAATCTTCACTGGCTACTTCTTCGAATCCGTCAACGCCCACTTGTTGATAATCTGCCCTAACCCAAACGTGCGTCCATCAGAAGCCTGGCCGCTCTGCACGGGTCCTTGTGCGACCTCCTGAAGCGCGTTCTTGGCGCGCACGCGTGCCACATCCTGATGACGACCACGTCGTTGTTCCTGCCCAGCAATTTTGTAACTTTTACGTCATGCCGTTATCGGTTCTGATGGATGAAATCCCTATTTTTGTCCACGCTATTTTGTTACTTTCAAAGTTGAAACCGAGAACAGCAAAGTCAGAGTTACGTAATCGCGCAGTGCTGGGGCTGCCGGTGAGCCGCTATACGTCCTGGTATGGGCGTGGTGCAAGGGGCAGGTCATGCGAGTCTTCAACTTCGCCTGCTGGACCACCAACTCGTTGGTGAAAATCTCTTTCGTGGCACGCTATTGCTTCGCGACGTCAGAGCAGGTATTTGGTGAGGAAACTTTATGTTATTTAATGCCTGCGTACAGGGGACGATACAGGCTAACGTAACATCGACCATTCTGCACAAAATACGAACTATGAGTCTGAGTCCTTCAGTCAGAAGAGAGGTAAAACAGTAACAAAATAGTAGGTCGTAAGGTGATTTTCAATGAAACATAAATCGCATTTTTAAGTGACCTGTGCATTTTAAGAAATTATGTGTAATATCTTGTGCGATGTGTAATAACTAATAAACTTTAGTTTTCAGATGAAATTCTCTTCCTGCCAGCTTCTCCATACCAGAGTGAAGTTGAAGTCCATGGACCTTTTCACAATAGAATTGACATATCTGCACTCGGTAAGTATTATCTCGATCACGGTCCAAGCGTATCCATCAACATTTGAACTTCTGAATCTGAGTCTGACCGACATTTGTTACAGGTCATAAGCGTCACAGCATCGTATTCAGGGATTATGATACAATTCGGAGACTGCGTTAGTTTTTAATATTATTTATAAAACTTGTTCGTTTCGTCAATTTAACATTAGTAATTTTAACAAGCACCTATTAAAACTATACGAAGCAGGTGGGTGTTCAAACTCAACAAATTCTTGAAATTCAGCTTCTTTTTAGCTCTGATCTTACAAACAAAAGGCAAGAAACATAAGTGGATAACTTACAAAATGTCCAAATACACAGCTAAAGCATAGTTCAATGCCAGGCTTCCGAAGTAACATAAAATGTGATGGCAAAGGTAATAAACTCTCCCGTGGTCTATCATGGACCATGGTACCATTTAACCTCGTTAGTGCGTTTTCGTCTTTTGAACATCTTGGTCAGATATTTACATCGCGTGCGATCGTTTTTTCGGCAGCGATGTGAGAAATCAATTACTAACATAGATTTTTCTCACAACTAACCAGTATTGTGAGAGGCAATCCATTTTGTTTGGCCTTGACCCGATGAAACGTTGACTTCTACATCAGGTAAACGTAAACCCGTATAGATAATATTGATCAATAATAAAAAAGTAATGTAAACTTTACGCAAATGGTTTCAAATATTAGAGTGCGGACTAGGGGACGAAATTATTTGGATTAGAAATCGAAAGTATAAAATATGCAGTAACAATGTAAAAAGCCAAAGCTTCAATTTGTTGATCTGCGTAGCCATACTAAAGGAAGTTGTTTCGCAGGTTGTATAGCAATTAGCAATACACAATTATTAAACAGAGCGCAAACATCGTTTTCAGTTCATATTTCAACCCATTCTTGAACCCACCATGAACCGCCTGGCCAATATGTCACGGATCGACGATCTTTGGACGGCGTCGTTACCGTTGTACTACGCGTCGCTAGTTTTCGGACTGGCGGCGTTCACGCACACGCCGTCGGACACACGAATCACGTGGCAGAAAACGGTGCACAGCTGTGTGTCAATCGTCTGCGTTGTGGCCGCGTTCGGCTATCAGCTGAGCACGCACTGGTTTGTGCGCGGATTCGACTTCAGAACCGTCCTCACGAACGTCGAAGCGATAAGTTGGTGCGCGGGGGTCACGGTGAAATACGTGCTGGTGTTCGTGAACCGCAAGAAAGTTGTCAAACTTTTGCATTCGATCGCCAAAACCGAAAAACACCTAGTCATACACGTGAAAAACAAAAATCAACATTACGGGTTGATGTTTTGGAAAATAATACTCCAGTTCCTCATAGCCTCGCTAGGCATATTGATGGTAATTGCCACTCAATTTTTGGGCTCTAAGCAGCACGACCCAATCTCGATTGTGTTCATGTTGATCATTGGGATTGCACATGAAACTGCCGATCTGCAGTTCATGAACCTAATCATTCTGGCCGGGACGAACTTCGAACAGATTAACCAGGCAATCTTAGCTAGTTTCCGGCAGGAAGGATCCGCCTTGACTGTGACAGCTATCAGGGAGTTGGGCAACCTACACGATGCGGTCTGTGACGTGCTGAACAGCGTCTTGGACATCTACGCCCTCCAGATCTTGGTGTCAGTCACATCAATGTTCACAGAGTTCACATTTGGAATGTACTACTTTATAACAACGCTGCAGTCCTACAAAAATGACTTGCAGAAGGTCATGGAATGCTTAATGTGGGCTTTTTTCACCCTTACAAAGTTCAGCTTTGTTACATTCTACTGCGCGTGGACAACAAAAGAGGTAACGCGCTACAAAGTCTGCTAACATCGTATTTGGGAATAATTATTTTTAACCAGATCACCTAAAAAGATTCGCATTTCGTTCTGGCATTTCGAAATCAAGTGTTCTAAGTTTTTCATGCATTTCCTCAGGCGAATTTGGCGCCAACGCTGTTGCACGCATTTCCAACAAGACATTCAAGTCTGGACATCAAAAGAGAGGTGAACACAAAAATCAACGAGCACAGCGCTAATGATGCTCGGTTTTACCAAATCTTTCTACTCCTATTTGAGATCCCAACTGGGAGCTACAACTGAATTCAGCCAATCACATGCAACGAATTCAGTTGTAACTGCTAGTTGGGATCTCAGCTAGGAGTTGAAAAACTTGGTGAAACCGGGCCTGAATAAAATATTTAGCATATCAATTGTTTATACGGATTAATTCGAGAAAATTACCCCCTTCGAGAAGATGAACAAGCAACAGGTACAGGCCGCTTATAACGGAATGCACATTATTTTCAGATAAGGGTGCTTTCGATGCAGATGCGGCACAGGAAAGTCCTCTTGACGGCAAGCGACTTGTTCGCACTGGACTCGACTCTGTTTTTCTCGGTGAGTTGAGGCGACTGCGAGGCAACCACGATCGATCATTGGACGTTGACGATTGGACGTCGATGATTGGACGTTGATGATTGGACGTTGATGATTGAACGTTGATGCAATTGGAATGACGGAGTGATTCAGAGCCATGGTTAGATGGTGGTAAGGTGTTCGGTAATGCTCTGATGAGACTGACTTGCGGTCCTAAAAAGAATTGTACGTCTATATTGAACGTTGATGATTGAACGTTGATGATTGGACGATGATGATTGAACGTTGATGATTGAACGTTGACGATTGGACGAATGTGTTTCCGCTTGGTTCCAGATGGTCCTCGCCTCAACGTCGTACCTCGTTTTCATGGTGCAGTTCGACGGCGTCCACCTCGACCGCGAAGAGCGTTCCAAGGCGTAGAGCGCCCAGGGCAATGCAGGGCAATCCAGATCAATCCAGGGGCAATGCCCAGGGCCAAGACATATTTGTGCAAAATTCAACATTTTCAACTTGGTCTTATACTGCTCGATACACTTTTTTATCCACCACAATAAGCTTATACGCTCATCTTCAGCGCAACTCAGCGAAGTCCTGGTGTAATCGCACATGATGTCTATTTCGTGAGATGGTGGGGGGGGGGGGGGGGGGGAGGGGGGGGGGGAGGGGTTAACTGATTTTGTGTCTTATTGTGATCAAAGCCTTGCGACTTCCCGTAGGACCTTTTTTGTTGTTCTTGTCCCCCAAATTGGCCCGCCATTGTTGCAGTGCTCGAAGCAATTACGCTTAAGAACTTTTGCACTTTTGAACCTTATAGAACCCTGAAACCGTAGAACCTTTGGAACCTTCCATATATTTGGAACCTTGGGTCCTTGGAATAACACGTGGAACATGGAACATGCATATTATATCTATGAACCACAGTGTAAAAGTAAAACAATTCCTAATTAATATTGTTACATATTATACTTATAAACACGATATTTATTAAGTCCACAATATTTTTGCTGATTACACCTCATGCCTCATTTGCGGGAGGAAAGAACTTAACTTAAACGTCTTTAACTGAAAAACGTTTTTAACATCAGTCCAGCTATCACCCTTGATAAAGTAACTAGCATATGTTATACGAAACGTCGGGAAACCAGTGAGACTTTTGATTTAGCATTCAAATCCCAGTTTGAAATCGTTTTTTTCAAGATAAATGTATAGTTCCCAATCACTCATAAAGTGATGGCAAGTATCTTTCGATCTTGATCCCCGCATCATCTGAGCTCCACCGGCTGGATCGGTGTACTTCGAACGCGGAAGGATGATGGGTGTGAATTGGTTTTGCAAACACGAGTCAATGGCGGCGTCCAGGAAGAAAGTGTATCGCGACCGCTAGGCGCACTTAAGCGGGTAATAAAGTTTTATCCATCATCTCACTGCACAATTGGACATGTCACGTTCGGTTATAGGTACTTACTTTTGTGTCGCAGATCGATGGAAAATGCGTAATGAATGCGTGTGCCCGCAAAAACATTTGTGCATGTGAATCCTATTTATATTATTTTGTGGTTCATGAAGAAAAATAAATTAGTGCAGCATCCACTTCTTATTTCAAGTTATAGTTTCTATTTCTTTAGCCATAGTAACCTGCTGCTTGTTTTATAAACCGAAACAAAAAAGTGATTATGGTGACACTCAAAAGATATATCAATATTGCCAAATACATGTTTAAAGATATTTGAAGAACTCGGCTCATAAATTAAAATCTTGCTCAAATTCTTCGAGTATCAGAAAAACATCGCCTATAAGCGAGTTTTAGTGCTGGCTGCAAAAATATATTGTACTGCGGAGAGAAAGGTATACATCATAGATTAGTCAAGCACGCTGAACGTACTTTATAGGTACATATATGCATTGGCAATAGCAGCCTCAATCGTTAGTAGACGCTATTTCGGTTGCATCAAATGAAATGATAATTAGGGATTAATTGATGCGTTATGACAATAAGCTGAGCGACCTTTAGCCTCTTGGAGCTTAAACAAAAAGTGCTGTCTCTTTTTTATCTTATTTAAATTACGAAAGCTCGTAATTGGCTATTCATTTTTATTATTATGTACACAAATTAGCCTCCCAAAAGTGTTGTCCATTCCGGGATTTGAACCCGGGTCCCCAACTTTCGCGGCTGGTGCTCTAACCGCTGAGCTAAATGGCCATTAAATTTGGGAGAAGTAATTTGCATACAGGGTGAGAATTGAATGTCCCCAGGGGGGTATGGTCCAGAGTCTACGAATACTCGTAATTTAATACGAATATTTTAATATAATACGAAATAATTTAATACGAATACGAGCTTTCGTAATTTAAATAAGATAAAAAAGAGAATTCAACGCATCCAACGTTAATTTGGAGTTACTCGAGGTTGAATGTAAAATGTGGTTGCAGTATAGCATCACGCGGTACCAGAGCCACTATGAGTATTCGTAGACTCTGGACCATACCCCCCTGGGGACATTCAATTCTCACCCTGTATGCAAATTACTTCTCCCAAATTTAATGGCCATTTAGCTCAGCGGTTAGAGCACCAGCCGCGAAAGTTGGGGACCCGGGTTCAAATCCCGGAATGGACAACACTTTTGGGAGGCTAATTTGTGTACATAATAATAAAAAAAAAAAAAAAAAAAAAAAAAAAAAAAAGTGCTGTCATTTTTTAACCATTAAAATTTCAGATAAAACTGTCTGCTTTCTAAACGTGGAGATGCACCGCGAGCTTCCGGCTTCGAGTTTTCAAACGCGTTCCATTAGTTGTGTCCAAAGTGATGGGTGGAATTAATCGGCATTCTGCAGCATCAAATTTCATCAATCAAGTTATCAGTAAAGATGTTTAAAGAGATAATAACATTATAAAATGGTAATTTTAAATTAGTTTTATCCAAAATTGATCTTTCATGCCTTGGTATTACTTTTGACATTTCGCTATACCTATACTATACTATGCCTATTATGCATGTGATGGTTCTCTGTAAATTGTTTTTCATGACCTATTGGTATTACTCACACACGTAAGCGCGGTTTCCGATGAATGTGTGGCCAAATTATCGCATAGACCGCATAACGAGCTAAAAATAGTGTACTTCTCGCAGCTATAATATTTGTTCGGATACAAGTATTTCTGTCCACAAAAGAAACGTCTTGAGCGAGGCGCATGGGCGTGCGCTTTGTTCTCGTCGTCATGTTAATTGTTCCTCGCCGCAAAGGTGAAGGTTTCCCTGAACGAACGGATAACTGCAAAAAACGAGCAAGAAACAGCACCAACTCAACTAGCAAATTCGCTCGCGGCTTCTTTCCCTATCCAATCATGACCTTTCCCACCGAACCCTGGCATTGATGCTTTGTAGATATTAATTATTGGACCACGCCGCCATTGTTTTCTGATTGGCCCTTGCACATTCGTGCAAGCGTCACGCTATACCATGCAGAAACAGAAGCTTCGAGCTGAGCGCCCGCTTGGCTTCTTGACCTTTGCCATTCAAAAGAATACTTCGAACATCTTTGCACACCTTCAAGGTCCACCGAGGCATCACATTACTTAGAAGAAGACACGACAAGGCTACATTCTGGCAATAAAACAGGGATTTAGCTGACAAATGTCTGCAGCCGATCGGCAGAGTGGTATATCTCTGGGAGCGAGCTTCACAGAGGTGGCTAGGCCGGATCTAGCTTCGCCGGCTCGCGGGGCAGAAATTTGTATCGCCATGGGTTAATTGCGAAAACGTTAGGTTAATGCTTGTCCGGCGCGGTGGTGTCCCGGACGGGTCAAGGCAAACGGGGACGAGTTGTTTATATTTATTGGCCAGAGCATTGCAACTGTAGTGGCCTGCGATGGTGGTTGCAATCGGAACTGACTGTTAGAGCACGTACACGCTCTGAGAATTGAAATGCGCGAGAGGAGATCTTGTTTTAGTATTCGTTTGATGATTCCTCCGATGATCCGACTCTGGAGCATCGCTGATGAATGAAGTTGTGGAAATCGAATCAAAATTCAAGGCACATTACCATCGTGGACCCATGATACTGCGCGGTCGGCCTTTGTTGCACCATTACGAGGCTGTATGGCGACTTCGCCTGCGAAATTTAGAGAAGTGTAAATGCATTTAAATAATAGACTAGGGCTTCGCAAACGCAATATGTGTTGCGTTGAAGATGAGCGTAATAAAGGCCGTTATCAGGTTATCAGTGGGCCCTATGTGCTTCGCTAACAATACGCTTAAAATGTACCAGATCATTGCCTTCTCGAAAAATCTAATCACTCCTAAATTTAGACGATTATGACCTTCCTTTTTTTCTCTCTGAGCTGTCAGATGGCTAAAATATGCTCATTTTGGGCTCATTGGATAATGAAAATAAAATACAAAGTTGCAACTTATGCCCAAGGGATTTGTAAGATTTCTGACGCGGATTTACTTTCATAAACGAATTTGACTAAACTTGGAAACCAAGGCTAACTAAACTAAGTTAGTTTCCAAGGAAACGAAGGAAACCGGGCTCTTATTGAATCAGGCGTCAAACTACGAAAAAAACACTCCAAAAATGCGAATAAAACCAAATCGGATCGTCCTACCGACTAAAATTTGCGAACATCATAAATATCAATTAGGTCATGCTTAGAAAATTTGGAAAAGATGTGTTAAGAACTTTGACATTTACAGAGATTCAACATTAGGAAAAATCGAACAACTTCGTAAAAATTGATTTATTAAAAAAGTTCTTAGCCGATATTTTCCAAAAACGCAAGGGATCTAAGTTGATAACAAAGATAGGACCTCTGTACATTTAATACAACTCGGAGGAGGCTTTTGATCTGCTGAGCTCGCTCATCCAAATACAAACTAACAAAATAACACACACAAGTGTTTTTTTTTTTTAGAGTAGTGAAATTGAAGATTTCGCTGCGATCTCTTCGCTCGCTACGCTTATCAAAAACCATCGATATGCTGGCTCGAATTATTCAAATCACAATATATTTGGTCATTCATATTTACTTGTTGTCCACACCGTCTTCGATATTTCAGCTCAAATTTACCAAGAACTGTTTAAATTCGCTCCTCTAGGCGAGTTTCATGCATCACCCGCCCTCTTCTTCCCAAATGTAGCTATTGTAGCCTTTCAGTTATTTTTTTAAAGAATATTTCACCGTAAGTTGTCCACCAATATAGCAAACTGCAATTAGAAGTTTTTCTTGGAAGATTTCATTAAATTTTGACAAAAGAATCAAGGACATCATAGGCTTCAAGGACATTTAAAATATATCTGATCCTGTCCAAGCTATACCATGCCTTTTCCCTCCTTGCTTTTAATGTTCCTTATTTATATTGACACGTAATAAAGCAGTGATTAAAATAATGCGAACTTATCCAAGTGTATATGGTAATAGTTGGTGTCAGTACTGTGTCAATTGCCATAATTGCTATAAGTATCTGGGAGTGTCAAGTGCTCGCCACGAAAATCACAAACATAATGAACGTAACGTTATCGCGTTACATTCTGAGAAGGTCATGCAAATTAAGATGTAAATTTCTTCGGTCGCTCGTCCGGGCCACGATCGGTATTGCGCCCGAACGCGCCGGCACTGCACATTTGCCGGCGCTGGGGTACACTTTCACTCCAGCGGGCCGCGCAAAGATCAAATGAAACGCGGCGGCGGCTAGACAACGGGAAGAAAGTTTGCGGTTACTAGTGTATATAGGTGCAGTCGAAGCTTGAGTAGACTTTATAGATTTTCCACGATGGTTTTGTACGTATATCGTGAACCCCCACACATCCGCTCTTTTGGAGGTACAAGTGCACTCGCATTTGTAATCGAAGGCCGGAGTTACTATACGTTGCCAAAGAGATGTGACCCACGACGCCCAGAAGCATATTGTATTCATTTTTGAATTTTATTATATATTCTAATGGACATATATGGATATAAATGAATGAAATGGACAATTAAATGAAATTTTGTATTATTTGTTTTGAAGCCAACAGTCATTTGCATCATTTGGTTTTATCAATAATTATATCCTGCATTCCCGTTTATCCTGCAGTCTGCATTCTATGCACTTGGGTTGCATTTTCTTATTGTTTAATTTAAAAAAAAAATCGAATGAAAATTGTGAATATTGATTCTAAACCCGATCTTGATTATTATATACATTTGAGATTGGGCTTAATTGCGCTGATTTTCTCACATGCAACTTCACATACCAAAATGCAAAGTACTAACACAAGTTGAAGTGTACATTACACCTGAATTGCGCCGATCAAACCTTTGACTAAATTGCCATCTTCTCCGAGTACATTTCAACAAAACCGCACGAGTGATGTTCTCGAGTTGTTGTCCCAATACTTAGCGCATAATTGTTACACTGGCACGGGCAATGTCTTCTAATCTCGACGCTATTTGACGCTTGGTCTCCCACTAATGTGCCGAAGATGTCCCGGCGAACTCCAATTTATCGTCGAGAAAGTACCTCGGTGCATTCGCGGCGGCAGCACCCACGCTTTCCCAGCGTCTTGGTCTTGTCTGGCTTTGTAATCATTTGGGAACAAGTGTCTTTGTGCGCGTAGGGGTGATTGATTTGCAACAAAAAAATGTCAACGAAAGTTCACGAGTTTAGAAAACCGAAAGTGCGGTGTTTTTGGTACTTAGTAAACACCAGGGTCAAACTACTTTGACCCTAGAACGACACTCTTTTCGAATTATACAATTAAAGTGCTCAAAGTTGTTTAGTTTTATAATTATTGTTAATTAAAGATGATACCCTATAGCTTGTATGCTTGGACACAATTTCAAATAATGTAGACTGGCTTGAATGCTGAATCACCTTATAAGTACATTTACTATGACCGACTATATTATGTCGGATTGAAGCAGAAAAGGGTAAATCGAGGAAAACTAGAAAAGCTCTTAGAAAGGTTCCTTGACATTTTCAAGCTCAGCTGGGAAAATTCTTTTTGCCATGTCGTGGCTGCGTATAAGACAAGAAAAAAAAACTTGCGCAGCCGCAGTAGCATGAATCACAGAACGCACTCGTTTCATCCAAGACCAAAAACTCTGCAATTCATTATCATTGCATTTTTAGAATCTATCAGTTTGTTTTTTATTTGTTTCAAATATAGATTTTTTGAATATACATGATGCGATTATTTAAAATATATATAATTTTTTTAATGTTTTTTCGTATAATGTAGTATTCGAGATGGACATTGTTACTGGTTTAAGCAGATACCAGGATACAATAGATGCTAGGGACGCGAAGGACCAGGAACCGGAACCGGGAAACGAACCCGGGACCTCCTGATTTCCGGTCTGGTGCTCTATACCATCTAAGCAGTCAGGAGGCGCATTATCCCGCTTCACCGGGTGGGATCAGGGCATCTTCCAAGGAGACTAGTCTCATTCGGAGATGTATGTATCTAGAAATGTCACAACAATGAATATCACACTCGATAGGTCAGTTCTGTTCGCGTGAGAGGTTCGGCGACCATATAAAGCGAAGGAATCCTGACGTTCGCGTTGCAACGTCCTTCGGAAGAGTCGTTGCAATCCGGTGGACCTGTGGTGCTCTTCGACAGAAGCTGGCAACAGGCAACGGTTGTCAGCTGACCCCCCCCCCCCCCCCCCACCACAAACCCTTTGCGGCACCAGGATTCCAAGGAATGCACCAGAGTCCATTTCCAATATCAAAACGGTACGTAGCAAGTCACCAGAAAACTGTCGAACTTGGTAAGACGTATACCTATCCAGGCTTTGGGACATCCGAGTGTACACGCCCCGCCCCCCACACCGGGTACCTAGGTTCTCAGACTCGAGAGCTCCTGAGACTTCGCGCCGTCATGTCATCTTCATGGAGGAAGGATGGACCCATGCCTATTTGTTTCATTAACCAGGACAAAGCCATCAGATAATATATTTCACATCTTGGCATTCGCAAAAAGACTACTGTTCTCTACAAAATATACTTATTATTTCTCTATAAACGCTCTAGATTCTGTACGTATCCAGCAACAACAACAAAATCTCATCTCGAAAATGTTTTCAAAGTATGCAACATTATCCCTGTCCTCATGACACTCTTGGCCAAACCTTTGGGTTTAAAATCATCAATCACAAATCAGGAATAACTAAAGCACAAGAAACGCGAATCTGGGCTTGCACTTTTGAGTAAAACTGGCTGGAAATTTGTTAGTACCCAACCGAAAATGATAGGGTACGGACTCAATAAAGGACGAATTAGCTGCAGAAAATTTGTCACTTTAATAATCCTGGAGTGTTTTATATCCTCTGTAACTTCGACTGTGAATATCTAAAATGGCGAGTTGTGAAAGCATATATTATTGCAGGCAGCCATTGACCAGTCTCATTAAGGCGAAAGAAACCCATGACCAGTCCCAATAAACGCTTTCCACGAGAGATCCAGCCAATGGCAGCCCAGCCAAAACTATAAAACCGATTCATTTTGTCTAAATGCTAATAATTTCTCGCAGACCGCTGACTCCCATAATGTCTGCCCATAATGTGAGCCGCCAAGGGCCTTCTCCCCTCAAGGTTCCCCAAGGGTCCCCCGAAGGGCCCCCTTTCCTCAAAGGGGTCCTCGAAGGGCCCCCTCCCCTCAAGGGGCTCCCCAAGGGTCCCCCGAAGGGCCCCCTTTCCTCAAAGGGGTCCTCGAAGGGCCCCCTCCCCTCAAGGGGCTCCCCAAGGGTCCCCCTAAGGGCCCCCTCCCGACGCCCGGGGGTCCAGCTCGTCCTGCGCGTCTTCAGTGCCGCTTCTGCAGAGACGTCTCGGTCTCGCGTTATCTCCCCCCACCACCAGCAGCCCCAGTGGTCCATCCTCCGACTTCGCGGAGACCGACGCATCTGCAGCGCCCGACGTATAAATACTTTCTACACGTATTTATGCGGCTATTCATGTTTTCATAGCTGTGCATACCCATCGCTGGCAGAGAGGATTAATTTACCCTGTTTCGATAGAAAGGGTGAGTACCTGCCATTTTCCATGCTGATTGGTGCGATTTTTCACGTGTTTATTGTGGGGTTTTCGCGGACTCGATTTTGTCTTAGCTTTCAGTTTGGTTTCACGGAGGGAAAATTATTTTGAAATCTGTGTATGTATATAGTTTTGAGCCTTGTATATTATCTTTCAGTCTGGTTTCACAGAGGGAAAAATTATTTTGAAACCTGTATATGTATAAATCATAGTTTCAAGCTAAAGCTCAATTTGAATGAATTGCAATAGGAGCTTTTCAAACGGACTTCGTATAGCAAACAATGTATTTTGGAGGACTGAGTGCAAGGTGTAGCTTCACGTTGCAACGCTTGACGGAAGATTGACATCGAAACGCATTGCTCGACTCACGAAATCGATTTCCTTCTGCGGTACATATATACTACCTATTCATATGTCCCGTTCATCAATCAATCATAAGGGGTGGAAACGTTAACGTATAGTACCTTACGTATCATGTGTCTTGATTATTATAGTGTGGGAATGTGCATAACGAGCAAGAGGGATAATAATGACTTTAAATTTTCTTATCAAAAGGACATAATTAACAGTGTATAGATATTTTAAAAGAGTTAGTTTAGATAAAATCATGTTGTGAAACACACCAAATGGTGTGGTGCAACATTTTCTGAAAATTGCGAGTAAAACGGTACCGCGCATGTCGTTAACACCAGACGGGCTGCGTTTCGATTTCCATTTTTCAGATTTTTGCGAGTTTTTGAAAAATTACAGATACCTATAACTAGCGAATGTGCAGCACAGAAGAGACAAAAATTGTGAAAATAGCCCGTTTTTTTTTGGTTTATTGTATTTGTGCATGATATTCCTAAAAAAAACTCAAACCTCTATGAAGATTTGATATTTTGTAAGTATTCAGATACTGTAATCAAGATCGACAAACCGGTGGGGATAAAGGAGCTAGATAAAAAGTACTCAGAACACAAGGAAAACATCGGCCGGAAAACCACTAGTCACTATTTTTGTAGTGATATTATCGTTAATAACCATATTTTCTTAGAACGGCTAGCAAACAAAATAAGAAATAAGATCTCCCGCCAAAGCATTACGCATTATATCGATTACTGGTCGATTAGTAAATGTGCAGGTTTATGAATTTTTGGGGGTTATTTTTCGATTCAGGTTCTGAAAGAATATGCCTCGAATTAGATGATTGGTGCATGTATTGTTAATATCGTATTTCTTTGCAAAGAGCCTCAATATGAAATTTCTTACACTCATGTCTACTTGTCCTATATCTTTAGCACTAGTTTTGAAGAAAACTATTTCAATCTGGGGTTTGAATGAAAACTTTAGCATATGTTAAGATACGTCAGGAAAATAGCAAAACTTTTATTTAGCATTCAAAACCCAGGTTGAAATAGTTTTTTTCAGAGACTAAACATGTCGCGAAAATGAAGATGGTCCATCACAAACAAGACGTCTGGTACCATTGCCCACCTGTGCTTTGTTTCGCAGGGCCCTGGATCAGGCCATGAGGCTGCCATTGCTGACCTATGCTTTGTTATGCAGGGCCCTTGATCAGGCCATTAGGCTGCCATTGCTGACCTATGCTTTGTTATGCAGGGCCCTTGATCAGGCCATTAGGCTGCCATTGCTGACCTGTGCTTTGTTTCGCAGGGCCCTTGATCAGGCCATGAGGCTGCCATTGCTGACCTGTACTTTGTTTTGCAGGGCCCTCGATCAGGCCATGAGGCTGCTACTGTCGGTGTTTCTTCTGCACGTAAGTCAAACCATGTCCAAATCGATCTCATACGTCACGATTACGACCCCAAGAAACACAAGTACACACTTGAAAAGTATGTCTGAATCACCTTGAAAGATATGATGAACGCATGCTTGTCAATCGTCTTCCGATTCTTAGCGCGTGCATCGCGTAATTAGCATGGATATTGTTGCGAGGCGTCGACAGAGCCATTACTGTGCAACACCGACGAGATTTCAGATTTATAGATGCATTGAACAAGTAAGTGGATGACGGGAGTTGATCTATTTGGCTTCCGCTTCTGCATGTGAATTAAAGATGAAACTCATCGATGCGCTAACCAGTGCGTAAAGAAATCCAGGGGGAAGGTTTTGTTGGACGTAAATCGCACAGAGCAGCGTCATTTCACGAAATTTGAAAGTCTTTAATTTCGAAATATTAAGTTTCAAAAATGTCCAACCCCCTGTTGGGACGCAGTCACAAATGCAACATGACATTACATGACCTTATCGAAATATCAAAATTAACCACAAAGAACATAATTTAGTTTCAATTCAAGGGCTAAAGCAAAAGAATTTACATATTGTTGGCCATAATATTCCAATGGATTCACCCAGAGAGCCGTGATGTAATGCCACCATGTGATCCATGATGTAATGCCACCATGTGATCCATGATGTAATCCATGAGCATCCCGCTCCGAAGCGCATCCAGCGTTTAAATCGGGAATCGATCTTGTCCCATGCGTTATATTTGCCTGCATCGGGCTTCAAGTCAAACGTGGACTGGCCGCTGAAAGCGAGTGCGCCAAAACACGGTCTAATGCTATGCAATTACGTTTGATTTGCCCGATAAACCGAATCTTCACGCCTCGCGAATCCGACATGCAAAACAAACAGAGTGGGCGGCGAGACGAACCGATTCGCCATTCCTGGTCGAGTGTGTTCATAATTTGGTGTACTACAACTTTGGAAACGAATTCCCATGACCGTTTATTTCACGATCAATCTCAATCGGAAGGTAACTTACCGGAACATAATAAGATCCCGAGGCAAAGATTACAAAATACCTGTCAGAGGATTGATACATTTCGCTTTAGCATGCCGTGTTTGTGATCGCGGTAAGGTAGATGAAGACGTCCTGTACACGCAAATTAATGCTCGGATCCCGAAATTTCAAAGGCAATAAAGTAGGCCGATTGATTTCCCTTGTGTGCGGTCGCCTTTCGTACATTGTTTCCCACTTCAGCGCGAGTGTTCTATCGACGGAGATCCATTGTATTGACGCGTTGCGTGTCTGAATGTATAGTATAGAATGTAATTGACCAATTACACTTATTACGAAATGCAAGATCATTGCTCATCCACAAACGGAGTAAATAATTACTTCAATTAACGTACGGCAGTGTGAATGTACATTATTGGAGTTATCAGAGGCACCTGCCCGGCGACTTTGGTGTACACGACTAGGCTGGCTGACACCAATAATTAAATTCACACGTGGGTTCAAAAGGGCACGTGCACTAACAGAAAGAGAGAGTACATGGATAAATCAGGCGTCGTTGCCGAGATAGCCTAATCGTCGTGCATACACCATAATCTGGAAGCACGCTATAGTGTAGTGCCAAAACTCGAAATGGCTTTAACACAGAAATGCAATAATATCAAATTGCAAAGGTGAGCACGTGAATTATTAATTGGGTATAAGCAGGTCAAAAACTCTTACCTTTGCCATGTGCGCTTTTGGTATCCGAAACTCGGCTCAGTATAACTCTCACCATCAGATGCATGCCGTCTGTAGCACAATATTGCAAACTCTATCTAAAAGTAACACACACTTTGAAATGCATTCAACGCATATCCCCAACTCCAGGATGATCATTGTATAGGTAGGCCCGACAACCTATATCATCCGTTGCAAATTTCGTACTGATATTAATGGTAGGGAACGTTAATGGCAATTACCCTATGCTTCGAAAATCGTTTGTGACTGGCCCTGATTACCGAAGCTAGAAAAATTTTCTATCGAACTGAGGTAAAGTCCCGTATTATATCCTTGTTAAGATGCACATGTTTTAAGCTTCGCAGCCCCTCTAACCATTCCGTGCTGGTAATAAGAGTAACAATATCTCTATCAATTATCTTTAATTACAATACAGAGGGTATGCAATGTCAACAGTGTAATAAGGTAATAGGGTAATAAATAATACATGGTCATTAATTAACCCATAGCATAAACCGTGGCTAATATAACTAAGTTAAAACAGGTACGAGATTAACGAAGTAATATCCAAAATCCATCATAAAAATGCAAGTGGCTGGAATAACATAATAGGCTCTATTGGAAGCACGAAGTAGTGATCAATCTCAATTGTCGGGTCTTTGGCTCTGACCAACGCTTACGCATTTACCTACCTTTGGGATCTTTGATGAATCATGACTTAAAACTTATGCAACATACGTATACCTACAAGATGTCCAGGTAATGACAGTATAAATCTTATTTAATTACGGCCTTAGCTAACTTGCAACTGGTTGATGAAACCTGTAGCCGAGTGCTTGGCATGACCAGCATCGACTGAGCCATCGAAACGGTCCATCACGATGATTCGAAAGCCGTGTTGTTTGGCCAGGTCAAACACTACCATGCCACATCCATAGCCTTGTTGAAATGATAACAGAATGATTACTATACCGGAGTGCATACACAGCTTACACGCAATTGTCACTAGAGCTAATAACGATGTGAGGCAACCTATCAATTTGCACCTCTCGACGAGAAAGTTCTTAGCAAGAAAGTTACGATATGTCAAGCAAAGTTATTCACATATTCAATTTATCATAAATATATAGTCTATTATAGTTCGATATTTAAATCTAAACGATTACAATGAAGCAAGGCCACGCCTTAAAGGGTTTTTTCGTTACCTTTGTTATGTGCAATGAGAATATGAGAAAAAACCTTTCGTTTTCATTCTCGGAAAGAATCTGGATAAGCATGCGTCGACCTTTAGCTTTTACTGACGAAAAAATAAAAACTTCGAACGTCTAAATTACCTAATGTATGAAGACGTCGCTTGCCTGAAAAGTAAAAACTCAGTTGTGCGTCGTTACGCAACCCGCGCTGTGGCCGGCAATGATCAATTGACTGGTATCTTGACCCACTGACGGCGCACAGTTCCCAGCCGTCGGGATGCGCGCCGCGTGAAAGTTGGACCGAGCGGTCACAATAGGGCACACGATGACCGATGGGAGACGCCGAAGGCGCCGTGTCATCGACGCGGTCCTCGCGAGCTTCGGCTGGCAACAACAGGAGGAGGAACAACAATACAACAATGGGCGTCGGCGCTAACAAAAGGCGTAACACGCAAAGTAGTTCAATTTTCTTGTCTTGTGTGAAGACGAAATCGTGGCTGTCCATATCGACAACTTCCTGTACATACGTGTACCACAAAAATAGAAAACCAAACCATTGAAAACCCATAGATACTATAGATATACCATAGATATAGATGGCTAACACTCTTTGCCTATGCGTTTCAACATTCGAATAGTTTTAATATTCTAAAATCACAATATGTTCATACATAATGCGTTGCTAAAAAAAACAATTAAGCAATTAGTAATGTTTTCCATGTCAATGTTTATCATCGTAGCAAATCATGTTACGCAAAGCCGGCCTGAATAGCAATAACCAATCGACCTTTGGACGCACACTCCCAAGCTCGGGCAGCTCTGAAAGGACCTGAAGAGCAGGGAGATTTCACTCGATTAGCGCGCGGCACATCGGAGATGAGATGACCTTTCCGACGAGAGCTTCTCGGCGAAGGGGGACGTCAGGCTGATAATTAAACAGTTTCCATGATTTACCATAGAAGTTGCGCCGCGAAGGATTCCGAACAGGTTGCGTCCAGCCGGACAGATTAACGCACTAATGCGCATAAAAGGTTCGGGGGGGGGGGGGGGGAAGAGGGCGAATGATCTATACACTCAGAGAGAGTCAGGGGTCTTCGTTATGTGACCATGAGCCAACCGAAAATTTCTTTGTGTTACTGTTTGCTGAAACTATCTCCTCGAACCTATAACTACACCTATGCGTAATTTTAGGTTAGAAAAGCAGGAAAACAATGTTTAGATCCAGTGATCTGTTCTTTTGAAACAGTTATATCGGTACATAAACTGTAAGGCCAAATCTGACGAGTTTTAAGATTGAAGAAGTTTTAATTTCGAAGCCTCGCTCACACGTCTAAAACTATGAGGCAACAAGTCAAAACTCCCAATGCCAACTCACACAAACATTATAGGTTATAGGTTACACAGTAATTTCGTGTAGAAATTAGAAACGGATATTCTATTGATTGCATGTTTCATGCTGCTATTCTTCTATATTACAAGCAGCAATCGATGCTCTAACCTCGCAAGGCTCCAGTGAAGAGTTCCTAGAAAGGACGAGCGATCTTGGCAAGACAGTTTTCCAAGCTTTCCCAACCAACCCCTGTGTTATCTAATTTCTTATACCCATGGCTACTAGTGACATACATCTTATTTTTTATTGGGATTTCGGATGGTTTTTTTTTTTTAAAGTACAGATAGTTTAGTTTATTGTGGTTTAGTGGTTTTGAATAAATTATTTTCGATTATTTAGGACTTGGGCAGAATCATTAGAATTTAGGAAGCCTATAGGCTGAAAAACAATTGTTGGTTCTTTTGTTAACGTTTTTGACGTCAATCGAGCTATCACCCAAGTAACTAATCTCTGTTTCACGTTAAGAACGAGAGCGGATTTGCATCTTCCGAAAGGACCCACTACTGATAGACACGAGCTAAGAGTCTTAAAACTTACAAGCCATGTCTTCAGCCTACTGTATGGCTACATAGGCGGTTTTGGAACTCTAGCTCGTGTCTAGCAGCAGTGGGTTCTCGAGGAAGATGCAAATCCACTGTCCTTCTTAACGTGAAATGGAGTTTAGCAGATTATGTTACGAAACGTCGGGAAAACAGTGAGACTTTTGATTTAGCACTCAAGCCCCAGTTTGAAATAGCATTTTCCAACCCCTGTGTGTGTGTGTGTTTCCGGGAGACAGCTGGCCGCGGCCCAGGTGCACCAAGATGACACGGCGCTCGCGCTGGGCGGTGACCACGACCACCACCACCACACGCACATAGAGGCGTTGGACGTCCAGTGCGACAACGCGGGCATGTCCGTCACCATCGAGTTCAGCGCCCCCTTCGCGGGGGTCGTCTACAGCAAGGGCCATTTCGACAACCCTCGCTGCAGGTATGGCTACCATCTCGGTCGAAGCGAGCTTTTCGAACGGCAACCCGCGCTTCTGGAAACGCTATTTAATTCAGAAAGGAATTCTTTGTCTGCCAATCCTTTAATTGTTTGATAAGCGATGGTAGGTCACCCACGCAACTCTTATATGAAGGCGACCTTCAAAGAGCCGTGTTAGTTTTCTCACTTCGAGAATGTTCATATCGATTTATTTAATCCTTTTGTCGCAAATTCTAGCCAAAAACACCAACGGTAAGTTGTGATATCAATGGCCTTTATCAAAAGTGGAATAAAATTATTTAATTAGTAAAAAATATAATATTATGCCACCAGTTTTTTTTTTAGGCAATAATGATGCCACAAACCATTACCCAAAAAAAATCACGTCCCATCACCACAAGAATCTACACGCGGAGATAAAAAGTAACACTTTCCCTCTCACTTGAGCGAAGCACATGGGCTCAAAATATTTGCTAATAAGCGATAATCATATTTGGCCGGCTTAAAGATGAGGCAACAGAGCCGGTGTCTGTGGTGTATAGCCTCTGCGGTCGCGTCGCTGGTAGGCACCTGGCTGCTTACTGACCTATTGACCAGCCGCGCGAAGTTGTTGCTTGCCTTGCGGCGCAAGGCCGTCCGCGACGCGACGCGAAGACGGGATGCTGCTCGAAGACGGAACTGTCGGAACTCGCACCTCTGTTTGTCTGTGCACACCGGGGCACCGTTATTTGCACGTCACTTTAGCGCGGACAAGGCTCGAACCCGGGGCACCCCGGACAAACGAACCGACTGTTGCGAGAGATGAGTTGGGCATATTGAAGTGCCTTTGTGGGTGTACCAAGAATCGAAAGTTAATTCTTTGGTCTTTTAGAGAAACACGATCGCAGGCAGAAACTTGACGCTTGCTTGGCTAGGTTCTAGCTGTATCGCAGGTGGCGGTGTAGAATGATGCCCATCCTTAGCTATAAATTTATGCAACTATCACTTACCTAAACAGGAGATTTCTTTCTACAAGCGTGGGCTTTTCATGAGTAGGTATACAAAAATGACGGCTCGTTTCATTACAAATAAATTAATATATAATGCAAACATTTTTTATATTAAGTACGATGTGATAAATTTTTATATCAATGCCAACTACTTTCCTAGGAAGAAAAAACTACAATCGGCATGATAATGAGTTTCAGCTATCCGTCTTGATGGGCCGTTTTGTGTTGGTGCTCATCCCATGTGCCTGGCTGTGAGCACAATACCACATACCACAATTCAAATCGGCAGAAATGTCAAGGCTTTCCGACCAAGAAAAGATGCTACAACGTTAACTTTTTAAATTCATGCACTGGACACAAGTTATCCTTGTAAAACAGTAGTCATACGTGGAGAGTGACGCGAAGATTTGTTTTCCAATCGTTGTTAGACCTCTCATATCCGGAATTGGAGGAAAAAAACCTAGAAAACAAAGTTCGAGCTCCCGTATTTGTGAGTGAAAAATGTTCCTCCGAATTGCAGATACGTGCGAGCCGGAGGTAGCAAAACCTCGTACACATTCCTGATCCCACTGAAAGAATGTGGGACCGTTCCGTCGGGAGGCTTCGGCCAGACGGTGGACAACGTCATCGTGATCCAGTCGGACGACACTGTCCAGGTAAGACGTCGTGTCACTGAAACAGCAGCTTGACACTGCCAGATGGACCTCAGGCTGTCAGCTTCCTATCATGTGAATAAGGGGTTTCAGTTCCTCGAGTTTCCTTTCCAGAAAATTCGTTCTCGATCTATTATTGATTGCAGAAACTTTGTAATCACTAATCGTAAAATTGCACCTCATCCACATGACCGCTATTTAGTTCCAATTGTCACAAATCCACGAAGGAACTCTCTCAACTTCACACAAGTTGTGTTCAGATAAAATTTTTAGCTTTTATACCCAATACAGAAGCAAAAAAGAAAGGCTTGCGTTCATAGCCGTTTAGTCTAATCATTCCAGTTTCATTTTAAATTTGTGATATCGATTTAATTTTTAAATGTTTAAATTGCGAAGTGATCGCTGTAAAAAGCCGCTAGCGAAACTTTGAAGCGAACCGCTGATAAGGGTAGGTAGTTATGGCCGAAAAACTAATCCTATGTAATGTTGTTTGCGACCCCAAATAAATGTTTAAAATATTATTCTTCTGCCAAAGAGTACAAATCTTGAATCATTAGCACAACTTGTGTCAAGATGAGGTATAAGGGCTCCAATAATAAGCAAACATGTAGTTGTCACAAACATTTATATGTGAGAAGACTTTGAAACTGATCCAAGTGTTCTTGGTCCCGACTTGCAGGAGATCTGGGACGCGGCACGCAAGATCTCGTGCGCCACGTCCTCGCGCAAAGACAAGACGGTGATCTTCAAGCCGTTCGTCGTGGACATGCTCGAGGTGGTCACCGTGCCCGTCTCCACGGGCAGCGTCGACTGCTGGATGGACATCCAGAGGGGCGAGTTCCCTAACGTAGGTCCTGACCTCTAGGTCGTTGCATTCTTTTCACCAATTTTCTATCGGCAATAATTAACTTCGTACAGCTTTTTCTTCAAAACCCATCAATTTCACAATTTAAAATATTTGTTTTATAACTGCAATCTAACTGAAAGGGACTCGGAAGATGTACTTTCAAGTCAACTTTCAAAAGACAGCGTAGAAAGAATCCCGCTGTTTGCATTACTACAATTTATTTACCTTCAATCTGATCATCTCTGTTTATTATATGCGGGTTATATTTTCAGCGATGGTATTTCTAACTTCTAGGACAAGTGCAATTTCGGATTCTTCAAATACTTCTACCACTCTTCTTCCACTCACAGTAAACATGCTGAATTGAACAGTATATATTACGTTATGTACTACGTCATGAGCGCCATATCTAACCCGCACGTGACCTCTCCATCTCCGCAGACCGCCCCGATCGAAGAGATCATCAAGATCGGCGAGACGCTCACCATCCTGGTCTACATCAAAGACAACGACAACGAGTACGACATCCGGGTGCGCGACTGTTGGGCGTACGACGGCGAAGACTTCGAGGCGAAAGACACCCACAAGCTGCAGCTGACTGACAACGAAGGGTGCCCTAAGTAGGTTGTCCTGTACCAGCCCGGTCGGAGGCACCGTTTAAAACACTGTTTTACATCTGTCCTTTTACACTCTTGTCGAAACGATTGTATTTATAAATCAGTGATAATGTTGTGTACCTCTGTGCACAGGAAACGCAAGCTGATCGGTCATTGGCAGAGAACATACGAGACTGGCAAATCAGGAGCCAGCATCATCGCGTACAACAACATCACTGCCTTCAAGTTCCCCGACAAGATGCAAGTGTTCCTCACGTGCAACATTGAGGTGAGCGCACAACAACTGGAACAGGGAGTAGAGTAACGGTAGCAACTAGAACGTATATCGACACTTCGCGCAGAGAACCTCGTTAGTGCGTTTTCACCTCGCTGGCGAATAAACTTTAACTTCTTTCAGAAAGCGTTTCAGAAACAGGTATTAATTAGCAACTCCAAGCCTCTGGTTTCACGTCACCCTTGCTTTCAGATCTGCTTCGGTGAATGCGACGGACGCTGCGAAGGAGAGGCCAGCACGCCCAAGTGCGGACCCGGCAGCACTGACAAGAGATGCCGCGTGCCCGGGCCGAGGACGACGACGACACTGCGACCCACGACGCAAGCGCGTGTGCGGACAACACAAACGTATATACCACCGACCACCACCGAAGAACCCTTCCGCTGCTACCCGGGATCGACCGACCCGCGGTGTCCGACCACCACCAGAGGCACAACCGAGCCGCCACTGAGATGCTACCCCGGCTCGCGAGACCCGAGATGTCCGACCACCAAAAAACCCCAGCCGCCGCTGCAATGCTACCCCGGCTCTCCGGACCGACGGTGTCCGACGACCGAGCGGCCGACGACCGAGCGGACGACGACCACCCAAGGACCGCCGCGTTGCTATCCGGGCTCGTTGGACCCGAGATGTCCGCCCCCGCCCGTCGTCCCGGCACCGCGATGCGCCCTCGGCTCGAACGACCCTCGGTGCCCCAGACCGCCGCCCACGTACCTGCCGCCGACCACCACCACCGAGGCCCCGCTGAGGTGCTACCCGGGCTCCCCGGATCCTCGCTGCCCGAGGCCTCCGCCCACGACGACGACGACCCCGGCGCCTCTCAGGTGTTATCCGGGCTCGCCCGACCCTCGATGCCCGAGGCCTCCGCCTACGACGACGACAGAGGCCCCGCTGAGGTGTTATCCGGGCTCCCCCGACCCTCGCTGCCCGAGGCCTCCGCCCACGACGACGACGACCCCGGCGCCTCTCAGGTGCTACCCGGGCTCGCCCGACCCTCGATGCCCGAGGCCTCCGCCTACGACGACGACAGAGGCCCCGCTGAGGTGTTATCCGGGCTCCCCCGACCCTCGATGCCCGAGGCCTCCGCCGACCACCACCACCGAGGCCCCGCTGAGGTGCTACCCGGGCTCCCCGGATCCTCGCTGCCCGAGGCCTCCGCCCACGACGACGACGACCCCGGCGCCTCTCAGGTGCTACCCGGGCTCGCCCGACCCCAGATGTCCTCGTCCACCACCTACAACGACAACTCCAGCACCTCCACGCTGCTATCCCGGCTCCCCTGATCTCAGGTGTCCTCGCCCGCCACCCACGACGACGACGACGACCCAAGGGCCGCCACGCTGCTACCCGGGTTCGCGCGATCCGCGATGCCCGGAGCCGCCGTCGACTCCGGCGCCGAGATGCTATCCGGGAACGAGCGACCCTCGTTGTCCGCAGACAACGCCGGCGCCGACCTACTTGCCGCCGCCTACCACCACCCCGGCGCCTCCTCGATGCTACCCGGGCTCTCCGGATCTGAGATGTCCACGACCACCTCCTACAACCACAACGCAGGCGCCTCCACGATGCTATCCCGGCTCCCCTGACCCAAGGTGCCCGCGGCCACCTCCTACGACGACGACCACTCCAGCGCCCTTGCGGTGCTACCCGGGCTCTCCGGATCTGAGATGTCCTCGACCTCCTACAACCACAACGCCGGCGCCACCACGATGCTACCCGGGCTCCCCTGACCCAAGGTGCCCGCGACCACCTCCTACAACGACGACCACTCCTGCTCCGTTAAGATGCTATCCGGGCTCTCCTGACCCCAGATGTCCAAGGCCGCCACCTACGACGACGACGACGCCGGCGCCTCTGCGTTGCTATCCGGGCTCTAACGACCCTCGATGCCCGCGTCCGCCGCCGACCACCACCACCGAGGCCCCGCTTAGGTGCTACCCGGGCTCGCCCGACCCCAGATGTCCAAGGCCACCTCCAACAACGACGACCACTCCAGCTCCGTTAAGATGCTATCCGGGCTCTCCTGACCCCAGATGTCCAAGGCCGCCTCCAACAACAACAACTCCAGCACCTCCACGCTGCTATCCCGGCTCCCCTGATCCCAGGTGCCCTCGGCCACCACCAACCACAACGCCGGCGCCGACCTACTTGCCGCCTACTACGACCACCCCCGCGCCTCCTCGATGCTACCCGGGCTCACCCGATCCTAGATGCCCTCGGCCACCTCCCACAACCACCACCCCCGCTCCCCCACGATGCTACCCGGGCTCACCCGATCCCAGATGCCCTCGGCCACCTCCCACAACCACCACCCCCGCACCCCCACGATGCTACCCGGGCTCACCCGATCCCAGATGCCCTCGGCCACCTCCCACAACAACCACCCTCGCACCCCCACGATGCTACCCGGGCTCACCCGATCCTAGATGCCCACGGCCACCTCCCACAACCACCACCCCCGCTCCCCCACGCTGCTACCCGGGCTCACCCGACCCTAGATGCCCTCGGCCACCTCCTACAACTACAACCCCTGCTCCCCCACGCTGCTACCCGGGCTCACCCGATCCCAGATGCCCTCGGCCACCTCCCACAACAACCACCCCAGAGCCACCAGCGTTCCGATGCTACCAAGGCTCCACGGACCCGCGCTGTCCGCAGCCGCCCCGCACCACCACCTACGCCCCGCCGACCACCACGCCGTTCTTCTGTCCGTGTCTGACGCAAAACCCGCCGATCTGCACGTTCGGCAGCACCGACCCGCGCTGCCCGACCACGACGACGCCGCGGCCCCCGACGCCGCCGATCTGCTACCCGGGCTCGAACGACCCTCGCTGCCCGACGCCGCCGCCGCCGCCGACCACCCGGCGACCGCAGTGCTACGACGGCAGCACCGACCCGCGCTGTCCGACCACGACCAGGCGGCCGCCCACGACGTATTTGCCGCCGAAGCCGCGATGCTATCCGGGATCGCCGGACCCGGCGTGCCCCACGACCACCACCACGAGGAGGCCTTGCTACCCTGGGTCGCCAGATCCGTTCTGTCCAACTACCCCAAGAACAACTACTACCACCACTAGAAGGCCATGCTATCCCGGTTCTCCGGATCCCTCTTGCCCAACTACCCCAAGAACAACTACCACCACCACTAGAAGGCCTTGCTATCCTGGATCGCCTGATCCCTTCTGTCCAACTACCCCCAGGACGACCACGAGGAGGCCATGCTACCCTGGTTCGCCTGACCCATTCTGTCCAACTACCCCCAGGACGACCACGAGGAGGCCATGCTACCCTGGATCGCCAGATCCGTTCTGTCCAACTACCCCAAGAACAACTACTACCACCACTAGAAGGCCATGCTATCCCGGTTCTCCGGATCCCTCTTGCCCAACTACCCCAAGAACAACTACCACCACCACTAGAAGGCCTTGCTATCCTGGATCGCCTGATCCCTTCTGCCCTACAACCCCCAGAACTACCACGAGGAGGCCATGCTATCCCGGTTCACCGGATCCCTCTTGTCCAACTACCCCAAGAACAACTACTACCACTACGAGGAGGCCTTGCTATCCTGGATCTCCAGATCCATTCTGCCCTACAACCCCCAGAACTACCACGAGGAGGCCTTGCTATCCCGGATCTCCAGATCCATTCTGTCCTACCACCCCACGACCAATAATCTCGACCTCAACCCCCGGCCCGACATACTTGCCCCCGGTACCGACCACAACGACCAGAGCTCCTTGCTATCCGGGATCTCCCGACCCGCGCTGCCCGACCACGAGGCCTCCCTGCTATCCTGGATCCCGTGATCCCAGGTGCCCTACCACGAGACCTCCTTGCTATCCAGGATCCCCTGACCCTCTATGCCCCACCACCCCTAGGCCGACCACAACGACGACTACCAGAGCTCCCTGCTATCCAGGGTCGCCTGATCCCAGATGCCCGACCACAAGGCCTCCCTGCTATCCTGGTTCCCGTGATCCCCGTTGTCCGACCACAAGACCTCCTTGCTATCCAGGATCCCCCGATCCCCTTTGTCCCACCACCCCTAGGCCGACCACAACGACAACCACTACCAGAGCTCCTTGCTATCCAGGATCTCCTGATCCCAGATGCCCGACCACCAGGCCTCCATGCTATCCTGGTTCCCGTGATCCCAGGTGCCCAACTACAAGGCCTCCCTGCTATCCAGGATCCCCCGACCCTCTATGCCCCACCACCCCTAGGCCGACCACCACCACCACTACCAGAGCTCCTTGCTATCCAGGATCGCCTGATCCCAGATGCCCGACCACAAGGCCTCCTTGCTATCCGGGATCTCCGGACCCGCGCTGCCCGACCACAAGACCTCCGTGCTACCCGGGCTCTTCCGATCCTCGCTGTCCCACGACCCCGCCGCCGACCTATCGGCCGCCGACCACCACCCAAGTGTGCCAATGTCTGACGCAGAAGCCCGAGTGCTACCCGGGAAGTCCGGATCCGAACTGTCCGACCACCACGGCGCGGCCGTACACACCGCCGATCTGCTATCCGGGCTCGACCGATCTGAGGTGTCCGACGACAACGACCACCGTCCGACCTGTGCAGTGCTATCCGGGAAGCGTCGATCCGAGATGTCCGACGACGCCGCCCCCGACGACGCCGTTCAGATGTTACCCTGGCAGCACCGACTATAGATGTCCGACGACGCCGCCCCCGACGACGCCGTTCAGATGTTATCCTGGAAGCACCGACTATAGATGTCCGACGACGCCGCCCCCGACGACGCCGTTCAGATGTTATCCTGGAAGCACCGACTATAGATGTCCGACGACGCCACCCCCAACCACGCCGTTCAGATGTTATCCTGGAAGCACCGACTATAGATGTCCGACGACGCCACCCCCAACCACGCCGTTCAGATGTTATCCTGGAAGCACCGACTACCGATGCCCTACGCCCCCACCGTCCACGACGAGGGTGCCGCCGACCTACCTGCCGCCCCCACCGCCCAAGCCCGACTGCTACCCGGGCTCCACCGACCCCAGCTGCATCGACAAGACCGGCAACCCGGCGGGCGAGACCGAAGAGGTGGTCAATCCTCCCCAATGCTTCCCCGGGGCCAAGTACGACCCGCGGTGCTTCCCGACGACGACGACGACGACGCCGAAACCGAAACAGCGGGACCCGGTCATACCAGACACCCACGCGTTCCACCAATGTGAGTACAACTTCGTTTCCTGGGACCTTACCTAGCGCGGCCACTCGAAGTCCCGGGATTATTAGCAATCTACCCTGGCTAATTAACACCTCCGTAGCACCAAGCAGTAACCCCGACCTAGAGCGGCAGTATTACGGCCGGGTTATATAGCCGGGGCACATCGACTCTGACTTTAGTAACGAGCCATGAGATTGGTTGATTTGACTTCACCGCACAATGATGATCTTTTAAAAAGCAGTATGCCTTCTAGATAATGCTATCATCGTAGCACCACCGTAATACTGGTCGCTAGCGGTGCTACGAAATCAACAAACTGCCCATTGTTGAAATGGCCGCTCTAGGTCCGGGTTATATAACACCGCCAGCCCGGCTAATTAGCCGCTTGGTAGCCGCTCCAAATGGCCGCGCTAGGTAAGGGCCCTGGGGTTTTGGAGAGCACTAAACGGAAGTGGTTTCGGCCGATTTTCGCTTGAGATTGAACCTTACGACGGACCTTCCCCTAGGGCTACAAATATTACCGTAAAATTTTGAAGAAAGAAAAAACTGTTGTTAAAGAGTTGCCGGATGCCTGACACTATATTTTTGTTGGAATTTAAAAACTTACAGAGGAAGGTGTTTTCAAAAAGTGCATTTAAGCGCCTAAAATGGCACCTTTTACCATTACCAGGGCATTTGCCTTTTGAATATTACTTTTTCATTGATTAGAAAGATTTAATAATGGCCTTTTGGACAGTAAAATAAACTGCTCAAGTCCACGGTCATCCGTACGGAAGGTCCCAAAGTCTGCGGTTTTTAGAAAACAAACTCCCGTACGGATTAATCCATAGCGCTTTTTCTACCCCAAGCACCTTGACAAACCTCTTGTCAGAAAACATACAAATAATTTGGGCATAGTCCCCCATCCGTCATGTGTTGAAATAATTTGGCTCTTTGATAAGATCATCCGTTTAGCCACGATAAGCGAATTACTGCAGGTAGGTATGTAATTAGCATGTTGCATTTTTTACGTAACGTGCCGCTCTGAGCGAGCCGCCCCGAGCCGTAGCGGCAGCGACAGCCCTCGTAAAGGAGATTCAGTAGGGAGGGGATACAGTTTCTGTACAAAGAGAATCGTACTCATCTCGCAGATCGCGCCGCTCAAAAAGCTAGAAATCTTAGACAATAAATTGCAAATCTATAGTTTCAGAAAATTCTTTTAAATACGTCAACTTCTAATCATGATATAGTTACGAACCTATGGTAACAATTGATTTGAGGTTTAATTGTCCTTTAATTAGTATACCATTGCCAAGACATCTTCATAACAGGAATCCTAGCAGCACAAAAACATTCGGTGGATGTCGAAAAGCTAACGGGGGATAACTTACATTCAACGTTCGCATTTGCCAAAAATTCGATTTGATTCTACCCAAACGTTAAACACCAGACATCCTGCATTAGCTTTAGGATGTCCATCGAACTACTTTGGAGGCAAAAATAAATTTAGGCAGATCGATAGGTTTTTATGCACATCTTTCTTTGCCAGCCTTCACAATTAATTTGAAAGCACCTACTATAAAGATTTTATTTTATTATAATTTCTTTTCATTAATGTTTTATGATGTACCTACGTATTTCAAATTTTAAATTTAAGATTTCGATGGCCATTTGCACCAGTGCCAACTGTCAATGGTCTATTATCTAAATTTAAACTTGACAGTACATTAAAGCTGGGTTTACAGCTAGAAATGTCAGTGACACAATGTCTTGAACATCGGCTCTGCACCAATCAGAGACTCTGGATGTGCATGACGTCATGTTTGCGACACTGCCACAGAGTCTCTGATTGGTGGCAGAGCCAATGTTGACGACATCGTGTCTCTGGCATTGCCAGCTGTAAACCCTGCTTTAGTCACCCAGTAATGTGCCTTGTAACTTTTTTCACATTACTTTGTTCCTAACAATAACATTACTTGTTAATAACAATAACATACCATTACTAACAATAACATTACTTTGTTCCTATCGTTGTATCCTCGCAGGGCAAACGCAGACGGTGACATTGCCAGCCGTAAACCCGGCTTCAGGCACCCAGTAAAGTACGAGACTGCGGTGCTTTGTCCTAACCGCCGTATGTCGTTGTATCCTCGCAGGGCAAACGCAGACGGTGAAACCCGGCCACCGCCGTCGCATCTACACGGGCGGGCGGCCAGCGCGAGACGTAGGCGCCGAGCTCGAAGCCGTCGTGCCGCCATCGAGCCACCACCGAGTGGAGAAGCGCGAGGTGCAGGAGCGGCAAGTCGTGTCCATCACGCTCGGCGTCCGAGGACTCATGGTCGGCAGCGAGAAGGACATCGCCGCGTTCTGAGCGGGTGCCGTTTGCGAGGTCCGCGAGGGCTTCTCGTCTACGCCATATATCGTTAAATGTTCGTGTAGGAGTTGGGATGCACAGTTTCGAGTAGTTTCTTAAATTAAGAAATTTATTGATCTGGATATTGCCTGCACGAAAGTTATTATTTAATGTAGTGAACTGAGCTCAGAAATAATTATAAATTGAATCACTAAATACTTTACTTTGGTTGAATAAGCCAATAAAAAGCAAACTTTTTATACTTTGGAAAGAAACTTCTGTGAAAGAATTCATCATTTGAGCTGACAAAAGCATAAGCTGGAATTTGTAAATATTCTAGTAATTACTGATTAGAACATGTTCTCTGTAGCGTCAATAGCGTGTAGTTTTTATACAATACTAGTTTGTCAAAACAAGGAATTTGGCTTGTGAACGCCGTGTAAAATGTATACGGCTCTAAATCTATTTTAATAAAAATAAATTTAATTCAAGTCTGCCGTTCAGAGTACCTCTCTCGCGATTCCCCGCACGACTCAAGACTCGGTGGCCGCACCGGAATAGGGTCACTCCTCCGTCCCGGAGCAAGGCTGGCGTTAGGGATGGGAAAAACATATCGATATTCAGTGATATCGATATTATCATTTGATATCACGCTCACGATAGTATCGATTTCGTATCGATATTTCTTGCCGATATCCTTTTCGATATCAACATAGAAAACTGACTTAGCAAATTGAAAATTGATAAGAATTCCACTAAAATAAAATTTTTTGCTAAAATATTCCATTTTTTAAACATTCCCATCAGAACTTTCTGGATTTTGATTTAAATTACAAGGTAACCATTATAATATTCGATATTAGTATTCGCTTTCGATATATATTCAGTGATTTCGATATTAGTATTCGCTTTTGATATTTAGTGATATTCATATTTTCTTTCGATATTATCGGAATATCGATATTTTCTTTCGATACCGATACCGATGTATCATATCGATATCGCAGTTTGTACGCCCATCCCTAGCCGGCGTCCGCTGTGCCTCTCTCGCGTTTCCCCCGCACGTCTCAAGACGCGGCACAGCGGAAGCAGCACGAGTCGGTGCGCGCTTTGACGCAGACGCTGTGATACGAGTGGCCGCATCGGAACACGGTCACTCCTCCGTCGCCGAGCAAGGCCGGCGTCCGCAGCGGCAGACAGCAGCTCGAGCAGACGTCGGCGGACAGGTTCAAGCACGTGGCCCACGGCTCGGACTCGGCAGTCTTGCCAGAGCGGCCGGCTGCCGGCTGAGTGGACCCGTTGAGCGTCACTCCGCGCATCTGGACAGTCGAGTGCCGGGGTTAGCGGAATGGTGTCAAGGTGGTTATGGGTTGGGTTTTAACCAATCTTAGTTAGTTTTTATTTTCAGCTTAGGAGTTAGGTACATATCATCATATTTACAGTTGTCATACAAATCCGCAATAATGCTGTTAGTCATTTAAATACAGATTTACAAATATTTCATCAAACCACGGCTCTCAAAACCTCCGAACTATCAAATATTGTTTAGTTCTATCAGAGTAGGAAACCCTTTCATGCTTTCCTTTGGCAGCTCGTTCCACATTCTTGAGGTCCGACCGAGGAGTGAGTACCGTCCAATGTTTGTACTGTAGTGTTTGAGGTACAGCTTGTATTGTACAGGTACAATATATAGTATATATATATAGTTAGTATTGAGGTACAGTTTGTACTCGATTTATTCAGGTGGAACTATCGCCTTGCGCCACGAATATCTACCAAACAATTGTTTACAGGCAAACTATATAAGTGATAGCCCCATCAAAATAGCTCACCTCCTAGGTAATGCATACATTTTTCAAAATAAGTGAAAATAATTTTTGTGCTATGATTGGATTGCTAAATAATTTCCATAACTATGGGAAGTATTAGTTTCCATAGTAACCATAATTTTCCTTAGTTACGGACGTTAATTAGCCAAACTAAGCATAGCACACAAATCAGTATTACGTAATTTGAGAGCCTTATTCATTACCTAGGAGGTAAGGTATTTTTGCGGGGCTGCCATTAACAGTTTGTCTGTAAATAATAGGCGACTACAGTTCCAGAGGCAATCAATTATGTGGGCAAATAAACGCAATGCGTTTCTTATGGCAATATTTTCCCAACAAACGGATCGACTCTGAAACTGTAGTCGCCTATTGTTTGTTAGATATTCATTGGCCAAGGTGATCATTCCACCTTCAGGCTACTCACCTTGGATGTGAGGCCGTAGCTTGGAGATGTTTCACATCGAAACAAATCGTCAGCGTTGGGCGAGCCGACCACTTCCGAGCCCATCCCAGGAACGTAACGTTCGACGACTCTCGACAGCAGGCAGCTTCGGTAGAAGCTAATTGACAAATCACAATGACACGATTACTGTAAATAAAAAGGTAGGTACGTCTACTATTAAAAGATGTTATTCAAGTAATACAAACAACGTACCTGGCAGTTAATTTTCCTGGGGCAATGTGCGATTCAACTTTCAGCAACAGTTTAATTGCGCTGGCAGCCCCCAATGACTTTACCACCAGCAGTCCAAGGTCAGTCCACGATACGAGAGAAAGGCTTTCGGCGTCGGCAATGCTTCTGTCGCAGTTCAGACAGCTCCCCATCTGATATTTCACGAGCAGATTTATCGTTCTCTTCCACAGAGCCTCATCGAACGTCGGCAGCAAGTGCTCAAGCTCGGAAACCGCTCCGACTTGAACTATCAGCGGCAAAACGTTTGGCAGATTTTCTCTCCGTCGATTCTTTAAAATGTAGCACCACATTCCAGGCACGTGGATAGATATCCGAGAAAGTTCCTTTTGGTCGGACTTCCATAAGACGTTACAGATGAGTTCCCCGATTTGTGGGAAATGGGCGACTTCAACTGCAGATCTTGGCAAGGGAAATCCACACTGACAAGATTGTTCGGGCAACGACGAAGAATTTAAAGATTCAAAACCGTCGATAATGTAATGACTTAGTTCGTTGTCAGTAAGAGCAGCTTCAAGAATTGCACAGTCCGAAACATTATCAATGTAGGATAGAAAATGTCTCTGGCAAGTCAGCACAGCGAGTTCCGTCTCGGTGCCCGCTTCTTCTAGTCGCGATTGCAGACGCAGAATTAGGTATAGTACGTCCTTTAGGTCAACAGACTCGCCCATTTTTGAGCACGTCTCTGGCTGGCTCATGCGCAGGACACAAAACATTGCGTTCAGTTGCAGTGGCAAAGGCCATTTTGATTGACCATCGGATTTCGAAACACTTAAGGCACCATCTTCGAGAAGATTCAGAACAGTGCACAGCGTGAGATAGTAGCAAGGCACTTCTGTCGATTTCTTTATCTCACTTATTATTGCTTCGGCTTCAAGTAGTTCAGAAAAAACTTGAAGAATATTGCTCAGAAATGCATCAATATTTACACTGGCCGGAGAGTGAACAGATTTAAGATATTCTGGTGTTTTTAAATGGGTGGAAACATTATCAAGACTCAGACTTTTGTACCATTCGACGACTTTGTTTGATTCGAAAGATTTGCACAGCAGCTCCCGAATGATATGGCACTGGATCGGAAAGTAGTGAGAGAAAGGAAACGTTTTCACAGCCCTAGAAAAGTAAACGCTATACATTGTTGCCTCAGAGACAGGAGGGGAACTATCGTATTCTTTACAGATTGTGCTGACGCTGTCAAAGAATTTGAAAATTTGGTGAGTGACATCTTCACCTCTACGATAACAATTTTCTATGTCTATGCAAAGGCCAATTACTTGAGAGGTATCTAGCTTTGGAAAAGGCACTTTTTTCGAGACTCCATTTGACTTTGAGTGTACAATATCGTCCCTCGTAAAAGAATTTTGTGAAATGGTTTGAACACTTGGTAGAACATCCGAATCTCTCATCTTGATGTCGAACGGTTCCTGCTGGTTTTCAAGAGTCAAATTCTTCACTTTATCTTCCAGAACTTGCCACTTTTCTTTCAGCGATTTCGTGCTGCTGGTAATTTTCCCCGATACGGAGCTGCTGATATGTTTCAGTGCTTGGATGGCTTCGGGAGGATTAATTACGGTGAACGGCATCAAGAGATCAAGCTCAGAATTGAAGAAATCTTTGTACAGTGACTGGGAATTTGTTTCAGAAGTTGGAGATAACGGCTTTTCAGCTTCAATTTCTGGGAGCTTTAGTCGCATTCTCGTTGCAATACTGGAGAGGTCAGAGCAGCTTCGAGACCTTCTGATGGAGATTTCGGTAACCAACTGATGTCCAGCGCATGAACTCAAGGATACGGATCGTTTCCGCACATTTGCTTCTTCACTTGCGCATCCCGTGCCTGACTTATGAAGGTCTTTCTTCAAGTAAAGAGAATGAAAATTACCAACAAGAAAGATCCCAGACTTGAGCCTTTGAGATTTCTGTTTTTCAATGACGTAGCATTTTGAGAGTTCTTGAAAAAACTTTGATATTTTGGCAGATCTATCGGCTGGCAGTTTATCATGCAAATCTATCAAAAGATGCAACCTTGAGCAAACAGCGACCTGGCTGACGAGATAGTCTTGATATGTGAAACATATGTCAGCGCAAAGATTGTAACTTTCGCACAGGTATGCGCTAATGAGAAACTTCTCGACCGATGCAAAATAAATTGAAGTTATCTTGCCAGAAGACTGTCGCAAGTAAATAGCATCGTTGATGACTCTGCAGTCTGCGACATCTTTGAAGGAATCATTCCACAGAACCACGTCGGATTTCACGGGATCAAAAATATAAAAACCATCGCTTTTAAAAGTGAATAGAAACCTGTTAGCTAATATGTATAATTTGGGAAAGTTTAATGATTGAGCCTTCCAGTCGGTTTCATCCGGCATGCTATCCTCTGCCCCACCGTCATGGTTGATAATTTTCGAAGGCTTTGTGGCAAGCGCTTGCTTGAATTCGTGCGTGTTTTTCACCAAACCGTCAGCGCCAACTTCCCAGACTCGTGACCCCGGTCGAGCGCAAAATAACTTCACGTCATCGAAGTCTTCTTGATTCCAAAACTTTTGATCGAACCCCAGTGAACTAAACTTTCCTCTCTTCTCTTGAAAACCGGATGAATTGACTACAGCCTCCTTGCCCGAGCTAAGAAAGCTTGCTCCGTACTCTCCGTCTCTAAGCTTTGAACCGATTTGCCGGTACTCTTCTTTGTGAGTGTTACACAAATAACAACGGGTTATTGTCGAAACCAACAGCAAACTCCCGTACCAGTCAAGCTGGACCACTCGTGAGTCTAAGTGCAGTAGCATAAATGTCGGCGTATTAAACATGTGCTTTGCTGTGAATAAAATTATGTTAACAACTGAAATCCGCCCCCTATCGTCTCCGACGTAGAGCTCGTTTCCTTCCGCATTCCATTTGAGGTCTGTGATTTCCGTGTTCAAGTGCTCCCGAGACGACTGAATCAGCCGGGCTCCCGGTCCAGCATTTCTCTCGAGGACGCACACCATCCCCTTGATTGTTGAGAACGCAAAGAGCTTCTCGTTGGGCGAAACGGCCACGTGAGTGACCGAGCCTTCTTTGTTCGGCAACAACTGGAGGAATGTGCACGGCTCGCGTTTGAACACATAGAGGCTGCCACTGGTGGCGCCAAGGACCAAGAAATTAGCAGAAACGTTGAAGCACGTGTACTGCAAAAAGAGAAAAACAATTTAAGCTGGCACCAACTATACCAACTAAATGTAACAAGTAAAATTAAATTTAGTAAGGAATTAGGTATTTGGTGTGAATTTTTCTGTTCATTTATTTACCTTTATTCGTTGGGTTTCTTTTAGTGGTAAATTTACCACGGACAAATCTTCTCTTATGGCCAAGATAAATTGTTCAGAATCTCGAGACATTTTAAAACTCGGAGAATCCTGAGATTGAGAAACATTCGTAGTTACGACACTCAAGTTACAAAAAAAAGCTGTACAGGTTCCTAGAACACAAACAAGTAATTTTATGTTTTGCAGGATCCTATTTTAACATTAGGTGGTTCATTTTGGTACCTACTAATTTTCTTTTAATATCATTTAACTGTTTTGTGGCTTATCCTTCATTAGAACCTGCTTTACCTATGGATAGGTACCTGTACCATGTAGGTACCTAGATAGTACATATTGCAAATTGATAATGAATTTTAAGTTAGCTAGGTACAGACAGACATAAACATACTTTTCAGATAATAATAATGAGTCTTGCTTCAGTTTATGGTCATTTCTTGTTCCTAATGACTAACATTATCTAATGAGGACATTATCTAAGGAAAACAAAATAGATAAATGTCAGTAGGTAGGTGGTTATATTACTTTTCTGTACCATAGTACATGGATACATCGTATGCCCTGCCTGTATGTCCCCAAGTATCATGCCACGAAACCATTAGGAAAATGTGAAAACATTGTAACTGTGGAATGCAATCATATTTCACGGAGGACACAATAGTACCTATTATCATCTTCATTACTCTATGATTATACTCATGGGCCCATCGCAAACGCTGTCGTTGAGTGTACGTTCAGTTTGTGTTCTTTGGATCTAATTTTATTTTTATATAAATATATCATATTTACTTTGAGGCTGGTTGTCGCTTATCATTGCAGTTCCAATCCGGCTCCTACGAACCCTCTTTTTTGGGGTTACTGGGTCATCTAGGACAACTAGGTACATATCGCTGTTAGTACATTTTTCAAATCACGCTCACGCACAAATTACAGTTAAAACTTTCTATGAGAATTCACATTATTCCTATTACCAATCAAAAACGGCTATTCATATTGTGGACATACCTGTTTTATAATGTACTGCATAAAAGAAGCACGCCTTGCCCTTTGAGCCTCATTGCGACTGTCAAAAGTAAAGTAAATGTCAGCTGCTCCTGCTCGCACGTGGACGCTTGCTTAAAGTCCTAGCAGATGGCGTTTGCATCAATGAGCCATGCTTGAATCATAGGGAACCGCCAAGTCTTTGAACAGTACTATACTTTACTTTTAAGAGGTGTAGTGGATTGGCATATTCTTCCTCAAGGACCAGCGGCAGCGAGAAATGAGTAATGAGTTTCAAAACTGCCCAGCGAGCCTTTAGTCTGGTTCAAGACGTGGACGTGGAGTTTTGGAACTCTGAGCTCGTGCCTATCAGCAGTGGGTCCTAGGGGAAGATGCAAATCCACTTCCCTTCCTAATTTAACGTGAAATGCAGTTTAGTTCAATTGGACATGCTACCTTTGACAGGTACTACGAAATTCAGTTGGCACTTGTAGCCAATAATTGCAATGTTCATGATAATATTATACTGATTTATTTATTTATTCTGAAATACTCTGCAAATGATGTTAAAACTTGATTTCTAAAAAAAAACGACGTGCAGGCTGGAATCAAACATTCCGATTTGCAATTACAAGGACGGGCAATGCCCAATGATAACGGTTGAGGGGAGGCACGTGCACTTGCAGTCCAGCAAAAGGATCAAATGGATCCAAAAAGGGAATGTGCTTGCTGACTTCGTCGAGCACCCTTTCCGGCTGGAGCATGCAGCCGTGCTGGGGTTTGCGCCGAGCTGGTGTTGCTCGTGGGTCATTTCTCCAAAGGTAAATAGCTGGCATCATCTTTGATTCATGATAAATAATTATTTATTGAATTACTATTGGTGACATATTGTTATTTCCACCCTCCCCCCCCCCGCACATTAGAAACTAAAAGACTAAAACAGATAAAGATGCAAGATGTCATAAAAATGTTTAGTATGTTTTACAGGCAAAAAAAAACTTGCGATTTAAAAAAAATTCAAAGGACTGTTTTGTACTTATTTAATGAAAAAACCTCGCAGATTAATTTGTAGTACCGTGTTTTCACCTGAGTCTGGCTATAATAATAATGATATTATTAACCATAGCCGGGCCCAACAAAGAAGACTGGATTCCCGAGTTTCCCCATCCACAGCTCAAACATCTCGGTCCCAGCACGCAGCCAAAAGGCCGAGGATTCGGTGCTGATTCCAGGACTGACATGCGAATGAAAATTCGCAAACTTGACTGAACAATCTGATAGCCGATGTCCAAAATTAGGACGCTGACGATGGCGATGTGACTCTGTTTGCAATCGCATCACTCAGCAGCTGCTGTGACATCTTTGGCTGTGACCAACAACAAGTCGGAGTCGCATACTTTATCATAGAACACTCGCTAAAGGTGGTTATCTTTGCTGGTATGGAAGCCTACCCCGCGAAGAGCCCATTCTAACACAACAAAAGTATTTCGCCAAGAATTATATCAATTTAAACAACAAATAATTCTTTAAAATCCAACGTTGAATTTAAGGTGAGTGTATGACTTGGGATCGGGAGAGTTATCTTACAAGTCTATAGCTGAAGAAACGAACGAACCCGTTTTAACTTCTTATGATCGTTATACATCGATTGTTGGTGGAATTAATTTTCAAACACTGTATTTAAAAATATACATATATTATAATATAAACAATTATAAATAATTGTATACAGTTTTTATGAGATAATTCACACTTTAACATAAACAAAATTAATTATTATTAATTATTATTATTATATTAGAATTGTTTCTTTGTTTCTGTTAAATACTGCACGTCGGGTTTCGTAAATCGGTACAACTCATTTCAGCAGAAATGGCAATATTATACAGCAGCGTTATTTGAGCCAAGATGAGGAGGCTGTAGTCATCCAGTTTTTTTCTTTTCAAAAACATAAACCAAGCTTGACAGGGGCGAGTTACTTGGGGGCCGATCCTTACTTCTAAGTTCGAGGATGTCTCATATTCAGTGGTGATAGTAGTGAAATTGTGAATATTTGGCATTTTAAATTATAGAACTGAGAGACGAATATGTTAGGAACTAAACAATTAAATCACCTGCAAATATGATCGAAACATTTCGCTGCTCTTCAACTAAATTTGTTTTCACCACACAGCTATCACAAACTTGTAAAATTGTCAGGTAGAATCGCAAAACTAAATTTTCATCGCTAGAAATAACATTCGTCGAGAATTTTCTCAACTCAGCACCGAAAATTTCGTGTCTTGATTCTCCCACACATTGTGTGCTCGCTGTTAGGAAATTTTTGCACGTCGCGCTTGTCGCATCTGTTTGATGCACAATGAAATCAAGGGACGCGCCTCCCCGTGTATTGTGTATTGTGAAAATTGACAAGGGGCGGGGGCGGAAATTGCATTCGCTGCAGGTTGAAATGCGGCCAACTCGAAAATGTCGTAATGTGTGACGCCATGATTTTCATGGGCAGACGCACGTGGCGATGCTACGAAATCCACCGCCCTCGCCGAACAGGGGGCTACAAAATCGATGTGTTTGGGGCGGAAAGGAAACGCAGAGAATCGTGCACTTTATGTATATAAATTGAAGTGTAATGACGGAGTGGATCAGAGCCATGGTTAGATGGTGGTAAGGTGTTCGGTAATGCTCTGTTTTGACTGACTTGCGGTGCTAAAAAGAACCTAGGTCGACGTTTCGTCGGCGTTGACGCCAACGCCGACGCAAGTCAGTCTCATCAGAGCATTTCCGAGCACCAATTACCACCATCAATTGAAATGTAAAATCGTGCGTTATTCATGCAATACTTAAATTACAATTGAGCAAGCACGGAAAAGATCTTTATCTACATCAAAATTTCCATACTACTTTTCATGAAAATGGCTCAATTTTTTGAAATTTTCTTTTAAGTTTTTACTGAAATTTTCAAACTGAAGAATGATTTTACCGCCCTCCCGAGTCAACCAATGTTTTACATTAATTATGTTGACAACATGCTTCACGTGTCAAGCGTTCTTGTTTCAGGCTACCCCAGAAATCTACCCTGAATATCCTATTCCTTTGCTTTTCCAAAGCATATTATCCTATTTCCTACGACCATTTAGTATAATAGTCGTGTTTGTTATACAGTTCTAGTTGCAAATATTTCACTCCAATAGTGTTTCTAAACCCTCAAAAGCGTGAGGGTGAAGCATACGAGGACTGAGTAGCCAATATCGAAGGCATCGGTGAAGGGCCGGTGATGAGGGGGGGATATTGCCCCCATTCCCTTTGGCAGTGGCGGACACCCCTGACTCAAAGTCAAGGGAGCCACGCACCGGAGCGGCATCCACGGCGACACGTCGTTCCTCGACGGCGTCCTATCCTATATACCTTCAAAGCACCCCAACGCACGGCCACGTGGAATCCAGCATCCCGCAAATTGACTATCGGACCGCTTTTTGTGCTGAGCCCATGCTTCGTTTCATCAGCGTGAACGTAAATACGTCAAGTCTTTTTGTTTCGGATATGATCTTTTAGAGCAAACGTTGGCCATCTGATGCAGCCTCGAAACTCTTCGTGTCCCTCTTTGACTTAGTGTGTACACATATACCTACATACATATGTACTGTACATATACACACACATACACGGTACATACCTATACTGTTACCGTCACGCTGTCGACGCAGATTTCTCGAGCTGTGAGAACTAGTGAGCTGACAGAGCTGAAAGAGTTGAGAGAACTGAGAGAGCTGAACGAGCTGAAATAGCTGAAATAGCCGAGCTGAAAGAACGAAACGAAACGAAAATAACGAGCTGAAAGAGTTAAGAGAGCTGAGAGAGCTAGTTATAGCTGAGAGAGCTGAGAGAGCAGTGAGCTCAGAGAGCTCAGAGAGCTGCCCTGAGAACCTAGCATCCTAATATCCAGAAAATAGCACTATATCTTTCTGCTGGCCGGCGACCTAGTTGATAGCTGATTCCACATGAGGCTGATTCCTCCTCGCATGGTCTCTGCATCCCATTGGACAATCACAATCTTCTGGGTGCTTCTCGTAATGTCTGCAGGATGTCCCAACAGCGATGTTTCTAAGACAATCTCGAAGGACAGCAGTTTATATAAAGTGTATTGCAACTCTGCATGACAAAAAGTAAAGGCCTCCCATCCCCTCACTCCCAAATCGGCACTTACAAGTAACAGACCTGGTTCTTCTGTGGCACTTTAAATATCTCATGGTCTGTAAACGTGTTATTTGCTTAGCAACTTCCAATCAGAGCCTTTAATTATCTTGCTAATGGACCGTTAGTGTCTTAACGGTCCATTAGCAAAAAAATGAAGAGCTCTGATTGGACGTTGCTAAGAAAATAACAAGTTAACAGACCTTGAGATATTTAACGTGCCACAGAAAAACTGGGTCTTAATGTTTTGCATTCTGGAACTTATACCCATTATGTGTTTTACCTATAGTCGCTTTCGCTTTGGACTTCGGTTTCGCTGTGAGCGTTCGCAGGGGCGAAAACGAGAAAGGCAAAGAATTTGGGATGTACTGCATTGCAAACGCTTCGCTCGTTCGCTCAAAATAATTTGACATTTTCAACAGATATTTACTCTTTTTGGGACTCTACTTGAATATTACTATCATGTGTGCAGGTTAATGCGATCGTGATTTTACAATTATTCGCTCATCGCATTTTCGAAAACGCACGCGCGCTGTCACGGCCGTTACGATCGTAATCACACGCCAATTAGAACAACTGTAATTTATTGCGCTCATTTTGTTTCGTGCGTGTGTGTGTGTGTGTGTGTGTGTGTGTGTGTGAGTGTGTGTGTGCCTGCAAGAATCGATCAAAATTATTAATCGGAAATGTGTAATTTAAAGTATACCTGTTGGCAACATTTTGCAACAGGGTTTAGGGTGCATGGTATAATTGAAAATATTCGCACCACCACGTGCAGGTACAACGATGCAATTATTTTACTAATCATTGCCCTATCCGTGCAGGGTTTTTGCCACTCGCGCTCTATAGGGACATGTTTCATGGCCCATGCACATTACTTGTAAATTACTTTTAGCACCTACAAGTAAATCGATACCCTAATTTCTAAAGCCTCGTTTCTGCATTTCTGGAAAAAAATACATGTCATCATACAGTTTGAAAAAAAGTCATTTTCCCGGCTGCAAATCCCCGAACGTGAATGAAGAATCAAAAGAAGACATTTCATTGCATTCTACGAGCATACAAATAATGTTTTGAAAATCTCCACAAGTAATATTTTTAAAGCTTTTTTTTCGGTCTACTTAAAATTTTACGTATTGCAGATACAAGGTTTGGCAATTAGGGTATCGGTATGTATCGATATGTTATTGTTCGATATGTGGTATCGATATGATTCACTAGTAGAGCTCCTGGCTGTGCCCAAACAGTTGTAACGAAATAAACTAATCGAGAAAGAATTCTTTCCCATTTGTAAATCATACTTTTCACCGAATTTGTTCCTCCTCCACAAAGAAATCCTGCTCTGATTTATCGAAGTTTGACCCTCACGGGACAATTATTGTTCTTCATATTCTATGCGTCAATAGGTTCCGTTTCTAAGGCCCATTGACACTTCACGCGAGCTTGAGCCTTCGCACGGTCTTGTACATATCTCCATGTCCCCACTCCTACCTATGGGCCTACCTGCTGACTTTTATACACTTAGTTACATGTCTGCAGAGTCTTTGACTTGCGCCGACTGGGGTGCAAGATATTCTTTAGTGCTCAATAATCGATGGCTATAGAGTTACTACACGGCTAGTGAGCTTCGAGGGTGTTGCTGCTTGTTGAATTTGTCATGAGATGTCTTCGTGCGAAACATATTATAATAGAGTTCATATGAAACGCTCTGCAATATGCTCTGCAGAAGACGAGTTTTCTGATATTGAAGTTCAACACTTTTCATTTTACCAAATTTTTCGACGTTTCAATTGAAAATTCGCTTAAATTTAATTTTGGTAGTTTCATGTAGTTTATTCCGCTGCTGGTTACTCTATAGGCTTGTGACGCTGTACTTATACCCCATAATATCATGGAGAAGTTTGGATGGCGATTACTGTTAAAAACACAGATCTAGATAGCACAGCATCCAGCTTTATATTAGCAAACCAACCCAGTTTTTTGAAAACAGCCCTCAATACCTTTGCTGTTTTACTTTCAACCATATTCCTTATCACATAAAATTAGCCTCCTCTCACTCTGGATTCTCCACTCACCTTAAATCCTATCTCCTGAACCACTAGGATGTTTGTATATATTTTGTATATATTTTTTATCTAATATTATCTTTAGTTTACCGTTATTGTGTGTTGTTTTAATTTTACTCTAGAAATTTGACAATGTCCAAAGTACGTAAAATAATCTCTTGGCAATAAAAGAAATACAATACAAATACACTTTATTCATTTTATGAGTAATTTCCACAAAACTGAAAATCGCCGAACTGAAGTGGGATCGACGAAGCTACTTTTCATCGCCGATCGGTGGGGACGGGGAGGCCCTATAGTGTTGTCCACCTTTTGGTGAATGACTTTTCGGCAGCACCCAACGCCTGAGTGGCGAGTGATTTATGCACATGCACCGTTCGGCCATGGCACAATGAATGGGTGGGGGGGGGGGGGGGGGGGGGCAGAGGACAAAGTGCGGCGGTACATTTGCTACGCCCAGCTGCGAACCGATAACAGCTTATTATACATGATGGTGTTAACTGTTAACATGCGATACATGCACCGCCACTTGAATGTCAGCTCCATTCACGGACAATCGAGGCGATTTTCTTTTTTTCGAGTGCGAGTTTCAATGACGACTGAAATCTTAGAATATGAACACAAACGACATTCTTGGTCCAGAAAACTATGTTTTTTTGCCAAGAAAGAGCAAATAACTCGTTTACACTTTAAAGATTTTTCTTTTCATAGCATTTTCGGTTTAAGAAATGGCCCTGCAGTGTATATATAGGTAGTAAAACGTCATTGTGAACAACATAAATTTGTTTTTATTGTCACTTATATAATATCAAAATAAAATGATTTACGAGAAACGTCCACAAATTATTTGGTGTCATTTTCAGTTCTGCTGGATTGAAATAGTTTGAAAGTGTGAATGATGCTACAGCCAGCCTATAATGTGAATGTGAAAAGTATATACACATATACCAACGGGCGCAAAAAGCGAACTGTAAAGGCCCTGCCTGAACGACCCCATTCTCTCAAAAAAGGGTGTTTGAGTTGGGCTAAATTTATTGCTTATTAAACGAAGAGATGCCCCCCTCGCAGAGGTAAGTGCGCCTGATTTGACACCGCTCTGGCATGAGCCATATTTACAACAACGTGTATAAACCCGACAGCCAGCAGAGAGCCAGTAAGTGGCAATGCGCTAATCACGAGGCCCAGAGTCACAAAAGGCAAACCAGGGCCGGGCACTGCAGAGAAAGCAAGGAATTCACCTGACGAAGGGGCGAGCTACCCCCCGCGGGTTGTGGAGTGGGGGTGGGGGGAGGGTAACGGTGGCAAGTGAGCAAACCACCCCCGTTTAATGAGCACATATCACTTTCGTTTCACTCCAACTCGTCTAACTGGCAGCGTACTCTCCATTGTTTGCGACCGGAAATGCTGGGGTGCTCCTCCCTTACTCATTGATCTCTTTCATCGACTTCAGTCACTAATTGCCGGGCTTTCTATAGAGTGTATCTATTTGCTGAAATGACTGCAATCTCTCACTTACGTACAGGTCAAAATAAATCGCCCACGCTTGACGAACGGTAATTGAATGCTCAAAATGCCCTCTGTTTGAAAGCCCTGTCTTACTTTGACAAAAGTTGAAATCAGATTAAAAATTGTTACTTTTCATAACTCATGGGAGAAGCAAAGAATTACAAAAATCTATATTTATATCTAACATTTCATATCTAACAGCATTTTGGTGGAGCCCTCGAGAGCTCTTTGGAATGAAATCGATATGGCTTTGCCACATCACAATTTGGAATCGATATTTTACCATTTGGAAATTTTATTTTGAATTTAAAAAGGTTATTCAAATCGGCTGTTAGTGGACTTTAATTTTTTATTGTAATTTTTTATGCTTTTGTATTGGTTATATTAAGCTTCATCTGAGCACAACTAGTGTGAATCTAAGAGAATTCCTTCGAGAGATTGCAATTGGGATATCATTCCTTTATTAAATTATCTGTCACTAGAAGATTGTACTTTTATGATGATTCGTGAAACACTTTCCACAACACAGACGTCATGTCCATGTCAACAATACAATAAAGCAATTGGTGTCCCTTTTTCAAATGAAGCGGACCCAGCTAAAACATGCTTTCAATCGAGCTTTTAAAAAACCTGAAAGCACGACACGAGGCAAAGAATCCTTCGTCCCTGCACAACTATAATTAAACAACCGTTCTGCCGGCCACACACCGTTAACTCTGACGGACACTTTTCACCGTTGTGCTGTCAGGGAGCAGTATAAGACAGCCACCCTCTTCGATGCTAATGAGAACACAGTGGCTAAGTCCTGCGTCCTGACCGTGTGTCCTTACCAGAGCCACTGGGCACCACCCTGAGCCAGTGGTCCTTGTGGTGGCTTGTGCCACACACCAGCTATCAATTTCTCTAAATTAGCGAGAGCATGGACAGCAGACAATGAGGCATCAACACAAGAGGAACGTTTTGACTCGAGATAATACCTTTAGCTTTCGTTCACAAGTCACTATTTATATAATTATAGTTTCTTTGCTGACACTTGCATTTACACGAGGCCCACCGAAGTTGTGATTTGTGGGGGCACATGGCTAATACTCTTGATAGGTATTTACTTGAATGAAAGGGTGCAGTATAACAAATAGTGGTAGGTGTACAAGGTCCTGCAGGAGAGGGGGTGCATCAATGAAATATCTGCAAACGCCCTATTCGTATTGCGTGTCTTGATTAATATATGAAAAATATTTGGGTAACTTGACAACATTTAGGGGTCAACCCTTTAAACGTAGATAAATTTTTACAAATTAGCAGTTGTGAGAGAAAATATACCAACTTAACATTCGGAAACAGCAAGGTCAAACATGAAGGATCAAAGTTTCTTCATCATTTTTGCGAAGTCTTGTGATGGTATTGCCTTTCTAGATCGAACGGGTGCCTGGCTGTAAAGGAGACGGCCGATTGCTGCAAGTCTCATGCTTGTTTCGGCACCGACTGACGTACAAAGACATGGCCAGCTTTTGCCCGGGGATCAGCGGCATGGCGTGTCGTGGCTGACAGATATCTCGTCTCCATATTCCATCTCGGCTCTCAGCAGCGAGATCAGATCAAAGATCGGACGCGGACGGACGAGAAACAAGAACCGAAAAAACAAGGACGCCACAGCTAATAATTGAGCCAGTCTTTCGAGAAGAATAGGAACTGTCCTCTTCTGGCTAAGCTCAAAACAGCTACGACATGACACAAAGTTTTTCTTAAAACGAGAATTGATATTTTAATAATAATAAAAAACATATTATACTAACAAGATATAGTATCCTACCGACAAATGAAAATGTTTTGAAGGTTGTATAAGGTTAGTGTTACATATGTGGGAATAAATTGAAATGTACAATGAAATGTCGCATTTCATCACTGCTTCATTTGAAGCCGACGTCTTGACATAATGTATAGGAACGAAATATGGTTTAATTGCCTGAAAGAATTTCGTCGGTCTCTTGTATTTACTTACACTCTCATTTCGATTCACTCATATTCGATACCAGAACTATTCTGTGCTTTCACTCCATTTCACGTTGAAAATCGGAGAGTGTATTGTTTACTGCAGCTAGAGGAGCTAAAAAGGAGTATATCAAATTGAAAAATACGCCCCTTATAACAATAATAATTTGTTTATTGTAATTTTAAAACACCAATACATCCAGAAGATGCTGGTGTGCAGATATGTATACCTACATTTAAAAATAAGATTGCATAATAACATGCTAAAGTTCCAGACCAGGGTCAGCTTTGAAAGTGTTCGCATGCCTGCAGAGAAGATCATCTTAACAATGCTAATCCAAGCTCAATTTTGGTATAGGGTGTAATTCAGTCTAGAGTCTGGACATATCATTCGTTTTGTTTTCTTGCATTAACTGTTAGTATATACTTACATAAATGTACGATATACACCTATTCACGAGAGGTGCACAAGTAGTTTCATGTATATACTATAGCAGACGTATGAATATTGACAATGCACATGTTTGCTAAAGCGTATATAGAGTATGTGTTATGTATTGAAACGCTAACTCGAGTTGGCTTTCATTTGATCGAAGCAAGCCACTCGGATGAGACAGAGAGGAAGAGGACACGGCATGGCAGGAAAGAGAAAGATGGTTTTCTTTATTAGCAATCGAGTCGACACGAAAGACAATATACCTAATCGATCAAACGAATGTCAAACATGGTCGAGGTGGATGCTGAGATCGGGTCCACAATCTGCTATCCGTCCGTCGGCGTCGTCGCTGTCCGCGCGGAGGCCTCGAGCCAAGACGTTTCCCACAAATCCATCATGTATTTATAATTGAAGTCAATTAAATGCTTGTTGTTTCCATCACGCGTCGGACTTATTTTTGTGACGTGATGAGCCACATGATTGTCAACAACACTCTCCAACAAAGATTGTTATTTTATAAAAATCGGGATCAATTGACCCGTGGATATCTTCAGGATTGGATAGATAATTTCAAAGACACTACAACAATATTTTATAGTTTAGATGCTATACGCATCGTTAGGTATGAACGCATACCTATATAAGTTTTAATCAGATCGAATATCTCCGTATATGAGATGAAAAATATGCATTACACAGATTGGTAATTATTTTTCAATCGATCGATTGCAAAATTTCTGTTGCCTGGGTGGTTGGAACGTCATTCGGCGGCTTGTTGACAGTCTGTCAGTGTCAGTGCACTGCCCGTCCCCACGGCGACCACCCAACCGACGAGCAGCGAGAAAGCCGTCGGAAACTTATTGCCAGTGAAACGCTTCGACTGAACACCGCATACTGACGCCGTCGTCGTCCCCCGTCGTCATCCATCTTGCTCTTGAGTCTTGCTACAACCAGATATGCCACATCGATAGCGAATCTGAAGCATCAACATAACAATGTGATTTCCTATAAATGGCGCGAGGCATGGAAAATGAGATGTCAGCCAGAATTAAAGAATGGTCTACCTATATGTACCGGATCTATATATACGGATCTATTTTATTTAATTAGCACCCAGCACTCATCGTCAACGCTTCATGTGGATGTGGTGCAGTATGCTTCTTCGATTGAAAATAGAGTACGACGTATAGGTATAGGAACTTAATATTTTAGCTACTAGAGAATGGATAATGGGTTATAATTTAGGTGCATATTCACCAACTGCTGTCAGAATATAAATGATAGAATCAAGAATCAAACTCAACAATTAAACAATGTTCGCATCTTCTACTTGGATCTTCACCGAAAGGAAAAAACCCCTTCATTGAAAACGAATCCAACAATAATTAATAGTAACGTTGAAAGGAAATCACATCACAGCAATAAAAAGATCGAGCGCATTTTCTTGGTACGTCAACGACGTTGTATATTGAAAACTCCCTTTGGATCAGCTATAAAAATATTGAAAAGAAGTTCTTCCAATTACGACAGCAAGTTGCTATGTGGCGGGTAAGGTACAAGTACCGAGTCGAACAATATGCACAATTAATATCCGTAGCTAATTCCTCCGACGGCTGCCGCGGTGCGAGCGCTACCAGCGGCGGCGCGAGGAACAAACGACCGGACAAGAAACGGACTTCTGTATTAACGACCGAGAAAAGCTCCCGGGTTTAAAAGTCTCGGGCCTCACGATAATATGACTGAGCAGAAACTATTGGAAGTCCATGTGAATACGCCGCCATTAGGACGCTGCCGAGCAATGGATTGAAGCTGATCATTATGCATGTGGGGCCGCCATGTTACGATTAGTTGAACCTTTGCGGGCACAATCATCCGTGCTGGCTCTTTGCTGCGTCCAGTGTGAAAAGGTGGAAATCTACGTCGTGGTTTATTTTCTATTTGGTCATTAACATGTTCAATACTTACGCTTGCCAACGCACCTCCTGATCGTACTTGCTGTAGAAGCAGAGAAGTAAATACGATATTGTTCATATTTCTATTGCACACAAATTATTGCCAGTTGTCACTACGACAGTTGAGGCGCAGAAGAATCCCAAATGACCAACGCGGTATAGCTTAAAAACCTGTTTTTTTAATTTTGCGATTAAGTTTCTGGCGTACATTAAAAAACCTTTGTTCTCTCACAATAAAAGTCTACTTGTCAATCCCATTGTCCCGTTTTTCTAAATCTGCATCTATATGCTCGTTGGCGATCTAAAATCTTCTAGTCTTACAAACGTCCGCGCTATAGAATAGCCCGAAATCAACCACCACTAATATATTCAGGAATGTGGACGCATTCCCAACAAAACACACGCGGACAATTAGCCAGCAGATCGCGCGGTTAGTGCGGCATGGTCTGCACATTGAGGCCCCCTTGCGCAGTCCATGTCCGCACTCAGCGCGCCGAGCTGTGGTGTACCACGGCTGCACAGGAAGGCACAGGGCTCTCTTAGAATGCGGCTCTTCTTTGATGGCCGAAGCCGACAGGGTAATCAAGCTCACGTGTGAATGCCAGATAGCCGGCGCATCGGCTCGCCGAGCAAAAAGTCATCCAGCATTGAGAGTGACTTGATTGAGATTTGATTCCGATGAAGGCCACCGCCGCGTCAAAGCGCTCCGCGAGCGCTCGGTGAGCGTAGAGCGGCTCGACTCAGTCCGAGCGCTATCTCCTTGTAGAATGTAGTTAATCGGTAAATAATATCAAACGATGTTATAACTTATTTTGATACCTATATAAATGCTAATAATATGCGACCTGTTTTGCGATATTTATATAGTTTATTAATTTAGAGTGGAGTGCCACAGGAAAATTAATTTTCTTTAGATCTTGTATAAAGGGTTTTAAAGGTTTGGAACTGATTCAGGCACATTTTGGTTTATTTATAATTTAAAAGTGTTGACAAAGGATGAGCTTTACATTGAATGAAGCTTTTCTTTCCGTAACCAAATGCCTCCAAGCTAGCACGAGACGAAAAGGACAGAAGTCGTACAAAAGTATACCATACAATCGTTACCCTGCAGAGAAAACTCCTTCTCTATCTATACCTGGCTGTATCCCAGATCGTGGTCCCAATCAATTGATAAGGCGTGGTGCAGTTATTGTGGGCAAGTGTAAGATGTCGTCAAGTCCACAAGCCAAAGATCGGGGAGCGGGAAGGCCGAGGCCCGGGGGATGAAACCCTATCTGATGACAATCGCAACGAAATCTGGTGCAGGGAAGACGATCCTACAGATCCCTTGTCGGAAAACATTCGAGGAGTGTAATTTGATTCCGTAGGTATACCTTAAGAGAACTCGATCGAGGTGTTTCGGCACTTAGACGGTGACTCCATTACAGAATTTGACCCAAGTGATTCGATATGATTAACTTATAGTTACTTAGAGAAAATGTTTCTTTTTCCCGGCTACATCCAAAACATGCCTGTACAAAATATATTAACTAGTAAACGAAAAGTTAATTTCAAATATTGATTACAAATTCAGATGATGAGGTTTTTATGGAATCACAAAATAATGAACTCTTGATTTTACTTCGCATTTCATTTTCGCCTATACCACGAATACTCCACATTTTATATTACATATGCAAACATATTGGCAATCTGAACTGAGAACTGGGATTCGCATTATCGAGAGAGCACATTTCGTGTTTCTTTTTGTGATTAAGTGGTAATGTATCCGATGGTGAGCTGCACATCCGCGCTGCTCCTCTCGAGTTTCAAACGACTCCTCCGCATCTCCCGACCGAACGGACCAGCCGAGGTGCTTGTCACTGCACTGTCAGTGTCACCCTGGCGCGGTCATGTCTTCGGTCCGCTGTCTCCGGGGCCGCATGTCATGGGCACAAGTGGAGGACCACTTTTCAAATCGCTCTCAGAATGGACACAATGGGGTTTGTTCGAATGCGTCCACTCCGAGAAGTTTTCGGCTCGGATGGTTTGTACAGGTAACGTCATTTGTCGTCATGGGGACAAAATCAATACAAACAGATATATGTTTTTTTGGGGGGTAGAGCCTGCAGTGATATTAGTCTGTTCTAATTGGGATAGGTGGGTGGTCCAGAAGCTTCCATGAGCTTAAAGAGTTTAAAAACATATTACAGATTGTTGCTACCGATTACTGGCAACTTTGACGAAAGGATCGGCGCATTTTGCAAGATAGTTATAAGTTTTGTACACCATACTGAATTGGTAATGTTGAAATTCAAATTTCATCTGCGCTAATGGTATGTATATGTATACTTTTTAAGATGATTCTGACATGCATAGTGATTATATTACAACTAAATCAAAATAAATAAATATCTGCTTGCTTATATTATACATCTTTGAGAATTTTAAAGATTGAATGTTGAAATTCAAATTTCATCTGCGCTAATGGTATGTATATGTATACTTTTTAAGATGATTCTGACATGCATAGTGATTATATTACAACTAAATCAAAATAAATAAATATCTGCTTGCTTATATACATTCTTTGAGAATTTTAAAGATTGAATGCCCGCTAGAACGATGGTGGTCATGTAGTTTTCCTCCCGTCCAGCTCTAGCAAGGCGATTGAAAACCCAAGAAGTGAATGTGCATGCCATCCATGTGGGCGATATATTGTGTCGGCGCCGACCCGTAAGGTTATTAAAGTGCCGATAAAGGAATGGCTCCCTTTCTTTTCCATCTGCTATAGGCCCCGAAAATACAAAATACATCTCAAATACCGACACTCATACGTAGTGAACCGTGAAATCCCTCAACGTGTACCTGTTCGAAAGATGGTCTTCAAAGTTCATCATGCTACAATACACATTGACAATTTGATACACACATACCTATACGGGCGGCGATCGGAAGGGAGAAGGAAGGGGGATACAAAAGTCTATATACCCAATTCTCTGTTTCTCGAACGAGCGAAACAAGAACATTTGATTGCAATAATCACGTCGAGCATCGTACACACAAAAGTAATCTATTCTTCACAACTCTATTCCAAAGTAATCGCAAAATAGTGCACCAAGTCTCGGCCTTTCTAGCATGTAGCTTTAAAAAAAGCTTTGGCAATAACCTGCAGAGAAGCTTTACGCGGCACCCTTCCCTGTAGCGGTCCGAGTTAAAAGAAATCTTCTGTCGGCGCGGCTCTATACCGGCATACACGCACAGAGCCGCCGCCATTTGTATTATCTTCTATGATCAAGTCTGAACCCCCGACAAACGCATTGTACCCTTAAGATTAGTATTTAAGGGATGAAAAAAGATAGCAAAGGTAAGTGAAAAGATCGGTTTCAGCTTATTGGTGCAGTTTCGTACAAGGTATATACCTATATACACCCTCAAGCAGAGAGTGAACCTAAAGCAGACCACTCTAGAATGGGACTCTAGCTGATGGAATACATTCTTGGCGGCATGTAGTTTTGCTTTCTGCTTGTGTATGCAGCTATATCGTTATTAGAAGATTAACTGTTGGCAGATCATTGCTCTGGCATTGTGCGACGGCGACATTGTGCAGCTTTGCTGGTCGGCGTCGCGGCGAAAGCATATGGACTCTTATTTGTGCAAGCAGACAAACAATGGCAATGCATGGTTCACGCAGCCACCTGTATGCCAGTCGGCGACGGAGACAGAAATGAGATGTCCACGTCGGAATCCGGTGACATTCTAACCAAAAACTACAAAGAGAGATGTTATACATGGCATGACATATTTTTAATGGATCGTCATCGCAAATTCAATACTTTTCCTTGCCCTGGGAAATGCTTTATATTTTCCCTCTGGCACGGCAAACAAGCAGCTATAACATATCATTTGTTTCAGGGTTACAATTAATATTCAGGAGTCATAGGTATCAAGACAAAGTCGCAATTCGACCAACTAATTCGAATTATCTAACACCACCCTGGACACCTGTTGTCCGCAAGCCAACGCATCATCAAACTGTGACGCGTGACAACAATGCACGTGCGTATGTACACACCCATCACACACGCATTGGGTCACGCATTATGACGCAAAACAATCCGAACGCATGCCCTCGTTACGACTGGTTATAGTAAACAAACTGTTATGACACAAAAAAAACAGGTCATATATACCATGTGCTCCAGTTGTGTCACAGAAACAACCCTCGTGCGCACGTGTACGTCTGATGACATCAATAAATGTTACCCGTATAAAGGTATTTGTATTTGCCTATATAGAGAAACAAATAAAATCGTCGTCTTGGAATTGCGTAAAACGTTGACGCTCATTTAATCACGCAACGTCTCCGTCTCCGAGCGCAAATACGTAGGCTCGCGTCAACGTCGGATGGCACAGTGTCGCAGGCAGCCGTCGACGAAGCGGGGCACTGGGGCAAGCTCTGGCCGCGCTCGAAACGCAGCTTCGTGCCCTCGATTACACAACGCCGTCCGTCCATGGAATAACAACCCCTATTAGCGAGCGAGCGCGCGCGGGGTCGTCCGCGATGACGCGCCGAGCCGTCGACGCGTCCGACGACGCCGATGACGCTGGCCGATGTGACGCGTCGCCGACGACGACGTCGCACGCTCTGGCGGCGCGTGACGACAACTCGCGCGCGCGGCGCGTTACCGACGGCCGGCGTCGTGTCGCGTCGCGGTGGTTATGTCGTCGCGACGCCGGCGACGCTCCGCCCCCGCGTCGTCACTTTCACATGGCGCCAGGCGCCGTGGGAGGAAGCGTCGCGCACTTCGGTCCACTACGGTGCAGTGCTGATGGGGACAAGCTGGCGTTTACTCGCTTCACGGTTAATTTACTGTCCTTAAGCAGGATTAAATCGACTAATTTTCGTATTGGATTTTAAATGTCTCACTAGCACCTGGGACAAAACGTTGCTGCGCATGTTGAAGCCGCAGTGTTTACGGGTTATAGATAACAAACTGGCCGATTTTAATCAATAATCTACAATTATAAAGCTGGCACACATCTAAAGCATGTTCTTCAAGCATGCCACATTGCGCATCATCGGGCCTCACAGCTTCATCGCATACAGTGATCTGGCTCCGTATCCCAATATCAATTCCGATTCCTCTGCAACCAGGCTCCGCCCCTTGTTCCCCCACCAGCCGACGTCGCATGGAAGCTGGCGCTGTGATCCCTCCCCCTTCACCCGACGCTCATGCAACTACCCTAAGCCAGCGTACCCCTAACGCACGGTAGCGCGACTAACCCCTAGTGCCAAACACACGCTCGACGGAGCAAGTCGTCGGTTAGCCATCGCTCAGTTCACACGTTACCTCCAAGCCGGTCGGGAGCCAGAGACGTGCCCGTTCACGTGAGGTCGTGCGCCGTGCAGTTGGCCTAGGTCGGACCGAGTACGCGGCGCAATTCTTTGCCGGCCGACGGCTTACGCGGTAACGCGAGGCGTTTGTCTCTTACCGCGAGACGCGGTCGTCCGCCGATTAGAGAGCGACGTCGACGCCCGTCGCGTGACACTGCATGCGCCTGGTGGACCGTGATGACCGACGATTTTCGCGATCGTTCGTCGAATTAATCGAGCAGAATTGCAATTCGGGGGCAGACGGGAGTCGAGCCCGCGTCGTTTGCTGTCGGGTGCGTTTGTTCGTGACGCGGGCGCGTGATTCACATTTGTCGGGAATTTTATTTGAGTTGTTTTGCGATAATATTCAACCCGAGGGACTTTGTTACTTTATATACGTGTGCTGCGCAGTGAGCTTCTCCTGTAACGGGATATCCGTTAATTTCGGTGTTTCATAACCATTTGCAAAGTGAAGCGCTTGCAGTTTTAGCAAGTCAATGTGTGAATTTTACAGTGCTCTAATTTTCCCGTTTCAACAATCGCTTGACTTGTGTTAAAACCTGTGTAGACAGCAAGCCGCCACAAATCCACAAGGTGAGCCAACATGGTTTGTAATTGATTGCCGAGTCCATGAGGCTGGCTTCCCTGTCGGCAAAGCGAGCGACGGTCAACCCCAGCAGTGTATAGAGTGATGACGTCGGGACGCCGGTAACTCGATGCCGAAGTCCGGCGTCACTGGCGTCACCTTTTGCCGCTACTTTCGCTGTCCCCGTGCTCCAGAACTAATTTGCAGGAAATTTACATCGACTGGCTTCGTTAGGTCTCATTTCTATATAATAATAATAATAATAATAATAATAATAATTTTTTTATTCCTTTTGATTATACATTTTATAATATATGCATGCAAGGGGCTTGAAGTGTTGTTTAGGTAATATTCGGCTCAGCTGGCGCTGGATTATGTAACGACAAAATATCGGATTTAAAGGATATCGAGAATTTACAACAGACGAAACTATATCTGAGTTTTCACCGCAACATTCAAAAGTCGGGCCTAAATACTTTTCAAAGTCTTTGAAGGAGCATCTGAAAATATTTGCCGATTTCATTCTTTTAGCAGAAGGCATAATTTTCAAAGTGGATTATACTTTTTTATTGGGTAATATATCTATCCCAACTGGAACAGCTCAAGCAATCTCAATACATAGATACTTTATACATAAACTTATAGCGCTAATTATTATTTAGGTTTGGCTTGTTATGCCAGAGATTCCATAGCCAACAAAAAAATTGTGCGAACCGATGCTTTCCCAGCTCAAAGTTGATATAAAACCATTGACACAAACCCCATGAAAATGCGCCCTGCGATATCACGATGACCGCAATTAAACGAAGTCCCCGCAAACTCATGGCACCAAAATATAAATCTCAAGTGCAAAGTCGGTACCTATATACACCAAAGCCAAACGCCGCGTGATCAAAGAGATGACACTAGACCCCCGACGCACGCGGCATTATTTGTCAAACGCACTGCGTCAAGTGATCCAGCGTCGGCGTCGGCGTCGGCGTCGGCGTCGGCGTCTTGTCGTGCAGTTGGTCGGTCGAGTGTGCGACGCGCTCCTCGTTGCGGGTAATGCGGTCGAAAGTATCAAGTGCGTCGCCCGCCTTCCATGGTTTCCACCCCCTAATGGGCCGTCATTCGCCGGGGAGACGCGGAATCAAACGCCGATCTTCACTCGCGACGGGCGCCGGCAAATAACACGACATTTTCAACATCAATTCTCGCGAGCTTTAGCCGCGTACATGCACTCGAATCGCTGAAAGAAAATGAGTTCTTTGGTTTATTTTTAATGATATCAACATTTGACAAAAGCACGCAACATCAAAGTATAAGATTTTTTTTATGTTCAACTTGAAAGAGTTTCATATACCAGCGACTTCATTTAGCTTCATTATCAAACAAACATTAGCAGTGCGTTCAAATCTCCGTGAAAACCTAGCGTTTTCCCAATGCAACTCACAAATCTCGAGTCGTTGAGTGTTAATGAGAATTGTGCACACTTTTTACACGGATCCAGCACCTATAGTCACATGAGAGCTTGTAATGCCATGTGCCTATGAGCACCGAGCACCCTTGAGTGGTGGTACAAAGTACAAACTGTATATACAAGGACCGTATCACGTTTCGACGACCCTCGCCAAAATGTCAATAGGCGGTCGCTGGCTGGCCAAAGCCATGCACTCGCATGCATGCAGTAGAAGCACACAACATAATACATTATCACCAAAAGACTTGCACATGATCGATTCCACTATTATTACATGAATTAACTTTACAAGCACAACTCAAACCCTCTGATATCTTAATATGAATACATAACACACGGATGACTTTGAATATAAGAATATGTTGGAACTAATCGATAAAGTTGTCTGATTTGCCTAAATATGCCATTAGAGGGATGAAGTCGTGAAGGCAATCACTGCTGCGCTCGACGGGAAAGCTAACTGTGTTAGTAACGGCGCTCGGTGTAAGTTATGAGGGTTAGGGGTGGGTACGCGTCATACTACATTGGGTTCTGAAGAGTGCCAAGAAGGCATGCACAATGCTTTTGTCGAGTTCTACCTGCATGCCATATCTGCAGTGTTGTGATTTATGAATGATATTTGACACACATAAACAGCACTTTGCTGGTCCTTTGTATGTATGTCAAGACTGGGGGAGGTTGAAACAATGTAAAGAGTGAAGTGTACATGTGTGCGTGTGTGTTTATATTGAGTTATATCAAATAAATATTATTGATATGGATCGATTTGATGATTTGTTCATCTGGACAAAACAAAATCGATAGATAACATACTATAAATTGCAATAAGACAAAATCTTGCAGTGGATATAAATAATATATGAATGTGGTGATATAGGTACGACATGTAACATGACAAAATCAGTAACCGCGAAGACTACAATCTAAATTTAACCGAAAGAATGTAACCTTTTAAAAATATTTCAAAAACTTATAGGTTCCTATGCATATACGGTTGTTTTCAAAACCGTTCTGACATCATTTATAAATGCCGATTACTTCAGAGCTCCGGTACGCGAAGAAGTTCGTTAATATTATCTGCTTTTTACCAGTCAAGTTTCTAGTTTATCTTTCGAGAAATTTTATGCATTTGATGTAGGTATACGATTGAGCGTTTTAGGTACAATTTTAAGCTATACTTCAAGCTATAATTTGTACTCACTTGTTACATGCCAGTATACTAATTTTTGTTTGTTTGTTTTAAATCACAGTCGATTTTTAGCGGGTTGAACACAATTTTGATTTCTGATATTATTTAGTATAGATGTATACCGCGAATGTATCTTCTATACACAATCCGTTCGAGGACTGTGTTTTAATACTCGGCAGCAGCATAAGCCACTATTTCAGTTATGTTGTCATGCGAGCAACTAAAATCCCCGCTGCAAATTTCCCAACTTACTTTTCCTTGCTTTTCACCGTGCATTTTCACCCGCTCATTGCGTTACGGATTATATACTCAAAGCATGACAGCAATAATTAAACTAATCCCGTAATTCATGCATTTTCGAGGATAACAAAATGGATGTTGCCGAATAGGGGTCCAATCAGAATTTAGCACACCTCCCTATACATACAATAAAATGTTCGCTCACACACTCATATGCTCTTATTTTTAAGGCTAGAGGACTGTACACCTACCGGCATACAGAAAACGTATATTTGTTTTTTATTTATCACAAGGTTCAGTATAACTTAATGAGGGCTGCTTTTGAAAAGATAAATACACGCACACGCACTCTCTCACTCTCTGAACGGACTGCAGACACCGATGAAGAATAATGTGCATTTAAACAATGCCCCGAGCAACATGATATTTAAAATTTTCACATATTATGCAAAGCCTACTCAAATATTTCCCTGTATGATCATTAAAATGTTTGCTTCGGTGTATTGTAAAATACCGATGAAGTAGACGGAAATATTATGATACGACTGGGTAGCCTATTTAAAGTATCATATAGTTTGAAAACATATATAGTTTGAAAACAACAAGAAGTTTTCTTATCATATGCCTATAAATATAGATACGAACACAAAGTTAACAAACAGAGATAGAATTGGGTAAAAGGTATCTATCAAAATTCAAAATCAATCTTGTGGGTATATCTATAAAAAATAACAAAAACAATTTCATGCATGTCATTATGATTATAAACCTTAGAGAGAAAAAAATCTTCTTTGGTTGTAGACAAATATTTACTCTATATAGTTCACAACTAGGCCGTTGTATCTAAAGCTGGTTTTCAAGCAGGCAGAACCACAGTGTTATATTCAAGCAGAAAATACCCTTAGGTCATATACGAAACCTGGTGCACAAGCCAAGTGGGATATATGTTTTAGTTTCGTCTTTGAAATCACTTGGTCAGATTGACATTGGCATGAACAAAGTTTAAAACCACAGTTAACAAAAATATATCCGACCAACACTCTTCTCTAATTTCCCGCAGCCACCGCACACTCGGTCGCGCCACCAGCGGCGTAGCGTCCGGGTGCCGGCACCGAGAGCGTCCAGTGGCGTCCAGTGTTCGGTACGGTCGGCAAGCTGGGCGCTAGTCTCCTGCAGCACCGCGAGGCGGCCTGCACGTTCGCAGGGACGCTGCCGCCCCCGTCGCCGCCGCCGAGCAGCGGGGGGCACGGGGCCCTAGGGTCCAAGTCGGCGGGCGCGGGCGGCTTCCCCGGCGCGGCGCCCACCGGCGGAGGTGGCCATCACAGGACGCTGATCGGGGCGGGCCTGGTGGCCGGCGGGGTGGCCAGGGAGCCTACCTGCGCCGACGCCGCGTTCTGGAAGATGCCGCACAAAGGTGAGCTGTTCTATCAGGACATTCTTTAGGCATGATACATTTACACAAATTAATATTGAAGGGAGACGAAGCAGGGAAAACGTGATACCGAACCGGGATCCGAACCCGTTTCTGCGTCAAAGTTGCGTTGCAATGGACGACTACAACAGTTCCAGGGTAAAAATTATGTGGGCAAATATAATTGCCAAAAGAATAGCTTGCATTTATGTGGGAAAATCAGTGAAATTGACTCAGAAACCAGGAACCAGGAGTCCATTTCTCGTTCGTTACGAGTCACTCGGCCTCTCTCCTTCGCATGGTGCCAAATCCTACCCCACGTAACGGGGAGGATGTGTGCCCGAATAGCTCAGCGGTAGGGCACCCGACCGGCAATCGGGGGGGACCCGGGTTCGTATCTCATTTTACCAGCTTCGTCTTCCTTCCACGGTCGCTCACTGGTTTAAGCATCTATCCTGATAGTTCCAAATACTGCAACTACTGAATATGTTCTACAACATGGTGCCATAAGAGCTGCAAAGCTTACATTCAAAGCGTCGTCGAGACATATAATATGAAAAGCTCAGTTTTGAAACCTTTTGCTCTTGCCAATAGTAGCAGTGCAGGGTAGCTCGTTGAAGAAGCAAAATATCAATTCTAATCAATAAAGTGTATTATATTAACGGTGGTTAGCGAAGCGACGTTTAGAACCATGCTAAGAATTATCTGCCAACACAACTTATTCCAATGGGGAAGTCAGCCAAATAAACAGGCCATTCAAAAATTGAATATTTTGAAACTGTGCATTTTCCTATGTAAGCCAAGGTTTCAAATGACAAATGCCGTCTCTTCCCTCCAAGTGTTTCAATTTACGGGTCATGTTAAACATATTTATCAATTTGTATTATAACATATAAGTTAATTCAATGCATCAGCGTTTCAAATAAGTTTTCAATCAATATATAAGTATATCAAGAATTAAGAGATTCTGGTGTTGATAGTCAGTGTTTTTTTGTTACAATGCAACCAAGTGCTGGTTCCGGAGTGCATTTCATTTCACTATGAGGGCAATTATCTGAACGCGCTGACTACAACATGCTCCTGGATTCGACCGTGATTAGCTGACTGAGTCTATAATGTTTTGATGAGCCATATGCGCGGTGCTTTTGGCGGGTTGGCAGCAATGGGCGTTAAGCGACTTGCCGCCATCATGGAAAACGCGATTATAGTGCGGTACCGAGAACTCAATCCACGATGGTTTTCCATATTTTAGCCATTAAAATCGCGCTCCAAAACACATTGATTATTGTGCTCACTGATCATCACATTAAAAAACTTTAATTTTATATTATAGGCAGCAATTCTCTTGATACGTGCTTCTTTTCCATACTCATCCCTTCGAACTTTATGCAACAAAATGATTGAAAAATATAAAATAGCCTATTTATAAGCATAACGTAGATATGGACTATATTCAATGACCAAATTTTCCTTTATTTCATAACTTTTCATTGGCTTTTTGAAATGGCAAAGACATCCATATTGACATAAGGGTAAAACGTGGTAAAACATTACTACAAACCTACACGATTCGTTTGTTTAATCAAATAAAAATCCTCAAAATCCATGCAAGATGCCAGGTAATGTAATGCTATAAAATGCTAGAACTCCAAAAGGCAGCCACGGATTTGCCAACTAAAAATAAAATCCACTTTTCAAGAAAAGTTTATTTCCGTGCCGCTAGAAAAGACGCGGCGTCGCAGCCGCGCAAACTCCAGCGCAAATAAAAAAGTTGTCAGCCCAAAACAACCTACACAAGTTTTCCATAATGATTTCAATCGAGATAAGTACCTATATTTCAAACTTTGCCCGCCGGCAGCGCCAAGTTCCCCTCCGTCTGTCGATTCTGAATTACGTCCCGACGGCGCTCGGAGTGCGGCGATATTTTCGCTGCCTCCGCGTCGAGCGATGAGCTTTCCTCGGCCGAGTCGGCGAGTCGGTCGCGCGTGAAATCCGGAGGACGCCGTTCGCGATCGAGATCGAATCGAATTGCCGTGTCTGACAAGAGGTTCGATCCCTGTCACCGGCAGGCGGCTGGGGGCGGCTGGGGGCGGCTGGGGTGTGAGGGATGCTACCCGACGACTGTCAAGGTGACTCGAGACAAGCGACGAGCGGCGGGGCTTGGCGTGCTCGTGTGCGCGATGCATGAAGAAGTGAACGTCTTATTTAGATTCGGGGGAAGATACCGTTTTATTTTTTATTTTTGCATAAAATTCTATAGGAATATAACAAAAGTTACTAGCGGCATTCGGATTCCAATTTGTTGTGAGAATGAAACAAAATTTGCACACCTTGTTCAATATAATAACAAGCATATTTCACATGGATGGGATGAAATGATTTCGAGTGTAGCTGCTAAAAATTGTTTCGTATATTATTATAATTAGGTAGGTACTGTATACGTATACTGATTAAATTCGCATAAAAAACTGCAAAAATTGATGTGCAGTAAAATAAACTATAGTAGCCGACGCCACGATATGTCAACAGATGCAATTTTCCGTCCTTGGTAAACTAACATCGGCCGACAGCTTCACATGGGCGGTGCCGGCCGCGAGAATGAACGGGGACGGGTGGGTTTTAAATGGGACTAAACATGACCCCGACAATGACTTTGAAATATACCATTTATCCAGCGTACACGAAACGATTACGGAGTTCAGGAAATCCAATTTGTTACAGAAAAGGGACTTCGAAAAACAGCGGTATAGATTAAAAAAATAAAATGACAGACAGACGAATCGTGGAATCATCGAGAGCGCTTAGCTCACTGCCAGTGGTGGCGATTTGACTCCTATTTATAAGGGCACGTCGCTGGAAAGCCGGGTGCCGGGTGATGGCTGTCCCATCGCGAGTGCTCGCTCTCCCACGTTCCCGTCGACGCCTATATCGCCGCCAATCGGGATTAGAAGCGTGGATTCCGTCGCGATGCGATGCGATGCGATGCGATGCGATGCTATATGTAGGGACGTGTATACAGGTCTCAATGCGTGGACAAGATGCAATTTCTAAAACGAATATGGAGATAAGAGCAATCGAATCGGAATACGCACATGTGTGCTAGGAAATGTTTGGGAACATTTAATGACCTTTGTTATTGTAGTGCTCAAGAGGACTTCCTTTTCGAAATTCTGGAAATGCTTGCAGATTTTTGTTCGGTTTCACGTATGACAAGTTCACGACTGACTCTGATTTTACTTGTCTCACAACCCAGAGTTAAAGTGGGCGTCCAGTTATTTGTCATGGCAACCGCCAATATACGGGGTACCACATAGAATACAAATTCTGTTTCTCAGGGTGACGCTCAACCCAGAGTTGAAAATTAATGTTTTGAAATCGGGGGTTAAGAATTTTTTTCGAATGCGCCATGTCAGTTTTATCGGCAGCGATAGTTTGTTTAAAATCGGCGTCGATCGTTAATGAGCACGACAGCGGTTTCCGTTCAAGTGCGACGCGGCGAGCATATTTCCCGTCGAGCCACTCGAGCCCTCCTCGATCCGACTCCAACACACTCATGTCGTGCGGTGGTCGCTAGGAAATTTAATCACAAGACCGCGCGGACCGCCAAAGCGATCACCCCCCCCCCCCCCGCACCCGCCCTTGTGTCATTACGAGATCGCAATTAAAAGCCAGCGCCGGGTCGCGGTGCGTGTCGTGTCATCTCGGGAGACGTCGGTGACAGGCGTCGCGACGCCGACGTCGACGGAGGCCAGGTCTCTTTGCCACCCGACAAGAGCCGCACGACGGCGACCGCAAATTGCTAGCCTTTTTTACTCGCACCCCCAATTCCTTGGTCGATGGCAATTTGCTCCCGACTAGGCAATATATATATGTGTCGTCTGTCCTTGCCGCTCTCCTTTATCTATCATTTCCTTTAGTAGCAGCATTCGTTCGTCACATATTTTTCCCCCTTTGATCTGGTTCCGTTTGATCTCCGCCAGTTTGTTTCCACGGCGGCGCGCCATCTTGCAAGCAAATTTGATTCATTACCGAGTTCTCCTTGGGGGAGGGGGGGGGGGGGGGTAACCCGGTAAGCGGCGACCCCGCGATCTCCGCGACTGCAGCGCTTCTTGCAAAGGTTCAACGTGCGTGCAGGCAAAATATCGGCGAATTGGATTCGAATCTTTTCCAGCCGCGGTATATGAGAGATGCGGAAACAAATAGGATTCGCATGGAATGGTTCCTTCGATGTTTTCAACTTCATTATAGCTGGAAACCCCAAAACACCCCAAGAACCCCGAAAGATAATCAACGATAAACGGATCTAGGAATGATAAAGATCTCTGTTAATGTACTGGATAAAAGGATAATTTTGAATAATGATATATTATAATAGACTTATAAGCCATAAAAACTTCGATTTTATTCTAACTTTGTTTGAATTTGATTGATATTTGGCATTTCTTTAAGATCCTACCACCTAATCGGTATAGGTACATTATAAAGTTACCGCAGCTGTCTCAATTAATTTCGCACGCACAGAAGCTGCACAATTGCACCGAGACATGCATTTCCCAGTTTACCAGAATCCCGTAAAAGTAATAACGTTATTGTCAGTCCTGTATATATTCCCTTCAGAAATACATTTCTTTTGTGTGTTTCACTGTGCTCACTGTAAATATTTAGCAAAAAAACCGTCCAGAGCGTATACCTCACGGCAGAGCAGCCAGCGCAGAGAGTATAGGTATATCATATCATAGTACCGGTTTTCCCCGCAGCGAGCGCTACATGCGAGGCTCGACGCGAGCTTTACAATGTTTCGTGAATTGCCACTTCTGGCGCCGAGTGACGTGAAATTATTTTCCATTTTGAAAATGTGCGCGACGTGGGGTGAGTCCTGGGGGGGGGGGGATGGTGGAATTGGATTTAATCCCGGCGTCGCATCCCCTGCCGCCCCCGCCGCCCCTGCCGCACGGCTTCGCGCTTCGCCGAGCGGAAACAGCCTGGCGCTCTTTCGCCAGTCAGATTAACGCAGAATTACACATTAACGGACGAAAAATGCTGACAGCCGCCATGTCTCACCATCTTTTCTCTGCGCGTTTCACTTTTGTCAGGGATTTTTTTTTTGTGTTTTTATCACACAGATTTTTCCCTATGATTTTTAAATAGAATTTATAACTTTCCTTTTCGGTAGACCACATCCATGTTTTATTCTATCCAGTCGTTCTTCTCATTTTTTGGACTTGAGAACAAAATGGCTGCAGGAATACAGAAAGAAAATTACATTTTCCACCACAACGTAAATATAACCCATCAAAGAAAATCTTCTACATATATTTTTTTGTTTTCAAAATCACTCCAGTCATGTGACTTTAAATATATCAATCAACCAACCAAATTTGCTCTATATACAGGTTCGCAAATTAACAACAAACTCCAGGAATCCATTTCACAATAGAACAGGAAACAAAATTTTCCCTGAAACGTCAAACGTCCTCCATCAACCTCCCGTCCAGCCAAGCATGTATCCACCGGGCGCTAAAGCTCGTCAAACACGCCGCTGCGCGCGCTGACGAGTTCACCTCCGCTTCTTTTGTCTCCGACGACCCGAGTTCTCGCACTCGGCGGCCCTCGCATTATTTGATTGGTTTACTTCGTTATGCAGATTCTTGAACGCCCCCCCCCCCCCCCATTTCCACCCGGCGACGGCGACGTCTCGCTGTCTGTGCCGTCTCGACGCGGTGTTGACAATTGTAACCCCTTCGCCCGGCGCCCGGCGCCCGGCGTCGCTTCCAGAGCCGTGCGCCTCAAATTGCATTAGCTTTAACATTACATGCCGCATTGGGGACGTATCGAGTCGTGAACCCGTGCGACGACGACGCCGACGCCGACGCCGCTCGAGCGGCAGGTTCGAAAACTGGGCGGGATTGATGGGGACAATGCCGAACGATGTCTTTGAGACGCGCTTGGATAAGGGGACTCTATTCTTGTCGCTTGCTTTTGAGTGCCCAAATAATGTGCATACCTGTATCACCAAATGCTATTTAGCAAAGGAATGCCAAATAAAGCGTTCATATTTTAATTTTTTTAAATATTGGGTTTTTAAGCTAAATTTAGGCTTTCATCTAAGATGTATGCACAGATAGCTCACCCAATCAGCTCACCCATTATTATTGAACTAGTACTAAAATGATTGGTGAACAAAATTTTGAGCATCATTTTTTTACTGTTTCAGAAACAGTTTTGGTGAGTTCGTCTATATATATATATATATATATATATATATATATATATATATATATATTATGCACTGTGCTTACAATAATATTCTTTGAAGCAAACTCGGCTCCTCCACCAGACTTATTTCCCAAGTTTCCTGTTGAAAATTGATATTTCAAGCGCATCAACAAATAATAAACGAGGTAGCTAACTAAAACAATTATAAAACTAATTTCGATGTACATTTATTTTGAAAGAATCCTATTTCTGTGCCTGTATATAACATAGCCTGGAGTTCTGAGCGAAAAGAATTGCAATGTCTCCCGTGCGAGTGCCGTTGTCTGAAAAACTTTTAATTACATTCTAGTGAAGTTAATTGTACTGCAAAGTCCAAAGACAAATGTAGAATTCTCTTAAGAAATAATAACCGTTCCTAACTTCCCTTATACAACAAGAAAAGCTCCCCAACCAAAGTAAATCAAACTAATAATCCATCGCATCGCCGATATCACAACTTAACCACGATAACAAATCTTCACCGAACAAATCCTTATTCCCAAATTGTGATTGGAAGCCTATGAAATTAAGTCCCAACGCAAACTCCATTAGACCAACCCTTATCCGAGCACTATCCTCTCTATTATTCTCTCGACTGGCTGCTGTATGCAGCCGCCCTAATAGGATAGCTCTCCACTCCTCGACGCGGTGCAGAGAGAGCGCGTTGGGCAAACAGTGCAGGACTGGGCCCGGACTCGGCAGTCTAGCCGCGTCCTGGCTTACAGGCTTCGAACAAGATTAAGTACACGGCAACAATAACGCTAGACTTAAAGGGTAACACAATGTCGGGGCCATCGAGAGCGTGCAATTGATAAAAGGATTACGCCCTCGACTCCCGTGCCGCAGCGAACGCTAGTCCGCCCCCGCGTGTTGCGTCGGGGGAAATTGCTCGTGACACGCGCCATCATTAGAAACTGATCAAGTTAAACAATGTACTTAGCTGATCATACCAAAAAAAAAACCCTAGCTCGTTGAACAGGTGTACCGTTCGGTGAACTATACACCGAACACTGTACGGTGAGGTACACTGGCTGAGTAAATGCATGAAGACTTTTTTACATGCGGCTAGAGCGACGCTCATTCATTTTACTGTCTTTATTTTATTTATATATTTTGATATTGGTTCGTGTACAAAATATATTTTCCATTTTTGGGAATAACAGAGTCAGAGGTGAATGCAATTGACCATGTTTGGCTGAAGTATACCCAGTTGACCATAATTTGAATTGTTTATAAGATTGCTTTTCTGCATAATTTAATACCATTTCTTATAAAAGGTCGAACGCACAGCAAACATTTCCGGCATCCCTAGTTTCAGTTCACTCGTACGTTGATACGATACCTATAGATATGATATAATATCTTCAAGTAATCAAACTCTAAGAGCTGTGACTGACATTCGGACCCGTTCGCCTCCGTCCGTTCCAGACGACGACCACCACGGGCTGGGCGCTGGCTCGATTTTCGGGTGCTCGGCGGCGGGTCACAGCGGCATCAACCAGCTGGGGGGCGTCTACGTGAACGGACGTCCGTTGCCCGACTCGACGCGGCAGAAGATCGTCGAGCTGGCCCACTCGGGCGCGCGACCCTGCGACATCTCGCGCATCCTCCAGGTCTCCAACGGATGCGTCTCCAAGATACTGGGCAGGTGAATATTGGACTGGACCATCGAGATTGGGTCACGTGTCGCAATAATGCCGAGGCGGCCAAGTGCCAATCCTCCCGTGTCGTAGGATCACCTTTTCAATATATCAAGAGAAATTAATAAAATCGTGTCTATATACTTATTTTCATTTCACGTCAAGAATAAAATTTAGAGTGTCTGCATCTTCCTAGAGAAAACACTGCTGCGACACGAGCTTGATAGCGAGTTTCAAAACTGAAACCCCGTGCCATTGAGCCGGACAAAAGGCTCTATGGGCAGTTTTGAAACTCTTAGCTTGTGTCTAGCAGCCGTGGGTCCTCGAAGAAGATGCTGATTCATTCTCCTTCTTAACGTGGGATTGAGTTTAGGTGCATAGGTAGATAAGTCGCGTCTCAGTGGAAAAAAAAACATGTTGTATATCTCAAAATAAATTCTATCGCGCATTATATATACAAGCAGATATCTGTGCTCCATATAGCCGAGGGGATGGAGTCTGTTGACGAAATGCGTCGCTGGAGGTTGTCCTCAATAACAAGACATCACATTGCGAAGGGACATGTGAGAAATCCAATTCCCGCGCATCGAAGTTTGCCAGCCATCTTTGTCCATTGACGTCGTCATCTCTGTCCGCCGTCGCCGTATCGACGTCTCACTCCGACCCCATCGCCGATGCAAACAAGTTCGGTGCGGATGATTGCGATTGGCCAACGAGTGTCGCACGTTGCAGATACTACGAGACGGGCTCGATCAAGCCGCGGGCGATAGGAGGGTCCAAGCCGCGAGTGGCGACCTCCAACGTCGTGCAGAAAATCGCCGACTACAAGCGCGAATGTCCGTCCATCTTCGCGTGGGAGATTCGCGACCGACTGCTCTCGGAGGCGGTCTGCAACAACGACAACATACCGAGCGTGAGTACCTACCTGCACATGCTTTGCACCTCGCATTGGCGTTGGCGATGGTTGTGGATTTCCATATTAATTTGGTTTTATAAGTGGGGTTTTTTTTCGGTGAGCGAGATGAGATTGAGCTGAGATTGAGATTTAGCGGCAAAGAAAATCGAGAAAGTTTCGTGTTACATCAAGATGAAGTGTCTGTTCGTGGAAAATTATAAAGAAAAGCTCATGGTAGGAAGCGGTAGTCATAGCCATGTAACAACTGGAAAATAACATCGAGACCCATCTTTTTTAATGAGAGGAAAATTCATGGGGGATCTCTGTCCAAATTCGGTGTGAAAGTGATGTATGCAATTACACTTTTACCGTTTAGTATATATAAATATCTTATTCGACTGGCCGAAATGCACACGTTAACGCCCAATCACATTTACCTCAAAGCTAAAATGTGTACCACTGGCAACTTCAAAAAAATGTTGGCTAAAAAAAATGTGTGCCTATCAAATGTTGCGGATAAAACCGTTAAAGAGCGACAGCCCTACGATTTTAAAGCGCGCACATGGAGAGCAACATAATCAGTGAAATGCAGTACGCATAAACTGATACTGAATGATGCTTCCCTGATAAAAATCTGTGTTTTACTAGATACACAAATAGCCCAAACGACGCGACTTGCCCAACAAACGTCTACACATTCCATCCCCTAACATAACATCATACGGCAATAATCAAACGGCTATTACTCGACCTCCAGCATTGTCGCGCCTAATCGTACGACAGCAAGCAGTCGTCTCCCTTACCCTCGACGCCAACCCTTGGCCCCACGACGCCAACCCTTGGCCCCACGACGCCAACCCTTGGCCCCACGAAGCCAAGTAGCGGAGACGCGAAGGGCTTCCTCGCTAAGCTCTTGTACACATAATGTCAACAATGAGATATATATTTCCCGAGACCTTTGGCCTGCGACGACGACGACTCACTCATTGGGTCGAGCGCCCCTCGGGCTAGTCCGACGTTTGGAGATAAAGTGCGGACGAAGATTCCCGTGGCAGCATCAATAAGAGCTGGTCATGCCGTGCCTTTTCGTCCCTCGTGTGCCCATGTTGCTGTGACGGTCGAGCAAGGCGGTGGCCAATTGAAGATCACTCGGCTGTGAATTTCGCGACGGAATGATGGAGAATGCGTTGGACTCTTCTGGGGGCTGATTGTGTATATACCGACTGTCGTTATGTGCTACGCTTGTGGCACTTTATACATTGCGACGGGACCCAAATTTTAAAAACATCATGTCAATTAATCAGAACGATGTAAATGCTTAGTTTTTGCGGGAGTTTACTTTCTGGATGCAATACTCAAATGGGAAATGTTTTAAGTTTACACAAGCTGGAAGCTGACGGAAAATAAATTATTCGCTCGCATATTTTTGATGCATCGGAATTTAATTGCATTTCGAAGAATGCATTTTCCGTTGACTAATTCCCGTGAATTGCAGCAAAAACTTCGACACACTTGGATCTATTAAAAACTTAGCAAACACCTGAACATTTTCTTGCGTCACAGAGGTAAAAATAATCAGATTAATTAGTTTCACGGATCATAGTCGGCTCTCGCTCGGCCGGCTGCCATCTTTCATTCGGTGTGCCGGTCTACCGGGGTCGGCCCTGCACCCCTTTGTCGGTCGGCGGAGGCGGTGTGGGGTGGCGGGGGCGGGGGGGGGGGGGCGGGGGCGGGTGCAATCGCGCGTGCGCCCCCCGGCATTCCTCGGCGGCTGGCAGGAACATTCGATATTTCCCGGCGCGCGATATCGAGCGGGGGCAGGGGGGTGGGGGGTGGGGAGAGAAAGTGCACAGCCTGCGGGGGTGGGAGGGAGAGAGAGGGAGAGAGAGAGAGAGAGAGAGAGAGAGGGAGAGAGAGATAGAGATAGAGAGAGCACGCGGAGAGACAGGGACCGGCAGTAGGCGAATGGAAGAGATTTTAGATTAAAAGGAAACCAAAATGAAGTGGGGGACGGCACCGGGAGAGAAAATGGGGAGATATTACATGCCGGTGAGCGCGCGCGGCACGTTATAGCTATGTATAGGAAATGCAAAATGGCGAATCACGTGGAAGTTTATCGACACCGGGATTGTACATATATAAATATGTTATGGTGTTCATATATTTTTTCCGTATTATAACTTTTCCACATTTTTCCCGGGGGGAACTCGCTGGGAAGCATGTTTATAAACGTGGACTTGTGTGCCGTGCTTGCTGCGTTCAGAGCAGAGAACGCTTTCTGAACGCACTCACGCACTGAACACGCACTCACGTGCGCCGAGCTCTAAACGCTAGACGCACACAGACGCAGTGCACACGGCTTGGAAGGCGAGCGAACTGTCGTGTGTATGCACACGATGTGCATCAGGCAGAGCAAACACCGTAGCGCGGTACGGCGAGTGTCCCGGTGTTCACGCGAAGACCAGTAGCGCATCGGCACGCTTCGATGGTTGCTAGGCTTGGCGCGCTGGACAATCTTAGGGCCGAACAAGCCGGCAGTGATGTCCATGGTCGTAGGTACACGTCGAACACAGCAAACAACACATAGAGCATCTACCACAACAAACCAAATCGTTACAAGAGTACATGCAATACATGATTCAGTACCTACAATATGTCCACTATATTATTACTTAGTCATTTATAACTTGAATGATGAAGTAAATACCAACTAACTATTGGCTGACTTTATTGGCTATTAGTATTTTCACACGAATGCATAGTATAGGGACAAGAGCGTGATGCCTGAAATAGAAAGTCGCTAAAAGAATCCGGGTGATTCTGCCAATTAAATGAATGCCCTTATTTGTGTGCGCCCAATCTGCAATCAAAACTAAAGATATAAGTTTCCCTGCTCGAGCGATCGCAGCACGCTCTATGGACAACACGAGCCAATTACGCGTCCGGCTCTAGCCAGTGTCGAGTACCGGACACGCGAGGTCCATCTTTTCCGGCATCTGAGAGGCTGGTTGCGTTGCGACCGAGGGAATCTGGAGAGTTGGCAAGGGAGGGAGGAGCACGGGAATGTCTCGAGCTCTCCTGCGGGAATCTTCCACCATCCCCTTCAGTCTCGGGATAAGACCGAGCTGCTGCCGACGAGGGCGCCACGGCACACAACGCACAGGGGTGCGTGTGAATGCTTTCAGAGGCAAGGGGTGCTCGAGAGGGGCGCTATATACATGCAGTCTAAGAAAGCCCGAGCGCTAGGGGTGGGGAGCGGCGGAGAGGATACGGCATGTGAGATGGGATCGAACAAAGCGATGGTACACGAAAGATTCGCAGAATCGAGAGGAAGGAAGATAAGAAAGAGAGAGAGAGAGCGAGAGCCTGGAAATGGACCAATCAAAGGAGGCGGAATGGAATCATCAACAAGCTTTCTAGTGTTCGTCTCTTCTGGGGTGGAAGAAAGTAGCTGGTTATGATTAGAGCGTTGATAGATGGCAATCAACCAGATGATGAGCCGTTTGCTAAGCGACCGCCTTACTAATAATCGTTTTCTGAACGTATTTAGACTGCGATGCAGTCTCAGCAATCGTCAGCAAACATTGCTGACAGAGAGTGTTCTCAAAACACATCACCTATAGCAAGGCCTGCGCGTTTTAATGGTCCGTACGGATCGTGCAGTTCGGGCAAGCTTTATTAGGTGGAGGCGCAGCTTTATATTATATAGTGGAGGAGCCGGGTCTCAGGTTTCAGCTTAGATTCCGAATCGGGTCTTGCCGCTGGATAATGGCATGAATTAGTGAGCGACTCCATTGCGTGGCGGTAGCGGCCGTTCGGGGACGGCATCCCTCGGGAACCGCCTTGTCCCTCGGGGTGCGCGCGGTTGCGCGGCGGTCGCGCCAGGTTCGCTGCGAGCGTCGCGCGTGACAACATTCTGTCGCCAGGGTGGCTGACGTCGCACACAATATGTCTCGCTGTACTGTCGATCCCATTGAAAACTGGGTGCTCCGTGTCGGTAAAACATTCATTCATTGTCAGACGCGGTGACTTTCAGAATGAATTTCAAATCCTTTTATGTTATTGCTCAGTTATACCACAAAATTGTTAACGAATTTTTATATACACTCAATATACCTATATATAGGTTTCGAAAAAATGTATTATTGTCCTAAAAGTTTGTGGATTATTTTCAACAAACTTTTGTTTTGAAAGCGGATGGAAGTGGAATAGTTAACCTAACGAGGCGCTGGCGCTTAGGCCGAAGCGCATACAATCTAAAAGCGCCAAACGGCTCACAATAAAGAAGTTGAAATGTGCACTCATATACAGGTACTTACACGGGTACATAGGTAGTATCGTATCGCGTAGTTGTCCACGTTTCGCGCGAAAGAATGGCGCGTATTTCGCGGTCGCGGTTTGCGTGGTGTTGCCCTGCTCAATGGTCCCCACTCGGCGGGTTAAAACACACATGCCCGTGGCAGGGGGCACATATTATTATTAGGGGGGCACCGCTGGTGGGGGGACCGGAGGGGGGGTGATACATGCACTCGGTTGAATGCACGGAAACGTTCAATAGGATCAGTTAAGCGTGTTGCACAATATTCGGAGCCGGTCAGATGTGAAATAATGCATGTGGGGGTTGAGAGAGTGTGTTGTGGGGGTGGGGGGTTCACATATTCGCAGTGTATAAAAACTGGCGGTGGATATTGGAAAATCACGAGATTTTTTTAAACTTGTGCGTGCAGTGAACGTGGTTGTTTGTTCTAGAAATGGTGTGAATATATCCGAGCTCTAAGAATCGTGTATCGTCTCTTTCATTAATAATTATAAGTGTGTACATGCAGAAAAATTATTCTTGTGACAGAGACAGATCAAAGTACAGATGAAATTTGTAACAGTTCGGTTGCGATTGCATAATACAGTTGCTTAGTATTCCACATGTATATAGGAGTAAAAGTTAAGAGTGTGTATTTTGCTACAGTAAAATTATATCAAATATAAATAATCTCTTACGCACCATGGTTTCCCAAATTATTAATCGATGTTCGTAATGCAAGTGCAGCTAATTGTTCCGAAAGTTCGTATTATGTGCTTGGGGCTTACTGTATGAGAAGCGGTTGATAAAATCTTGCATGTCCCTGACTCCCGTTTCCGAAATAATCGAATTTCGGGTTACCCTCAACTTGCACATCGCTTTCCATCAGTTGGAGCCGCATGGGGCCCCAAGTTCGGGAAGGGACATGCGGTGTATGCAAGACCGCACACAAAATATCGTGATATTAATTGAATTTTTGAAGGGAAATTGGTCTGCCGCTGATTTATATTTTGGGTGATTTTTTCTCTCGACAAAAACGAATTGAATTAAGGCTCCCTTTGGTCCGTAACAATCGACGACTTTGGGTGGTCGAAATGACATCACAATTGCAGGGGGGTTGGCAGCAAACGTCATGCAATTGACGACAGAAAGATTGGTACCATGATACTTGAGACCTTTATTGTTGTGGCCCTCAACAGGTTTATAAACAGAAAACAAATTAGGATCTTTCCGTTTTGTGGGTATATAGAGTTCGACATCAAAATTATTGAAATAATCCCAATCTGTCAACGTGCTGGGTACAACAGACTTCTTGGGCAGTCCTTCACCGTTAAGCGGGGGATGTTAACAATTCTGAAACTAGTTCGTCAAAATCTTGAAAAGATATGTTTGCTAACAATGTCACCATTCCGCAATCGAGATCACCTAAGATTCTAAATCTGCTGAATGAGGAACATGGCAAACTTGAAAGAGATCATCTTAGATATTGAACCAGCAAAATAGAAAGCACGAAAGTAGGAAACTAGTGAGAATGAATTTCAAAAGAAAACCCTCGTAAAAACGGTTGCACGGCCACAATCGGAGTTTGTTAAACTGGATTACGCCAGTCTAGAGGACCACGACGTCCTTCTTTACTGCGACGGCACAAGGTTTCCTCGAATTTATACACAAGTACTTTCGATTGTCCACGGAAACCTCTGTTGGCCAGGTCTTCAAAGCGAGCCAGACCCACAGCAGCCCGAGCGATGGGGACCTGTATGCGACAAAGCCACTTAAAACGAGCCGGCCACGGACAGAATGGGCGAAAATAATCCATCCCTTTTGGCCAGTTGCCCCGAGAATCATGTGATTTGTGTCCCCGACCGCCAGAGCACTTTCCCGCTAGTCTCTATGAAAAAGGAAAAGCATATGGAGGAATTTCCCGCAGTGGTATATCAGGTTTATCTTTATTTTAGTCGAAATGCCAATGGCTGTTGCCTCTGTGAAAAGCAGCCGGACGACCGCGGTGTTGCATATTATACCTCCTGATGTTTTATTTATACTATTATTGGCCATCCCTATGGGGTTGCTTAAATATTCCGAATATAATTATTATTGCGCCACAACAGCAACGTGCCGCGAGATTTGATTGTAGAGCAAGGAAAGCAGAAAACTCACTGTCTCATGCTAATGCGTTTACTTGGAATTCGAGTTATTCTTATTCATGAATCAGAGACTTGTCAAATCGAGTCTCGATAAACATCCCTCCGTCCCCGGACGAATTGTTCATGGAAATTACGCAACGATAATTAATTCCCTTATGCTAATTCCCAGGAATATTGTGGCGAATGGGGAAGCAAGCTCTTCGTGAAAACTATACACTGCACCCGGAGGGCCCGCTTTAATGCTAAATGATTTGCAACATTTCTAGAGTCTCAATGGAAATTTGTGCTATTATGATATATATTATCGTGTACGACTTTGTCTCTAGCTTTGTTATTAACTGCGCGGTGATGGTGTGTGCTAGGGAAGGGGTGCTTTTTGCGCGTTTTTGTGGTTTGATTTTCTGGGAACACCGCGAACACCTAGACAAAAGACGACACATGCATCTCGTTCACCCCATTGAAATCATCGTCTGCAGTGTGCAACGCTCTGCACCCTTCCTCAGTTATAATCTAACTAGCCTGCTACCCCTTCGTTACAGATCCCACCCCCGCCCCCACCGCGCTCATGCGCTTATTACCGAGATATTCTTCCGGCCAAGTCAACCGGAAGCGAGCACATCGTCGACACATGTCCGGTCCGCGCCTCTATTGCACAACTAATCAACTGATCCCGCGCCGCGTCTATGATATTAAGTATTTTTTCTCCCCGTGTTGTGTGCACCGCTTGAAACAGGATTGCCGGGCGTCGATTTTGTGACGACGACGACGGCGACGGCGTGTAACACCCTTCGGCGATGTGTAAGGGAAATTGCAGAAACACCATCGCAACAATCACCGCGCGAGGGGCAGTCGCCGGAGAGGCGCGACGAAAGGATACAAATTGCGTGCCATTGTGACGGATGTGCCACGCTAAAACGCGATGGGTACACGGACCTTAATGAAGCCAAACCATGTACTATGGATTGGGAAGGCAGTTAACTATCAGATCGCACGGCAAACGGGAAAAGCTCGAGTTTTCCCCTTTGAAAGTGAAAAGTTCGCGAATAGTTTGTGCATCTGCGGCGGTTATGAAAATAAAACACGGGCAGCTATACAGTTTTTCAGGACCACCGCCCTTTGTTTACAATCTGTATGAATGACGCAAATTGTTTGCGTTCGCTTTGAGTCTTGTGATATGCAAACTTTTCGGCTGACAATGGATGTAGGTCTATGCCGAGTTCGCCGTGCAAATATTGGCTCGCACAATATTTTCTCGTCTCTGCCTGATGATGAGCGGAAGCTCTTCGGGCGAACCAAGTGGAGACTAGACTCACGAGGGGACGTCACGTCCGGAAGTGAACAGCATCCCAGGCAACAGTTTAATAAATGACGACGCCGGGTGGATGGGTGGAAAGGTGGATACGGTGAAAATACAGGTGTGCCCCACTTGGCGATTGGGAAAGCGGCGTGGAAAACGCAGTATGAACACTCTCAACTAACTGTTGTAGATTGTAGATTGCTTCCGGAAGGTTTCCTAATGCACACAATTGCGTGAACACTAAACACAGAAGACATCCCATAACTGTAATGTGGCACAAAAAAAGTGCCGAGTACCAAATATAGCCGATTTGCAATGGGATATTACACTTATACTTCCTCATCATCTAGGTAAATCAATTCTTGATCCATTTCCCATTTTCACAGATTTTGGAGCAGGAACTACAAAATACAAAACACAACTTATCTTATGAAGTTTCTTACGAACAATAGCAAAAAAGATCCGGGTGATACTGATAGGCTTTCATCCCCACTGTGGTGATTTCTCAGTCATGGTGTATACCGACTCATATTTGAGACCAGCAAAGTATACCGCGCCATCCCGTCGAAGACATTGCTGGCCGTTGCCGATGCGTTCGCGTGCCAGGGACGGCAGCGACCGCCGTTGCGTGCGAGAGTACGCGGGATTGCGGGGCACGACGGGACGGGCACGCCGTCGAGAGTCGTCCGCCAGCGTCGAGTGCCTTTGTGCCAACACCACTCGACGCCGACGTCGAATCAAACAGCGATCGTTCCCGATCTGAATACATCTTTGTGCCTGGATAATGTCATAACTAGTTGGCCATATATCCATTGAGACGCGTACATGCTTACATACGTGCCTCGCTATATATATATATATATATATATATATATATATATATATATATATATATATATATATATATATATATATATATATATATATATATATAGCATGTCGGGGTACATTGAGATGAGAGTGCATTTGTATACAGAATCGTATAGTCGTGATTGTGACAAGGAGCGAAGCGACGAACGCGAGCAGAAAGGAAACGGGGAGTTTGCAAATTAACAAACTTTTCCTGGTGAATGCGCGGAAAATATGCCAGGAAAATCCGGGGAAACGTAATTACATAATCGAGCGTCAGCGCATGCAACTTTGGAATTGAATTTCATGAATAGGAAAATATACAGCATTCCCGGCCAGCTAGATTGCCACAGCGCGGAGTCAATGGAAATATAGTATATATATAGGCGACACGATTCTCTTCATCTGATATCCGATTGTTTGCCAGATTAGCTCGATTATGTCAAGAATCGACCGAATTTATTTATACGAAACGTCAATCATTCTGATTGCCAAAACCCATCTTGACCGCACATCATCATATTTTATAGAATGGCACCACAGCTATAGAATTAATTAAAAACATCGGCAATCAGATAAGAGCGCTCTGCTTGAAAGGGACCTTATTATTTCCATATAGCAGCTGCGTGTACCGGGATACCGGTTCGACCCATGTGGTGTACCGGTGTACCGGGCGGACAGGACGAATACCGGGCATGCGTCCATCGTTGGGTCCACGCGGTGCTCACTTTGAGAGCAGCCCGAGCACCGCCGTCAAGCCCGGCCCGCGATGCGAGGTGACAGCCCGCGTACACACACGGGCCCCGGGGCCCCGGGGCTCGACTCCCCGCGCCGGCAAACGGCGGCTGACAATGGGCCAGATTATCTGCCAGTGTGCAGCGCTCACGGCGTGCGGTTACCGCGGCGGCCCGCGCTCTGCGCACACAATAACACATAGCCACAAAGGGGCCTCGACGAGCCGGTATTTGATTTCAGTTTTTCACCGTAAATATCACGTTTTGAATAATAATGCGAATAAGGATACAAATAAGTTATTATGATGTCTAAAGTATGCCGTGGCGACGGTGAATGGAGGCCGGCTGGTTATCGGAAAGCTGGTTTTATTTCGAGTTTTAAAGCGCCGTGGGGATCCGAAAAGTCAGTCTTTTATTTGGGAAATTTGATGAGGTCTTACGAACGCTATACTAAAATAATATCCCATGCATTATTCTGGCGTTATGACTAACCTACATAATGTCTTTACCTAACCTAAAATAGTTCATAACGTTCTATGATTAGCCTGATAATCTGTAATAAAGTATTGCCTGTCGTTTCTTGATAAAATGATAATGTAATAAATATAGAGCAGATGGCTACGGGTCGGTTGCTATAATAGACATAAGATACAGTTTTGGTACAGATATAAAGCAAGCGTAATAGCACAGAAATAAGGTTACCCAGACATTCTACTATATACCATACGGCAAAAATTTGATGCTAGTAGTTTGGCCGGAAATCGCTGGGGTGCGTTGGCAACCCGTTTTAACATCATCCATCAGGTTATGGCACAAAGTCAATTATAATCAAGGGACCCAATGTTCCACAGGTGGTAACAGTTACCTGGTTACAGGTGATAAAACAAACAGTGACTCCATCCCTTGACTGCCGGCGAAACTGTTAATGCGGGCTTTCCACGCATAGCTGTTTTAGTATGGGAGTGGGATATCTGGGTAACCCTTCTATCTGTTGTACAAGCTTCTGCAGAGAAAGTGTAAGAATCCGCCAGTACAGCCTTCGATCAAAGGTCGAGGTAAACCTAACCAAACATTTATCGTGATTCGTTCGACAGGTGTCTTCAATAAACCGCGTGCTGCGCAACCTGGCGTCGCAGAAGGAGCAGCAAGTGTCTGCGCAGAGCGAGTCGGTCTACGACAAGCTGCGCATGTTCAACGGACAGGCCCCGAGCTGGGCCTGGTACCCGGGGACGCCGCCGACTCCGCACCTGAGCTTGCCGCCCAACCCGTCGGTGCTGCCCGGTCAAGTGACCCGAGAAGACATCCAGAAGAGAGGTCAGTACCTGCAGTGCCCAGCATCCAGAGCAGCATGGCTCGATGGCCTGCGGCTCTGGTAGCTTTCTAAATGACTCTTGGCGTGCACATGCGAATCCCAACATGAACCCCGAAGCCACTTGATTCATGTTTGAAGCTGGTCGATGCCTCTCCATGGCGAAGGAACTGATATGAGATTGTGTCTAGAGGATTGGTCGTATAGGAAAAGACCACGAAACCAGTTTAGTCTGCAAGCGCAGTGCATTTCCCGAACTCAAGAAGTTTGCTTTAATTTGAGGAAATTGGTTAAATACGAATTGTGTAGGCATATGTTAAAATGCATGTAAGTTTCTCTAGCATGTAAACCGGATGGATATTTGTTCCACGCTTGTGTTTGCAAATGGAATGTGCATATACCTAATAACATAAAGTTAGAAAGTGGTTTGATCGAGCTCAAAATCATCCGGATGAAAGATTGCAGGCCGAGGACGAAGACAAGGCGACCAAATAAAGTAAAATGTTCTGTAGATTTTATAGGGTGAATTGTGATGAATGCAGATCACACAAGAATTGACCGCCATTTGATAGAATCAATCAATTTTTCTGTACGTAAGGCTACCTCAAAATAGAAGTAATAAAACTCAGATGCATATAGGGACTTTTCGTAAATAACATCTCGGGTTATTGTAGTTTCAAAAAATAAAATAAAAAACTCCCTTATAGCAATTTCCTACGTTATTTTCACGATGGTGTTTTTCCCTCGACAAAATTGGCTAGAGAACAAAAAAAATGCGCCGAGAGAGAGAGAGAAAGAGAGAGAAAGAGATAGAGAGAGAGAGAGAGAGAGAGAGAGAGAGAAAAGGGAAAAGTTGGTCGACCCGCTGTATATGGTATATCTACACGTAACTTGTTTCTCCCTTCATTTTCATCATCGTTTCTTTTCTTACTCCTCCCCGATCATCCCCATCTTTACTTCTGCCTCCGCGCACACCCTCGCCACGCAAGAGCGCCCTCAACCCCCCCCCCCCCCCCCCCAACAACAAACTTCCCTCGCATCAGACTTCTAATTAAGCCGGACTTGGAAAACATAGTGTAAGTTGGCAGTTGTCGAGTCCCAGTTAAGTTTCGCCAACTTGTATTATATCTATGACAGTAGACACCATGTGCTTTTTGCTCCCTTTGCTTGGGTCTCTAGTCGATGGAGGTGCCGGGTTTTGTGAACACACACAAATATAATAAGGCCTTTACACCGAAATGCATTTTATACTGACGTCAATTTTCCATAAGCCCGAAGTAAAAATGTATCATCATCCTTTGAGCTTAATTATAGTTAGATAAAATCCTGTATAACATTTTATGTCGCTTTTTTTAACGCCTTAGTGCAAATAATTCCAGATTGGTTTGTGTCCCTTTGAATTCTTATGATTTTTAGCCAACTGTAACGTTCACATGTGTCTCTGACATAACTTTTTAGGGCCGCCTGTAAAAATATTCCACGAGTCTATTGTGCAATATTGTCGAAATCTTTTTGTCCTCTCCTCAGCCACTCAATTCCCGGTCTCGTTCCGTCAGTCGCCCGTCCTCCGAAATGCGTTCCTGTCACGTGCGCGCTCACCGCCGCGCCGCGTCGCCGTTCCCTTTGTTTCATCCCCTTATCTGTTTAATTTCATCCCTTTTCGGTCCCGTTTCCCGTGCGCCCGTTCCCGAAGCGCCTGGAAACGCGTCCCTGCAAGAAACTTGCAAGAAAACGCGCCATTTGCTGGTAGATTTCATTCCCTCTTATGTGCTCCTGTCAGTACAGGACGCTAAACGGGAGGCAAAAAAATAAGGACGCCAAATGAACGTTCTAAAGTCCTATAAACCTAACACAAAAAATACATTCCTTTCTTGAAACAATAGCCAGTTACACAAGCGATGTCATTTGTGTCAATGCATCAGGGAATAACAAAACATAATAGATTCAAACATTCCGAATCAGCTCACGAAAGATGTTTGGAAATGCAAAACACCCTCGGGCTGAACTAATGACTAATGACTAATTAAGACTAGCGTGTAAAAGAAAACAATTGACGACACTTTGTTTACAAAATAAAATCACGATATTCTTGCCTCTGCACTGAAAGGGGTTTCATTCGGAAATATATCACGAAAATGCTGTAAAGCTCTGCAAAAAAATACAAATGGTAAACATCTCTAAAAGTTCGTGTACAAATTTGTGAAATAGTGACATGCTATAAAGCAAACTTGCATGAGCTATGTATTTACTCGCCATACGTATATACGTGGATGTGTGCCCAGATCCCCCTACCCACCCACCCGGCGACTACCACCCCTAGTTGCACCATGCGCGGGATCCATTACACAATCAAACTATTAGCCCGCAATCTAATAACACACAGCACACAACACATACAGCACACACACACCGGATTACGGCGATGAGCTCGTTACGTCATAAAGAGAGGACCTACCCAACCGAACAATCTTTATTGCATCCACGGCTTTGTGTCCTCGACGTAACTGCATTACCTCGAACTGGCATACGCATATAACATGCGTCTTCAAATATTACGAACTAAATCAGTTATGTCCGGGTCCCGATCGTGATCCAGTTATGTGGATGCAAGGTTTTGGAGGCGGAGATTTCGGCCCATATGGCGAAGGGCAATCGATGTGCGGGGATCGCGTCAATGCATTCGAATGTTGCAGTCAAAATGAAAAGTGATTTTTACTTTTCAGACTAGAATGTGGTGTTCAACATTTGAAATTTGACGAAATTCGGATTTTAGATTTATCTTTGTCTATTTTCCAAGCATGCATCAACTCTAAGATTTCAGCAAAACGTTCACATTGATCGCTTGCGGCATATTCCGCGACAGGTCAGTGGCATCGAGGGCCCCCCAAGGAATGCCATTCGAAGTAAGGATGCCAAGGAATGTCAAGCCATTTCCTCTCCGAGTGTTGAAGAACGTTGTCCTCTTTTTGCGCAGCGGGCGATCTCATCCACGACAACACTTCCGACGGCAACTCCGACCACAACTCCTCTGGCGACGAAGACTCGCAACTCCGGCTCAGACTCAAGAGGAAGCTGCAGAGAAACAGGACGTCGTTCACCAACGAACAGATCGACAGCTTAGAAAAAGGTAAAATTAGCACACAATACCTTACACTATATATGTCTTCAGGCGATATGTTAGTTAAATCCCCCATTCATAGCCACGTATACAGAATTTCCTTGGTATACGAGCCACATTGCGAGTCGTCAAACGTTATGAAACTGTTGAAATCTCATTTCAGTCATCATTGTTTCTGTTTTGATATCCTATATATATATATATCGCGTTCGTAAAGCAAGTAAATAAAGTTAGATACACAATAGAAATCCAATTCCCCGGTTCGAATGTAAGAAGCTGCTTTCGAAATCTTTGTTTTCTATCTGCGCCATGAAGCCAGCCTCCCTCGGGGCATATCAGGCTGCAAGGTCTTAGGCGCCCCCCCCCCCCCCGCCCCACCGCCCCCTATTCCGCTTATCTCGCGAGATTGCTTCCTAAATCTACAAAATGTCCCGGAGAAAATCTCTGCCTGCAAGATGGAACAAAGGGACATAGAAGGGAAAACCTCGCTTGTTAATAAATAATAATATATTGTTTTAAATGTCGTGCTTGGTTCTTCTGTTGTCTCCTCGCAGAGTTCGAGCGCACACACTACCCAGACGTATTTGCCCGCGAGCGTCTCGCCGAGAAGATCGGCTTGCCCGAGGCACGTATCCAGGTAAGAAAGACATTTCGCCGAATGTCTTCAAAGAACGCAAACTCCACGAGATTTCCAAAACGGTCCTCCCATATAGAGGATCTGCATTTCGATTCACTCTTTACAGCGTTGAATGCAACTGTATAGCAATCGTATACCGAGCTGAGTGATTGCTCGGGAGTCGGATAAAGATCTGCAGTTATAAACGATGAACGCAACGCAACACATGGGTCAGTGATTTTGGGGCAGAATAGGGCCCCGAGTAGCGAGGGATAATGATGATGAAAACACTGAATGGTGCATATATACGCGGGATGTCTATACGACGGAGCTCGGCGAATTCTAAAGGCAAAAATCGCGGTACACTTTACGTATACAAGTATTCCAATCTTTTTTAGTTCCCAGTGGTGTACTCCACTCATCAAAAAGCAAAATGCGCATTACCTTTTGAAAAGCGCAAGACCCTCTTCTCTATATGCCTTCGCTAGGTACTATATACCTATGTATATACGATTTCCCTATTTGCGAACCCATCGCAGCGTGTATATACAGTTTTCACTCGGGCTTTCACTGGCTCTGAGCCGCGCAGTCGTCGCTTTGCTCGGCTGGAAGTGATACTGTGTACCAGATAATGTCTCACAGAAAGGCGCCGAGTAATTTAGATAAGTAATGAGGCGCCGGAAAAGAGACGGCGCTATTTCAATCATGCGAGTGCGACTGAAGACGAGACCGTCGCGGTGTCTATAAAGTAGCAGCATAACGACGAGCACGACGAACACAGCGATGATCTCAAAGGATGGATTCAGTGTACATTAAATGTAAGTTAATTGGGAGCCGCACAGCCAGGCGCTAGTCTTACGGAGATCAAGATTTCCTGGAAGCTTTGCCTCTATTTGTAAACGATTCAAGATGCACACCGAGAGAATGGACATAACTGATACCAATTTAATGACCCGGTCGGTGCCGGCAGATTGTGTATAACCTCAATTCGTGAACGTACCGAAGTGTAATGCCGCGAATGTGCTGCGAAAATTCGTTGAACAGGTAAACGCGCCTTGCTGGGGGGTGGCTTAAATATAGCTCGACAGTTTTATCTTATAGAGATCTGTTCCTTGCACCGAAATAAAAGGCAGATATGGCACCATGCTTTGATCAAAACATTTCAAAGGAAGTCATCTCCTTTTTGCAAAAACAGTGACCGATGCAAACAGTGCAGTGATGTGTGTGTCCATTTAATCTAAAAGACAACATATTGGCAAAACACAACCCGTTTTTGAATAGATATTTCCACACATCAGCCATGGCATAGCGTTTCATTGCATTGCTTTGCAAGTATGCACAAATCCGTTATCACGAACGTTCGATGAACGTCGTAAAGCTAACGTTCGGGTAGAACCTAATCGAACGTTTGGCGAATGTGAACGTTGAACGCTAGTTATCCCCAGTTAGCTTCTCGTCGTCCACCGAACGTTCGTAATAACATAACGCTTTTTCGCAAAACGTTGTTGTAACTACACAGGGATGTTGCGTTGCGTTGCATTGCGTTGCGTTGCGTTGCATTACGTTGATTTGCATTGCGTTGCGTCCAAGCACAAAGCATTATTGCCGCGGCGGCGGTGGCGGCGTGCAGAGCCCTGTGTGTTGACGCTTGTTTTCAAGCCTCGTTGGCTCGCGAGTATTGATTTTGGTAAGTGGCAAAGAGCGCGCCGTCGGTAGAATTTCGCCGCGCCGCCCGAGCGCCCTCTCGCGGAACACAGAGTGCGGGGGGGGGGGGGGGGGGCAGGGGCAGCCATCCGAACCCGCGAGGGGGGGGGGGGGGGGGGACACGGGGGGAGGAGGCAATTTTCACCAAGAAATTCACTCCGCTTTTCTGGCGTGGCTGCACATAGTGGGCGATTGCGAATTCCTAGCCACTTTTCCTTTTTTTACACTTTTCTACACAAAATTTTACTTTATTTCACAAATGCCCGTGCGTGGGTGAAGCTATTTTCACCTCATAAATATCAACCTACTGCTAAATTAATAATTTTCTTTAGTTTTAACTGCACCTGTTCCATATAACAAACATGATTGCACGATTTTAAAATTGACGACATATTCATGTCAACATGATTTAGTCTGTGCAAATAATATCTATATATACAGCAGTACATACATTATTAGAAATATGAATGGCAATTGAATTCATGTTATGAATGTATGATTCCGATCTGTTGATCCACGCGATGAGCCCAATTACTCGACTCTGCACAGCAGTGCAGCGAGCGTCATTGGCCGTGCACTGCACAAACCAGTCGGGCCCATTGTCTGGCCGCTATATAGTATGCACTATTAATGCTATTTACCCTAAATACTGATTGCCCGTGTGCATGCAGTCGTCGAGCGCGACCCTCGAACTGTGACGTCACGATAAAGTTATCGTCCACAAACTAATCAAATTAAGAGTTCGGGGCCGGGCCATTCAATGACGGTCGGTGATGCGGAAAGAACAAATAGTGCACGCGAACAGATGTCGACAGATTGTCGTCGCATTATACGGACGTGGACCCGCCCGACGCAACGCGCGGCTTCTTGCGCGTACACATATATATATTTCATATATACTATATAAAATAAAAATAAATGCCGACGCACACTCGTACCCGAAGCAATCCCTCGAATTCACCTGTCAACCGCAGACGGCGCAGCGCCGCGGACACGTATTTATTGTCCGCGTGCGCATGTGTTTGCTCGATGGTTTGTTTGTTTGTTTGTGTGGAGACGAAATTGCGAAGCGTGCGTATCGAGTGCGTTTGCATTCGAGGGCGTTCGTGGCACACACTTTTCCGGACGTTTTTCCGGACGTTTTTCCGGACGAGGCAAAGCGCTTTTCCATCCGAGCCAGACTTCGGTGTATTAGTATACAGTTCGCCATGACAAATTAGGTCGCCCACGAATAGCTTCATATAGCATTGGTTGTGTTTACACCTTGTTGCGAACGCATTCATTCATCGCTTGGCTAGACTTGGATGCGCAAGATCATAAAAGTAATACAGGAACCACGACAACAAAGAATTACGTGAACCTGAAAAGGCGATTCACAAAATTCAACTATGTTAACATAATATATTTGGTATAACTAATTTTCTTTCCAGATGTATACTCAATTTCACGTTAAGAAAGTGAGTGATTTGTATCTTGCACGAGGACCCACTGCTTCTAGACACGAGCTGAGAGTTTCAAAACTTACAAGCCATGGACTTGACAGGGACAAAAGGCTCAATTGGCTGTTTTCAAACACTTAGCTCGTGTCTGGAAGCAGTGGGTCCTCGAGGAAGATGCTAAATAACTCTCCTTTTTACAGTGAAATGGAATATAAGCAATAAAAACAAATTTGCATTTATTAATAATGCATGTTAATGGCAAAACGCGAGCAAAACTCTGAGCTGAATACAGTACCAAGTACCAACAAACAAAAAGTTAAAGCCATGAGAAGATAGCACGTGCTAATCGAGTGCCGGGTTCGATTTGTTTCCCATCGACAGGTCTGGTTCAGTAATCGCCGCGCAAAATGGCGTCGCGAGGAGAAGCTGCGCAACCAGCGTCGCGCGGTGGAGCAGGTCGGCGTGAGTCCGGCGCCCACCCCCTCGAGTCGGCTGCCAATCAACTCGGGATTCAACCCGTCCATGTACTCGTCGATCCCGCAGCCGATACCCACCATGGCGGACACCTACAGGTAACACATGCCACACTGCCCCACTCGGGACTCAGCCCGTCCATGTACTCGTCGATCCCGCAGCCGATACCCACCATGGCTATTTTCCTTATATATGTTTCATATCGTTCGTGTATCCTCTTTCGTGTGGGCCTTCCAAATGTTTCAGCCAATTGCCCCCGCACCCTCCCACCCCCACCCACTGTCCTATTGACAGACACGTGGCTATTGTATACCTGCGACATGCCGATGTACCTACCACCACCACAATCCAATCACTTGATCGCAAACGACCCCCCGGAAAAAGTTTTCCCATTGTTGCTATGTACTGCATGGAATGTGGTTATTTGGACAACTTTGATGCATTGAAACATCATTGGGAAAATTTTCTACAATTCTGTGAGTTATTTATAATCTTGTTGGAAAAGTTGTTTGTTAAAAAATGGATAGGTACATGGTTACATATACATACAATTTCACAATTGACAAAGTTTTCCTCACAATTCTAAAGATAACTAAATGCATCAGTTTGATTCCATCCAGATAACTGACCTATACTATAGCTGTTCACCCACCTCAAAGCCTGGCACCATAAGTAACGGTCCAACACTCAGGCATCGGAAAATGTTGCCGCGCGCACTCTTTTCGTTTCAGCTGATTTCAATATATTTCGGAAAAACGACAAAAATTTCCCCACGTCACACTGCCCAGACAATGAAACCAAACTCTTTAAAATTTCCCAATCAGTCAATAAAAAGATAAAGTATATATCCAGACCCGACGTCACGTAAACAAATCGTGCCTCCATTAAACGAAGCGCCAGTCCATTATTCTCACATCTAATCGCCGAATAAGGCGTGTACTGATTAGAACTAGTCTAGCGGCGGTCGAATTAGGTCCCATCGATTGCCGGCACCAAGTCGCCTCCTATACCTATAGGCGGTCGTTCGACCGCGTTGTTTGTGGAGTTAGCCGCTGTGGTGCGTGCATTAGCATGGCGCGCACGTACACCCCCGCCGAGTCGGGAGAGTCCCTCACCAACATCTACGTCACCACGAGATCAGACGGATTACCCCCCTGCTCCAGAGACAGCCTGGCAGCCTCCGAAAGGCCACACCGCCGACGACAGACCGGCTCGGGCTTGCCCACGGTAGCCATGCCCCTGTCTGTCTGGCCCGAGTCAACTCTGACCTCGACGTCAACATTCTTGGCTTCACGGAGAAGGATCTCGAAGCATGTCGGCAGGGAACAACTGGAAGGCTTTGTTTTTTTTGCTCTCTCTCTCTCTCTCTCTCCCTCTCTCTCTCTTGTGTTTTTCGGTAGCTGCGGTTCCGACTGATGAGTTCTGGACCCCACTTTGCGATCTGTCAAAGTGTTCTTTCGGATTTGGAATGTAGAAGCGGTGTCATGTAGCCGTTTCAAGCTTGACAGTAGCACAATTGCTAGAATATCTACATGCTCATGGACTTAATATTTAAATTTGAAGATTGAAATTCTAGCAGCTGACAATCTTTTGATATATCATTTTTGAATGAACTTATATACACGTACAATGCAACTTCGCGTTGATTATAAACATTTTTTTAATTCGACATGTTCGAGACATGTACACTGGAATTAAATAGAGTTTGCCACTTTTTTGGGATATCATATCACAGAGTACAATGCATCAGAGACCACCAGGCTGAGGTAAGATTAGGCTAACACGACTGTAGGTTTATGTTATAAACACGTTAAGAATGAAGAGCGAACATAAAATTTTTTAAAGCAACGCCTTCAGTAAGAAACTTTGACTATTTTCGCAATGATCAGTGGTGAAACCCCTAAACTGCCCACACGGAAGTACATACAAAAAAAACTTATGAAACACATATGGAAGGTTCACATTTTTATAAGAAACATAATATAAGTTTATTATAAGTTATTGCACTTTCGTATATTTTCCCTATTATGTATCATGTATGTTCGTATATGCTTTTTCGTGTGGTTGGGAACGAAACACCAAGTCCCCCCCCCCCCCGGTAAAATACCCCCCCCCCCCCCTCTGCACGTCCCGACGCCCATGAAAACACCACGTGACCGACGGCGTCCGCTCGTCCCATGTGTTGCAGTTCGATGTCGACCAGTCTGAGCAGCATGAACGGCAGCTGCCTCCAGCAACGCGACCACCACGCCAGCTACCCCTACATGTTCCACGACCCGTTGCACTCGCTCAGCTCGACGTACAACCATTCGCGCGCGGCGGCCGCCGCCGTCTCCAACCCCGCCGTCGCGCACTCCCAGAGTCTCATCAACACGCACCCCTCGTACGGGGGCGTCACCACCTCGGCGGCGCACTCCACCGGCACCGGTAAGAGACCAGACGCGCCAGACGCTCGGATCGGCTTGTTTGGGAGCGTCTTGTTTAAAAGGGTATAGGCGTTGGATGAGACGTTCTCTATTTCGTTAGTTTGGCACTGGAACTATACCGGATCAGCTGTGCGAACTGTCTTTCGACATAGCATGCCCGGTTCGGATAATTAAATGGTTTAGTTGGTCCGAGCTCAAAAGACGAATCTATAATTCCATATAAATTATTGGAATTCTTTGCATAAGAAAGTTTCTTCTTTTTCTGTTCTTCATTCATAAGTTAACAGTCAAATAACTTGGCCCATTTTGTTTTCATCGTGGGCAGGATTGACAGTGCCCGCCGCTAAGTAAAACTAAATATCCCACAGCACAGCAGCATCCCACAAAAGACAACATATAACATACCTAGAACTCAAACGATCGATTTCGTAGTTTGCTGTATAGCCGAGTGGTGACCACAAATTACATTTGCAAATTTCAGTTTGTTTCACGTGAATTATTGTCCATGTCACTCGTAGCACACAATTGAGCACAAATGGAACGTCTCTTTGTCTCGGCCATGTAAAACCCCACACGTTCCTACTAATGCTCATGACTGATTCCATCACAGTGGCAGCATCGCTGCCAGAATATTGTAGGAGTACCAAACCAACGTGTACCATCGAAGCGGACAGGTAGATGCGACCTTTTCAAACCTTCATTGCCATTAGGTAACCTCATTAATCGCATTTACGATTACAAATCTATATCGTTGCTCAAAATCGCTGCACAAACGAGCGAACAAAAATGTCTGAAGCTATTTCTACGTCCTGTGGCTGCGTTTATAATGATATATCTTTGCCAATGACATAACCTACAAAACGTATACAGACATATATATATTACAGCTGTTTGTTTCTCACAGTCACCGCCTTCTTGCGTAATTGACCGCTTTAGATCCAAGCGCGGTGAGCCACAGACTGGCAGCGGCTCAAGCGCATGCTCGAGTTCAACTCGACATAAAGTTATAACCGAGCGCGCGCAAAAGCAAAACACCAGCTTTTCGAAATTCCCTTTCAAAATATCACGTCGATGCATGTGCTCGGTACACCACATGAATGGGGCCGTGAATGAACGCTTGAAAAATGCTGCCCCAAAACAAAACGGCAACAAAAACGCGGCTTAAAAGTTTGCAAAATGTTTCTAATTGGATCTGCGCGTGAGCCGAGAAGAGTCTCTCTCCCCCCTGTCTCTCTCTCGCTCGGTGTACGCCCGCTCGACGACGCCGTCGACGCCGACGCCGGCGACGCCGACGCCGGCGACGCCGAAAGCATTGAGCGTCCAAGCGAGCTCGCTTTAACGACGCCATGCACGCGGCTGCTGCTGCCGCCGCCGCCGCCGCCGCCGCTTCTTTCTTATTACCGACGACGACGACGGCGACGACGAATCGTTAGCGCTGAATAATGATGAGCCCAGCTGAGCGAAAACCAATCATACACCTCGTATTGTCATGACAAAGTGCGGGGATTATAATCATTATGCGCAAACCGCGCGTCGCGCGGCAATTGCGTTCGAGAGAAATAGGATTAAAAATGATTTCGAAATTCGGTATACACGGGCAACGAAAGTTTGATGCCCAAGGATGCCCACGGGGAAGACGATGATGGAATGTCTGAATTGTGTGCAGACGTTCCAATATGTAGAAGATTCGCACATATAAATTCTCATTGAAGAAACTGTGCATAAACATGTGACGGGACAAAAAATAAAGAAAAACTCGTTTTTGTTTCGTCACTTGTGTACCGCGAGCCGTGAAATGTGCGCCCCATCAAAGTGGAATGTGCAAAACAGCCGCGGGGGCTGATCTGAATCGCGTGGGGGATGAAAAGAAATGCTCTAGCCGTATATTATGCGGGAGACTAATATACCTACACACGCAACGAATAGTTTATCATGCAAAGTGAATGATACTTGAAAACTTTCCGCATGCCGTATATACTCAATAAAATAGTAAAAACAATTCCCGCGCTCTGCCAAGTAAAGAGCTGGATTCATTTAGAGGAAGCTGCACACGGAGAAAAAGAGTGCGGGATAGGGTTGTGTTGAATATATAGGTATAGTACAGAGGGGGGTGGGGGGGGGGGGCGCCCATCCTGGGGGTCGGAGCTAACCAACCAAAACCCATCCCTTCGCTTTTCGCACATTATTGAACGCCTGGCAGGATCCGCCCCCCGCGCCCCCCCCCCCCCCCCCGCCACCACCGCCCCCCCACCCACCCCCGCTCGGCTGCAACCCGCAACGCTCGACCTGGCGCTCACGCGAGGGGATGCAAAAAACGCGTCGAACGCCACCTCCGGGGGTGCACGTTGAGACGCAACTCGCCGCGATTTGGCGGGCGAAAGTTGGTGCGCGGTTTCGCAGGGAAATTTGACGATTTCAAAACAAATGTTTTGAAACCCAATTTTTTGGTGGAGGTGCCGTGGTTTCCGTGCTTGGGAAAAAAAGCGTGACGAAATATTGACCGTGTTGCATGAAATCTGGACGCGCGGGATGAGCGAGGCGATGGGGAAAGGGTGGTCTGGACTCTGGAGCTGTGGCTCAGGGACGATGGGACTTCAGTGTTGCCAAACTTGTGTTTGAGTGTCGCGACGGAACCAGACTTTTCCAACGAGTTTTCGCCAGCTTTCCTATACAACTAGTTGCTCGTTTGAAGTTGATTTCATATTGTAGCGAGCTGTGCTTTATCGAATTCCGATGATAATATTTCCCAATAGCGTTAAATATGGTTCCATGAAGATGCAATGATATGATGTTGGTAAATATATCACCGGACATCACTCATTAATGCCTCTATAATGCTTTAGCCCGTTCAGTGCAAAAGAAAACGAGTGATGTCGAAATCACAAAAGCACACACAAGGGAGCCACGGGCTGCTTTTCGCAAGCATCGAGAGAGCGAATGACATTCCCGACAACTCGTGTCTCGTTTGACGAGGCCAGCGTCATCTTGTTCTCGAGGTCGCCACCGAGCGCTCGCTATCGAATTGCGCAGGAAATGAATTTCCTCCCCAGGGACACAGGAAACGCTGTCACAATGACGTCACATGAAGCCCTTGGCCTTACGGCTTACAGAACCTTCCTTACCAATTTTTGAAAGAAAACTGATTTTCTCGAAGACACAACTCGTTGATCAATTCTTGTTTTATTACGGTGTATGCCCATGTGTAGCTATATTTACTTACAAACTATTTCAAACTGGGATTTGAATGCTAAATAAAAATCTCACTGGTTTTCAAAACTAGAGCTTAAGATAGGACATCGACATGAGTGTAAGAAAGTTAGTGCTTAAAAAGTTTTTACAAACCCAATTCGGACAGTACCTGAGCAGACCTCTTCATAAAATCCAAATGCACCCATATGCCTGAAATCGCTCCTTCCTAATTGTCGGTCGTTGTTGCTTTAAAACGACGTGCACCTAACCACAACATCTCGTCGTCTCTGTTCGCAGGCGTGATTTCGGCGGGCGTGTCCGTGCCCGTGCAGATCCCCAGCCAGAACCCCGACCACCTCGCCGCCGCCAACTACTGGCCACGGATCCAGTGATCTCAGCTGTTCGGGTTCCCCGGCTCGCGGCTCCTCATGCCGCCGCCGCCGCCGCAGGGGAGCCCGAGCCTGCAGGGGGGACTGCACTCGCACAACGCCTCCTCCGCCCCCGGGGGCGGCGGGGGCGGCAACGCGCTCTCCCAAGCGCTGCGTGACGCCGCCGCGCTCGACGCGCACGGCCTGCACATGGCACACGCACAAGGACAACGATAGGCGGTCGCAGAAGAGGACCTCTTGGTGCGAAAGGACAGCCGAGGACTAACGCAGTGGACTTTTTCTTGGTGTAAAAGAACAGCCAAGGACGAACGCAGTCGACAGTCGATTGTTTAAAAAAGAACAGCCAATGGACAGACGCAGTGAACGTTCCATTGGTGCAAAATATATCCATGAACGACCTTGAGGTGTACAGGACAACCATTCGCGAACGTGGAGGTCATTTGGTGCAAGAAACAGCGATATACACGAATGCAGTGATCGTCGTTTGGTGTAAAAAGCAGCCATAAACGGAAGCAGAAGGCATGGTTCATTCGGTCCAAGACACGGCTGAAGACGGACGCTGAGGACGGTCTTCGGTGCAGAAGTCGACTAGCGGCGAACCAGAAGACTGTCTTTTGATGCGCGAGGAAAGCGTTAGGCGATCGCAGTTCACGATGGACGATCGAGTGGTGCAAAGATACAGCCATGGATAGACTATAGTGGAAGGTCTATCGTGGACACAGACAGCCATAGTGGCAGGGCTATCGTGGACAAAGACAGCCATGGCAATCCGGTGGCCGTTTTATTGGTGCACAAGAGAGTGACAAGCTAACGCAGTGGTAGATCCGGTATTGTCCGGTCGTCCGGTAGTCCGGTCTGATGGTGGTGAAACGATCTGGCCGCTCTGGTTTGTGAGTAGCGACGATTGGTTGAGTTCTAATTACGAATTGCCCGGATTGCTCACAGGGTAACAATGTTCTTTTCATAGTGCCAATTGGGAATCGCCCATCGCACGAAAATATAGAAAAATATATGTGCCAAACGCTAAACAAAACGAAGTATGTATGATAATTTAAATGATAAGAAAAGGTACAAATATTTAACTTATAAAATACAAAACTATCGTAATTGATAGATTATTTTAATGTGCAGTATTAATCACTAGCGTTTGTCTGTGACTGGTGATTCAAATTGTGTGCGAGTGTTGATGTCTGTTTCGGCCGCGTGGCGCGCTAGGCGTCGGTCTTCGCGCAGTCAAGGTCATTTAAGGATGTGATAGCAAGGAAAACGACCACGAACCGAATGTTGTGTGTTAGGCAAAGTGTATCCCGAAGGAGTATGTCCACCGGTAGATTTTCAGAACCTGAGAGCCTGAGAAATTTAGGATATTTAGAAACTATTTGTGTGAACTGTCATTTATTTGGAATGTGATAACTGATAAGCATGTGAATCCATAAAGATATTGAATTTCAGGACGTAATGGCGTTGGATAATGACATATTTATATAATTTATTCGCATTATCTTTGTTTTCTTGTCTCTGAAATTGTTTGGTCTAAATATATATATATATCTATTGATTATAGGGATGAAATTCGATTAATTAATTGTACTAACCTAAAATATTTTTCGGTTATAAGTCCACTATTCAATTCTCAGTTGTTTTTCTTCATCAAATTATTCATCTTACCCTACGAATTGTAAATAGGAATTATGTGAAAACATTATTGTAACTATAGTGAATGTTTTACCAATACTCTATCTAGTTCTAAATATTTTTGGACAACCCTGTTGATAAAAAAAAAAACTACCCCCTGTCCACAAACGAATCGAGATCATTATTTTGTATCGATCGCAAAAATGACACACACTCACACCCTGGACGTAAATGTTGTGTACTAATGGATTACTTGCTGTGATTATGTATAATTATTAATATTACACATTTGTATAGTTGTTCTAGTGAGTAGCTGTTCTCATGTGGAGTCAATAAAAAGCATTCCAAGTTCCAAATAACGCGATATTTATTTCAAAATAACAGCAACTAAAATAGGTATATATAAGTTAATAGGTCCCATGGTCCAAAATTAGTTACAATACCTCTAATAAACAATAAAAAGTAAAAACCCTTATCAAGATCTTCATTTAAACCTTTAAAAAAAGGAAGAAAACATCTCATTCTATATAAGTACTACACAGAAGCTAAAGCGTGTAAAATTTGATAAAAAATCTACCATGTCTGTAACAACTTTTCTACTTGACTAGCATACCCCTAGCGGCAATTCAAGATTTACATCTCAGAAGGTGAACACTTCATAGTAGCATTCATTTGTCAGTGCCCCTGAACCATTCCCGCTTTCCCAACACATTTGATTCGCTCATTATAAACCGGGAAGACATCATGGTGACACAGGCTACCCTTCCCAACATCCCCCCCCCCCCCTTAGGAGCATATCGAACAGGGGACATTTAAGGACACCATGTTAACATAAAAAACAAAGCAATTGATCGCTTTGCCTTGAAGGATCCTCGAATCCTTTATCCTTCATCCTGCTATAACCAGATATGAGGTTAACCATAGAAATATAGTATTTTTCTATGCTATGAGCCTATAACTAATCAAAAATAGAGTGCCGTATCCCTGTTCCTGCGTAACCTTCGATTCCTGCTCCAGTAGGGGATAAGCAAATAGTTTGCCGTGCTCGTTCTTACTGAAATATGAAAATATGAACATGAATACAAAGTAACTAGGAAATTATTTAGCAACTTCTAAAACTTTGTTTCCTTTTTAGCAGGTACCTACTAGTATGTATTTCCGCTTTCAAATAACAATACGTAACGACAGTATCTTGGTCGCAGGGTTGATCTGCCAACGTGATGACAGCTGGCAAGGCTTGGATTTGTCCTACATGAACGCTGTAAGGCGGCACGGCGGTTACTAGTTGCATATCCCAGCTAGCAACGATCGAATGTGTAACACACGGCAGGCCATCCACGTTAAGAAAACAATTCCCGCTTCGCCGGACTCTGCTCCGCTCGCGACGACGCCTCCGCCGGGAAGTTGGGTAGGATGGGGAAGACCCGCCCGCCGGCCGTCGACGGGCCCGGCGCGTTGTACTGCGTGTCGGACAGGTAGTTGGGATTGTAGGGGTAGTCGTTGAAGGCGGTCGCCACGCTGCCGTACTGACGGCGCGCGTCGGCGAGCAACGGGTCCCTGTCGCCGGTGTCGCGACGCGGCCGAGGACGCCGTCGCTGCACGCGCGTGGTGCGACTCTCGCAGTGGTGCGGCGACGGGAACGGCGGACGTCCCATCTGCCGGAAACACTGGTAGGTGATGCCGAGGGCGGCCAGACCCAGCCAGGCGCACACCAGGATCACGTCTGCAAGGACACGGGCACATCGGCGTCAAGGACTACGACGTTAGGACGTAAGGACATGTGGGCATTGGACTTGCAGAGCTCAACGTTACAAAGCTATGTCACCGGTACAATGAAAAACATGGCTCTAACGGGCAGTTTTCGAAACTTTTGCTCCTTTTTTGAGGAGCAGAGCCTTTCAATGAAGATGCAAATCCACCGTCCATCAATGTCGGACGACATCCTGGAAATATAAGGACAAAAATCCCATAGCTCGGCCACAAATCGAGATTGCGCAGGGGAGAAATAACGGAGAAGGCCCCAGATTCCCGTACTGCCACTTCGGGCAGGCGGTGCCATTGTCGTCGGGTCCCAAACGGGCCTTGGTACACTCTCAGATTTATTCACATGGCCTGTATGTGAATGCATTATCTTGAGCGACTCTATGTGATCTTTAGTAATTGGCATGTTAATCAATCCATTTTAAAATCGCCATCCACGCCGCCATGGCAATGATTCCCATGAGCGCATGCCATGTGGCCCAATGAACACGAATGTTTAGGGTATATAGGAACTAGGCTGCGAGACGTATCGGGCAGTGATATCGGTAACTAGAGCAATCCAGTGGAAACTCTACATAATCGGCTCCCAAACTTGCTAACCATCCCAATGAAAGGTCTAAAACCTCCTCAGGGCATCCTAACCTCAAATTCCCGTAGGTGGTAGGCTCCAGCAATGGCAGCCGAGAACCAAGTGAATCATTCACAGGAAGCCGTGGGAAGCTACCACGACATATTTGATTACAACCATTGCCATGATTTCATGTCACTATCACATAGGTCCATGTGAAGTTTTTTGAGAGTGTACTGGGTCACGCGCTGGTCGAACGGCAGGCGACGCACGATTTCAGCTGCAGCAACAAGAAATGTAACCAAAGGGGACGAATTGACACAATTTTTATCACCCAAGGCCAGCAACGAAACAAGCCAAAGAGGTTCGAACATTTGTTGGTGAGCTATCGTGTTTCGATACCCAGATACTCTGGGGCCGACAGAGTGGTGTAACGTGCACCCTGCGCCAGCGAGTGGGGCTACTGGTTGGGGGCTCGTGCGAGGACGCCGATTCTAATGGCGAATTCGGTTGGGATGCCACAGAGTGTACACAGGAAAGTGCAGTGTGACGTCATGCTCTTGGTCAGTGCTCAGCTACTTTTCTAAAGCTATCAGCTAATTTTGTCATTAAACATCTTATTTCTAAGGCAATAAAATATTTTTACCTAGAATACAAGCTAATTAAAAACCTGGACACATGTAGGATGTGATTACCAGTAGGTGCAGATTCTTTTGCATTCGTTTATTTGCCATTTTGACATCTTCAAGACATGAATTCATTTTCGAAGGAACCGTGCCACCTGCCAGCGCCCTCTGAATGGATTTGTTTCGATTTGCTCGTATGGCAAAAATGTATCTAGGTGGCTTTGACCTTGAGCGAGATTCAAACAAGGATTTTTCACTCTGACATTTTCCACAGCCTCCTAGCAGAATTCGAGCCATAAGAAAACCAATGTGAAACATCGTCACCCAGAAGGCCCTGGTTGTGTGCTCGGATAGAAATCCGAATGTGTGCTGTCGATGGCTGCCATGCCTTGTCACAACACTTGCTTTCGCGGTTACGGGCATAGAAAACGGTGTGCTTTTTATGACCATCATTTTGGTCCATCCCGTTCAGGGTCGTTCCCTGCGCGCGCATATGGTCAGGCGTAGGAAACAAATGAGACGGGACTCTTCAAACAGGGGCCCTTCTGGCAGGGGCCCTTACAGGGGCCCATGACGACCGTACCCTCGGCCCGGAGTGCTCGCTCTGACAAGCAACTCATTTCGTGTCGTCAAACTATGGACCATGCTAACTGACATAGAGTTTTGCACACTGACTGCCGTGGACTTTCGATACTTCACAACTGCGTGGCTAGAATTATTGGTATTCTGGAAAACCACCCGCTGAAGTCAACCTCACATGGGCCTAGTTTTCACCAGCAACGCACGTGATTAGCTCCTAAAATAACATTGTAATGATTCCCTCCCAAATGGACCATAGGTCGCCCCACACCCACCCACAAATGTGTGTTCTGATGGCGTATGTGACGCGCATTATAGTTTCAAAAACCCAGCGGCAATGCTTTAGCAATCAGACAAGCGGAAAGTCACTCTGATCCCTATAGCACAACGCCGACAAAACGTATATCGCTCGAAACCACCAGAAATAAAACGTTTCAAACTGGGGAAAGGAAAGTTGTGGGAATTCCAAGAGATATACACGCAAAAGAGTTACAATATTTGCAAATCAACAAACAATCAATGTTGATTTGGACCGCAAAAACTCGACGGGCAAGTCGCATGGGTCGAGAACCCGTGACTTTCAAGAAATATACGATTTCCGAAAGACGAAAGTTGAGAAGCCGGTAAAATATTCTTAGGTGGGAAGCGCTGACTAGATCTTGAAGTGCCCGGTTTTTAAAAAGTGTTCCAACTCTTAGTTGATATCCCAACTAGGAGTTACAACTGAAATCGCTGCACCTGATAGGCTGAAATCTGTTGTAACTCCTAGCTGGGATCTCCACTGGGAGTTGAAATTTTTTGTAAAACCGGGCCTTAGTCAACGTAGATTTGATTTTCTTGTCGAAAAACCAGTGACCAGATTAGGCCGGTGATAAAATTCAATGACATGTAATCCCACGCGATTAAATTGAATGGGGCATCAAACTCTTCAGCTGCGGCTGCCCGAAAGAGCAGGATGGAAATCGGAAACAACACGTACAAACAAGAGAACACTGGCTGCTACTCATTGCTACCCAATGGGTTGCCAGTTGAGCGGACGCCTACCTCTGCTCTGGAACGGCGGGTCGATCTCGGCGGTCCTGAACGCCGGCACCGTCGCCCGACGCACCGTGTTCAGGAGGATGTACTTGAGGTTGGCGCCGACGTAGTGGTCGATCGGGATGACCACGGCGTACGCGCCCAGAATGCCGCAACACACCATGTTCGCTTTGTGCACCTCGGAGCAGAACAGGATGGGCACCGCCAGGGTGATCGACGCGAAGATCAGCCAGTAGTTGAGGTCGTTGTCGAAGACGGCCAAATCACCTGAGAATCGAGACGCACTGTTGTACGGGGGATTCGGAACCGGACGATCGATTGGCCATGACTAAGTTCTAGGTCGTGTTTTAGGGGGAGCTTACCGATGCCGGCGTACATGACGATGGCTGCCACCAAGTAGCCGAGCAGCAGCGTGGGGAGCAGCACGGAGAAGACGGGGAAGCCGCAGAAGATCCAGAACACGAGCCAGAACAAGCCGAAAGTGACGCCAGCGACAACCGAAAACCACTGCGTCGCTGGAAAGTGGAGGGCGTTTCGTTGGCGTCACGTGTGATGGCCGGCATTTTCAAGCGTCGCGAACAACGTCAGCGTCGATAGAGTTACCTTGAGCGTCGTAGGTGCCGCTGAGAGTGAACAGGATGTAGGCGACGAGACCGCCGGCCAGGAAGCCGAACAGAAACATTTCGGTTTTGAAAAAGCGGTGGCCGAAAAAGCACACGAACGCGCCGAGGAACAGGATGATGGCGTAGAGCAATTTCGAGAAGGTCGTGGCTGAAACGAGAGCGCTTGTCGTGAAATCGTCCAGATGCAAAGCCGAGCGCGCGGACGGCGCCATTGTCGATGTAGACGACCGGCAGCGTTACGCGACCAGAGCAACAGTCGTGTTAGCCTAAGATTACCACAGTCTGGTGGACTTTTAAAGTAAAGTATCTTTTGACTCTTTTAGGATTTGTAAAGAGTAAAAATGGTTAATAATTGTAATGATAAATAAAGTTTTTAATGGTACTGACAAAAACTCAATCATTTGATTTTATGGTATGGTATTCTATGATATGAGATCCGCAAAAAGTGGCAAACTCAAATTAATTCTAGTGTAGACGAGTTTCGCGTGAAAAAAACGCGGCCGCCGATTCCTTGGCGCCGTGCCACGTCGGGCGAAAGTCGGCGCCCTCGACGGCGTCGCGACAGACTCACCGAGCGCCTGGCACGTGTCCGTCCCGTAGACGATGTCGCAGCCGTAGCTGACGGCCGACACGTACGCGGCGCCGCTGAAGTCGGCGACGGCCACCACCGAGTAGATCGCCCCCGTGCCCGGGTACGTGCTGTACACGCGACGCAGGGGGGAGCCTTCCGACGACGGATCCACCTATACAGTAGGCGCGATGCGGGAAACGCCGATCATTCGGATGCAGAGCGAGAAACGAGTACTCTTTATGAAACACTCTAAACCACAGATAGAAGGGTTACCCAGATATTCTACATTACCTATACTCCATTTCACGTCAAGTAGGAGAGTGGGCGTTCATCTTCCTCGAGGACCCACTGCTGCTAGACACGAGATAAGAGTTTCAAAACTGCCCATAGAGCCTTTTGTCCGACTCAAGACATGGCTTGTGAGTTTCGAAACTCTTATCTCGTGTCTAGTATAGCAGTGGGTCCTCGAGGAAGATGCAAATCCACTTCCCTTCTTAGCGTTAAACGGAGTTTAGCAGTATCTGTGTTTTGCTACGGCAATAAAATCTTTGCTGTAACTTCGCCGCCTGGCACGGGGGTGCGTTGGCAACCGATTTTAGCAATGGCCACAGCTTCATCCACCAGGACTCACAGGTAGCGCCACAAGGGACCCAATGTTCCACTGGTGGCCACGGTTACCTTCGTTACAGGGTGATGTAACCACGAACAGTGGCTCCATGCCGTGCCTGCCGGCGAAACTATTTTAGCTTGTAATTGAGGGGAACGCCGCGAATCTTAGAGGGCTTTCGCGTAGGTGCTGTTAGTGTAGACATAGATAGGCTATGGTATGTATCAAGGTCTATGGTGTAGCAGTGAAAGTGGATACTATGGGTAGCCCTTCTATCAGTTGTTAAATTAAACTAATACACTTCCTTGTCGAAAGTGCAGTTTATGATTACCAAGTTTCAGAGTCAAGAAAAGTCAAATAGTCAGAGTCAAATAAATGCGGAACATCCTGATAATGTCTTCAACTTGACTCGGTGAAAACTTGGGCTTCGTTTCCAATTGGTTTTGTGCGTTGATCTATGCACCTACATAATGTGCATACATAACCTACATAATGTGAAAGAAACCAACACATCTGCAGTTTTGAAGGTAAAACACTATTTCAAACTGGGTTTTAAATGATAAATACAAGTCTCACTGGTTTCCCTGATGTCTGGAACCAGTGAAACTTTTATTTAGCATTCAAATCCCAGTTTGAAATAATTGTGTTTCAAAACTAGTGCTGAAGATAGAACATAGTAGACATGAGTCAAAGAAATTAGTTCTCGATCCCGGATAGCAATCCGTGAGTACCTTGATCCCATTCTTCCTGATATCATCGACGGTCATCATGTTCCTGATCGTCTCGAAGTACGTCTCGACGGAGAAGTCCCGCTCGGGCATGAACATGTGGTACATTTCTAGCTCGACGTGGCGCATCTCGCAAGAGCGCGACACGGAGGCGGGCGTGCCCAGCGGCACGGAGGCCGGCTGGCACTCGACCACCGTCACCCGGTCGTCGGCGACCACGTTCAGGAAGGGCGCGATCTCCACGGAGAACTCCATGTTGCAGCCGCCCGGCACGGGGGCTGCGTGGGGCGAACGCGCGGACACACATGTTATAATCGCGACCCTTAGGGGTCATTACCTATAGGACGGCCATTTGGTTTATACCTATCCTCGATAAGTCATCACGTGATAAGTTATGATTCCTGGGTACCTATTCTCGAAAAGTTACCACGTGATAAGTTATCATTCAGGGTCACGTGACGGACAATCCAGTGATTCGATTTGTTAATGAGACATCACGTGACCAGAAATCATAGCTTATCACGATGATAACATTTCGAGAATAGGTACCCAGGTCACGTGACAGACTTATCGCGTGGTATCTTTGAGTTGATATCCTCGAAAAGTTACCGTGTGATGTCTTATGATTTTAGCTTATCGGTCGCCATAACTAACCACGAGCCAAAACCCTCGTGATATAAGACTGTCCATCGATGATATCTCCTCTATTTATTTATAAAATCGGTGATTTGTAAATGATTAGGTAGCATGGATTTAATTTGTGAGCTCGATTTATTAGAGAACGTGACATGGTGGACTCTAAATTAATATACATTGGTTGTAAGTAACAAACTTTTCAATCAGTTTTATTGCAATTAGTTGACAGAGGAATTTTATACCGTTCGTCCCGTTCCTACCCGAGAAACATAGTGCGTCCCTTTGCATTGAGAGCAGTGGTGTGGTCCAGGGTAAACGCAGGTATACGGCGTATACTCACCAACATTTGAAAGAAATACGCTGGTATACGCTGGTACCTACGCGAAGTTCTAGCTTTTAAATGTATAACTTTTGCGAGTTTTCCAAACTCGTTCTATATATTTCATGCTTTTTATACCCATTCACCTCATCTTACCCATTTCCCACCCACCCATAACACACCCGTTTACCCACCCATAGATTAGAGGTAGGTGGAGGGGGACAATGCCATTGAAGATTTCGCTCCGCTCGCAATTCGCGTCAATAAGTAGGAACCTACTTGTGAATTGTGTAAAAAGTATATGAACCCCCCGAATCGCGTTTTGGTGGGTTTTTGTGGGTACATATTAAAACAACGCCACAATGACATTGGTATATAGTAAGTATATAGTAGGGTAGTAGGGCTAGAGAGAGTATGTGGGTTAAAATGTGTGGGTTAACATCAATGGGAAGTTCATCATTGAGTTACAAACCATCGAGGCTCCAGTGAATGAAGTTGACCTAGGCCTACTATGTTATTTCATCGTAGTAAGGTACAATGTTTATTATTGTGTGTATTTCCTGGGCAGATATTAGTTTAGGCAGATCGCTCACTCTAGCTCCGAAACAACCCGGGATCCAGGGCCAAACATTCCAAGGTCATTGGCGCGCCATGCCGGTTAGCTTGCTGGTAAACAGATGAGCGGCTAAAGAGCCAAGTGGTCCACTTCAAGCTAGGATGTTTGCTAGTACCTATATACGCACCAGAGCCGGACTTGGTCGTGTGCGGATAGGTCCCCGGAAATTTAGGGGCTTTGGGAATTTGGTTTATAAACCCATGGGTAAAACAGCGAAAACATTACTATAGATTCGATTTTTAAACCTTTATTTTCAATGTAATCTGCCGCTATCGCCCAACGTTATATTTTTGGGGAAAAGGGTTAAAATAGGTGCCTAGTTAGAGCGATACTTGGCGATAAGCCTCACTTCTCCTGGAAATCCGCTAGAGAAATTGGTGAACATTTTCCAAAACACTGACATGTGCTCTTATGTGTGATTTGAAGAGGAGTGGAACGGAGGATTTTCTTGCAAATCGCAGGGGATCTAAGTTGAGAACAAAGGAGCATGTCCTGAAAATGTAATTACACTAGGAGCAGGCGTTTGGTCTGTAGAGCGCTCACAAACAAAACACAAACAAACACACACACATTGGACTTTTTTTGGGATGGTGAAATTGAAGATTTCGCTACGCTCATCAATTATTAGCTCTTTAAAACTGTAGCTCATAATGATGCTATCTCGAGTCTCATGTGTTACCTGAAACGCATATAGTTTTGCTTAAAAAATAACCTTGAACGTAAACTTTTGTATGGAGCTGCCCCCCAAACCCCCCATTTTTGGAAGCCTTACCACACCCCCTCTGCTGTCTCAAACTCAATGACTTAAAACGTATAACATCCACCCCCCCCCCCCCTTAATAAATATATGTATGTGAGGACCCCCGCATACCTAAAATTGCACAGGGCCTCCTAAACAGTAAATCCGGCACTGGTAGGTACTTTCAAAATCTGATAAATTGTAGTGATATCAAAATCTTATGTATACGGTCTGTGCTATGTCGACCGAGCTTATAAGTACGCAGCTGTGACTTCCACTGCAATGATGTTGCAATTCAAGAATATTAATAACAACTGAACAACTGTATAGGTATCTCCAGAGCAACTGCAATAAATGTAATCTCACAGGTGGATATATAGCACTCCTACTTGCAAAGTAAAAAAATGGGAATCAAAAAAGTACATTTCATTGCATTGTCTGTAAGATTAAGAATGTTTTGGCACTGGTTTTGGGCTATCTTAATACTCAACCCACTTCCTGTTGTAATCTAGTTGAGCCCAAATTTGCTATCTATAGTGTTGCAGGTGACAATATTCCCCATAACACACAAGAACTCAGATATATTAGAAATGTGGGAAAATTTCTAAAAAAAAAGAGGGAAGGGCTGCAAATATGTGGGGAATTTTTTAAACATTTTGCAATATATAAAGTACCTATAGAACGACAAATGTAATTTCGAACATTTGCCGCAGGAAATTAGCTAATTTTTTTTGAAGGTAGATGGACAATGAAAATTCTGGAATTTAAAATAAATTATCTTTATTCAAATCTCGAGTTAATAAAAAAATTTAATTATCTGCTGTGTGGGACTATTATCAAGTATACTGAAAACTATCATATAAAGATGGACCTTCTCAAATGATTATGGGGCAATCTGGTGGTTCGTAAATCAATGGAAACTCTCCCAGTTGAACTATAGAAAATATTACAACTAATTTATCTATCACCACCCCACCCCCTCCCGCCCACATACCCTTCGAGGTAATTCGATAGCTAAAAATCAAAGGTACTCAGAAGAGAGTACACTTTTCTGACAATTCACAATTGGAATGATATCCATCTATGGTACAGGAAGAGTCGGCTGCATCTGGCTAGAGCAATGAATAATAAAATAATCCAATGCAGCTAGTCTGATAACTTGTGGACGTTCATGTCCAAGGATTGGTCAACAAACAGGCTCTTAACCAGATACAGGTACAACATGGAGGAAAACAAACAAATCACAGTTCCTTTAAGGTGCAGATATTAATGGGTGATTGCCAACTCATCACAACTCAAGCCAAGTCATGCCAAATCAGGATTCCACTAACAAAAAGGGATAGGGGATTCCACTAACAAGGAGGAATAGAGGAATGCGCTATAAATTTCTTAAATTTGCCAGCTTCAATGGCTTTTTTGGCAACATTTGACTCCTTTGAGATTAGGGAAAAAATTAAAATAAATGAAATTATTTTTCTGGCTAGTAATTTTAAATATATTGAATTTTGATTTGTGCTGTTGATTGTTTCTCCTTTCCTACAGTTCTTAGGCGCAACGGAACTGATTTGACGGAGTCAATTAATTAAATGACAGGGTGAACCTAGCCTAGCACAAACCAGGCACGGGCATTTAGCCTTCTCTTGGTAGCGTTACTAAAAATCGGATAACCCCTGGCAAATAAAATGTCCCCCCCCCCCCCCCCCCAACCAACAACACAACATAATAATATGCAACAACCAGGTAGGTACTGACCAAGGGTACTTACTTGAGAGAAAAGAAATGAAAAACACCTAAAACGGGGTTCGTCTGGCTGTGATTTTCGCGCATTTCCGCGAAAATGTTTTAAAATGCACGAGGTGTGCTCCGCACGCTCCACTGACTAACATCCCTGGTCAGTTGCGCTTTGGAGATATCTTTCGGTGGCAACAACTGAGACACGGATTGTAAAAAAAGTACCAAGTTCCGTTTTAAATTGCTTTGGGAAAACCAGGCAAAAAAGCAACATTTTCGATCGGATAAGGTGTTCGAGATTATTTAGCGTCAAACTAAGGAAACCTAGCCTGGCCTATTCAAGGCCCCTCCGAGCCCGAGGCCCATCCGAGCCCGAGGCCCCTCTGAGCTCGAGGCCCCTCTGAGCCTGAGGCCCCTCTGAGCTCGAGACCCCTCAGAGCCCGAGGCCCATCCGAGCCCGAGGCCCCTCCGAGCCCGAGGCCCATCCGAGCCCGAGGCCCCTCTGAGCTCGAGGCCCCTCCGAGCCTGAGGCCCTCTGGCTGCCCAACCATAGTTACGCCACTGCTTATCCTGTCGAAAAACACCAAGGGGACCAACAGCTTTATAGTCCCTTCCAAAGAACGGTATTACTCGAACAACAGGATCCCTCCACTTATCCAGGTTGTTGAGAGATGAGTGAAACTGTTTCACTGACTTCAGTTTCTCAAAACGTTAACGTTAACGGAATGACGGAGTGATTCAGAGCCATAGTTAGCATGGTGGTAAGGTGTTCGGTAATGCTCTGATGAGACTGACTTGCAGTCCTAAAAAGAACCTAGGTCGAACCTAGTAAGAACCTAGGTTGGCGTTGGCGCCAACATCTTCAGGACTTGTGTTTGTTAGACTTTGAACGTTCGGCCGAACGTTTGTTCGGCTTCAATGATCTCAGAAAACCAGTGTGCACAATGTGCCAGACGATTCCCAGGTATAAAGACACGCAAAGGTAAATAATGCAGGGTGGATACTTTCTTAATTAAATAAATAATTATGCTCTAAACTTGGCACCTCCACCTTCGAGGAGCAGGTACCCTGGCCAGCTCCACCCAGTATGAATGTAAACATTGTCAAACAAAATGGGGGCAAAGTCAAATCAATAAAACCACAAATATTGATCAAAGAAACTCACCCTCTTTTCCGTATCCTTGCGCGGCAAAAAGCACCGTAACGTTGAAATCAGCATTGTCGTTCAAAATAACGAACTGTGCTGATTTTTGATTTGGTGACAGCAACTGCACCAACCCAACATTTGTACCATTGGTGTAAGAGTGTTCTGTCAATACTTTGTTGTACGACAAAGTAATGTTGTATAGGTACGCATGAGCTTGAAGGATCACAAATTTGACAGCAGACGGAATGTCGTTGATATGTATAATTACAGATGCCAAAGGTGCTATGATTGACGTGTTATCAAAAACTTGACCAGAGTTGCTGAGATTAAAATTTTTAAAGGAGATATTGAAGCTAGATCCATCTGAAATGAACAGAGACACTTTTAAGTCATTTTTACATCATTGATTTGTAGGTAACTTAGGAGCAACTGGTTCCAAAGAGAAAACTGAACATAAAGCAGATAAACACTGAAAGAAACACTAACAACAAAAAAGATCCCCGTGAAACTTCATACCGCAGTAAATTACGACGAAATGAGTTCAATAATTACCTTCCAGAACATTTATGTCCTGTTTTTGCGCTTTAGCAGTTCCAAGTGCGAAAAGCAAGTAGAGCAACATAACCCCAAAACGTTGGTGTCGCAAGACACATTTCAAACTCAAGCACTCTAGTAGCACGACACACTTCATTGTAGACAACAACTTAATAACGCTCAAAATAAAACTTTAAACTAGTAAATAATGAAACTCAAAGTACATAGGCGCCATAATCTAGCAGTGATTACTAGCAAAACTATTGCCAGGCTTACGCCCCCTACTAACAAACGTCAAAGTCAAAACGCAAGTGTCAGCCGCCAGTCCACGCGCATGTCGACTCCGTTCCAAGATGGTGGTGGTGGATCAATGAAATCTAGTATTTTACACTAAAATCACTGTAAATGTCTTTAAAGTGTGTATTTTATTTGTGTGAGTGATTGGTAAATGGGCTATGGGCAAAGACCAAGAGCTATTAGAGGCATCTCGAAATGGAAACATTCCTGTCGTCGAGAAAATACTCAACCAGCGAGCGAAGAGGAGTGGCCCACTTGCAAGGTAGGTTGTTGGAAATTATTATTTAACCTGAAAAACACTTTGTCCGGTTGTCACCCGACTTGTTTTGAGCCAAGAAAACTGGCTGAGATTTAAAAAGATGTTTTCCATTTTTATGAGGCTTGTTTTTTGCTGCAAGTAATGTCTCTCTGTGCATTTATGCTCACAATATGTATGACTTGGTTCGCCCCCACACCCCATTTATGGAGTGGGCAAGTCATATACTTCTAAAACCTTCAATTGTCACCTACATATACAGTCATATCAGGAACATCCAATTAATATACTGCACAATCGAACTCCTACCCATGATTTAGTCAATTAGTTAACCTATCTACGTAGAGGGTACCTACCTCACAGCAAAACATAGGTAGGTGGTGCCTAGGTATCCACCGAATAACTCCGACCAGGTATGTCTGTACTGTTGCTATTGTTGGTAAAATATTGTGATACAGTGTAACCGCAAAACATATGGCATAACCGCGTATGAGTAAAACTACATGCGTAGAAGAGGGATAACATATTTTCCATCAATCGTCAACAACTGTTGAAATTTGCCAGCCACTCAATGAAGGTACGCAGTCGATAGGAACTTTATTTTTTTCGCCACATTCTAAGCAAAGATTAATTTCGGTGCAAGTGATTTTATATTGTGGCATGAGAACTGGAGTTTGTAAACAGACCTAGAAGTAGATCTAGAGTACCTACCTACACCTAGAAGGTATAGTAACTAGCTACCTAGTTACAACAACATTTCTTGTCATATTATTTTTATTTAATTGAACATTGCTACTGGTATGATCAGTAGGGATGAAACCAAGGAAGGTATTAACTAATCCATCATTTTACAAACTTCCTTGTCATTGTCTTCAACAACCCAGCATCTATAGAAGGCACTTTTTTGCAAATGTCACATCACAGTTCAAAGAATGCATTACTTGCCACATATCGGTTTAATTGTTTTTATTGCACACCACACAATAGACTTCCTGCCCAATCATTAACAGCGCTGCCGAGAGCTGCGTTTAATGCGCAAAACTCGGCAATGTATCAGACGCCAAGGCTGGCACGGGCAGCACGTGTTGCTTGGATGAGTTTGATAACAACGAGGAAACTCTTGTCAGCAGACTGTGACGATTGCTAGATTGACTCACAATAGCCTTGCCACATGGATCTGGGCATGCTCTATCAATCAGGGGACAACAAAAATAATCTACAGCCATTCATAGTGCCCCGAAATAATATAATTGATCTGGAATTAAACATTTTTAACGATAGATACCTGGCAATTAATTTATTTCAATTAGTACATTCATTTCATAATCGAAGACTTGTAAGCTTTTACAACCATGGTCTATTTAATTTGCTGCATCATACTTTAAATATCTTTATCTTTGTGTCTCCCTGTATTATCGAGCAATCTCCTAGATATCGTTTCATTTCTCCATGTGCATGGCCGCAAGTAAACAATAAATATAGATATATACATTATTTGTTTGTTAAAAAATAGAATTACATCCTTTAGAAGACTCAATCGCAGATGAACACAAAGTCCGAACTGTCTGTCTGATAAGATATCAGGTTCCGGTGACAAATGTCCTGCAAGAGAGAGAGAGAGTGAGAGTGAGAGCGAGAACGACAGCGCGATAGCTTAGCAAGGGAGAGAGCGCGAGGGAGCGAGTCCCGAACGCAGCGGGGTGTGGTAGCTCAGTCACTGAACGGCGACCACCTAAAATGCAACAGTCCCTTCGATCGGAAACGACCCACTCCTCGCTGCATAGACGTACACGTTCAAGCAACCGCACCAACCAATCTATAATGCAACACCAGTAGCTAGCTGTGTACACCGGCATGTATCGTTCGAATCGAGCTATTTAGGGAACGTCTTTCGCCACTCGACGCGTCCCAGATGACGCCGAGTGGAACGCCGCTCGGGAGAGGTGAGTGGGTATGCGTAGTACGCGCGAGGTCCCGAATTCGAGAATGGGATCGCGGCGGCAGCGGCGCGTACATGCACGGGATGGGCGCCGCGCGTCGATCGATACGTCGAGGGTGCGGGCTGCTTATTGCCACCCAAAAGGGGTCAATGGCCGTCAATAAAACAACCCCCCCCCCCGCCGCCCCCCCCCCCCTGCCGCTCGCCGTAATTCAAAACATTGTCGATAATGGTACATTGTTTCTTAATAGTTTGTGCCGTTTTGTTTAATTAGTATACGAGGTGATAAAATTTTATTGATGTTCGCGTTTAGACTGTGATAAAGTTGCGTGGGTAAAATTGGGGTTGTTGCGTTGAAGGGTGGGTTTGTGTTATGGGTGTATGTTAGCCGGCGCTAGGGGGGAGGGGTCTTATGTATGTAGAGTAGGCTAATTGACAATTGAAGTAATTACATTTTAAGCAGTAAAAAAAGTTTAAAAAAATTAAAAAATTAACTATAGCCTAACCACATCTAACCATAACCTGAAATCACAGAAATTAGCAATAAATATTGTGACGTAAGATGACAGAAAAAGGGCTATAAAATTAATATACTGTTTGAATTGCAAAGATCGTGTATACGGTATAGCAACGACACCGCTGAGTAATGCTTTGGTCATGACTAGGTTTTATTTTCGACCCACTGCCGAGAAACAAAGGAATTTGGAATGTCCGTCAAATTCTTGCACGATGACAACAGACTCGTCGAATTTGATAGCGTTGCTAGGTTGCCATGGCAAAGTGTGCCCCATGGGCGGAACTACGATTCATGGGGCCGACCCGCAGATTTGTCCAAAAGGCTCCCCCCCCCCCCCCCCCCCCCCACCTCCCTCCGAAGACGTTGCTGTTTAGGCGCCCAAGAAAATTTGTAAATTGTCATTTTTTGGAGCGAATCTAGGCGTCTTAAAGAAGCTTTTCACGCATCCTGGGTCTCTATTTCAAACGGATTTATGAGGAAAACTGACCGAGTTTTATATTGCGATAATAAGTATAGACCCTTGGCTGCAAATATAAAATTGGTATATCAACAACTTTCGCTCATGGTTACTCAATTGGCTGCAACTGAAAACTAATGTAATGTACGATATTTTTCTTTAGTTTTATTGTATTTTCTGTTATGTTATTACACCCACACTATTTCAGAGAGGTCCGTTGGTACCAAATTTGGCTTCTACATATAGTGTTTTTAAACTTGAAACAAGAAAACACAAACAGAGGCTCGCATGAGAATTCGCGCGTTTTTTGGTTTACTTATATTATTATTAAGTCTTTATTGAATCTTTGTTGTAACATGTACAACACCCATCCACAGATGTGTTCGAACATGAGATGAAGGTGGACACGGCCGATGGGCCCCCAACGGCCGTGGACGGGCCAGGGCCCAACCCTCGCGTCCGTGGGCCCTGCCGCTCCGGAGAGCTACCATAGATACCTGGGCAATGCAAGAGATGGGGGCTGAGTGTGCCAGATGATATTTCTGGTTCTTCCTTATTTTATATTCATCTTTTAAGATTTAGGGGTCATTTCCCTCTACGGCTGCTATTTCTAGGCTCGAAGAAGTGCTCGCTATCTTCGTTGGTATTTGAGATGTGCTTGTACTTGATGCACTTGTCGTTTCTACGTCGTGTTCGAAGGCATTTCAAGTGTTGGTGCATTTGTTGTTTGTGGTTGAAGGGATTGAAGTTAAGCAACACAGCGTTGAGGCGGTATTGGATTGGTGACCCTCAGCACATAGCCAGTTCAGTTTGGGAGACAGGTGATAGGGATTGAAGTTAAGCAACACAGCGTTGAGGCGGTATTGGATGGGTAACCCTCAGCACATAGCCAGTTCAGTTTGGGAGACAGGTGATAGGGATTGAAGTTAAGCAACACAGCGTTGAGGCGGTATTGGATGGGTGACCCTCAGCACATAGCCAGTTCAGTTTGGGAGACAGGTGATAGGGACTGAAGTTAAGCAACACAGCGTTGAGGCGGTATTGGATGGATGACCCTCAGCACATAGCCAGTTCAGTTTGGGAGACAGGTGATAGGGACTGAAGTTAAGCAACACTGCATCAAGGCAGGTATAGGATGGGTGTCCACCATGCACAAGTTATCCTCAGCACATACCCAGCTCTGATGGGGGAGAGATTCACCCTACCTGCTAACAGTGCCACCCACCTGACCACCGTGCCCGTGTGTTTCGCCCCCGCGCAGCCTTCGACGCGGTCCCGGCGCCAACGTGCAGGACAGCTCGGGCTACTCGGCGCTGCACCACGCGTGTCTCAACGGCCACAAGGAGATCGTGCAGCTGTTGCTGACCCACGAGGCGTCCAAGAACATCGTCGACGTGAAGGGCTCGTCGCCGCTGCACTTGGCTGCCTGGACGGGCAATGTGGACATCGTGCGACTGCTGCTCTGTCATGGACCTTCGGTGGCCAACGTCAACCTCACGGTAAGGACGACAGTGTCATGGCTAGGACGCCTGTCCCATGGCTACGACGCCTGTCCCATGGCTACGACGCCTGTGCCATGGCTAGGACGCCTGTGCCATGGCTAGGACGCCTGTCCCATGGCTAGGACGACTGTCCCATGGCTAGGACGCCTGTCCCATGGCTAGGACGCCTGTGTCATGGCTAGGACGACTGTCCCATGGCTAGGACGACTGTCCCATGGCTAGGACGACTGTCCCATGGTTAGGACCTAGGACGCTAGTCCAGGGGTGCTCAACCTTTTTATTTTTCACCTGGCCGTATAAAGGAAATGTATGACCTCAGCGGGCAGCAAAGGGTAATTTGGCGTAAAACTCGCGATTTGCAAGTTATCGCGTTGTGTAACTTGCATGGGTATCTCGTAACTCGCACTTGGTCAGTCTTGGGCGACTTGGACAGTGGTGTAGTATCAGGGTCGGATATGCCCTGGTCCTGGAAGCCTGTCCTGGAATGGATATTCTCGTGGGCCGGTCTCTTTCTGATATGCCCTGGTCCTGGAAGCCTGTCCTGGAATGGATATTCTCGTGGGCCGGTCTCTTTCTGATATGCCCTGGTCCTGGAAGCCTGTCCTGGAATGGATATTCTCGTGGGCAGGTCTCTTTCTGATATGCCCTGGTCCTGGAAGCCTGTCCTGGAATGGATATTCTCGTGGGCAGGTCTCTTTCTGATATGCCCTGGTCCTGGAAGCCTGTCCTGGAATGGATATTCTCGTGGGCAGGTCTCTTTCTGATATGCCCTGGTCCTGGAAGCCTGTCCTGGAATGGATATTCTCGTGGGCAGGTCTCTTTCTGATATGCCCGGGCCGGTATTTTCCCCCTATCCGACCCTGGCTGGTACCTACGTGAAGTCAAGTTCATGTTCTAGCTTTTAAATGCCACCCACCCATAGCGCACCCATTTACCCACTATCCATTTATCCTTCACCTTTGAGGCGCAAATCGAGATATGTGGACGTGTTTTAGTGAAACCCAAGCGAAAATAGTCGTAAGCACCAAACACCAACGTTTGATATGTGAAAATAGGTGTGTTGGTAATGACGAACATGTGGAAATAAGAATTCAGCTTCATTTTTACTGCCCCCCCCCCCCCCCCCCCCACAGTAGACGAAACATTTTGCGTATGTATACGCTTACCTTTATTTCCAGCATATACACCCCTGGACACATGGTGGTCTCTCCACTGACCTGGTTTTTGTCTTTGCCAAATTGGGGGTGGGAATTGGATGGGCATCCATATTAATTCGCCGGCTTGGGTCCTTTTGTATGGCACTTCCCGGGCCATGAGAGCGTTACAAAGTAACACTCTGTTAATAAGGTATTAAAAATAATAATTTTGCGTCCATATATACCTACACATTATGAAACTTGTGTTGGTATACTGTTTCAATTCCACAAAATAACTTGTTGTTTTTGGAGATCAAAGATCTCTTTAGCAACATCATTTTAGGTTCCTTCCTGGCCGCAAATTCGTGTGGTCTTTGAAAAACCAATGGCTCACCATTGCACTATTACTCATATGAGTTCGTACTATGTAGAAAGTTCCATTCCAAATCTCGCGCAATGAAAGCCGAAAGAGAAACATGGGAAACGCAGGAAAACCTCGGCATCCAGACTCAACAGCTCACTCACCTAGATCGACTGTCCCTTTTCAAGATCCCATAGCTCTTAGTATCCCAGTTGGTTGGGGATGGCGTTTGAGATTCGCTGCCTGCACCCCAGTAACCGCGCAGGTTGAAGGCAGGGATGGACGTACCACAGTCCAACGCCGTAGTGCAACCTTTGCCCGACTGCACTTTCGTTCTGGACCTGATACCGGGAACGGGAGGCGCGAGGCTGGGAGCATCTGGACCTCGGCGAGATCCCGTGCGCGTGTTTCTGTTTCGTGCCTCGTAGACGCAATGTTAAATTTCCCGCATTTAAATTGGCTTTTTGGCCGTTTGTCCGGAGTTGGCCTTAAACAATTACCCAGGGTACACAGTTCGAGGACCTACTGTGATGTTTCAGGAGTAATACTATTAGAAACGTGAGTACATCCTCGACAACGCACGATAGAGCACGGAGACGCACACAGAAATGACGAAGATTTGAGGCAAGAAAACGATTTCAAAGTGAAATCCGATGTAAATATGATGATTCAAGTCGTCCAATTGACTTTGATACCAGTTTGCTACCAGTGTGGTACCAATATTTTACACTACCAGTATGATTTCCAAACTGAATAAATGTAACATTGCGTCTACGAGGCACAAAACGGAATAGCGCATCCCGCGCGATCTCGTTCGTAATGGACCTGCCGACCCCCGACGTCCGATTTGGCAGCAGACCAAGCGGCAATTGTTGTCGTAGGCTTGTTGCCGCCATCGGTTGTTGGAAATGTTTTACCAGGAATCCGAACAGGCTTGTCGTAAACAAAAGAAACGTTTTATTTTCTGTTACTCGCAACATCTTTCCCAGCCCCTCTGATATGAGAAGACTTTTTTATGTACGTTATTTTCCTATATATAGGCGGGAGAAAAATGGGCAGCGGAGGCCGTTGTCCAGTCCATCATAAACCGTTTCCAGCCCCATGCATGGCGGATGATGTATTTTATTACATTCTGGACAATATTTGACGTGGTGATGCATTGGAGAAGTCCTTTCAACGAATCCCCCCATCCATTCACGAGGCCCGCATCGTCGCGTCCCCTGATGATATACATATAAGTATACCTATATATGCATCGGACACTGTCGCGATATGCAGAAAGCCTTCGAATCGAACCCCTCGAGGAGTTGGCAATCGTGTAAGGAGTTGGCGACACGCGTGGACGCCCGACGTCGCTTAGCGTCGCGACACCGACGCCGCGACGCGTGACAAACGGGCGTCGTCGCGCACTCGTCGGCCGGCCAATGGAAGGCCGCGTGCTTTGCGGGACAATTGCACGCGCGGGTGTGAGGCGTGTCTTGCGTTTCTCACCGATAACGTTTGGCCAAGTGCGTTTTCGTCTGTCGATGCAGGGGTTCGAAAGAGACGCGATTTTTACCGTACCGAGGTGAATCGTGGTTTGCTGCTTGAAAAGGCAGAAGAAAATCTTTGGGCATTTTTTCTATTGTAAAACTCTGTTCGGTAACCCAAGTGTAGAATAGCATATTATATTTTTAATCTTATTTAAATTACGAAAGCTCGTAATTGGCTATTCATTTTATTATTATGTACACAAATTAGCCTCCCAAAAGTGTTGTCCATTCCGGGATTTGAACCCGGGTCCCCAACTTTCGCGGCTGGTGCTCTAACCGCTGAGCTAAATGGCCATTAAATTTGAAAGAAGTAATTTGCATACAGGGTGAGAATTGAATGTCCCCAGGGGGGTATGGTCCAGAGTCTACGAATACTCATAGTGGCTCTGGTACCGCGTGATGCTATACTGCAACCACATTACATAATAATAATACATAATAATAATAAAATACATAAATCTACATAAAATACATAAAAAATACATAAAATACATAAAATAAAATACATAATAATAAAATTTCATAAATCAGCCGACGCCCGTTTGCGATCAGATGAATGCCTGTTGTGTGCCCCCCCCCCCCCCCCCCCCCCCCCACCGGCAATCGTATCTTGCGCTTTTCAAGTACTGGAGCCCCGTCTTAATTAGATGGCTGGGGGGGTCGCTTTTGAGGGGCGACTCCGATCGACGGGGGGTTCCCGCGGGTCAATTCGCTCGCCAAGTCGTGCCATCGACTAATTGGGTGGCCCCGCCACTTGCCCGGCACACCAGTTCTAATAATGACGGGGACCTCGAGGGTGGCACGCTGCCGTCGACACGGCGTCAATCGTCCTCGATTGTCTTACTAGCGGGCATTCAACGGCGTCCTATGGGGCTAATTGGGTAACTAACTAACTCTGTGAAACATCTCCTCTATCTACAGGTGGTGATGAGTATAGATTTAATATAATAATGTTGATTCTACGGCTACCTTGCTCACTGGCTAAAGCGAAGAGAAAGCACGTGGATTTTTATAATTATTTTGAACACGTATAGGCGAAACTAAACGCATGTCAAATGCACGTATTAGGTTATTGTTTACATGGTTAATGTTGCCACTCCCAACTATTTTTCCAGTAATTAAGTCGATAATTTGCAACATTTGGGAAATTTTGGGTGGAGGAGCCATGTTAACAATATATGCTTCACATTTATTTGGAACACCTCACATAGTGTCTCTCTATCTCTGTGTAGATGATTCTATTTCTATTTTTGATATTGTGTATTTGATAACATCTATTTTTTACCGGCATTGACAGAGTTATTTCTCGCTAATGATGAACATCCTCCCGATTTCAAAACCCGCGATATTCATAGAACCGATTCACGTATAATTATATTGCACTTTTTCAATCGACCCTCTCGAAAAAAGACAAATCTCGCATATAACTGGATGTATACATACGGTATACCTGTATATACGGAATAAAAATCCGAATACAGCATTAAAAATAATTACGTATTCATGCGTAGACGCGAGGAAATCGCAATGATGCCAAAGGCTTACGGCACGCTTGACCGCACTATTTGTCGTATCGCCTCGCGCGGTTTTCAATATTCATCTCCCGAATCCATTTCCCGACCAGCCGGTTCCCGCGCCCGGCACCGGCTCCGGCACCGGCACCGGCTAACCGGATTACGGCGAGCGCCCAAAGTGCCAGAGCGAATCCGCCGCACCCGTTTCCTACTCGCGCTTTTGTTCTGTTTTGTTTTCCAATAATATCAGAGCTTTTCATCACATATATAGTATGTATTCGGGAGGGGGGGGGGGGGGGGGGGGGAGAAAAAGCGCTGCAGAGAAAACGTGTAATTTTTTGTGGTATAGTTTGTGCCTAGCGATGCGTATTTGTGTGATTGGTATCATATCGAAGTGTCAGTTTTGCGCGGGAGCGAGCTGCTATCTGCTCGTGACGCAGCCTCCCCGCCGTCCTGTCACTCCCCCGCAATATCGCCCTGCCAGCTTTCAGTGGGGGGCGCTGGGGGGCTGGGGAGGGGGGGCGAACACATAAATATATGCGCCAGGGGGTAGAAATATGGGGCCACAGCGATGGGAAAAACGTCGACCCGTGGAGATGCTATATACGGGCTATTGGACGCTTTTCTGACTCGACACGTTATGCAACGCACATGTTAAATCAACGAGGCTGCGACGGATTCTGTCACGTCGGTTTACCCGGCGAGGGGACGAAGGATGACGATGTGTCTTCCAGAAACACGTCAGGTTATTTCCATGTCATCAAATTTGCGCTTGTTTCAGAATTTCCCTATCCCGAGTCTCATTAGTTTTTTTGAAGACCTTGATGTTGCCGTGATATAGGAGGGTTTCTCAAAGCGACGTTCCTTCTTAAGCGAATTCATGTCTTCCGCCTTCCCGATCTACTGCAGAGTTTAATCTGCCTTGCACTTTCAGTAGCAGCGGACCACTAGATGGTCTTCTACCACTGATGGCTATACCGTTATCCCTGTTCCAAACAAACATTATTTTCGTCGTTCTTGTACTTGCCAAAGTAGGACCATTCTTTGGTTTCGGCAATGAAGTCTGCCATGATTCCTAATGTTGCTGTCAGGCATCCCAATCAACTCTTGGACTTGCCTTGGACTTGGACTTGCCCAAGTAGGACCATGTTCTCTGGTCATCAGCCATCGAAGTCTGCCATGATTCCTGTTGCTGTCTGCAGCCAATCCAACCCCAACTGTGTGTTTAATCTTCACTGGACTGTCCCAAAGAAAATTATTAACAAATCACTGGCACCGTAGAGGAAGTAATGTGGTTATACTTACCCCAGGATACCCTAAGCTTTCACCACAGATAGAAGGCTACCCACTTTTAATCTTATTTAAATTACGAAAGCTCGTAATTGGCTATTCATTTTATTATTATGTACACAAATTAGCCTCCCAAAAGTGTTGTCCATTCCGGGATTTGAACCCGGGTCCCCAACTTTCGCGGCTGGTGCTCTAACCGCTGAGCTAAATGGCCATTAAATTTGGGAGAAGTAATTTGCATACAGGGTGAGAATTGAATGTCCCCAGGGGGGTATGGTCCAGAGTCTACGAATACTCATAGTGGCTCTGGTACCGCGTGATGCTATACTGCAACCACATTTTACATTCAACCTCGAGTAACTCCAAATTAACGTTGGATGCGTTGAATTCTCTTTTAATCTTATTTAAATTACGAAAGCTCGTAATTGGCTATTCATTTTATTATTATGTACACAAATTAGCCTCCCAAAAGTGTTGTCCATTCCGGGATTTGAACCCGGGTCCCCAACTTTCGCGGCTGGTGCTCTAACCGCTGAGCTAAATGGCCATTAAATTTGGGAGAAGTAATTTGCATACAGGGTGAGAATTGAATGTCCCCAGGGGGGTATGGTCCAGAGTCTACGAATACTCATAGTGGCTCATAGTGGTTGCAGTATAGCATCACGCGGTACCAGAGCCACTATGAGTATTCGTAGACTCTGGACCATACCCCCCTGGGGACATTCAATTCTCACCCTGTATGCAAATTACTTCTCCCAAATTTAATGGCCATTTAGCTCAGCGGTTAGAGCACCAGCCGCGAAAGTTGGGGACCCGGGTTCAAATCCCGGAATGGACAACACTTTTGGGAGGCTAATTTGTGTACATAATAATAAAATGAATAGCCAATTACGAGCTTTCGTAATTTAAATAAGATTAAAAGAGAATTCAACGCATCCAACGTTAATTTGGAGTTACTCGAGGTTGAATGTAAAATGTGGTTGCAGTATAGCATCACGCGGTACCAGAGCCACTATGAGTATTCGTAGACTCTGGACCATACCCCCCTGGGGACATTCAATTCTCACCCTGTATGCAAATTACTTCTCCCAAATTTAATGGCCATTTAGCTCAGCGGTTAGAGCACCAGCCGCGAAAGTTGGGGACCCGGGTTCAAATCCCGGAATGGACAACACTTTTGGGAGGCTAATTTGTGTACATAATAATAAAATGAATAGCCAATTACGAGCTTTCGTAATTTAAATAAGATTAAAAGAGAATTCAACGCATCCAACGTTAATTTGGAGTTACTCGAGGTTGAATGTAAAATGTGGTTGCAGTATAGCATCACGCGGTACCAGAGCCACTATGAGTATTCGTAGACTCTGGACCATACCCCCCTGGGGACATTCAATTCTCACCCTGTATGCAAATTACTTCTCCCAAATTTAATGGCCATTTAGCTCAGCGGTTAGAGCACCAGCCGCGAAAGTTGGGGACCCGGGTTCAAATCCCGGAATGGACAACACTTTTGGGAGGCTAATTTGTGTACATAATAATAAAAAGAAGGCTACCCAGATTATCCACTCCAGATTATCCATAATTATCCTATCCAGGTTGCCAGCGCACCTCAGCGACTGCCGGCGAAGTTACTAACATCACAACCTAGCTATGGCTACGGCAAATATTTTATTCTTGTAATTTCGCCGGCATCTGTTGGGGTGCGTTGGCAACCTGTTTTAACATTATCTACCAGGCCATGGCACAACACAAGGTCAATTATAATCAAGGGACCCAATGTTCCTCAGGTGCTTACAGTTACCTTGGTTACAGGTGATGTAACAACAAACAGTGGCTCCATCGCTTGACTACTGGCGAAACTATTATTCGGGGGGCTTTCGCGTAACAGCTGCTTTAGTATGGAAGTGGAAAATCTGGTTAACCTTATATCTGTTCTGTCATCAAATTTGTTCCGTAGCCATAGCTAGGTAAGGTAGAACACTTGGGTAATCTTAAATCTGTTATAACATCAACTTGGTTCCGTAGCCATAGCTAGGTACTTGGGTAACCTTATATCTGTTCTAACATCAAATTTGTTCCGTAGCCACAGCTAGGTAAGGTAGAACACTTGGGTAACCTTATGTCTGTTCTAAAATCAAATTTGTTCCGTAACCACAGCTAGGTAAGGTAGAACACTTGGGTAACCTTATATCTGTTCTAACATCACATTTGTTCCGTAGCCACAGCTACTAGGTAAGGTAGAACATCAAATTTGTTCCGTAGCCACAGCTAGGTAAGATAGAACACTTGGGTAACCTTATATCTGTTCTAACATCACATTTGTTCCGTAGCCATCAGCTAGGTAAGGTAGAACACTCGGGTAACTTTGTAACCCCCGACTGCATCTTGTCGATGTCCCCGACAGACGAAAGACAACGAGACGGCGCTGCACTGTGCCGCGCACTTCGGCCACACCGAGGTGGTCAGCGACCTGCTCGAGCACAAGTGCGACGCGTCGATCCGTAACGCGCGCGAGGAGACCGCGCTGGACCTGGCCGCGCAGTACGGCCGCCTGGAGACGGTCGAGCTGCTGGTGCGCACGCACCCCGAGCTCATCCGGCCGTACGCGCGCGGCGAGTGTCCGCCACTGTTGTTTCCGCACACGCCGCTGCATCTGGCCAGCAGGAACGGGCACAAGTGAGTATATTTCCGCGAGAACCCTCGTTTTGCATACCCCTTACTCTCCCATTGTGTAGAGTTGGCCGTTGTCGGTCTGGATAACTTGTTTTCAAAACAGTAATCGGTTCGGTGCGGTCTTTGCTGCCAGGGTACCTATTCTCGAAATGTTATCGTGATAAGCTATGATTCTGGTCACGTGATGTCTCAATAACAAATCGAATCACTGGATTGTCCGTCACGTGACCCTGAATGATAACTTATCACGTGGTGACTTTTCAAGAATAGGTACCCTGGTCATTAAACATAATAGCATTGCATACCTATATACAAATCTAATGAATTACCAACAAACTGAGTGATCAGTCGTCGAAATAATATTCCTAGTGATTTACGAAATCTTAGTTCTGCTTCGATTTTTAAATTTCAAAGTCATGTCCCGGTTATTTTTTTGTCGGGATTATTAATTCTTCGCATTTAACGTCACATAATCAGTGCGAACTATCTTTCGTAAAAACGCTCAAATTGATTGCGAAACTGCTGTAGCTGCCCCTTTTCCCCGAACCGTTTTGATGCAGCTGGCAGCGAACCATTGCTACCTTTAGCAAAGGCTGTGCAAAGTTGCAGTACCTTAACTATGTCCCGGGGCGCTGTCAAAAGAACCTGAGACGTACTATATACTGTGTCTCATGTTCGAATGTCCAAAGCGAACTGCAGTGCGATTTTATATAGCTCTGATTTCGCCCTTCTCAGTTTCAAAGTTACAAAATTAACATGTACAACAATAGGTGTTTTATCCATCGGTACCGAAAACGACTGGACGTGAAAAGTACAAAATCGCTAGGCTGGTATTCCATGATGTTTAGTACTTGCCCGATTGAGGAGCTAACATACGAAGCTGATACACATTATATATAGGAGCGCTTGCTCTTCTACTTCGTACTTCCGGTATTGCAATCTCTGGTTTGTTTTCTGGACGAGGGATGGCCGTGGCTGCATCAAATGACTGCAGTGGTTTTGGTGATTTCAATGCGTCCAGGACAAATAGGGATTTTTTCGTATGCCGTTCAAAAAATACTTAATATGCACTTTCAAATCTACCAAGCCTAATTTTTGTTACAGTAGAATTCGCTAGTTTCGAACAAGATATGGACACTGATTTCAGAGCGTCTTTCAAATTCTACTTGGACTTCGGGCAAAGTTACCCTCTAGTACCGACAACGTACACCCATTAGGAGGTAGTTCAGACAAATTGTAATACCGGCTACTTACGGTATAATTTAAATGTACATATACGGGCCCGTATGCTGGATGTTTAACGGCATCCACAGCATTTCAGCCGTATGCATCAGACATTTGCGAAATGAGAAGGTACATAATTTTCAAACACCACGTGAACACCGACTGGAAAATGGTGAGCCGACGGGCCAAACTGTGATGGAACACACTGTACAACTTGGCAACTTGGCAACATGGAGTTGAACCTTGTTTCAACTTAGTGCTAACCATATCTAACCTCGGGGTTTAACCGCGTCTCCTTTTGGTTGAGATTTTGTATAGAAGCTAAGGTTGCTGGGATGGTATAGAGGGGAGTTTCTTCGTCAAATTAAAAATGAATTAAACTAAACGGTCGCATACGTATTCGACATTCCTAACGCAAATGTCGCCATGGTTCCCATATAACAAAGTCTTCCGGCCCGATGCTCCAGGGCCACTGCACCGACGCCGATGACCAGGCAGCAAATATTCCAAATGCAATCGCATCGAAATGCGCCGACGGTTTCTGTACCGCCGGCCACGCGATACCATATCGTGTGCATGCGTTGTTTGTGGATTAGCGCCGCGCCGCCGGGCGCCGCCGTTCTGGCGTGGCCCGTGTGTACAGAGCGGGCCCGATGCATAATAAGGCCCGACAGTCTCTTAGTCTGATGGAATTGCACGGCGCCGTGCCCGGGCGGCGAGTCTGCTTCACACCGGCCACGTGAATAGGGGGTGCGCTTCTGATCGGGGAATTGGTGCTATCGTCGAAATTTTAAATCTAAACTTGTAGATAAATTGAAAACCAAAATTACACACTTTCTAGACTTTTCACCTAGGACAAGAAAGATTTGTTTGAAAACTCAACTCTATAACTGGACCATAATGTCTTTAATAATAGGTTTCGGGTCGAAATTTTTCCACATCCATTTCAATGATCCAGTTCTCCAGCGATATCTATAACGTGTCCGAAGAAAATTAGGGGCCTTCCGTTGAATTTAACACCGGCAACGGTGGAGGCGCCGTGATCAGCTTGCGGTTCTGCTATTTGACGCCCTGCAAATGGCGTCGACGTTTCCATGCAGATACACTCAACGCGTTCAAAATTGTAATTCTGTTTCACCCGTATGTAACGTAGTCGCGCACAGAGTTTAATAAAGTAATGCGATTTTCATCATCCATATTTACACACTAAGTAATTGGCTTATTTAATTTCCCATGGCAGGATATATACATTCGCTCACATCCTACATGTTTAGGTATATATATAGATAGCATATATATACACCGAACGTAAATGCAACTGTGTAAAGCCGTGCACCTATATCTAGGTACATACCTATGTGCGATGCACGTACTTTCATGCATCTCTTGGGCGCTGCCTAAACCGGGCTTTGGCTTCGACCGGCCAACGTGCCAGCCCATAGATGTGCATCGGGGCATGAGGCAAATGCATGCATGACCACATGCACTATCATTGCACCCCCGCCCCCCACACCACCCACGCCGCCGAAACCCATCACGATATGCTTTATATGAGCACATACCCCCCCATCCCCCTAGCGTTCCAATTCCACCCATCGGCTATATGTGTGTACGCGGTGCCCAGCCGTTCTGACCAGCTTCGCGGACGGATGTGTGCAGGCCATATCTACCTATTTGTGTGTTTGGATATTGTTGTGATATTATTTCGAGATAGACGATTGTGTATTAGTGGACGCTGGTGGATCATGTTTCGGTCAGATGATTTTGGAGATAAACTTGATGCTAACTCGTGTGGGGAGTCGGAGTGGCTAACGTGTAGGTACCCCTGCACTGCGAAATGTGAATGCATCTCACTGAGGATTTCAATTAGATGCTAAGAAAATTAGTGTAAATCTCTTTTCCACCAATAAAACATGCTTTTCTCGTCATCCTATATGACTTTTGCTGACGGGAAAATATTCCGTCTGCCCAAAGAAAATAAATTTGTTCGTTCCCATGATGTAGCTGTAGACCGCGATTATTACATTCCTTAAACTCATGTCTACTATATCCTATCTTTAGCACTAGTTTTGAAAAAAACTGTTTCAATTTGGGATTCGAATGCTAAATCAAAAGTCTCACTGGTTTCCCGACGTTTCGTAACATATGCATAGTTCCTTTATCAAGGGTGATAGTTTGACTGACGTTAAAAACGTGAATAAAAGAACCAATTATTGTTTTTTCAATCTACGCTTCCTAATTTCTAATGATCTTGTCAAAGTCCAAAAGTAATTCAAAAATTGAAATTTTACCCACCTACACTTTAAAAACCATCCAAAATCCCAATGAAACTACGCTCGCGACTTTCTGAAGACACGAACCGTGAATTGCGAATCGGTACACAGTTTTACATAATTCCCTCACTCCCATAAACACACAGCACACTAATAATGTGACAGACATACATATAACTACAAACAGGCCGCAACATCGAATTTAATATCCTGACCAGAGATATTTTGCGCAAAAGGATATTACCGTTGTGTGTAAACACACACACACACAACACATGCACATACATTGCGATGTAGTGATATTGCAAATTTAGTTGTACATATAGTTAAACCCGTCCGAGTGTAAAGTGCATTTTTGCCAACCGATCTCGCCGGCCACGGATGACCGACGCTTCGATCAAACGCATTGCGCGTGCGCACGGCATATATCAGCGCGCGATACGACCGTTTGTTACGCCCGTGTTACGCCCGTGCGTTACCAATGTACGAAGGGTCATGCGTTCGATCCCGCGTCGGGGTGAACTTTTAGTTTTTTCGAAAAACGGTTTTTTGATTAATAACATCTTATTTACACGCACTTTGCATAGTCTTTTGCTTTGTATTCATGTTAGTAACTAGATTCGTAGACATTTCTTTGTTTACCTACTGACTCTATCGTATGTTGTTCGGGCGTGTACTGATGTTTTTTTTTGTTGTTGCCCCGAACACATTACCGTACGTTGTCGTTTAGTGGACCCTAGGTAATTTTTTTAAGGACGGCCCCGGTCAAATTGCCCCCCAAAAGCCAATCTAAATGTGGGAAATTTAACATTGCGTCTACGAGGCACGAAACGTAAACACGCGTCCCGTGGTGCTGATGACGCCGTCGTCGCCGCCCCGAGCGCGACGGTGTCGCCCGGTGCGTGTGCGTGCGTGCGGTGCGTACGCGTGACGACGCTTTGCGCATCGCCGAACGCATGGCCGGGATCCTTGCGGCGGCCATGCGCCACCTGAAACGTTTCGCACTCGCCGAAATGCGCATCGACAACAAACCAGAGAGAGATTTTGTGATGGAATGACAATGTATTCTTTCCTACTTGCACAATACCCCATGATTGAAGATATCCAGATTCCAGAGGGTGAGAATAGCTTTTCTTGCCACAATGGATGACATTGTGAACCCCGGCCTCGAACTAAGCCTGAGTGCAAGAAATCACATTCACAACATCATCTTAGCAGTCCGGTGCCCAGTGGTCCGGTTCTACGCAATGACCTTGAAGGCATGCGTGAAGGTCGTTCCATATCTGGCCCTGAACGGATCGTTAAAAAAAATTATTGATGAGCGTGGCGAGCGGAGCGAAATCTTCAATTTCACTACCCCCAAAAAAAGTCACTTGTGTATGATGTTTTTTTTTTTTTTTTTGTGCGCGCTCTACAGACCAAACGCCTGAACTGATTTGAATGAAAATTTCTGAGTACATACCTTTGTTCTCAACTTAGAACTCCTGCGTTTTTGGAAAAGATCGATTCAGGAAACTTTTAATAAATCAATTTTTACGAAATTTTTCGATTTTTTCAAAATTTTGAATCTCTGTAAATTTAAAAGTTCTTAACATAACTTCACCAAAACTTCTAAACATGTTGCCCTTATACATATTTATTATGCCTGCAAATCTTTGGTCGGTAGGTCTTTCCAATTGGTGTTTATTAGTATTTTTGTAATGTTTTTTCGTGATTTTCGGTACTTTTTGACGCCTGAATCAATTTCCTTCGTCACCTTGGTGACCAAGCTAATTGTTGACTTGAAGTTTGTCCAAGGCAATGATTTTACGGATATTTCAGAAAAAAGTTATTCTCATTTATGGAAGTAATTGAAGTAAATTCGCACTAGATATGTGTCTCTAATATAATAAGAATCCACGGGCGTAATTCACATTTATGTATATATGTTCAAATTAGCTCAATTAGCTCAAAATAAGCACATTTTGGCTATCTAAGAGGCTTAGAGAGAAACAAAGGAAGGTCATAATCGTCTAAAATTTTGAGTGATCAGAGTTTTCGAGAGGGCAATGGTCTGGCTTGGATGCTCCATGGTTTTCATAGGCCTTCGGCCTCCACCTTTTTATCTGCTGTATACAAACCGCTACCTACGCCCATCTTCAACGCAACACAAATTGCGTTCGCGAAGCCCTAGTTAAATTAATTAAAACTAGCCGATTTGCCCCTCAAATATCTTCTCCCGGTGCAGCAGATAGTTGATGAGCGTAGCGAGCGAAGGGAATTCATCAATTTCACTACTGCTGAAAAAAACTTGTGTGTGTGTGTTTTTTTTTTGTATGTGTGTATGTTGTATTGTGTTGTGTTGTATTGTGTTGTGTTGTATGTATTGTATTGTGTTTGTGTGTGTGTGTTTTTGTGTGTGTGTGTATGTTGTATTGTATTGTGTTTGTATTGTGTATGTGTGGCTGGTGGTCCCGATCCAGGACGCCTGCTCTGCATGAACTGCTCCGCCATTTGCAAACCGAAGTGATTTCTATGTAACTCATGACAACCCAGAGGCCCTGCAACCAAAGACCTAGCATCGCAGAACCAATTCTAGTTCACAAACAGCTTCACACGTCCACCAAACACAAACGCCCCGACACCGAAACCGAACGAGCAGCAACCGGACACGCTCCATCATTTCGCAAACAGCATGAGTTTCTATGTAGTGCATGACAACCCGGAGGCCCTGCAACCAAAGACCTAGCATTGCAGAGCCAACACGTGTTCACAAACAACTTCGCGCGTCCAATCACAAAGGTCCTAAACCCACAGAGCGTTGGACCGAGGTCCAACACGCTGCTCGGAAGCCCGGGCACTCCACTTAGTGCGAGTGGTGTGAGCACTCGCACTAAGGCACGACCTTGCGGTCGCGGGAACCAGTCACGCGCCTGGCCCCAAGCTCCAGGCTTCCAGGGTTTCACCAGCCTGGTTGAGGCGCTGGTCAAGTCCACACGACCACCACCATCACCTCAACCAGCATATAGATGTTGTTAGCTGGTATTTGATGCGTTGTGTTTCGGTGGCAAATTCAAAAACTTTCCTAAGTTTACTCGAATTGCTGTAGTTCCTGGCCTGGCTCCTAGGCGGTCATCAGCGTTGGTCGCGCTTGACATGCTGAACTATAGAATGCATCGGTCACAAGTGTGCTTGAAATATTGTGCCGTTCCATCATGCGAGAAAGTTTGAGCGATTTTGAGCTCACTGCCGGAAGCAGAAGCGTTAAAGTTGAAGCACCTCTGCTTCCCTGGGAGCTTATTCTGGAACTCAAATTTTTGGGTAAATTTGGTTGTGCCCTTAATGTCCAATAAATCTCTGACAGGTATTGTGGCCTTATACAATGACCCGTGATTGATGAGAGTAGCGAGCGAAGCGAAATCTTCAATTTCACTACTGCGAAAGAAGCACTTGTGTGTGTTTTTTGTTTGTTTGCTTGTACGCGCGCTCTACAGGCCAAACGCCTGCGTCGATTGCGATGAAGTTTACAGGGTGTCTACTTTTGTTCTCAATTTAGACCCCCTGCGTTTTTCAAGAAAATCCTACATACCCGTCACTTTCAAAGCAGAAAAGAGAGCAATATTCGACAATTGGGGAAAGTGTCGAAAAGTATGGAAATTTGTTTAAAAGTGCGTATTTTTCTCAAATTTTTCCAATTTCGATTGTTGCCTTTAGAAACCATCGAAACCAAATCGAAACATCACGCCAGATATTTTGACTTGAAGTTGACTTCAAGATTTGACAGATATTAGAACTTTTGTCAATTGCTTGCAAGTTTTTGAAAGTAGGTCCGCGGCAGAAATATATCCCCAACCTAATAAAAACCCTTTGGGCATGAGTTGCATCTATGAATATACATGCAAATTGCTCAATTACCTCAAAATAAGCATATTTCCGCTACCCGACAGCTCGGACCACTACGCTCATCTTCAACGCAACACAAATTGCGTTCGCGAAGCCCTAATAAGGTCAACATGTTTAGAAGTTTTTGTGAAGTGAAGTAACTTTGGAATTTAGAGAGATTGAAAATTTAGAAAAAATCGAAAAATTACGTAAAAATTGATTTATTAAAAATATTCTGAACCGATCTTTTCCAAAAACGCAGGGGGTCTAAGTTGATAACAAATGTAGGTATTTGGAAATTTTCATTTGAATCGGTTCAGGCGTTTGGTCTGTAGAGCGCGCACAAACAAAACAACAAAAAAAAACATACACAAGTGACTTTTTTTTGGGGGGTAGTGAAATTGAAGATTTCGCTCGCTATACGCTCATCAATCTGTTTGCGCAAATTACTATTATGTGAGAATTGTTGACAACATTTTTGGACGGCCAAAATGTTCCTGGTCGTTATCGTCGATGTAAAGCCAAGTTCGATGGCTCTTGCTGGAACAAACTTCGGTCAACGGTCGATATGAGCTTGTATTTACTCTTTCTATATGTTAATTCGATCATGGTGTATGTAATTTTTTTACAATGGAAAATAAACAAAACAATACAAACTGTTTAGGTAGGGATATTAGGAAAGGCGGAAGGAGTAAGTAAGGAAATTATTTACATATAGAAAACATATTTTTAATTATTTCAATACAAATACAAAGTGAACTCGGTTGCAAACGATGGAACATTACAGTCGCATTCGAAAGTAAACATTAAATGCCTCCCTGGAAAGGGGTCACATAAACCACATTTTTACAAAATAATTTTGTGTTTGATTTTGAATGCTTTAAATACCTTCAGTTTCAAAGTGCTGAAAGCTGGTGGAAATGGTTCCTACCATCTTGTGTGTCCTGGAAAACAGCCGCCTTGTTCACATTTGTTGACATTGCATAGGATAATTTTGTAATTATCTTACTTGCGTGTTTTACTTTTTTGGAACATTTTCAAACATTCAAAATAGTCGATGACAACGTTAACCCAAGCGGTGAAACCTGGTCGCGTTGTTGGGCTTCTCACAGATGAAAGGCCGCACGGCCGAGCACTTTCCGTCGTAGTAGAGGGCGTCCAGTTGGACGTAGCCGCAGTTTTCAGCCGTGCCTCCGTCGGGTTGGCCGGCCACCCACATGTTGTACCCCGAATCGGTCACCGGTCGGCCTGCAATTGGGATGAGTTACAACTTGGGATTGGGACCGAGTCGGTCATAACACCACAGGAAGAAGGGCATCCCCAGATTCTCCACTCGCATACTAAAGCAGCTGTACGCGAAATCCATCCGCCCGCAATAATAGTTTCGCCGGCAGTCAAGGGATGGAGCCACTGTTTGTTGTTATATCACCTGTAACCAAGAACTGTAACCACTCAAGGAACATTGAGCCCCTTGATTATAATTGACCTTGTGCCATGGCCTGGCATATGAGGCCATAACTGTAGCCACCTGAGGAACATTGTGCCCCTTGATTATAATTGGCCTTGTGCCATGGCCTGGTAGATGAAGCCATAACTGTAACCTCCTGAGGAACATTGTGCCCCTTGATTATAATTGACCTTGTGCCATGGCCTGGTAGATGAAGCCATAACTGTAACCTCCTGAGTAACATTGGGCCCCTTGATTATAAATGGCATCGTTCCATGGCCTGGTAGATGATGTTAAAACAGGTACCCAAGCGCCTGCCAGCGAAATTATAAGCATCAAATTACCAGCATCAAGAATTACATCTAGCTCTAGCAACTGTTTCTTATAAAAATATCGATAGACACTCATTTGTGAATATGAAGTATCTAAAAAACATCCTTTACCTAGTGGTCCAATATCTTATTTCTTAAGGCAAACAAAGACCCACCTTGCACGGTCAGCCAGGTTCCCTCCGTGGCGATGTCATCGATTCCCACGTGAGCCTCCGGGTTTCCGGTGTTAATGAATCGAGCCATCATCTGCCTGACAACCCCAGCCTCCGCATCCGTGTTGACGACGAGAAGGTGCGAGTCCCCGCCGTCCCCCTGGCAGGCGCCCACAGCGTGGGCCCAGTCCAACCGGTAGGTGGACAGTTTGTACCGACTCCCCGAGTACTCGGGGAACACCTCATAGCCGTCGTCGGCCTTGCGGCTCTCCGTTGAGAGGCCCACGGAGAGGCTGGTGGAGAGGCCGATGGAGAGGCACAGCGCCAAGCAAAGGACGAAATGTGGAGCCGCCATCGATAATTGTATATGCACGCTGGAAAAAAGGATCGTTTTAACTCATTTAATACTAGTGAGTCGTTTTTGACCCGAGACCCTTTCAATGTTTTTTGATTTTGTATTGTCGTAGAGATTCGCAGTTTAGTCAATAATACCACTTTAACGATTCATAAAACCTTTAGTTTGAGTTAGATTCTGGCTTCCAAGTTGTATATGTGAAGACATTGAGGTTATAGGCTCCTATACACTAATGGTTAAGGTGATTGCAACCGATGTAAAAATATCAATATTTTTCCAATTCTTTAAATGTGGTCTTGTTCCAACATGTTTTCGAAACAATAAAAACATATTATTAAAATAAATTCTGCTGACTCACTCTTGTAGCTTCAAATTTATAATTTTCGCATAGGCTTCTATGGGGAAGGGTCATGTCTATACCAATTATCCGATCAAGATACGACACAAGATTTTGGAATCTATATGCTTCAGGCATCATGACTGTATCTTTCAAATTTCAATATACGACATATTTTCCCATTTAATATCCCATTTAATGATAATTTCCCATAGCCCACAAAGGGTCGTTTTCCATTTAGACCCTTGTAAAGAATATAGATTCGGTATTGTTGTAGAGATTAACAGTTAAGTCGATTATACTATAATTTAACGATTCGTACAAACTTTATTTTGAGTGTGATTCTAGTTTTTAAGTAAACTATGTGAAGAAATAGAGTTTAGGTTCCTATAAACTCAGTGGTGAAAACAACATGACAAAATTGGATCAAATTTGAAATGTGACAGTCGTCAGCTCAGTTGTTATTTCAGTATTTATCTAATCGTATGTATTCAGATTCAAGGAATTTACTTTTCAAAAACAAGAAATGGACCACTTGCCAACCATTTGAAGAGCAAACCAGGTCCGGACGTGAATGGCATCAGACGAAAAATAAGTGGTAATAAAATGTTTTGGTTAAAAAAAAAACGAAAATGTACGCTCGCGTCCGTGGACCGGGTAAATGTCAAGTCCTTTTTTAGAGCCGGTTGTACAATATTTTTCGACTCTAATTTAAGCGTCTAACCCTCAGAAACAGATGAATTCCACTGCATCCTATTGGCGGTTGCCATGATAAATTACTTACCTCCTACTTTAACTCTGGGTTGAGACACTTGTAAAACCGGCCCTTATAGTTGCAACTAACTCCAACAATGCTAACTTTACAGTAAAGGTCCGTTAGCCGTGTTGGCCTATAAAAAATTGGCCTATAAGTCTAATTTCACCACTGCGTTTTCCTCTTATAAATGCTAACAATCTTCGATACAATTTTGTATTATTACTAAAAGTAATAATTGAAATGTCCATACCTGTTGGATAGCTCTCTCGCAGTGTTCCTCTTCGACTGCCAAACATCGGTGCCGCGTTATAATTTATACACCCCAGTGCCTCCCGGGTGGCAACCTCTTCTCGACGCTCTTGCCTCATGCCTCACCTTGGCGGTCATCGCTCGAGTGGGTCCTGTCGTGATCCAGGCCAACGCAGCCTCTTGACATTAAAATTCGAACAGGGTACAACAAAAATAAAATTGAGGAAAAACCAATACCAAACAATTCTACGGTTGACTCTACATTGCAGATAAAAAGCTTATATTTGACTAATTATTGCTACCAAAATAAACAAAGACGTGTTATCTCAAGTTTGAGTCTATTGGCTCTGTGTGTCTTGTCACTATAAAAAAAAAGTATGAAGTACGATCATGAGAAATGATGACAAGAACCGATACTTTGTTAAGTGCAACGATATGATTTCTAGTTATCAATAAGGTAATGAGCATGACCCAAATGTAATGATAAACACAAACACAACATGAGATATCGCTTTTCTGTAGAGTTATTTCCCTTACCACAATACCAAGGGTATTGTAAATGATCTCAGTTTTACCGGGTTCTCCTTGGCTTCAAGGACTCCAATGAAAGATTTTCAACAAAAGTTCATTTTTTAAGCCACCAAAAATGTTTTTGTCTGATCGTGCTAATTTAAAAATTGTGTGACAAGGCATTTCAAAATGTTGATACTGCGAGGTGATAGCTGTAAAGAGTCCCTGGCTACCGAAAGTTTGGCGTGAATCGCTACCAAGGGGAAGAAAATTATGCACACAAACCGAGGGCCAATAATGGCTTTTGGCAGACATTTGTAAAGTTTTGGATATTGCAGTTAACATCTTTCACCGGAGCACAACTTGTGTCAAAATGCCAAGGGGGTGTGTAACTAGAATAATACACTTCAATGTCCAGTTAACTGCCGGCTAAGTTTGTTACCTCCGAGGTCACAGCCAATCAGCCTAGCGATTTTGTAACTTTTACGTCATGCCGTTATCGGCTCTGATGGATAAAATCCCTATTGTTGTCCATGTAAATTTTTTAACTTTGTAACCGAGAACGGCAAAGTCAGAGTTACCACATCGCTAGGCAGATACCTCTATTTTCATTTTAACTGACAGTTAACACTTTAACTGGACATTGTTAACTGGCACATAAAGCTATAGTTTACAATAACTAGGGCTTCGCGAACGCAATTTGTGTTGCGTTGAAGATGTGCGTAGGTAGCGGTTTGTATACAGCGGATAGTAAGGTGCACCTTACTATGGAGGCCGAAGGCCTATGAAAACCTTTGAGCACCAAGCCAGACCATTGCCCTCTCGAAAACTCTGATCACTCAAAATTTTAGACGATTATGGCCTTCCTTTGTTTCTCTCTTAACCTGTCAGATAGCCAAAATGTGTTTATTTTAAGCTAATTGAGTAATTTGAGCATATATACATAAATGTGAATTGCGCCCGTGGATTCTTATTGTATTAGAGATATATATCTAGTGCGAATTTACTTCAATTACTTCCATAAATGAGAATTACTTTTTTCTGATATATCTGTTAAATCATTGCCTTGGACAAACTTCAAGTCAACAAAGCTTGGGGGTGGTGGAATTGAAGATTTTGCTCCGCTAGCTTCGCTCGCTACGCTCATCAATATTCATAAATTCAATAGAAATTAATTTTGAGATTAAGTCCAATTTAATTTGACGATTTCAAAGGTAAAACACCATACCAAATTATAATCTACGACCAAGGAGGTAATCTCTGATTATGGCGTTGGTGCAATTACCCATCAATGTTTTAAATTCATTGAAAATTGTGTATCTAGAAGGCAGTGACATACCCTTCCCATTCTTGAAAGGAAACTTGGACTATCTGTGCTTGAACGATATTTAGAACACGTCCTAAATGAGAAAACATTGAATTCAATTGTTGTTTAGACGGTTCAATGCATTGAACGAAACATGGAACCGTGTAAACCCAACGTAAGGCAATGCGACAGACCGAAACCCACTCTTTGTGACCGTCTTGTCTACGATCTTACCACGGAATTGTTCTCTACTCCACCGGCTGCATTGAGCTAAATCGCGGAGTTGACCTCGAAAGCCCGAGACCCCCGTGACCGAAGCCCTTGCGACGCCCCCCCCCCCCCCCCACTGACCGCCATCCCATCCGCCGCCTCCCCAGGTCCGTGGTGGCCGTCCTGCTGGCGGCCGGCCTCGACGTGAACGTGCGCACGTCCGGCGGCACGGCGCTGCACGAGGCGGCGCTGTGCGGCAAGGTGGAGGTGGTGCGCACCCTGCTCGACGAGGGCGTCGACCTCGGCATCCGCGACTCGCACCACAACACGGTGATGGACCTGTTGGGGCAGTTTCCCGCGCACGTCACGCACGACATCACCGCCATCATCAAACGTGAGTGGGCACGTCTGCGTGGTTGGGACAGGAACGATGACGCTGCCCAGGGGAGCCCCGAACGCCCTGGACTTCGCGCTCTAGAGCTCCCAGAGACCGTTATCCAAGATTGTCCTATGTGCAGCTTTGCAGGACTGCTGCTGCGATTTACATTCCAGAAAAATTGGCTGATTCATTATCAGTCCGTTTACTTTGACATACAATTTCTGTCCTATGGTTGAACTCTAGTTTCCTGCTTGAAACAAAAAGATGTTTAGATGCTCATTTGCACGTTGCTTTAGCCTTTTTCTCGAGCTTAACTTCTCGGGAGACAAAACAACAACAAGAAAGTGTGCCAATTCATTTGCAGTCCGTAAAATGCTGGTGAAAATCTCTTGGAATATACAGGATGTTCCAAGAAATTTGCCGGAATATGACAGAAAGTTTTGCCTCGTTTAGTGCTATAGGCGAAAAAGCTGAGGCTCAACAGTCTCGCATGCCATCAGCCAATCACAACCAGTGATTTGGTCACGTGACACACTGAGGCTCAACTTCTGAGCGAACGTTTCAGACTCCAACCGGTGCTTCAACCATGCTGAACCTTTCGAACTTCATCTTTCCGCCTAACACTAAACGAGGCATTACTTCTCCCATAGACTTCGCCAGCATTCTGATAGCCTCACGAACTGGCCCCCGGTCTGATCGTGCGCTCTGCCCCCGTGGTTCGCAGGCCACCGCGGCGTCCCCGGGCCGCACGACCACGACGGCGATGACGGCGTCCACCACGCACTGCCGCCGATCCCGGTGCCCGACCCCTCGCTGGGCAGTCCCTACGAGAACGTGCGACTGGGTCAGCGCGGGGGCGGCGGCGGCGGCGGCGGCGGGGGCAGGCACCCCGCGGGCGTCGACTCGTCTTCGCCGGGCACCTCGCCCACGCACTGGGACTTCTACCACCACCACGCCAAGACGAGAGGACACCACGGCGAGGACCGCCGGATATCCGGCACCTCGGCACTCTCCATGTGAGTCGATCACCTGGCAGCGACCTTGCACCGACCTTGCACCGAACGACCTTGCAACGAACGACCTTGCAACGAACGACCTTGCAACGAACGACCTTGCAGCATCCTGTTTACCACCTCGCAATAGGGTCAATATTCACCGAACAGAGAAAATGCGAAAATATGTCTTCATTTCTTTTTTATTTCCAGAAAACCATAGTTTACAGGTTTACCTTGAGATGTAATTCAATTCTGAGATCTACATGTTTCTTAAAACCCTGACCGAAGCACTTTTCTTGCATTTCCCAATGAGAACTGCGCTTTGAATCTCTAAAAAAGCAGACTATTTGAAACCGTCCTTTCAGACTTCTCGAAACAACTTGTAGTGTTTGTTCCTTGCTACACAACAGCTAAATGGCAATGCATTTTTTTTGCTACGAAATATATCTTATTTCCCTGTCCATTCCAACGCCAGCTTTTGCAATCCAACCACATTATTGAAGTAACCTTCACCTCGTTTTCTGTTCTTTGGTTCTGCCATGAGTCAGAACGTTGCACATTTGTTGCCACAATTCATTGTCTGCCAGATCAGAATCGTGCCGTGAAATTCCAGGAACACCATTCTGTGCTGCCGGACTCATAACACAATTTTCCACCAATGAACTGTTCGCAAATGCTTATCACTTGAAAAAATAACTGAAATTTTGAAGGCAAACTATTCGGCATTGCCATTGCATGACTCATATAATGCTGTTCCTGGTCTAACGAACTTCAAATAGACCTTCAGTCAAAGCATAGATCATAGCATAGATGCAGTGTATCGTGAGGGTAAGTCTTTCAAACCGAACCGAGCCCCGACTGAGAGATGCATTGGCACGTGCAATGAGCATGACAGAGACCACGATGAGCCACGATCGCCAGAGCGAGCGAGACAGAATAAGAAACAGTGGCTCCATCAAGCGACCGTCGGGGCAGTCGTTTCGCCAATTTTAGGCGAGGTTACTCCGGGAAACTTGCGTGTTTAAGGACTTTAGGACTTAGAGGTGAACATCTGGGTCAAATTCATTGGTTGAAGCGCACAGGAATATCGTAATCTTCCCTACAAAGTTCCAAGTGTTATAAACCACATATCGAAAGCCGTCCATTAAAACGTCCCCTGTTGCCTCTGTCCCCAGCACCTCAGACAGCAGCGTCTACCAAACGCCCCCGTACCCCAAGTTCATGCTGGACTCGAGCTTCCGCTCCGAGGAGCTGCCGATGTACGCGCGCGACGTCGACCAGATGAGCGTGTCGTCGACGGCGTCCAGCACGGGGCCGTCGCGCGACCGCCGCGGCCTCGAGCCTAGTCCGGGCAGCACGTCCAGCACGGGCGTTTCGCCGCGGGACCGGCGCTTCACGGGACCCGACATGAGTCCCGGCGTCTACATGACGATGGGTCCCGGGTACGGGCACCAGTCGCATCGAAGTCACAGTCCCGTGTCCAACAGCAAAGTCTCGGTGAGTGCTTCTTTGGACGCTGTCGGTCAAGGAACGAATACAGCTGTTCCTGAGTTAATCTCGTATGTGGGCAACTAAACGCAATGCATTTGCAATGCAATTCAAATGCAAATGCAAATGCAAATGCAAATGCAATGCAATTTTTTTTCATTGGGATTTTGGGTGGTTTTTTTTAAATGTAGGTGGGTAAAATTTCAATTTTTGAATTATTTTTGGACTTTGACAAGATCATTGAAGCATATATTAGAAAACAATTGTTGGTTCTTTTGTTCACGTTTTTAGTGTCAGTCAAGCTATCACCCTTGATAAAGTATCTATAGCATATGTTACGAAACGTCGGGAAAACAGTGAGACTTTTGATTTAGCATTCAAATCCCAGTTTGAAAAAAAAAATTCAAAGAAAGTGCTAAAGATAGGATAAAGTAGTAATGAGTCTAAGAAATTTAAAAATGCAATGCCTTTCTTGTGGCAATTACACAATGATTGACTCTGCAACGGTAGTCGTCCATTGAACCAGTTATTACCACTCTGAGGGCTGATTTCACCCAATAATCAATTGGTGAAATCGGCCCTGAGCTGAAGACACTGTAACATAAGATCACTGCTGCATGAACGGGATAGGCAACTGAACTGCCTTTTTTGGGCCAAATCCTGAAAACAAACAAGCTAAGAAATTATTTAGCGACTTCAAAAATTCAATTGGCTCATTTAGAAGCTTGTGGGACTTATTTCAGCTATCAAAGAGCAATACTTATCGACACAAACTTGAATCTTCGTCACCGTGATGATCTGCAAGCTTGGTGGGAGCTGGCAAGGAGCTGCATTGGCTTGACCTTGGGTTTGTCTCATGGGTTTCCTACGCCTGACCATTTGCGCGCGCAGGGTAAAAGGTGGGATACGACACAGTCCGGGATGGACCAAAATGATGGTCACAAAAGCACACCGTTTTCTATGCTCGTGACCGAGCAAGCAAGTGTTGTGACAAGGCATGGCAGCCATCGACAGCACACATTGCATTTCTATTCGAGCACACAACCAGGGCCTACTGTATGGAAATGTTTACCGAAGCTCCTTTGGCGCGAATGCTGCTAGGAGGCTGCGGAAATTAGCAGAGTCAAGAATTAATTTAGTTGAACCATGGGTGAATATCTAGCTCTCATACGTTGATCTCGCTCATGGTCAAAGCCACCTAGATTCATTTTTGCCATACGAGAAAATGGAAACAAATCCATTCAGAGGGCGCTGGCAGGTGGCAAGGTTCCTTTTCATGGAACTGTAATGCGTGTCTTGAATTCGTGTCAGGAATATGTCCAAATGGCAAATGAAATGAATGCAATTAACCTTGAAAGTAGATTCCTTAGTAATCCAAAATGTCAAGAATGTAATACGTTTCTTTTTGGAAGAGTGGTTCTGGGATGAGTGTGGGGGATTCTTATTTGCCTCTAGTAAACATCCCTTCTTGTCTTACATCTTCTATCCTTCTTTATACAATCATCGGGCGCAGTAGGTACTGTCAATCATATTAAAAATGATAAAACATCAAGAATGTGTGCCCTAGTCTCGTAAGAAGCTAGAATGTTATAGGTCAGTTCCATCATATGAGCTATAGGCCCTTCCGTGTGTGCGCATTGCTGTAGGTCATACGTAGGCCAGCTCCTGACCTTTCGCCGCGCACATCCCCCGGGTTTCCCCCCCCCCCCCCCCCCCCAATCCCTCCAATCGCGACAACCTTTCTTTTCGCCACTTCCCCGACGTGGTCCACCGTTGACATTTGCCAGCCGAAAAGTGGACCACGTTTTCGTCGTCTTTGCCAAGTTTTCGCGGCGCATTTTGCCAGCAGCGCCACGGCATCAGCACGCGGATCCGATAAGAAGCTGTCTTTCAGTGGCTGGCCGCGACCGCGATATGTTCGTTTCATTTCTTGCTCTTTGTCTTTCTGTACCATCTCAAGTTACTCGATTGCTTGAACGCTTCTAAACTCAATTTCACGTTAAGAAGGAGAGTGGATTTGCATCTTCCTCGAGGACCCACTGCTGCTAGACACGAGCTAAGAGTTTCAAAACTCACAAGCGAAGTCTTGAGTCGGAAATAAGGCTCTGTGTGCAGTTTTGAAACTCTTAGCTCGTATCTAGTACCAGTGGGTCCTCGAGGAAGATGCAAATCCACTAGCCTTCTTAGCTTGAAATTGAGTTTAATTTTATAGTCACAATCAATTGTACATCGTGACATGACCAGTGATTATATTGTCACATAATAGAGAGGGGGTCTTTGGGAATGCAACGGGTCAAAGGTTGGAGCGGCCATAAAAAACAGATTCGATCACGTCAATCTGTAATGCCATTGATCCCAATCAAGCAGCAAGCGCTCGCTCAGCTGCGTCTGACCAGATTCGGATTGAAGTGTGCTTTAACAGGCTCGTAACGACGCAGGGGTCAATTCGCTTCGTCCGTTCGGCGACATCTATCTCAGAGCGGGGACAGCTACACTCGACTAGACTCCATTTCACGTAAAGAAGGAGAGTGGATTTGCACCTTCTTCGAGGACCCACTGCTGCTAGACACGAGCCAAGAGTTTCAAACCTAACAAGCCATGTCTTGAACTGGACAAAAGGCTCTATGTGCAGTTTTGGGACTCTAGCTCGTGTCTAGCAGCAGTGGGTGCTAGAAGAAGATGCAAATCCACTCTCCTTCTTAACGTGAAACGGAGTATAGTATGGACTATACAATCAATTGTAGGACCATCGATGAATCTCTATTAATCTACGGCAGTACTCCCATGTCTGCTCGTATTGTTGTGGGGCCAATTTCCTCGTCTACGTACGGTGGCATGGGGGGATTTTGATGACTGCGCTATACGATAGCAATCGCTTCATTGTCGGACAAATAATTTTGGCAAATTGTCAGTTAAAAAAAACTGGGTTTGAATGCTTAATATAAGTCTCGCTGGTTTCCCGACGTTTCGTAACAAGTTTTTTTTATAATTTTATATGACAATTTATATATGTAATTTTATAATGTTGTCAGTTTCGCCGGTCGCTTTGCTAAACCGAACGCGATTCCACCCCCAGATTCCGTGATTGTTTCAATGTTAGGGCATGGAAATTAGGTTCTTATACCATTCAGATCTTGTGCTTTCTCTGGGTCACCATTATATACGGAAATTTCAAACTGGAAAACCAACCAAAGTCCCAAAATTACTACTGGACCGGGAGAAATGAATAACTTGCCTCGTGGTAGTTGTGGTTTCACTGTGAAAGCTATTTTGGAATTGGACTTCGATCCTAAAAGGTCCTTTTTATGACCGGATTCCCATTCCAAAACAGCTCTAGCAGTGAAACCACTACTTACATCGTACCATGGCTCGCAAAAATCTACGAACTATCAAATTTCCTTGTGGTTTTTTAGGATCTCGTAGCCTCTGTAGAAACCCCCAAGTCCTTGCCACCGTCCATCGAGGCAATCGCCAGCACCTAACATCCCCGTGTCGCGTTGCAGCCGACGCCGCCAAAGAAGCCGCCGCGTCGCAACCTGTCGGTCTCGCCCACGCATCCCGCGCACCTGATGACCATGTCGGCGGACGGCTCGGGCAACGCGTACGAGTACCTCTTCCTGGCGCGCAGCGGCGTCCGCTCGCACAGCGACCTCGAGGACCTGCACGGCGTCGGCACGCAGACGCTGGGCGGGCGTCGCGACGCCCACCTGCGTCGCGGTCGCAGCCAAGACCAGTACGTGGACATGAAGGGGCGCCACGGCATCATGACGGCGGTCGAGGCCGGCGAGACGTTCCAGCAGTATCTGCAGGGCCGCGACGACGCCGGCCGGACGCCGAAGAAGCACGTGCTGGACCAGCCGATCGCGATCACCGCCAACTACGGCAACTGCACGATACGCACGACGAATCCGCGCCGGAAGCTGCGCAGGAACAACGTGGACCGGTCCTACGAGAACTACGAGCCGACGCATCAGATCGAGATGTCCGAGGAGTTGCTGCGGTCGGTGGCGATCGAGCCGATTTTCGTGTCGAACGCGTACATCACGCTCAAGTCGTCGCAGGAGAGTCTGCTGGACGGCGACGCCCGCGCCCGGGACAAGCGGCTGCGCAAGGTGATGATGACGCCGACGAGTCCGACGCACTACAATCAGCCGCCGACGCCCGACCATCCGCCGCCGTCGGCGTCGCACGCCGAGAAGAAGATACACGAGTGCATTCGGCCGCTCAGTCAGGTGAGCAGCGCTGATTACCACATCGTCGCTCTGGGGGGCGATTGTGTAACTTTTGGGGCTTCAAAATCATTCGTTTTCAATATCACTGCATATGGTTTAACACGGGAAGTGATTATAAATCGAGTGATTTCGAGCCAAATCGAACGAAATAAAGTTACTCAATCGCTCCCGATCATGGTGTATATATACCTAATGCATGCCAGTTTGTTGTTTTTCCCTGTATTTCAAGCTTCAATCGCATCCTTTCCTCGGTCTTGATCTACATTGCATATAGTTAAGACTCAACCCTCGGGGTAAAATAACGAACAGCCAATCATAGACGGCGTTTGCAGATTTTCAGGGGTATTCACCATGGTGATAACAACAAACTTACCGCTGTTTTACCCGAACCCTGCATTGCGGATCCCGGCTCTGCCTGGCGATTTTGTAACTTTTACGTTATGCCGTTATCGGTTCAGATGGATAAAATCCCTATTGTTGTTCATGTTATTTGTTAACATTGGAACCGAGAACGGCAAAGTCAGAGTTACCACATCGCGGTGCAGGAAGGATTTCCTCGAATCTTCTTTTCAGGATTTTCTCCGCTTTTCGCGACATGTTTTCTCTACATTTACTGATGCTGTCGACCAAAGTCCCTCTGTGTTCAGGACAATTATCTGCGCTCAATGGACGGCATCTGAATCGCACATGACGATGGACAGTGACACTGAAGTCTTCAAATGAAATTTCTCACATCACATTCAGAGCCGGGTATACAGTGTCCAGTTAAAGAGGTAACTGTCGCAGTTAAAATGAAAATAAGTGTGTCTGATTGGCTGTGGCCTTGGAGGTAATAAACTTAATAGCGTAACTGGACACGTAACTGGCCATTGGAAAAAACCAGGTCTCCGATGTTCCGAACGAAACGTCGTGCAGACACACCGCGAGTCCTAGCACCGAACCAGCAAGTTCTTGGTTTTTTCCCCGTAAAGAACACGAGCTGTGCATGGGGAAAATGAAAATACTTTTCCGCCCATCCATTTCGGAAAACGCCCGCCTTATAGCGTTGCCGTTGGCATCCAACAACTGCGAACAAGCGCAGGTTTGCTTCATACAGTTAGCGCCGATCAAGTCAGGGCCAGAGAGACGACGGGGGGGAGGCGACGACGGGGAGAGGCGAACGCCAAAGGCGGGAAACGTTGTCAAAGAAACCGCGACGCGTCCGCCCCACTTGCGTCAACCTGATACGCGTCCCGAACTATCGCGTCCTCGTCGTCACCATATATATCATCGTCGCGACACCAATTAAAACGATCTACCTGAGCTCGGCGCTATCGTCTCGTTCGGCACAGCAACGCGAACCCACTCGGGCATCCACTAATACGTCGTGCTGCCGTCTGGCTTCGCCGACGACTGTTTGCTCAGCGCGTCGACGACGGATCCGCATACGGATCGAGCGTCGAGTTCATCCCGCGGTTGACTAAGACGTAGCGCACGACGCTCACTTCGCCGCTCGCATACACACTGCACACCTCCGCCTTATTAATTGGCGTTATTTGCGAATTTATGGATGTAGAAGATATTCGCTCGTATTTAACATTAGACTTTGCATTGAGACTGTAGCGTTGGGGTTGTAGATATGGAAGAGATTTCTCCGGCGCGACGGCGGCGTCTTCAAACATGTCATATAATTGGACGCCGCTCGACGCTAATTATTGCACAGCTTATTGCTCATTTACATTTTCGCCAAAACAGTTGGCGTACGGTCCCCCGACGCGCGCCTCTAGGAGTGGGTGACTCCACGGCGGCGCGGAGCTCGAGGAAGTAATTTGTTAAATGCTTGCGATTGTTGTTTTGGCACAGTGTGCGAAATATGCGGCGAGGCGTTTGCGCGACGCGAACGCCAAATGATTGTGAGAATTGTCGCGTTGCGCGCTCAATGATTCGTCGGTCCGTGAACGCGTTCTCACATTCAACGTCTGCGGATGAAGTAATAAAATGTCTTTGCTAATGTGTGTAGTACAAATTACTCGCATCCTTCGAGTTGCCTTTGGATTCGTTCTGACGTCGTCGCTATTCGTGCAGTAAAAATGCACTTCCTTTTGTGCGAATAGTGAAGATCGAGTTTTGACATCGTCGTCTCCCATTGTTTTCACTCTGTGGTCCTGCCCGTCTCGGCAAGTGCTTGCTTTGACAGAAAGTACACAGTATTCCAGGGTCAGAATCACAAATCAAAACTGAAATTAAAATAATGCATCCTAATCCATTCATTGTTGCAGCCTTGCTATTTCTGGCTTTCTCTATTAATTGTCGCGATTTATTCTGTGATTTTAGAAATGTATGCATGCATTTCTTACCAGAGATAAATTCCGGAAATCGGCTTTTCCGTTTTTCCATTTCCCACTAGCGACCAATGCCTCAAGGCCAAGTGACTGCGTCCAAAAACACACTGTCTGGCCTGTGATTGGTTGATGGAAGTTCATGGCCGACCTTGAAAGCTATATACGTTCTATATTACACTCGCCTTGAAAACTATATATACCTCATCACTGAAACTTCCGCTACTCAACTTTTAACGACTCAATTTTCCTACTTTTTGCTTTTTGCCATCGTGAACGGAATATTATTTCAAAACTTTATACACAGCGCGTACATTCTTTTACTGCATGTAAAGTTTCAATTATCCAATAAAATAAAAGACTGTAGCTAGAAACTACATAAAAATGTCAATTTTACGTATTCCTACGTACCTACAAAACGTGTTAATTGCCGTATATATTAAAGCACCCGCTGTACGCCGTACTTCCGCGCGCCGTAAAGCGCCGTAAAGCGCCGTAAAGCGCCGTAAAGCGCCGTAACGCGCGACAGTTCGAGCGCCTAGTCTGCCCGGTTATCGCCGTGATATTTAAATGCCATCTCGCGATATAGGTCACGGCGGTGCTCGACTCAGCGAAGTCACCGGTTTTTTGCCCAGTCGCGATCCGCCTTCCAGAGGCAAACACGTCGCCGTTTGCATCTCGAAGTGGATACACCCCACTTCCCGTCTCGAACTGCACATTTCGTACTCTAGACTCGTCAAATATCAGCTGTTCAAGTCTCATATTAGTCGATAAAGTTGGTGATCAACCACTCTCGTCGAACTCTCGTACACACTATACAGCAAACAGTCATACAAAGTTCAAAATTAACGCCATTCGAGGAGAAATGAAAATAATCCACATGTTCAAAATGTCTTCGCTATCCTGAAAGTCTATCCGCAACTGCAGTGACTGCAAGTTAAACCCGCGTTGTTTCTACACACCAAAGTCCGGCTACCACCCGTAGTCGACCAGCTTTCGCCGTCATCCTCCCCGTTCCACGATGCGACTGCCGCGCTCCCTGTCCTGTTCCGCCCTGCTCAGCTCGCTGACGTGCGTGTCCTGGTCGCAGGAGTACAAGCGTCGGTCGCGGGACATCGAGACCGAGACCGACGAGGACCTCTTGATCTTCCCCTGCCAAGAGGACGCGTCGTCGGGCAGCTTCTCCAGCAGCGTGTCGCTCAGCGACAAGAGCGCATCCACCGACAACCACGTCGAGGAGTTCGTCGCCGACGCGCCGTTCGCCGGTAAGACGAAGGGCGGCGTCACCTGTCACGGGTGACCGTCGTGGCGGAGGCGTTGGCATGTACCTACCTGTCTTGCGGCATGAGTTTTGATCCTCTGCGTGCGGTGGCATTTCGTTTGTGCCATTTTATTCGGTAGTTTTACCTCATTAATTGGGTAAATAGTTTTAGTATTTAGTTATAGTGCCTATATATTACATGAATATTGGGGCTTTCTTTTTCAACTGTCATTATAGATATATTACTATCCGTAAACTTCCATGTTTTGCATTTTGAAACATGTTATTAAGTGCGTATTGTTTTGAGGTAATTTTAAAGAGATAGTAAGTATTCTGATTTTATGTATTTTTGTCAGTTCTAGACAATAAAAGATTAATTTCAATTGGTAGATTGTCAACTTACAAATGAGTAACCCACCTAAACCTACTGATGTATACGCAAATTAGTTACGTGCCATAAGGTTACATTTCAATATTGTTATCATTGAGACTTTTTAATGTTAATGCTTATATTTTAACTACATTACCCATTCATTATTCGAGTATTACAACAACTAGATGGTAGGTATAGGTATTTAAACTTGCCCTTATTACCTATTGTATGATGATTCCTATAACAATTGTATTTTATTTTGCTTGCTCGTTAATATACACAGGCAGCACCTACAATTATTATGCCATAAGTATATGTTTGAATGAATGCTTGAAATAAACTTGTCTTGTTTTATTTGTTGTTTTTCTGTGTATGATTTTTATCATTGGCGCTTGTTCAAGCTTGAAATGTTTGTGTCACCCCAATGTTCAGTGTCCGACGATTTGTATTTGTGCAATTGGTACACCCTAGGCCGCATTTTGGCTCGCATGATCCCCGCTATAATATCTGCTTCACATAATATGTATGTCCAATGGTGGTTCAAATGAAACCCGTAGCCGTATTTAAGCCCTTGTGCGATCAAACAAAGTCGCAACTGTTTAAAAATGCCATCTTTACCTTTTGTCCCAAGTCGTAGTTCACTTTACTAATTAAATCGTCAGCCGAGCTGGATTCTAATTACGGCAACTCTTAAATAATGTCAAGGCACAAGTTCGGTTCAACTTTGCCGCGCTGCTGTCGCGATGTTTGGAAAGTCACGGGAAACGGCAACTTTCCCGGAGACTCCTTCTGTCTTCTTCCTCGAGCGGCGCATGGACCGTTTTCTATTATCAAAGGCGAGCGTCGTTCGTTCCAGCGTGTTTTTCATAATTTATCACATTTCGCCGCGCTCGAATGTCAACGGCGTCTCTCCGCCCGTCCATCCGCCGCGCGCGGTGTACGGAATCTTTTGTGGATTTTAATTAAGCCCGCTCGCGCTAGCTCGTCTTGGTTGTAACTTTTTAGCAAGCCATCTAATAAAATTACCCCCGATTAATTAAAATGTGCCCAGGCAGCTCGTTTCGCGTGCACTGAAGGGTGATCTTCCTCTTCGTACTCGAGTCCCTTCCCGACCAGCGTACCACCGAACAGGCCGGCGAAGGCTGCCTCATTTCCTGAATGAGGCGCTGGATTTTAGTTCGACCTCCAGCCGCGCTTGCAGATCTTTAGACTACTAGAATCATCATCACAGTCTTTCACTTGGCATTCATTGAATTTTAATTGGAGTTCCGTGAACACATGGCATTTCGAGCTCAACAATTAACCTGCACTTCCGACATGCATTTTACACACGCATCTTGTCACCGAAAGCCCAAGCAGATTCAAGCGCAATCAGTATTTACCACCTGCTAACATTCCAGTAGCTCAGCGACGAATTCGGGTGAGATAACCAACGTTTACTTGTACCTCCGTAAGAACCAAGTCGTCGAAACGTAATAGCAGAACCCCCAATTCCTCACTGTGCACTCCCAATATTTTGCTCGTATACATATGTGTGTGTCTGCGAAATTCTTCCCGTCTTGTTTACACGTCACGCTGTTCGGCATGTCGCACGCTGCTAGTGAATCACCCTGCAGAAAAGGTAGGTCCAGTCGTCAATGTAAACAAGCCGCAACGGGTGTCGCACTGCTGGCAAGAAGCCATAGTCGTTCACCTGTCCGCGATAGCACCGGGCGGTGACGTCGTGCGAAGACATCTCGACAGATCGAAGTCGAACGCGTTCACGTCGCCACTTCGCAGAACTGACGGTGACGTGCCACCGGCCCCAATCATCCGCAATTACGTTGTCAGGCGGCGATGTTTTCGGGTGTGTGTTTTTTTTTTTTAGCGAACCTAGGTGCGGGATGCGTTTGGCGGAAAGGAATGGCACGCACTCGCCTGTTCCACATTCTCGCGACCGCTAGCGAGATCCGGACCTTTTTTTCGCATGCGTTTTCCTGCGTGTGAAATGTGAATCACATGCGTTGCATTCGTATGAACGCGACTCGGCGAGATGACAACGAAATTCAGTCACACTCACCTTTCTGTAAATCGCCTTCGTAAATCGGAGCACTTTCTAGTTTATTCGCGAGGCAGCGAAGTCTTAGAATGTAATGAACCCTGTTTCGAACAGTCATCTCCTATACTAGTTTCATGTAATGCATTACTCAGAACAGTCAAAACCTCCCGATAGATTTCATACAAGAAGTCATCCACATTCCAGCATGACGCTCAAATTTCGAGTCTGATCAATTTCGCCAGCCACGTAATGGATCTTATTTTGTTATTATCGACACATGCGATACACGGCACGAAATAGACATCGCCTTTTTCCCCAATCGAATTCGCATCTCGTCAAATCCCAAAGCTCATTCCATCTCGAATCCGTGTACATATTATCTGGATCAATTGCCAGCCCCGCAAAGAGCTGTAATCACACTTACAATCCGAGGCCCGAACCCAGTGTGCCCTTGGCTCCGCACAATAGCGCTCAATCATCGAGTCGCCGACTGGCGATGATGCTGTGACGTTGTGCACATGGATTACATCACCACGCGGTTCGACGAGGAGCCGGCTCCTATGGCGTGCGCGTATCATGTGTTCCACATCCCGTCGCACTATAGCATGTCTCAGAGTGTGATTGCACTTGGCTGCCTTCGCATGTGCTGCGTCCACGGCGCATTGTTTTGTGCCTCGACATAAGTGACAAGGACGAAAAGGACAGTGTGTGTGTGTGTGAACGGTGCGTGATTCCGGGTGTTGGGATCTGACGGTGATTGGACAAAAGTAGTAAGCCATTGAGATTGTTGCTAATTAAATAATTGCTAACTTTTATATCAGGCAGCCGAGTGATTAGGCTGCGGTCCGATTATAGATTATAAACAAACGGAACGTTATTTTATATACACTCATATACGACAGTGATTTATATTTTATATATCGCGAGTGCATGTTGTGCGTACTGTTGTGAAATTCGATAAAATTAAAACCGTCTTACAGAGATGTAAGATATCATATCAATGCCAAAGATAACGCCTCGCATTGTAGCGAACACGTTTCGTCGATCAAGTTTGTTATTCTGCCGATCTGCTACAAGCAATTTCCGAATCTCTGCCAAACGTTTTGATGTCTTACATCAATGTGTTCCTTGTCCGATGCCCAAGTATTATGATCGTGTGAACAAGGCGCATTGTGAACCGTGATTTCGTTCTTATACAAGCCACATCCTGCAGATTCAGAAACACAACACAAACAATTCAAATTACCGTGAGCTGGGATTAGTACTGGTACGTCTCGGTACCCTGTACAGCGAGCATACCTAGTTGTCTTTGAGATCCCAGCCAAGACATGTGGATTATCGCGTGCATCCGTAGCTGCTATGTCTCACAGTGACCTTTGGACGACAATAATATTTTCAACTGAATGTGCATAAGCCAATTTAAAAGACATAACCGCATCGTTTAGGCGCACTTAGTCAAGCGCTTCGTCAACAGTCTCGAGTGCAGTGATTATCAATTATTAGCGTGCGGTTCTCGCGAGTGAGTGCTAGCGGTAGCCAACAAACAAGCCTAGTGTGACATTGACAGCGACACTGATGGTGCGATTCGCAGTCGAGCGTCGGCAGTCCGATGAATGGCAATGTGCTGGCCAGTGCGTGAACCACAGTAGTCAGTAATAGACTTTGACCGCGACCAACGAACATACGTTGTGCCGCCGTCGTGGATTCGTCCGTGTTGATCTGCTAGCTCTACAAATGCCTGAAGGTATGGCGAGTGTCGCATTCTGCATTCCTGTAAATGCGGATTGACAGAGCAACGAGTATTCCATTCGGTGTTTTCGAGGAGCAATGCCTGGCGGGGGCGTTGTTGTAGATTAGGCGCGTATATAATAGAGTGTGATAAGTGATAACGTTATGGTATCGCCGGCGAAGTTTCGATGCGAAAGCGCAATGAAGCGTGAAGGCCATCGGTAACAGACCACGTGCTCTTGTTGTACGGAATCTCTGATACGACTTCCGTTATATCGACAGGAAGCCCGTGACAACTTCAAATATTGACTCAAAAAAAATTCCGTTTAAAACCTCTTGGCTTTTATGCATTTCCTGATTTTTAATCAAAATTGTTGCTCGGCCTTCCGCGTACGCATCGTTATATGTCACGGATTCTCGTAAAACTCATTCCTCAGAACAGCTTTATTGCGCTCTGACACATAAATTACCATGCGGCAATAAAACGTGCAAATCTCTGGCAAGATCTGCACCGTGCAGATCAATGCTCATTGAAACCGAGAAGGTGCGTTACAACACCACACGAGGCGCCCTCGGTCACCATCACAATCATGTACCCGATTGTCCAAAGTGCCACCAATTGGTCCTCGGCGTGCAGATGAGCCGGAAGTCGCCATGTGTCGGCGGGCGAGCTCGTAATGTGTCATTTCCGCGAGCCATACAATGGCAATCGATGCGTTGAAATTAGCGGGCTGCGGGCGGGCATCACGGACAGAGGACGTCACTCTGCAGTACATTGGCAGCAACCAGAGGTCGTGGCGGCCGGCACGCCTTGCGCTTACCGAATCTATATCCGGCGGGTTCGGTGTGTGTGCGGCTACCACGCGTGACACTTCAATTACCACCGTCCACATGGGTGGAAGATGACGGCCGATTGGGGAACGATTTCCTCTGGATGTTGCATGGCCCTTCTTGGGTATGTCTGGCTGGCCGTGGTGGTTGGGTCATTAACCGAGATGCGAAATACTGTCCGGTCGGTGGGCTGGCTGATCGGACTGGATTAGGAACAGGAAGAGCGGCTTTCCTGGGGCAAGATGCAAGAAAAATGCATTAGCCTATAGTAACTGGGTCATTTCAATTCCAGCTGACGATAGCAATCCAGCCAATATTGTATTGACCTTTGACATTTGACTTTATCATCTTTAGCTAAGACTTGGGCATTATATTCGATACGAATTGCCGTAGGCTAGTCTTAGTATTTAATCACATTGCGACTGTTTACTTATCTGTCGAACTTTACAATCAGGGACGTGGAAATTGCGTTTCAATTCATTGATGAAATAAGTTCACCGGGGCATAAGGACCCATACCGGAATCGCCATGGATCCTGTCTCTATTTACAGGACCTCATTCTACCTTATTCATACCTTTTTGACTCGGCATATTTTTATTTGCGATATCTCCAATAGCAAATCGCGTTCTGCGTCGCGTCGCATAGCAATCAAGCCTTTCACAGCGCCCCCCCCCCCCCCACCCGGCCGGCCCGCCCGCCCTCTTCGCCATAATATATCCTCCCACTCGCTCATTGTGGTCCAACTTTGACTCTGATTCCATTCCACCTCCGTGAAGTTTTCCACAGCCCCATGTTTGCCCCGCTTTGTTTGGCCTGCGCGCTGCCTGTGTTTATTAATTACCCCCTGCATCTATAGAATGAAAGAGCATTAGTACTTTCAGCTCAGCGATCCGCGACCAGGGCCTACCTACCTCCGTACATACACGTTATATATGGTGCCTACTTCTCATTACCGCGTATACTCTCTTCTAGATATTTTTGTTACTCTCGCGGATATTGCATTGTAGGGCCACAGCGTGTCGTTTTACGCAGGGGTGTCCATGAGCGCGACACTTGGTTCGGGCGAAACATGAAAACATAATCACAGCTTTAGTTGTGAATATATTTTCTTAGACCTAGATGATATTTTGGTTAACTTGCTTTCTTTAAAGGTTATACACTTTGTTGATATCATATATGCTCGCTATTATAAAGTTTCGCAGACCTCTCTAGCCCATCATATTATTTATAAGTACCCTGCCATAACGACAATTCTGATTTCTAAGTTTTCCAACCCCTGTGCGCAGACTATACGCGATGTGTTTTAATTATACTTTGCTTCCACACAGAAGCAAGTAAAAGTTGAAAATTAATACATTTCAAACAACGGTTGCCTGTCCATGCATGCTCCTCGGCGCGCGTGCAAACGCGGTTACCTTCCGGTGCTGCCCCGCACGCTGCCATCACATTCACGTGTCCCCCCCCCGCCCCGCCCGCCACAGCACTACCTGTGCAGACTCTTTATTTAAGAGGGAGCAAATTTGTTATTATATTGTAATATAATTAGGCTTTATATTTCGTTTGTTTTGCGCGGAACACGAGTGTAAAAATGCGGCCTGCTCTGCACTTGAGGGGCTTCTGGCCGGGCGTGTGCGGTGATGTGTTCCGTGCGCAGTGTTTTGTGGGAGAATCCGCAGAGACCATGGCCACTCGGGGTTATTTCATTACTTTCACGCGTGAACTCAGATTCGCCATCACGAACGCACGCACTGCGGTGCGTGATGAACGCTCTGGGTCTCCAGGATCGCTGAGGTTAAGCAACAATGCGCTGCATACGAGGTATCGGATGGGTGACCGACATGCATACAAAACATATAGTTCTGATTGGTAGAGAAGTTGGTGGGACTGATATAAGTACATAATGCTTGATAAGTTGGAGGAATCCATGTATTTTGAGTTATATGGATCACCGTAATCTCCTAATAGTCTTCTTCGACAGAAAAAGTCTTATTACCGAAATCGGGTTTTCCTAATACTCCCTTACAGGCTTGGTAAGGTACATAACCATCCTTATCCTGACTATTCACATACACATTCAAATCAACATACCACGACATTAAAGCCACAGCATTGAATCAACATATTGTCCTTATTAACCCTTTTCTTTGCCACCCCCACAGGACTGTTCAAAGGCTCGACGACGCTCAACAACGATGCCTCGCGCTCGCCGCGCGCCGAGCGTCCCAAGACGTTGCGACGCCTCAAGAACGTGTACGAGAACGCCGTGCCGACGCCTCCCGCCGTCGCCGACGACGCGGACGCGTCGGGCGCCAAGCGGACGCCGACGTCGCGCTCGAGCGGCGCCGAAAAGGGCCCGTCGCTGTCCATCCTGAGCCCGTTCGACGAGCAGGAGGAATGGGCCAAGATCTCCGAGATCATGGCGTCGTTCGGGACGGGGCTGGTCCGCGAGTCGGTGTTCGTCACGGAGCTGGAGCAGGAATTCCAGTCCAGACTCGGTGCGTTGGCCGCTTCTTCCTTGTCTGACCGCAGCTGTGTGTTCCTTTCCTTGTAAAGCCGGGAAGTCCCTAGAGGAAAATCCCTCCGATTTTGTCGTTGCCGCTAAAAGCAAAGGCACCAAATTTGCTCAGGACCTCTGCTACATTGAAGCTCTGTGGCGGAAAAAATCAATTTTTAACCTCTGTACCGTATCTCAGAAATGTGTATATCAATATACTTTCTCGTGACGCTTTAATATCTTTGCTATGGAGAAAAATATACTTTCACATCGAAAGCAATAATTTTCAAATAACTAGATGAATGGTTATTTTCAAAACTAGTGCTAAAGATAGGACATAGCAGAAATGAGCATAAGAAATTGAATAACTTTAGAGTTTATTTTGTTCCAACCTGATTGACTAACACGTAAAATGATTAGGTACGGAAAAACTGTGGCAAAAAGAATGGCTACACTTGATTTTGTTGCCAGTGACCCTCCTACATGAATTGCTATCACATACAGCTAACGCCAAGCTGCTAACTCCCGGCGCTCATCCCGAATCGTCTCCATCCATCGTTGCAGGACTGAGTCGCTCCGAGAGCTGCAACAGTCCGGCGACCGCCCCGCCCCCGGCAGCGACCACCATCGTCCAATGGCTGACCTCCCTCAACCTCGCAGACTACGAGTCTCTATTCACCAACAGCGGTTTCGACGACATCGACTTCGTGGTAAGTCGATCCACTTCCACCACTTCCACTTCCATTCCACACACGTGACCCTCTCTGACGTCGTCGTGCGCGGAAAAACACACCTCCGTTTCGTTGCAGTGCGGAGTCCTCGACATATCGGACTTGAAAGAGATGGGCATCGACAGCGAGAAGGACTGCGAGTTGCTGCTGGAGTCGGCCAGGACGTTGCCGTGCAAGATCACGACGATCAACAACAACCACGCCAACAGCGGCGACGGTGTCGAGGAGGGCGTCGACGACTGGCTGGCCAGCATCAATCTGCAGTGCTACTCGGAGACGTTCGCCAAGCACCTGTACACGGACATGGCGCGCGTCAGGAGGATCTGGGAGGTGGAGCTGACGGCCGTGCTGGAGATCCACAAGACGGGACACAGGAAGAGGATACTGGCGTCGGTCAGCGGACAACAACAGCCCCCGGGACCCAACCTCGAGGACATCAACGCCGATCTTAACTTGCTGGTAAGACAACAGCTGTTCCCGCTTTTGGTGGTGGCGATATTCATATGAGATAAGAGCGTAGGCCGCAGCTTGCTTTTACTGACCAATGCTGTTTTGATTAAAAATACTACGAAATAATTGCAGGCACCGATAGCTTACTATAATGTAACCTAGGGCTGGTATATTATTTAATTTGGCTACGCCTATACACCACGGCTTCAAAATTACAATAAGGGTCCACCGTTTTCTTTAAATCCCAAATTTCTGGGGTTTTGTATACAAGATGGGTTGGTTGGTTGTGTTTCGGTTTGGTTCGGTTCGGTTTTAAGGTTATGTAAGTTAGGTTAGGTAAGGATAGGAAATGTTAGGTAGGTATGCTGGGCTAGACTGGGTTAGGACAGGACAGGGTAAGTTAGGTTAAAGGTAAGTTTAGAATAGCTTTCGTTATGCTATTTTATGTCGCCCCCCGGTATATAAGTCTATAGTTGCTGCTGCTGCTGCTGCTGCTGCTGCTGCTGCTTGCCAAGCCATTCTTGCATGTGCGCGCGCACTCGGTGTTCTTACAGAAATCCAACATCCAACAGCTGAAAGACGAGATCCGCGACAAGCTGCCCGCTCCGCCGACGATCACCAACTCGGGCACGCTGCGACACAGCAAGAAGTCGCGTCCGGCGCCCCCGCCGCCCACCAACGGCGGCGGCGGCGGCGGCGGCGGCGACATCGAGATCAGGGAGCCTGCCGAGCTGCTGGTCGGGGTGCCGTCGACGCTGACCACCCAGTGGAGGCACGATCCCAACCTGCTCGTCGCGGGGACCATCACTTATGTCGCCAATGTGAGGAATGAACTGTTTTTACGGATTATGGACGTCTGTTAAAAACTAGTGACTTGGGCGCAGAAGTCGACCTCCCTGAATTCGGGTGGTTTTTCTCTCAAATCCTTGACAATTTGGGTATTGCAGAGTTTGAAGACATAGCGACTAATTAAATGACTATTTATTTTGGCACCTAGTCATTGCTATATGGGGAATCTCGAATCAGTATTCCGGCCCTTAATTTTTAAGGATTGTTTTATATTACAAATATATTTGAAAACAACTCGGAGTTTTTCCTGACTCTTGTCTCGTCTGAAAATCGAGGTTAGCTTCAGAAAAAATTTGACTCCAAATGATATGTCGTCAATGACAATCGATTGCGCCTTGCTGCCGTATAAACCTATAGATGTACAATGTAGTACATGAAATTCATGAAATGAAGGTGTTGTGGATACTGGACACCACGGTCTAATCTGCGGTCTAATCTGTGGTCTAATCTGCATCCCCGCAGTACCTCGGGTCGACCGTCGTCAAGGAACTCCGAGGAACCGAGTCGACCAAAAAGTCGATTCAGAAGCTGAAAAAGTCGAACAAGGAGCCTAGAACGACACCCGACATCAGCCTGGCCATCTCCTACCGCGGCGTCAAGTTCCTGAACACGGTCACCGAGGTACGTACACGTCCACAACTCGCTTCCTAATTACCGCGCCGACAGGTGTTTTGTCTTCCGCGTGCCCCGCCCGGCATGGCAACGTTCGCGTGCGTTTGTTTCACATGGTCCCCCACCTCGGCTTCCAGGAAACGATCTGCGAACACGAGATACGCAACATCCACTGTGCGTGTCAAGACGCCGACGATCTCACGCACTTTGCGTACATCACCAAAGACCACACGAGCAAGAGTCACTTCTGTCACGTCTTCTGCGTGCCGACGATGGTGAGTCGCAATAGGGTTACCGAAATTTAGTTGACGTGTTTGCAGCACGATAAATTGGGTTGATTTACAAACGTGTTCCCATTTGCGCGCTTAGGACCAAGCCACCGAAGTGATACTGACGCTCGGACAAGCGTTCGAGGTGGCGTACCAGATCGCGATTCGCGAACAGCTGACCACCAGAGGTCACGCGCGGTCGCAATCCGGGGGTCAGATCATCGCGCACCTGTCGCCGGCGTCGTCGCCCTCCAACCACTCGCGGTCGCGGTCGGTGACCGAGGTCAAGGTCAACGGACAGCCGCAGGTCAGTCATGGCGACGAGTCCAAGAAGGCGACCACTCCTCTGGCGCCGATCGCCAACACTGAAGAGCTCTAATCGAGGGCGACGAGGCTAGATCTCTCGAAAGTGTGTGATAGGTACCTATGTGTTTCAAGTCAGTTACTGACTCGAGCTGGGATGAAAATGTATTCCTATAGATGATACCAAATAGATTTGCCTCCGAGATTTTTGTCAGCAAACGAAGTTTTTGACGTTTTTAAGAACGGACTCGTCGTTGAAAACGAATTGGTTTTGGGCAGTTTTGATTCCACACTTTTTCTGCGCCTTGCGTATAAATAAAAGAGTGTGAATTTTAAGAAAGTTCCGGATCTACAAAATGTTGGAAACCACCGAAGCGATGAACACAAATTGTGTGTAGAAACTAGAAAAACAAAGATGTTTTTAGCCGAACCTGAAATATACATTTAAATATACTAACTTTGTCTACCTGATATTCAAATAAAAAAGCATGTTTTTTTTGTCTAAACGAGAAACTAACGTTTAAACTACTGCCATATCAAATACCAGTACCACCAATATTAAACTAGGCACTTTTCGTAAGTAATCGAACATTTTTATTGTTATATAGACATCGCATTTTAATGGCGTTAAATTTGAAAAAATAAACTAACATTAACTACACTAGCTTGGTAAGATAATGATTGTGATAAACGAAATTATGGTATAGGTTTGCGCCGGTCTATTGTCAGTTGGCGCGCTAATATTTTAACGGCCAGATGTGAAAACAATCGCTGAAATGTTTCGAGCTCAACACACAAAAAAACAAGTGTTGCATAATGGTGCACTGTCAAAAGCACAGCCCCCCTCCCCTAACCCCCCCTCGAAACGCTAATGTAATCGAACAATTACGAGTATTTATAATTTCCGATCATCATCATCAATGGTGTTGTTTTTCCTGCTGCACCGCGCGTTCCACTGGGCAACATGCCAGGAGTGGACGGGAAAATTGAAAAGCACAAATTCCGTATACACTGTGACAGCCAATTGCAACATGCACAGGTGCATCGCCATTGATTTAATTAGCCAATTGGCGTGCTCGGATTGAGCGCGGTGGACAAAAGCGTGCGCATTGTTTGCTAATGTTGAGTTTGCCTGCAAGTGCCGAGCCAGTTTCTGCACAATTGGTCGTGATTACAACTGCAAATGTCGAGCCTGCCTCTGTGGCTTCACGTGTGAAGTTGTACCTATGTATGAGGCTACATGTGAGTTGTAATGATTCAGTTATATAGCTATAATGACTATGACGAAGATGGACGAAGATTTGGTCGCTTTTCTTCTGTGAAAAGCGTTCTATAGGTAACTAATGGTATTGCTCATGAAAATATTCGATAGTCGCTGTAGGCAACTATTCTAGTCGTATTCATGTTATACATATATACAAAAAAGTGTAAACTGTGGTTTATGAAACAAATATATGTGTACAGAAAAAAATATTACTATAGATATTATAGAACGAGAGAGAAGAAGTAAATAAAATTCGTAACGATCCGATATTTAACAATATTAATTGCTTGATATTTCTTAGACATTTTTCTATTAGTGGGAATATGGCATATAATCGAAAATTTAATTCTAGCCATGGAACCTAATTATGTTTCCAAAATGACCACCCAGCAATGAAAAGGGCCTAAACTTTGGCTGGCTTAACTAGAACGTATATAATAGCTAATAAAACGCATTTTCTCTTCTATTAGCGTCTCTTAAAAATGCCTACTGTTAGGTATAATACGTAGGTTCTACCAATGCCTACATTTTTATTGACCAACTATTACCAATAGGCTATAATTTTTTGAAATTATTACGTCTTCTATTGGACACAAAACTTAAATGGTATCATGCCATATCAAATTACAGTACCAATTTCCATTTTTACCACTTCAAACATTACTTATATAACCAGTACCTATACCATATTCACCAAACACTGATTTAAAAACGCACACAAAGACCTGCCACTGTTCATTTACCGATTGTTACGATTGTAATCATGTGTAAATTGTCTTCGAAGGTGCAATGTTATGTGACGTGAAAGGTTGTGATCAGAATGACACTAAGTTTATTTCCTGTACATAATAATAAGTATAATCATTAAGATATTAAGCTATATAAAACATTTAGCTCGAATTAATGATTTTCGCCTCGAATAATCATAATGAAAATGATAAATTAGAAATAATTTCTGCCAAGATTATACGCTATGATATTTTGTCGGGTATTATGATATTTAAAAAATGTAGCTATTAGTTGTATATCGAAAGAATATTAGAGACAAAATGATTTAGATGGTATTATTCATAAATTATTATATATCAAATATACATTTCTCTCGATTATGTTATGAGGCGTAAAATTAATGTTGTTTACTGTTTAAAAAAGAAAGTCTGTTTTCCCCCATTTCATTTCGAAAATATCAATAAACTGTGAAATGATTAAAATAACACCTGCGTGTACTTTATTTTTAAGTGTGGCCAAGTTTATCCAGATACAAGTATGTGGCCAAGTTCTACATTTTGTACAATTTGAACATTGGCCTGAATTGCATGTTTGGTTTTGATAGTATCTTTGGTTGGGTTCCTCAAACCGGGTGGTGTATACCTTCCTACCTGCATCGTTATCAGCTTGCCCAGTGGCCTGGAAGTAATGTCAGTTCGGGTTCATAACATTGCGAAGGTAATTGTCACTCACACAGACATAGCTGGTTCGGTTCACTTACAGAGCAGTCGCCGAGAATAGCTGGCTCATGCTAGACAGTCAAAATTGTGTCTGGCATAAACAGAAAATATTAAAATTAGATTTTGCTGGATAAAGTGTAGGCTATTTGTGTAGCGCATTCGAAGGAACCAAAGATTATGGCAATTTTAATGAGTACTTGCCCAATAAATAAGAAAGTTCAAGTAGTCTTTCATTATTAGGGAACGGGTAGGATCCAGTATTGACAGTTCTTAGGACATCTTTCAGCGTAAAGTTCGCGGAAAATGATTACGAACCCGTAATACGCTCACAAAGTGGTATTAACAATAATTGTTTGACGGTAGGTATATTTTTAAACTAATTTTTTTGTTGACCGAATAAGCTTAATCTCGAATCCAATACTGCATCACTATTCATGAAATAATTTTTCGACATTCAAACGAGAATATTTAATCGTGTGCGAAGTGCAGTGTACACTATGAAAATCATGAGTGCGACTTCCGTGACCTCGAAGACCTCAAAACAACTCGACAGAAAACCAACTCCAAACTTAAAGTAAGTGACCCCGCACGAAATACGTAATGTTTGCACCCGAATCATCTACAACATTGTCCCCATCCATTTCGATCGTGATTTACCCACGAAACGACACAAAAGCGCCTAGCGACTCGAACCAGATTTATCTCCAGACCATTGCACTGGAGTGGGTCCAGGCTAGTGATCCACGACGGGGATTTCGTAGCCAGAGGGGGTGGGGTGGGGGGGGGGGACATAATTAGCCGTCTAATTGCACATGCGTCTGTTGTCTGGCGATGATCGCGGCAATCAGTCTCCGATAGATTGGGAGGTTCGGGACCGAACGGGATCACGGACCCACCCGGCACGGAGTCGGGAGATGAATGTGACTGTTGCGGTTGATTGCACACTTTGGTGGTCGTTCGCCCGCACTTCCAGGAAGTGCAGGAAGAATGCGATCGTAGTCAGCAGGACCATAAGCTATTGCATCCACTATAATATACTATACATATAGGTTACTTGAGCTTCCCCATTGTAAAGCATATTGCATACCAAATGGCGAATTGCATTTTCATGTTCCTTTGTAAACTTATAAATAAGACTAAACCGTGTATGGTATATTAGCATAAGGCTGGAGACGTGTGTCCTGCTGATTGCTGAGATGTAGGTACCTACTGAGAATTCTACCAGGCAGCTTCTGATTTTTCGACCGAATGGAAAATTTGCAGAATATTTCTCTCTAGGTATATGAAGTTGAAAAATCATCTGTACTATTGTCCAAAACCATGGCAGATGGAATCGCAAGCTAATTGTTTGTATACCACCTTACTTAACTGTATTTTTTTTATAAAACAGGTTTCAAATGTATGCCAGATTTTTTCACTTCTATATTGGTTGCTTCCTTTTTACTTCCGAAAAGTACCTATACAATCTTGTTTTCTCATTGCAGATCAATTAAATTTGCTGTAACATCTGACATATAATTGACCTGATATACAGAGTGCAAACGTTTGTTGAACACGCAATGCAAAGTTTGCAAACATGCTGTTAAATCAAGTGGTACTGCTGCATATATACTTCAGCGTGCAAGACAACATTTCGAGCTAATAAACCCATCATAAATGTTGCAGCAACTAATAAGTAAGAAGTAATGTCTTGGTACTTAAACTTAAATTGCATTTGCACGCAGTCCACTCGGGCTGTCGCTTCATTTATCAACCGAATTTCCCATTACCGTACGAAACAGTTTGTGAATACTTGTCTGTTTGCCCGAGGGGGTGGGGGGGGGGGGGGGGGGGGCGATGAAAAGTGCTCGTCTTCCAGCGCCAGCACTTGACGCAAAGTGCGATTTCCCTTCGTACGACATAACGTACCCCTCGGCAGGCAATATGAAAATCTGACGGCTTAAAATTTGCATACAAATCGAATTACTTCTGTGTATTGAGTTTCGGATTGAACGGTGACTTGACTTTTTGAACTCTCGATTATACGTAACGCTCGTTGTGTAGTTTAGTTTAATCGTAAAGTTGTTTTATGGGAGAATAAATTAGGAACTTGGAAATGGAAAAGGTTTGCGGATCTTGTTGTATAATGGCTGCAGTTTTCGCCGATCTCGATTCTCGAATTTCGAGTTAAAACTGTGAGGTGAGTTAAAAACTACTGTTGTAGAAAATGCAATCCCGTCGGCTTGCCCTGGAGGAATTAATTTTATCTGCACTTTCGATTCGTTTCGACTTAGGCGAATCTTGTGAAGCATGTAGTTGAGAAAATTCAATGAAATGATGGTTATTCCACGATTTAAAAACTCATTCATGACAAATGCCAATTGCTGGAATAAGTTGTCTCTGTGTTGGGATCAAAACTCAAGAAAGTTTCACACGCGGTAAAGCAATGCCGACGCAAAATAGGAAGTCTCGAGAATTTGTAACACATTTACTCTTTAGATGAACACGTTCTATCTATATTTACTAGCTACATCCCCTAAAATCGAACATTCATCACCCGCTAACCCAACTAGCAACCATATACCGAAAGTCGCGTGCTCTCAATAACTAAACGACACGTTAAAATATCGATCAGCACCATCCGAGTATCAATCTCGGTGATCACTTCGTAAATGTAATTGAGATTCGATTAGCGCAACGCGAGGCAATCAAAAAGAGCGGGCGACGTAGTTTATTACAGGGTGGTGCGGCGTTGGCCAGCACTTTGCCGGGCAGTGTGCTGATTTTCCCGCGGCTTAGGCGCGATGAAAAAGGCACACATCGCGCGCACAATAAAGAAGTAACAAATGAGAGCAAGTTTTGTGTGTGACATGCATCAGGCCTGGGCAGGGGGGTGCCGCTAGGAGGGTGGGGGTGATAATGCATAATCCCCGAAGTCAGTCTTGCGTAAGATCCTTCGTGGGGCGGACAGGACGATGTGTGTTGCACGTGCGTTGGGGGTTGGGGGTGCGTACGGGGGTGTCGTGCGCTGCACTGTTTCCATGTGTGACCCGCGAAAGTGCGTGAGTAAGTGAGTGTGTGTGCGAGTAGACGAAATTTGCGCTAAAAAGCAAAGAGATGGGGATTTGGTGATACGTTTTCGGGGACTAAATGATTTATCCTGGGAAAATCGTTTGTTCAAGATTCCTGGTTTCGTTCAGTCGTTCGCCACCAGAGCGAAGCTTAGAAAACTCGTCGTTCGTTAAGCTTAACGAAGCTTTTAATTACCATGGAAACACAATCACGATGGCAATATTCCATTTGCACTCGTACATTATTGCAGCTAACTGCGATGGTTCATTGTTTGTCCATACTAATCACATCGAACAGCTTTCGTACAAATATGATTTTCTTTGTTGCTCAAGTACAAACGCCACGTTTCCCATAACAAGAGTCCACTAATACACTGACTCCAACAGCAAGCATCCACCGACTGCATTTTAGGGTGCAGCCGAGAAAATATTGAATCGATCAGAAATTAGTGGCAATCATTGTGAAGCATTCTCGAAACCACTCGAAGCAAAACGCCGCGTTATTGCATCGGCGTTGATTATGAAATATGGCTTGCGAAACGGGGGTCGATCTGGCGATGGGGTTGGTTTAGACGCTCGAGCAAACACTTGACTCTCGCAAGCACGGCCGCGGGGGCACGAAAGCACATGTCGAGTAGCAGCGCCGCACGCGGCCATTATTGGCATTCACTTGCCGATTATGAACAGCGCAGTGACGTCAGGTTATCGCCGAGCGCCGATTGGGAATTAGATTACAGGCGCGTAATGGGAAACTCGAGTATTTGCCATCAGAAAAGCTATGCAATGTGTTACCGGATTGGTGGTTCTTTCGTGTTGCAAAAATAATCCGACGTCATAGCTGTGATGCTTTGTATCGCTGCAATGGAAAATGAATGATCAGACTTTATCATTCAACCATGCGTCATACATACATACATACATACATACATACATACATACATACATACATACATACATACATACATACATACATACATACATACATACATACATACATACATACATGAAGAGAAATTATAATGATTATCAAACCTTCACATTCATTTACAAACTCTATACAGAATGCATCACATCTTCTTTTCCCTAGCTCGAATTGTTAAAGCTCCAAATTGCATTATAAATTTGATTGCCAGTTTAAAAATGCAATGTATTAATTTTATACGATAGGTACATTTTTGGAAATTGGTCTTAAAAATATTTTCTGAAACACCACAAATATAGCTGCACCACGATGTATGCCAGCATCGTTCCCAAGAACCTTCCCCAAACCACCCAACTGACTGCAGCATCAACTCCGAAAGCTCGCCTCTTACACCACGAACATATGGCTGGAGGTTTCCAGCGAGACCCGATCAAAAGGAAAAGCTAAGCCGCGCCACTGTCATCTTAGCTCGCCGCTTCAGAATGCAAAGGTGGTTAGATGTCGGTTAGTCTTCCCATTGTCCGACACTGTGCAGTAGGGGAGGCTCCCTCTCGCGGCATCGGCCAGGTGATAAAACACCAGATAGGCGGTCGCGTTGCACAAGAGGAGGTACCGGAATTTAATAACCGGGGGGGTTGCAGCGTGAATGCAGGGGGGATGCGGTTAACCGGTGTGGCGGGATGCGCTCGGAAAGAAAGATGGCGATCACACGGGCGTTTGGTTCTAGTGGAAAGGAATTCATTTTTTTAGCCATTCACATTTTTGATATTAATCGGTTATGGTAATTTAAGTGCGATTATGTATATGTACCTTGGTGCATTTTATGAAACACAAAACAAGTTGTTGGTCATATATGCAATGCATAATATGAAAATGACGCATGAATCTTTGCTTTATGACTGATGGCAGCCAGCATTGTCGATCAAAACTCTAAGCAATTTTATATGTAACTTTATTGTATCTCGACCTACGCATGGATCGAGACCTCTGATCGATTTAGTTCATCGAACCGTCACGATAAGACTGATCATTACTCCACTCGATCGGCTCGAAGCTTGTGTTCTGCTCCCTCGGCGCGCAGTCTGTTCCCGGCTTGTCGCCAGCTGCTCCCTCGGCCGTTGTCTTATCGTCGTCCTCGTCTTGGGCCATCTCCACTGCGCGCCGCGGCACGGCGCGTCAATTCCGCCCGAGTGCCGCTGAAAAGCCATCGTCGTCGCCGTCGCGGCCGAGCTCGACGGCAAGACGGCTTATATACACTCCGCCCGGAATCGCACACAAAAGATTATTACATTATAATATCTCGAGAGATAGATCTTATTGTATCTCTTCTCGTGCTAGACCCTTAAAACCCTTTAAAGTCTTGGGCGCAGATAAAAGAAAACCAATACGGCGATATTTAATCGGTTTTGAAATCCTCCCCAGCCAACTGTCCACTATTGAAAGAATATGTTTTCGTCTCGGGAAATAATTGCATTAAGACGCTCTTCTCTCTGTGTGTGGCTTTCTCATGTCGTCCCCGCGTTTACTCTGCAAAAAGAATACGAGATACAAAAACGCGTTGCCTGAGTTGTGTCAAATTGAATCACTCATAGGCCAAGACTCCGCTTTAGTGAGCATCTAGGATTTGGGGCGCCTGTGGATTAAAATATCGTACGCAAAAACCTTAAAGCTTTGACTCTGACAAACACTTTTTATAGTGTAATGAAATGAGCCAAGATTTATTAGTGAAATTAATCTATACCGACATCCATTGTCATAAATCAGCTCGGTACGCGCACAAACCAGCGTGTGTGTATATACCGTACCAAGCCGGGCATATAGAGCGAATGATTTTTCCCACATTACCATAGATCAAGCATGTCAATAGCAGCCAGCACAAGCATGAAATGAAACGTCCCGGAAAGCGAAGCAGGCGGGCAGGGAGTGAGCCATGGGCAGGCATGCAGTGCATGCCGTCGACGTCGCCGCCGCCGCGAGTTAGTAGACCATGCCGCGGCCGGGTGCGGAGGACTCCCATCAGCACGGGGCAGCCATCCGATGCCGATGTGCAGGGCCTCGGTCGAGCAAGCCGGTCCCGCGCGCATCGGCGCCGAGGCTCGAGATGCAGCCATGCTTTCCTTATACCGGTTTTCACGGCTTGCCAAGTTGATCGTGTAATTTTGCATTTACTCGCTTATGTAAGCGTAAAGTTTTACAGTTAAGTGGGCCACGAAATTCGGCTGCTCGACTCATCTATTAAACTAGATGAGGGAATCTCCTATATAAGGTTGTGATGAACGCAGCTGGACTTCAGTCGCCGCGCAGCATTCACAATGCGAGGAACATACCTTCGCATAGTTGTGCAAACTATTCTTACTGTTCTAGTTTAGTATAAGTTGTTATCTGCAGCAGTTTGATGCAATTGTGTGCAACTGTGGGGGTACGTTGGTCTCGACTACCGGCGCACGAAAATATGGATACATCACACGAGTGTTCAGCGGCCATCTTCAAGCTCAACCAAGCCCCGGGATTATATTATTTCTGAGCGGGAAATGAGTCCTGAATTTTCTTCACCTCATTTTATATTTTCATGAATTACGAATCGCTTTGATACGACCAACGCAATGATAACGTGTGCTTTCCGCGGGGAAATTTCCGCGACAATCGCGAAGAAAAGTTCTTGAATCTGTCGCCATCGAATGACCACATGTGAAAACTCAACGGTGTATTTTCATTCGACGCGGTCGAGTGCCGATTTCCTCGCGCTGAAGTCTCACCACAATACTCGAGCAGGCCCATTGTCACGTTCACGCCAAAACGTTTGGCGCACAGACATACAATCCCCATTCCTTATCACACTTTAAATCGAGTCTCGAAACGAAGTGGGTCCTTGAATGGTCGATAAAAGCCCAGCTTAGTTACCTTGCCATTCAATTATTACGATACACACATACGTGTGAATATGATTGACAATAGCGACTTAGACAGACAGCCAGAGAGAGCTTAGGTACACCCAGTGACCTGCGCTCAATCACATGTGTATGCCGCATGTGTAAAGACGCCGTCTTGTGTGAATGATTACCTCGGATTGTCGAACACGGGGACCACGGGTGATTACCGCGTCGAGGAACCGCATGTGGTCCGGCGCAGTGCGCGCGGAGCCGCAGCTTTGTTCCATTCTGCGCGCTTCGGCGCACAACGACCAAGAGGACATTAGCATTGCTGCGTGCGCCGTTGTCGAACCATTGTCGTACCATTGTCGAACCATTGTCGAACCATTGTCGAACGCGGTCGCGATTAATGGAACTGTTATATGTTATAGCTATATCATTTTGAAGACGCGGCACGCGAAAATTGAAATTTCTTCTGCGTTCTGGCTGAAAGAAAATAATATGCGCAGTGTGCTCTCGGCGAGGGACTAATGAAAATTTCAGGGAACCTCGGCGTTTTGATTGAGATGCAATCATGTGTATCGCGCTTATAATGACCCATGTATATATATATATAGGTACCTATATTTGGACTTCAAATCGTCAATATTCATTTATTTCTTCTCGAAATTCGGATTTTTATTCTAAATATTTTTGCCATTCATCTTAAAATCTTCAATTCCATCTCATCCTTTCAAGCACCACTGATAAAAACGGAATCATTTGTTGTCAGATGTTCAATCTTCGCATAGAGCCGAGTACAAAAACTGTGTATAGTACATTGCTGTGTATATACATAACGAGAAGACAAAACGATGAGTTTGGTATCTCTGTTTGTAACCTCTGCTCGTTAGTTTGGCATTCACCGTTCGGCATTGTGGAGCGCATGCGGCACGTTTATTAGAGAGAGAGAGCGCGAGCCGAGATTTGAAGTGCACGCCGTCATATAGGATGCAAGCCGGCCGTGACAGGCGCCACGTTACCCAGGAGGCTGGGAGTCGCAATGGAACCAGACTGGCACGGTACCAGATGTAGTACCTACGTGCGGAAATCTGGCTACAATATTCTTCGTCAACGACGAGATGCGGAATCGAAACGGATAAAGAGAGAAATGAGTGTCGAATGCTTGATACTGAAAGGAAATGCTGCTGCTGTATTAGCTGAAGGATGCACTGCAAAGATCTTTTGTTGATGACAATATGGGTGTATAGACATAGATACAGTGTGCTAATTACGTTTTCATTTCGAGAGAATGAATGTAGGTACTGTACATGGTTTGTCTGTTTATGTTTGTGTCTTTGTGGTTGTGGTGAAAGACATGTATCTATATATGCGATCGCGATCTATATAACATTTCAATAGACTTGAGGGTAGCTGTCTCGTTTTGTTCGTGGGTATATATTCGGATTTGAATTAGCGCAAGTGGCGTAATTATATAGAAATGCCACAATTACTAAAACTCAGCGCATGCAATCGCGAAGTGGTTTATTAACATGACACAGCGTGCATTATGTTTGATGTAGGTAAACATTGCGTTATTATATAACTTCCTTTTAAAAATGCAATCAATTCTCGTTTGAATTCTAAATAACTATATTTTATGAGCTTACAGCGAATCGCCGATTCCACTATGACTGGTACACACTTGTGTGTGTGTGTTTTTGAAACCAAGCTGCTGCACCGAAATAGAAGGAATTTTCAGGGTATCTACGGTTGTTCCCTGCGTTTTGCAACAAAATCGTCCCTACTCCTCCCCTTCAAATCACAAATAAGATCAAACATTAGACACTTAGAAGGTTTAGTTAAATACGGAAACAAAGCAAAAATTTTGATTTTCATCAAAATTTTCCCAAAATTAATTGTGACTGTGTGTGACCAAACTTGGAACTGCTAATAACCCCAAGTGCTCTTATGCATTCGAGCTGAAATTGGCTACATCGACTGTTACGACGTCTGTATTCAATTTATCTGCACACAATCAGCTACGCTCATCTTCAACGCGAACAAGGGGCATGCGTTTCTAGTCTAATATAGCCATATTATGGCTATATTTAAGCTATATTACATTTTTCATGCAACTCGCGCCGATCAAAATGTCTTCATCCCCAAATTCAGATCTCAACCTTTCAACTCCCATTTCACGAAATTTTCCTCCTTTTCTGCGACAATCTCGTTTCTCCTTCACGTTCACCATCTCCGTCGTCTCGAGCACCGTCGTTCGGGGGGCGTTTTGCCCAAGTCGGCCTCCAACCTCTCAACCCGCCGAGAGCGGCGCCCATCTGGCGTACCATCGACGCCGACGCCGACGCCGACTCCGACGCCAGACAATGTGTCCGTCGGCTCGTGAACCCTTGGCACCAGATGCAATCTCGGGCCCCCGCGGCCCCGGATGGACATTGGCCAGTCCGGCGTTCGTCCAATCGAGACAATATATTATTGAATCTTCCCCGCGTGCGAGAGCAGCGCTCGATATTGGATTTATATATAGGGAACGGTGGGGTTGGGATGAACTATAGCGCTTCAGTGGCGAGATACACTGCTAGAGAAATGAATATGAAACATTAGAGACGTTTTCAGATTTATTTTACCCCCTGTTCAAAATGCGGCATGTTGCGCCGGAGATGGAGGAGCCGCGTTTAAAGCGTGCCATGCTTATTTCTCATATCATCGTTGTAGAGTAAGAAAACTGTAGCAATTTGTGTTATGTTCAATCAAAATTGTATTACGAATCATACATTCAGACAGCAAAAATATCAGTGAATGCATGAAATTATTCATCAGGCTAAACACCTGAATTCTGATTCACGCAATTTACATTTTTCTCACTGCCGGCCTTGTATAAATGGGCGAGTCCATTAAGGGAATTATTTCAATGTAAATTGCAGCACTCGTTTCAATTATTAATCAATTTATGCAATGATTTGGTGCTCATACATTCAATTGCACATTAAAAATGCATGGAAATGACAGCCCGCTGCAAATACAGCTGCATCCATTCGATTATTTGCCCGTTAATATTTGATCATGTTGAATTAGTCCAGGCGATACGCCACAAATTTCGTTCACTGCTCGCAGGCAGAGGTTGTTACATAATATATTGTGATAATTTATTGCCAAAACATGTCCAGCACAACTATGAAGTTAGTTATATAAATCAGCATTCGCAATAGATCTAATGCTATTCATATAATATAATCACAATGCTTGGGCATTTTGTAATGCCAACCAATGTTATGAAGACTGCAAAGATATTTTTGCTTTTGAGGACACTTAATCTGACCCAGAAAACAGGAGCTTATGCATCGGTAGGAACTCATGAGGTAAAAATAAGTTTAATTATTAGATTTGACGGCCGCACCGCTAAGCATAGATATACATATCCCACAGATTTGAGACACGAATGGACCAAAACAACAGGATTTCAAAGCTTATAGTTGCTAAGATATACAATCAATCATCTACCCAAGTTTTATTTCCAGTTTTATTTCCCAAGGTCAGTGAATCCCACACACTGACACCAATGTAGCAAAGTACATATTTTCGTAGTATTGCACTCTAAAATCTTTTTAATTACTTCCTATTTTAGTCCAAAAGATCATAAAGTGGCAATGAGTCGTTGGGACTTATATATTTCAGGCATTAAAGATCAAATACAGCCAGGGTTGGATTGGGGGGGAAACGGCCCGGGCCGGATTCTTATACCCTCTGTGGGCCGCCTCTGGCCTATCCCTGCTCTATATTACATACATGTTTATATCGTTTCTTAACATAATGCAACCAAATACTTGAATCAGTAGCATCATGATACTTTTTCAAGTATTTAGTATTTCCATTTTCTTTGGATAACATAAGCCATTTGAAAAACTATTAGAAAAGACTGGCGGACCAACACGCTATACGAATTGACTCCTTCCATCCTGTCGGCCTGCGTCCTCAAAGGGCCGACACTTCGAATCAGGGGAATGATTTTGGTCATTCATGTGTTTTTCACATTTAATTCTTTTTAAAGCAAAATTTTATTGCTAATATTCAACCTGACTTAAACCATATTCAAACCCTACCGGCACTTCGGGCATTTGCCCGGTCGCCAAGTGGGCCAATTCCGATCTCTGCTTTCCTAACAGACACACAAATACAATACAGTCCATATCCGTTGATGTTCCCCGACGGGCACTCGACCGAGGATCACTTGGCGGTCATCAGTATGACCGTGTACGTCGCCACCGACGCCGACACCCCCAGCAGCAGCGAGATGTCAAGGTCGAAGAGCCCGCTCGCAGAGAACCCCGGTCGGCTACTCAGCATCTGCTGCGCAAACTGCTGCAGCTCCAGCTCGAGCTGCGCGCCCAAATCGTCGACCAGCAGCAACTGCTGCACGAGCGTGGGCGTGTGGTGCACTTCCTCCATGGTGAGGTGACAGCCGACGGTGATCGTCAACAGCATCAACACGTTCTTGAGGTTGGTCACCAACGAGAAGCCGAGCGACAGTGTTTCTTCAGTCGACTTGAAATTCAACGTCTCGATTCGTTTCAGTAACAAATAGGTCGCTGAAATTGTGTCAACTAGTAGGTAGAAGAGCAAGCCGGCCATGCGAGGTCCGAAGATCTTGTTCAGAGATTCGATGACGAGCTGCAAGAGATAGTGCGCCTGACGGAGGTCTCTGATTTTCGCCAGTTTTCCTGCGTTGGAAAGCGTGCGCGGTTTGACGTTGATTTTCCGTGTCCCGTGACCTTTCTGAACTTGGTACGGCAATATCTCGTTGACGTTAGTCAACGGGGCCCCTTTACTCTTTTCGGTGGTCGGGATTGTTTCTCCGTTTTCAAACATCGACGCCAGAGTCGAATTGATAGCCTGATATTTGATTCGAATGTAATGAACGAAGTTAAAAAACTGTACCAATGTTATGTAATTGACGAACAAGTAATAGCCGAGCGAAACATAAAAGTGTAAAGTTGCCAAACTAAAAGCAGTCCAGCTTAGCGTACAACAGAGGGCGAAAAAAAACCACAGCAGACACGTCTCAATGACAACAAACCTCCTGACGCCCAAAATACTAGTGTTGCCTCTTGCAAGCAGCACATCCACTCTGTGCAAGTTCTTGTGCAGATCCATTAGGTTGGAGCGCGTCCTCGTCAGCGTCGTCCAGACAGATAAGAACGCCGCGACTCCCGACGCCGTCGTCGACGACGCCTCCGTGACGAACGTCTGCAACGTGATGGCGTCGATTCGGAGGTAGTGGTAGTAGCCGAAGTTGCACGCGAACACGCCGAGCGGGATGAGGGCGATCAGGACGACACTGTACAGGGCGGCAGGGCGCGACGGCCGCAGGTCGTTCGTGAACGGCGCCAGGCCGAACACGCGACTGATGTAGAACTGTGGCTTGAGGGCGGCGATCAGAGTCGAATCGTAGCTGCCCGGGGAGAGCTTCATGACCCGGCACGTTGGTGGTTGTGAGGTCTTTGATATCGACACAGTTATGCGACAAGTGTGGTGGTCAGTTGGCTGTGCTGGTGTCGTGCCCGAAAGCTGTCTGGTTGGAATTGCAGCGGAGATGCATTTTATATACGCGAAGATTAAAGGGAAATTACGCGCGTTTCCCGAGCGGCGTTTGCTTTGAAACGGTAAGTCGAGTCCGGCTAATGCCGTTTTAATGCACTTTGTGCGATGAAACATTTACACCGTTCCTTCGGCGACAAAATTTACCCCGTAATGAACGCTGAGTTTATCCCTATCATTGGATATATGTATATTATGCATGAATCTGTAATAATCGCATATCTAATGCAAAAATAACACGACATTAACATTCGCAAAAAGAGTGTCATCACGCATTATTCTGTATGTAATCACCTTTCCTGAGGTTTTCTTTGAAGTTCTAGAAGCTGCTTTAAATGAGAGGTAATCGGAAATGAAATGGACTATAGAGAGAGCAGATTTTAGTGAACATTTCTCTGGTCACTCTAGTGTCATCGCATAACGCCAACTGGTTTCGCTCCGACTGCGAGCGCGAGCAAACCGACACCGAGGTCCCCGTGATGCCAGCGGTCGGCCACACACGGCCCCTGGCAGGCCAGGCAACCGGCGCTGCCCGCTTCTGCGGTAGACCATCGGCGACTCCCAGGGGCCCGTTTTCGCCCAGCAGTCTGACGCGCACTCCCTTCGCCGCCCCGCGGGTAAAGGGTGGCCGTCGACCGCACGATGCTCGCGGGGCACAATGCCCGACATTGTCCCTGATCATCCCCGATGCATCTGCCTCCCCCCCCCCCCCCCCACCTCCCCCACCCCCCGGGGCCGGCGTGTTTGGGGGTTGGTGGGGCGGGTCCCTGCGACGCTCGCATGAGTGCACATTGGTGATGCGAGGGGAGCTCCGCCTAGCCACCCCCCCCTCCCCGCCCGCCAACCCCCTAGCACCCAACCCCAGAGGGTGAGATCTCGGAGGGCTGATATGCCAACTGGTCCAATATTGCAGAGGCTGGCCGCAGGGAATGAAAACACTGTTTTTACCGTGGTTTTTTTTTGGCTTGGCATGAGATTTTTTTATTTTAGTCTAGTTTTTCATTTTATTTTATGTGTTTCCAGTAATGAAAAATCGTGGAAATATTTTAAATGAATATTTCCGTCTCTGTACAAATATTTCCACGAAATGTGTGCGTATATTGCAAAAGTTTTATTTTGCAATGAAACTCCATTAGTTCGTACAGGCTCCAAATGATTGGTCCTGCCAGTCTGCAGACATGTCTCGAAGAAGTTCGTCCGGTTCGGAATCGCATTGCCGTCCGTCTCCCAGAGAGCGACGTTCATTAAGGATTAATAAAGTATGGCACCCTCGCAGTGTCAAGGTTTTTACTAAGCTTTCAGCCCATTCGAACCCGCTCAACTGGCACTGATCTATCGCTCCAGTCCTTGTACAATTTGTCTTCGCAATTGTTTGAGAAAGAATGAAATAATCCAATTCTTCTCGTTTGTTATTCCAAAAGCTTTAGCGAGTTGTTCATTTAATTGACTCTAACAAGATTTTATACGTTTCGAACTTTTCAAGAAACTTGGAAAAAACTTTTTAAAAGTGATTGTGCAAATTATGCGAAGCGTAGCCTGAAGAAGTGTAGAATAATGCATTCTCAACTATAATTTCTATATCTTAATTATCTTAATAAAAAAATTCTTACTTAAACTTGGCAGCTTTTTGAAATATTACTCAATATTCAGCAAACAAACCCCGTTTGGGGTTGGGGCTCGATTTTCTAACAAGAAATTGTCTCAACTCTGAATTGTGCAGACCAATTTCCCTCGTTAAATAATCGTATAAATCAAATTTGCCTGAGCCTGCATTCAATTTTCAGTAAAATCCATCGCTTGAAACTCGGCAAAAAAGGTCGCCTCGCAACTCACAAGCTTCATGACACGCACGTAATTCCACCACCTCCCAACAAAAGTTGATTCGCACCCTTAAATCACACGCTCCAGCCTCATACGTTTCTCTGTCACATATATAATTACTCCCGCTTCTTCACATATGAAACAAACAAAAAAACTCGGCTAGTTAGTTTTTCCCCGTGTGTGATAGGTGGGTGGGTGCCAAAAAGGGGTGCCCCCCCCCCCCCCCCCCCCCCGTGACAATCCCGGGGCACAGAACGCAGCTACGCGTGAAGTAATATCTCATCGCGCTGCAGAGCCGACATTTGAAAATTGTTAGTTTTTCGAGCTCTTGCAAATGGCCGACGTGCTCTGTACCCCCGACTAAGTGCGCGCGTGGGTGTGCGAGCATAGTACAGTGTGCGTGTACAGTGCGTGTATGGATGTGCGTGTGACTCATGTACGTGGATTGACGCCGAGGGTGTGGGGCAGAATTTAATAAGGGCTGTCGAATTTCACACTGACTTGCCCCGTGCTGCCGACCAAACGTAATGTGCGCCAGGCCGATGTAACGATTGCAGTCCCGACCGCCGCTGGATGTGTTTAGTGCGTGGATATACGTCTTACGATCGGCGTACACAGACAGATGCATGACTCATTTCCACGGCTTAGCGCGGGCGGACCCTTGCCGATCAGCACGCTGCAGAGCGTCGTAATTGTCTATAGGAAAATTTAAATGGGATTTATTGTCAAGTGCGCATGCGTTTTCCTATAAAGCCCATGGTTCTTTTCGAGTAAAAGCGATTCAATTATAATCAAGGATTTATAAAAAGGAGAGTAATTTTTGTAGATATGGATGTATGACTGTGACGTAAATACGTTGAGGGATTGTCGTTAAATTTATATAAAGACAAAGCATTTTTACCCCTTTTAGTTTTCTTGAACATTTGCAGCTTGCATCACATACTTGAAGCGGGATTTATTAATCTTCATTCAAGTTCTATCAAAGTTCCTTTTACCATTCCTAATTTACCCCCACCCAGTACATTTTTCAATGTTTATGCACAATGGAAACGCTATTAAGAGTTTTCGCAGTACTTTTCCAAGAATTGCAATCCATACAGTGCTATACCATGAGATGTCTTGAAATATCTACCTATCTATACCTTTCACCATTCACCTACAGGCATCCCTTTATATAATAGTGCCTTTTTTACTGTGTTTATTTTGCCAAAGTACGCAGCTGACATGCCATTGGTTGTCACTCCGTGCAAACGTTTAAAATCTACGCCGTACGCGTCTTTTGAAACGCGCCCGTGCGCCAAATCCTGCCACCAGTCACCGCCACCGTCCACGCACACCACGCAACCCACAGCCGGTGCATGTCAGTGTACCGCGTTCGAGTCCCGGTCGCATCAAGCGCGTGTTGATTTTGTGTGTGTGTGTGTCGAGATGCCGGACAAATAGGTTGCCAACGCCCCCCCCCCCCCCCCGCCCGCCCGCCGGCGTCGGCCACAATATTGCTTTTTATTCGCTTCCTTGAATCCTCGGGTGCGCGCTTAAACCACTCGCCGCGGGGCGCGCTGCCTGTGTCAGCGCCCGTGCGGCGATCGGCGACATTATTTGTCGGTGTGTGCCCGGGCCGTGATTGACGCAGGGCAAACAACCTCGAAATGCCGCGCGGTGCTTTGAAAGCGATTCAAGAACCATTTCACGTGCGTTGAGGTTTTGCAGATAAAGATGCTCTGGCAATCACACTCCAGGGCATGTTCTTTGTCATAAGTTATGTCTGTGAGCTTCGGATTTTCCATATCCTGGCCAAATGCTTTTTTGCAATATTACTTTTCAACCGAGTCGTCCATTTTAAAAGTTTTTTTTTTATACGGTAAAACACTTTCACAAGGGCCGCTCTGCTCGCACAATTCGCAAACGACGCTCCTGGCCGTTCTGCACTCGCGTCAAAGTCAAGCCCGAGCAATTACTCACATAATGAACCCCCTGAGCAGGACTAAAGAGATCATGAACCCTCGCCCCCGCAAGTGCGTAGTCGTCGTCGTCGCCGTCGCCCGCGACTCGCCTGAAAAGTTCCGACTTCCGTAGGGTAGCCGACCGCCTTTGTGAAAACACGCACTGCGCGATTGTCGCCATATCAAATATTCCGATATGGCTTATTACCCAGTCAATAGATCATGACACTGACAATGAACACTTGAAAAACGACGCGCGCGGGGATTTAACAATTCGAAAAATAAAAAGGGAACGCAACGCGAGTCACTGCGCGCCGCGTCGCGGGGAAAAGTGGAAAACGGCATGACGTGGAGGTCGCTTCCGGCTCCGGTATACACACATACGGCGTCCCTTGTGCCAGCACGTGTGCGGGGCAACTATCCGTGGAGGATGCGCCTTTATGTTGATACTTTATGGCTATCTAGTCGCGGCGGGGCCCATTGTTGCCCCCCAAGTTGCCCCCCCCGCCCCCCCCCCCGGATCGGGAGGTCAGGAAGCGATAGGACGGCGATCAGATAGGCTCGGTTATGGCTCGCATTGTTGTCTGTGAGGAGCTCATTATTTCCTCGTAGTGCTGTTCCGGATTCAAGTTTAATTGATTCGCGCTGCGTCGGATGCAACGCGCGTTTTGGATTTGCGATCGGTGCAGCTTGGCTTCTCTACGTCGGAGAATGGGTGGTGCTGATTGCATCTTCAGATGAATGTTCTGGCTTTGGGGTGCAAAAGTCCTGGAGGTCAGGGATATTGCATGTCAATATTTCATTTGTAACACGTTTTGCCAAGATTCCGAATCTTCACTTTTATATTGTGCAGAACTGACGTATTTTTTTATTATTTTTATGGCCCAAATTATATCTATATATAAAACCTTCCAACCAACGTACCACCTACCAAAATAGTGTAAAACAACGTAAAACTTATGTTAATGTAATGTGATACATATAAAAACAATAAATTCAAATTACAAACAAAACCTATACTTACCTACTTACCTACCACCTTCCTATACCTACCTACCTACCAGTACCACCTACCTACCTATAGATAGGGTAGGGGTAAGCCTATCAATAATAATTACAAATAATAATTCAATGATCCTTTTAATACAACTCAGAACACATCTGACAGCTGACTGCTTCTCAAAACAAAACCACGCAATATCCAAACCCATTCCACGGCCGCCTCTTTCACACACTTCATCTTTGATACCTACTCTCAACGACTCTGGCCAGGTTGGGTATACCTGTTGGCCAAGCCTACACTAACCTTTAGAAAATATTATTTTCCAATCTACGTTCAATCCCAATTTTACATTTTCTTTAGTAAAAAAAACGCATCTTGCACACTTGTGCCCAAATATAGGTAACAAATATAGGTAACAAAACGATGTTGCTGTCTAAGAAGCATCCATAAAACCATCCATCGTGTTAAAAAACTTCAATTAAACTGTTCCATGTCAATTTCGACCCTGATACGAATCCCCTATGCACCCAGAACTTGTTTTCCCAAGTATGTATGTGTATGCATTTGTGATGGCTAAACCCGTATTATGCAATTATTGTATCATATCGCGACCCTTCTGTCAACGACGACCCCCTATAAGTTGTCGCCCATTAACTGCCCCCCCCCCCCCCCCCCCCCCCCACCACCCCACACACGTTTATCGTGTGCAACCTCCGCATCTAGAGGCCAGACTGCCGCTCTTTATCAGCATCCAACACACCCCCCCGTCAGCGAAGAATACAAATAAACCCTTACAGTTTACAAGTGCCGATAACCCCTGGCCCCTCGCCTTGCAGTCGACACTATTAGCTACACTCAAAAATATGCATGCGGCCTTTAGAATTTACATCGATAGCTGTTATTAATCATAAATAAAATAAAGTCGCATGCTTTTATGAATGCAGCTACAGACTCAGTCATTGTCACAACATAACACTTATGACTGCTGATGTTCTATTCATTTCGCTGATTCGAATTACTGCCAATGGGCGTAATGTATTTATTTATTCATTTAAAATGTGTCGCGCTCGCTCGCTGCAATTTTATCTGGAATGAATAGTAATTAATGCATATTTCAAAGGGAAATTGATATACCCAGTGAATGTGATTTAAATAAGTACTGCACAATATATGTAAGCAACTTTCTCACGACACTTTAGCATCCAGATCTTTCTTACGTCGGGTGTAGTTGCGGTACCAAAAGCGTGCATGTGTGGGACCAACGACGTACCAAGCCGCATGCATCTTTTGCAAATCGACTTCCACATTGTCTATGAGCATATACCGTTTCAAAGCTTGCAGAAATGCACCAAAGTTATGTATACCAAGTTTGCAGAAATGCACCAAAGTAATGTAGGTATACCAACATTGCAGAAATGTGCCAAAGCAATGTACCAAGCTTGCAGAAATGCACCAAAGTTATACACCAACATTGCAGAAACGCACCAAAGTAATGTGTACCAAGTTTGCAGAAATGCACCAAAGTAATGTGTACCAAGTTTGCAGAAATGCACCAAAGTAATGTGTACCAAGTTTGCAGAAATGCACCAACGTAATGTGTACCAAGCTTGCAGAAATGCACCAAAGTAATGTGTACCAAGTTTGCAGAAATGCACCAAAGTAATGTGTACCAAGTTTGCAGAAACGCACCAAAGTTATGTAGGTATACCAACATTGCAGAAATGTGCCAAAGCAATGTACCAAGCTTGCAGAAATGTGCCAAAGTAATGTACCAAACTTGCACACACATCCGACCACGCATGATTCACGCGCGTACCACGAAAAACAGCAGCAATAACTCAGCCAGCCAATGAGGCGACCCGTCCAAGACACCGTCTAATTGACCGCAAATAATCGCTTCTCATCCGCGCCCGACACTCGTGCATGCCAGAGTGCGTGCGCACAATGTCGCCGCGCGGCGACAGTTTCGCCGGCAGCTCGAAACAGCGCGTCCATCACGGCGCTAAGTACTTGCGACACGCGAGACAACGTCGGCGTCGGCGTCGGCGTCGGCCGGATGATGTCGCGTGGGTTTCCGGCGCGCTGTGCGACGTCGCGCTCTGCGATCGCTCGTCGCGTGACTCGAGCTCGTCGCCTCCAACCCCTCTGTCTCCGAAACCGGAGCGTTCGGAAGCGATAATGACTTTGTCGGATAGTTTGGCTACTGTTATACTGTAGTATATCTTTTTGATTTTAGATATAAAAATATTGTTTGGTGACCTCCTTTTCTTAATAGTAACTGTATTGCTTGAATTTTTCTAATAACAAATATAGTAGGTCTATTTGTAATATATATTTGGTCTACATAGTAATATTTGTGTTTAGAGCCGTTTTACAATTTCCGGTTACTGTGTTAACTGTCGGTTAAAATGATAATAGGTACATCAGATCGGATGTTACCTTGGAGATAATAAACTTAGCTGGCAAACACTTCATTAAATTGTAAAACATACCAGATTACACAGCCTTATATAGTAACATCCGAGATATAAGAGCTAGGGGCATCTGTATTTTCATTCAGGAGGCCCTGGTGGTATGTTCTGATGAAAATTCCTTGATGTTTATAAAAGTTCACACTAACCTCTACATATTTTGAGTTGATATCTGAAATGTTATCAACAGAATATTGTCACATTCCATCTACGACTAGGCATGCATGGACTATGCATGCATGGACTATGCATATACATGGACTATGCATTCATGGACTATGCATACATACACTAGGCATGCATGCATTTTGATTGAGCCCAATATTTCAAAGTCACACACAATCAGAATGAAATGAGTCGTCCGTTAACGCCCTCATATTGACGAGTAACGACACGAGTCTCGTGGTTCCCGCCGACCTCCGCGAGGGGACGGCGTCGTCGTTGTCTGCACGCCGCGACGCCTAATGGAGCGTTGGACAATCACGTGACGCTCGACGTCGTTTGGGGCGTCGATGGCTTGGGGATCGGCGTCGCGGTGCTTCGGGATTTTCGTGGACGCCGTCGAAGAGCGACGCGAGGAGACGCTGGGGCGTCGATGTCGAGTCTTGGAAAGTTGGGACGAGACGACTGGCTTGGAAATCAGCAGCGGGTTTACACATGGGATATACACACCTCAATACAACAAGCATGATAACTTTCACTTGAATTGCGAGGCTTTGTTGAATGTGTAGTGTAAGCTGAAGTAAGTGTAAGTGTGCTTGCAAATTTATAGGTTTTACAACGATTGAAATATTTGGAATTTTACCCTTTTCTAAGGGTTTACTTGTAATCTTCGGTGTTACATCAGCTGATTATTAAAACCATTCGTACATATTTGGCCGTATTGCGGTGACAAACTCTGTGGCATTCCTGAACATATATTTTGGTATCCAAAACAGCGCTACCTATATAGCGGCTCGGCAAACGATTTCGGTCGCATCACGGGTTGAAGACACTTGACGTGCAATTCGTGCAGATAGTTGCACAGAAAAATGCAAATTGGTATTTTTTAAGGACTATAGAAATGATTTTTCAATAAAGTCCATAGATTTCTGAAGAGTTCTGTCGATATAGAAGTGAAGCTTTCTGTGACGCAGACATTTCATTCGATATTCGATCAGAGCCACTCGGAATATAACTGACTCTACACCATGTAGTGCTTATAGGTGAAGTTTGTTACTTGTCCGCATGTCGCAAGAATGTCAGCCGGCACCGTCACCCGGCAGTAGCGCGATTTAATGATAAATTAATCTACTTTGAGGCTCGCGTCCCTTTCGGCACACAACCGGCAGGCCTAGCGAGCGGGACGGCGGCGACGGCTGGACATTGTTGGATGACAATCCCACGCCTCACTTGGTGAACAAATTGTTTTGTAAAGTGATTATCGTTGCGGTCGGTTCGCAGCTCGCGTCGCCGACCGTCGACGCCGCGCGTTCCCTTCGCGTTCCCTTCACGGCCCTTTGGGGGGCGACGTCGAGGGTCGCTCGCGGCCCCGACGCGTACCCCATGTAACGCGACGCCGCCTGGGGCTCCTTAACAGCGTTACACGCAAACTTCATTACACCAGATTTTCGCTATCGGTTTATATACATTACATATAGAGCGCATAAAATACTACTTCTTCAAAGGATTGACGTCTTTATGAACGCGATCGTTTGGGCAAACGTTCACGGCCACGGGGATTTCTTTTCTATAAAATTCTTTCCGCAAATCACAAGTCGTATAGTGTGCCCACACAAATATGTTCCATTCAGCTAACGCCGTCGGCAGTAATCTAAATAAAGAGGCAAGTTTTTCCTTTTCACAGAGTGGAATTGAATAAACCTCATTTTCCTCCCCCTGTTTTCCTACTTTTCAGCCGAGAGCGCGCTTCGGCCGTCGCCCCCCCCCCCCCCCCCCATAGCTCTTGTCACAGACAAACTCTCTGTGAAGAGCTCTGAGATCAGATGTAATTACACCGGCTTGCTGACTTCTGCTCGTAATGTGATTTCGCCCCGTGGAAAAGTGGTCCCCTGCATTTTCGTGGCACATGGCCCATCCATGCGCCATGGTGTTATGTACCGACTGCAAACACGAAACGAGTGAGATTCGAGGAGGTTTGCGTTTCGAGGCTACGGTAGGGTGTGTTGATGCCGCGCTTAAAAACGCTAACTAGCTCAGTTTGGCACTAGTTCTAGCATAGTATGCTACTGAGAACACTGCTACAGCACACTGAGCACTGAGCTACAGTATATTTTCCTATGTATTCACGTGTATGTTTTCTTGCTGAATAGGCACTGTTTAGTACATAGGTGGGTACATTAGACTACTTTCCGCATTAGGCTCAGCATGTAGTTGTTTTCTATATAAACACGTTCACCAGCAACCCACTACAGTACCCATGCTACTGTACCCATGCTACTGTACCCATGCTACTGTACCCATGCTACTGTACCCACTACTGAATCCACTAATGTATCCTCTACTGTACTCATGCTACTGTACACCCACTACTGTACCCATGGTACCATGTACTCTCACTAATGTACTAATGCACAAATGTACCAACTGCAGCGGGTACTAGGCCATCCCTGACTGCGGATCGTTGCAAGTGTCTGTTGGACCTGGGTCGTTTGGTGTCCCATTTATAAGAACGAAAGGCCTCCCCCCGGCTGAGCCAGAATGTTGTTCAATCCGCAAACAATCCACTGCGTTCGTATCAGCTGCATTCGTCATCCTATACGCTTTATTATATGCTATGGTTTTACAATTAAAATTAATTTGTAATGTAAACAAACATTATTTGAAATAAGTTTAAAAAGTGTAAATACCTTATTTATGCTATTATAACATTAGTGTGTTCCACTCATAAATCCCGTTCAATTATTGTGAAAACAGTTAAAACACTCAGCATATGAATTGTTAACTGAACGGAGTATAACTGCATTCATTTTCTGTGCATTTAGTTAATTTCACCCAACCGATGCTATAAGCACATGACAACGCAACGCAACGCAACGCAACGCAACGCAACGCAACGCAACGCAACGCGCCAACCCACGGTGCTAGACCCTAAAACGCATTACAAATTGTAATTCTCTCTCCGGCATGTCGAATGTGTAGCGCTGCCAGCGCAACGTACACTAGCTGCCTGTGTGTAATGGATGCTGTCATTGTTAACGTGTTAATTCGAATATCACTGTTTCGACAAGCGCGGGACAAAGGCAGGCTAATGGCTAGGCCACGTGACTGTCAGGGGGTGGGACGGGGGGTGGGGTTGATAACTCGATACCATGGCATGTGACGGCTCAATCCCAGCGGGGCCTGGGAGTTAAATGCTGATAGCGCGTACCGATTCATTATGTTTCATATTATAACTGAATTAGTAATGTGTATGTGATTGGTACTCTATGAGAATCAAGATTGATGACGGTTTTTTTTGGTGTGTGAGAGTTTTCTGGTTTGTGTGATGATAGGGTTGTTTATTCGGGGTGTACATATATATATAAACGTATTGCTGCTTGCCACCAAAGAGGCGTATATGTGCATGTGAAAAGTGGCATTCTTGAGTATGGTATATAGTGTAACTGGAAATGTATATTTTTCCAGTAGGTAGAAATGTGAGTAATTAAATTCCAATTTAACTAATAACCACATTCATAAACTATAATTTCATCATATGTCGAATTTATTTCATTTGTTAATTAATCTATATACAGGCAGAAAAGATCAATACCCACCATTTGCAAAGGATCAACATGTTAAATGACTGCCTTTTCCTTTTCAACCCCATTCCAGATTAAACTCCAGCAAATTTTAATGTCAAAAATGTGAAAATGAAATTAATTTTTCCAAGATTAATTAAAAATGTGCATATGGGTTTGCCTTTTTACAGTATGCAATAGAAAGCCTGAAAGCAATGCCACATATAGTGACGTGAATTGCATAACGCCACGAATCGATACACCCATGCGATGAAAGCACCCGCGTCCGATTTCATTAAAAGTTAAACCAGAATAAGTAATTATAGCATTGCAGCGAGCGTCCCGTTGTCCCCGGCTAAGCTGTCGCGTGGCCAGACTTTGCGCCTTCAAAGGGAAAGAATTTCACGCTGCAGTCGGCCAGGAAATAAAAAAGAAGTGCGCGCAAAGGGTGGGTGGGTGGCTGGGTAGGGGTGTCGCCCGCTTTGACGCCGTCGGTGTGACGGACGTCCGGTCGCGTGCGCCGCGTGCGCCGCGTCCAGGATAACGAGTCCGCGCGGGCATTGTTGCGTCGCCGAGGTCCTGAACGTCCTGGAGCGGCGGTGCTGGTGTTCGTAAGCCGGCGCGCTCGATTCGTTCGACATCTGTGCCGTGAAAACTGTGCACAGCCCGACGCTCGATTGTCTGCGCGTGAAATTGAGACGTCGGACCGCGTGAATGCTGCAGCCTTGGCGACTCCATGGTCACCCTCTATAGTTTGTTATTTCGACGCGTTTGTCGGAGCTGAAGACTTAATCCCTGGCACGAGGCGGTTTTCGGAGCCAAATGATAATTCGGTCGTCGGTTTTTGTGTCCACGTCAATTATTCTGTTTTACACGGATGAGAATTTCTGTGTCGAATTGGGCTTTTCTCGTGGAGTCTGCCAGGAGCAAGCAATAAAACACAGAACACGATAGTTTCCACATATGAAACTAATGTTTCCCTGCATGGATAAAGCTTATCACATAACAATTCTACGAGTTTCGTTTGGACAGTTTCTGCAACGTTGTATCATAAGATGACTTGCCGTGGTGGAGGCGCCGTGCTCCAAACTCTGCAACATTGATACCTTATTACAAGCAGTTGTCGCCTACTTAACAAACAGTTTTTTTACGCGAATTTTAACAATCTTGAAACTTAGATGATTGCGAGATGCTTTCGACTGTCACACATGCCACCCAATTTAGGATGGCGTGAACATGCTAAAACACTGCAAGCGAAATGCAGGACTTGGAAAGTGTCCGACTGTCGCTCGAGATCAGCTGTGATCACGTTGACAAACTGCGTACGTGTCATCTTCCTGTAAGACGACGGCCGCGAAGCTGTACCACGAGACGCCCCCCCCCCCTCTACCCTTCAGCCCTTCAGCCCTTCTGCCCTTCAGCCCTTGGCCGCCAAGCATGTCCCGGCGAGTGTCCGCCCGGATCTCACGCACTCCCGCACTCGGCCTTTCAGCGCCACCGCCGCCGCCATCAGCCCGACATTCACCTTTGAAGCCGCCATTACACCTTCCGCTCAATGCCGGCACCTTGCCGCGGCCTAATCCCTCGCCGCCGCCGCCGTCGGCGACCGGCAAGAAGAGGTTACCGCGGCAAACCGTCGATATGTGTGATCATTGCGCAAGGATACAAAAGCAGAGCTGCGCTTTGTGTACTCTCTTTTTAGTTTTCGGGTAGATAAGTATATAGGATCATGGACCAAATATTTTTTAATAGGGTGATCGCGCTCTTTGAGAGCTTTTCATGTGAAGACTCTGAAAAGAATAATAGAATGAGAGAAGGCATGACCAAATACATAAAGAAATTAGTCTCTTCTTTGACGCAACTGAAAGAAAACGTATATAGCATACATAAATATGTATTTTAATAAGAAGTATTTTTCTTAAATATTAGAATTCAGATTTTCCTTTCCGATAAATCCCTGTAAGCGATTCTTTTTTAAAGTTTACATTATGAAATCGATAAGAAAGGCTGAAAGCCCTTATTGTTTTCTCACTTTTCCATCAACAAACCGCTTGCCGCGGCCGAAAGGTCCGCGACGTGGTTTTAGAGACCAAGGACCCTGCAGCGGAGCCGGGTGCTCACAAAGGGCGGATTTCAGGGGTGCTTTCCCAAACGCCGACATAAGGTGTAATTAGGGCACGCCTGATTGGCGCGCTACCTGCCGGTAATTGCGAGCACCCCCTGGGAGAAGGGGGGGGGGGCAGGGCCCACCTTGTCCCGTGCAGCAGATGAGCTCGCACGGGACAAAGGGCAAGGCATCGTGGTGAGCTTCGGTTGTCACTGGCAACCGCAATTTCGCTCACGGAACAGATCCCCGACTCAATGGATTGCGCATGGGACTTGGTGAAAATGGTTTATGCGTGAACTTTAGTTCGTGCAGGGGTAGGCCACTGGCTTAGCTAAAAGGTTAGTGTGTATCAAAAAGCGTTATTTGACAGTTTACAGATGAGGCTACAAAATAGAGTACACGCTTTCTTTGAATGTTCATGCAAACTGTACATAGCCTGTGAGAAAACTCTGATATGTTATTCCACTTCTCTTGGTAAAGTAGTGTGGCTGGAGTGCAAAAGCCGAGCATGCTATTCAGCAAGTGCTTGACAGGAAAGAAACATGAGTCTCTTTATCAGATTCAAACCCAGTAATGATTTGCCTAGCAATGAGCAAAACGCGCCAGCATGTAACGCTGCGGCATTGTTGCCGGATCATAACAAACGTCTCGACTTTTATAACAGATTGCCCATGGTTTTGGTAGGTGAAAGGTTCTCAATCTTCCCTCCTCCTCCGTCGCACGCGAAACGGAATCGTATAGCTGCCGCCGGAAAAACGTCATCGCGTGACGTAACAAATGCATCCCCCGGTTCCTTTCTCTCGCTTCTTCTCCCACTGTGTTCTCTCATTCTCTCGCTTTCTCTCGTCTCTCCGCGTGGAAAAACCTTATTTTTCTGTCGAATCTATCTTCCTCCTTCTGATTTATTATGCTCGGCAGTCGGCCGAAATGAATCACCCTTGCTCCTTCGTGTGACTGATGATGCCTGCTGGTGCCGCGCTCCGCCGGGAGGCTGCGCGCTGCCAATCAAACTGCGAAGCTGCCGGGGTAAACAAAATCTTGCTGCTAGATGGTTTTTCGCGAGGCGTAACGCTTTTCCAGGGGCTGCAGAATTAGTGTTGATCACTGGTATGTCTTGTACTTTACCAACTGAGACCGAATTTTCGTTTTATGTGCTATAAAAAGACAATATACATATTATCATATTATCATATGAACAGAATATACCTGTAGATAAGATTGCCAAATTGCAGTTGAAATAGAAAATCCGCGACCTTAAATACCACTCAATTAAAATGCCTCTTTGTGCCTGTAATCTTCGATCATTGCGGATATAGAAGCTGAAGAATTGTCTCTTTTTTCACAAAGTGAAATTGGGTTCGGCCAAACATCCACACCAACTAGAGGCCGTGTCGAGCAATCCAAAGTAGCAGCTCATGATATTTTCATTGCTCGATAATGAAATTATCGAGTTATTGTTCAAATTGCAAACTAATAAAAGGAAAATATATCTGCATTAACAGACACTGAATCTCCGAGGAATTTACCTTGGTAACTACCACCAACCAAGTAGATTATGTAGATCCCCACATGGCAGTCTATCAAGTCGCAGGATCCATGCACAGTGTGTATTTCTCTCTATAGAGCTAAAACCAGCCTGCAATGTTGCATCCTGAGTTGATGATGCACAGAGGCCGGCTCTCATCAATATGGCTGATATCAGTATGCATTACAAACTTCATAATACATCCACTGTTTGAAATGCAAATTTTTCCCCGCGACGCCTTGTCTGCCTGGTCGCTGTATGCCAAGCGGGGGGCGCCCACCCCCCCCCCCCCCCCCCCCCATTATGCAGGAAGCGATCTAACTGAGTGCGTCGCGCTCCAGAAGGGCTGTACGCGCGCGGCCCGGAAGCCCGAAGTTACAAAATGTGAGACAGGAAACATTACGCGATTTCGTGATTCGCTATTTTTTAAATTCTGCGTTCGCTTATTATGTAAGCGAAGGGGTGTATAGATATGGAAACAGGCGTAGAGGGGTTGCATTCATAAGCGAATATGTTCGTTTCGTACGTTTCGTTTTTCAAACATTGCTTGTTTTCGTTCATGGGTGTTTGCTTAGCATCATAAACTCATTAAATTTAACATTTTTTTCTTTACCGTTTTGTCCGTTTGAAATTTGTTTTATTTTACCAATGCCACCATCTTCTTTGTCTGCTTTCTTATATATTATTTTTTGAAGATTTCAAACGAAGCGTTTTCTTTCTAGCTTTCTTTTTTCCGCGTTTCTTCGTTAGTCGTTACAGTTTTCTTGGTTGTTATGTTTTTGAAAGTCATATTTCACAGGGACGTGGTCAATTATTTTCTCTTGTGAATAGAGAGAAAATAAAAAATAACTCGCTATACAAGGCTATAATAAATAATTAGTTTTATCTTTTATCCCAAGTCTCGTTTATGCGATTTCCATATTTTAATAATCTTTCCCACCCTTACCGTATATTGTCCTACAAGCAAGGGGTTATAAGATGAATGTGCATCAAGGGCCGCGACAAGTTATGGAGCATTTTATGTGCCAGTAACGAGGAGTAAAAGATGACAAAACGGCTCCGCATATTTCAAGTCTGCTGAACTTTATGGGGATGGATGACTGTATAGTGATGGCGAGAGGGAGGGTGGCAAGGGGAGCCTTGCTCCTTATATAATAAAGCTCTAGGGTTGACATGCAAAACTGATTTATTCCCACTGTTTTGGGGAAACGACTACCAATGGGCAGATCGGGATCTCCTAACATGATGTGTAACAGTGCTACGAATATGTTCGCCGAGTGTTTAAATCAAATTGTGTATATTGATTTCTCAGTGCAAATAGCTTGCATTATTTTCTATAACTAAAAGCAATGGGTAATTGCGGTTGTACGTTGTCGGGCGAATTTTTAAAATTACCTACATTTTATGCAAAGATATACAAAAATTAGTTAGGTTACAATCTACAAAATATGCAAAGTAAACTTGCGCGACAGATTGAGATCTTTTCTGACGCCAGATTTGGGTTAGGGACACCCCTTGCCGTTCGAATATAATATATCCCTAATCATTTTTGCAAACAAACTAACTAACAGTGCGTCAGCCCAAAACTAATCAGAATTTATCTGGCTTTGAAATAAAGTAGAAGAATCTATTTTGTGTTATGATTACAATGGTGAAAATTGTCCACAATATTGGCCAACACTTTTCAATTACTTTTTGACAGTTCCTATGCCCCCCCCCCCCCCCCCCCCCCCCCCAACACCTAAAACGAGTGAGCATTTTACAGAACAAAGCATGTTTCATAATATTATAGGTTTGAGACCTAAAAGTGTCCCAGGCTGGGTCTGTTTTCCCTTTTGTTTTCCCTATTGGGATTTCCCTATTGGTTCCCTATTCCTATTGGGTTTTCCCTATTGGATTTCAAATACAATTAGACTGAACTTTTAACATTCAATGATTCAATATCCATGATTTTAATGAGTTTTTTTCTTCAGAGTACTAGCACTTAGAAAAAGCATGTCACATATAAGAAGTTGGTTCCATATTGCTAATTTAATATCGTAAAAACTAGTTGAAGCGTCTGCGAAAAACTGGTTTTAAATTCCCAACGAGGATTCCCGAATTTTCCGAGCAAGTCCACGCGACACCCGCGTGTCCCGCCTTTTCTCGCCAGGATCACGAGACGCCAGTGAATGGATGATCCTTGCATCTCCAGGGATCTCCTCCGTGTGGTGGGGGCACGGGTGACAGGGGCGGGGGGGGGGGCGGGGGGGGGGGGCACGGCAAAGACATGCAAAGCAGATCCAGTCGGCGCACTCCTCGCATAATGCGAATGGGGGCGCGGAGGAGGTGAAATCCAACGACGGCCATCATAGGAATTTCTCAGCTGGAAACGAATTTTACGATGATAAAAATATCCAAAAAAAAGTTCATTTTCCTGTATGGCATGCAGACGTACCAACTACCAGCCAACCACATCCTCCGCAAACACATTTGTTATGTGAATGTATATATCTATATATATCTGAAACATTCATGCCAACATTGCGTCGACGTTATACTTTTCATATAATTTATGTCTTATTGCTTTTTTATGAACGTGTGCCTTTTGACTTTTGAATTTATATTTTGCATAGAATGTTTGCGTAAAGTTGGAAACTACATGCACAAAAGCATGAACGTCTTGTATTTATTAAGGAAGCTTCTTTCCTCCTGCTTCTCGGAACATATATATATATATATATATATATATATATATATATATATATATATATATATATATATATATATATATATATATATATATATATATATATATATATATATATATATATATATATATATATATATATATACAAGGAAGCATGGAAATGCGGCCATGCCCTTCCGGCTTCCAGCTTTCCAGGATTCCGACGATATTTAATGCAATTCGTTCCAGATTTTACCTCTCTATGCCGCAGCGTAAACCGACGACCTTTTATTTTGAATAGGGTCGGTGTACGGGCTCCGTAATTTGCAATTAACAGTCGCTGTTGCTTTAGTTCGCGTCTTTACAAGAAATGTCTTCAAAGAAATGTCTGCATCGTGATAATCACGTTACCTGTATATATATACTTACTTGAAAAGTACTTGTAGAAAACGAAGTTATTGAAAACCGTTAGCTCTTGGGGAAAGTCGCGCCCATTGCGCATGCGTATAGATGGCCATCGGTGGTCTGAATTTAAGCCCAATCGGTTGGCACCGGGCCCCGCATTAGAGCTAACACATGACAAATGCATTGCAGCTATTCAGCTTTGTAAACTGTGCTCTCAGCCACAATAGTATGTAGCCAATCCAACACGATTCACATGCAGAGATTAGTGTTTAGTTTTGACAGACAGCAGTGTTGAGAACCGTATAAAATTATTCTAAATCAAAATATATACCGCGCATTTATGCTTTGTTTGGCAGTCACAATGTCAGCATGGCCAAAGGGGCATCGCATTTCTGTGCAAAATGCGCAGTATTAAAAACACTGTCATCGTTAAATGTGGTCACAATATAATTCTATACTCATTCTATTTTGATGTAAAGTGTTAAAGGACAGCAAATGTATTTACTAGGGCTTCGCGAACGCAATTTGTGTTGCGTTGCAGATGAGCGTATAGCGGTTTGTATAGTGTATGAAAAGGTGGAGGCAGAAGTCCGATGAAAACCATGGAGCCATTACGATATTACCATAGTTAGTAGTAATACCCATAGTTACTTGCATGCACGAAATTGATAATATTTCTGATATCTGTCAAACTTTTGCCATGAACAAACTTGAAATCAACAATAAGCTGGTATGATGTTTCGATGTGGTTTCGATGGTTTCTTAGAGAAATATTCGAAATTGGATTGAATTTGGAAAAAATACGCACTTTTAAATAAATTTCAGTACTTTTCCAAACTTTCCCAATTTTCAAACATTGCTCTTTTTTCTGATTTGAAGGGGAGGGGTATGGAGGATTTTCTTGAAAAACGCAGGGGGTCTAAGTTGAGAACAAAAGTAGACACTCTGAAAATTTCATCGCAATCGAGGCAGGCGTTTGGTCTGTATATAGAGCGCGCGCAAACACACATACAAACAAACAAACAAACAAACAAACAAACACAAGTGTTTTTTAACAGTAGTGAAATTGATGATTTCGCTTCGCTCGCTACGCTCATCAATTATACAGTGCCTTTCCACAAATTTTGTTCCAATTTCTATTTAATGTTTTTAAAATTCCAGGCACTATAGCAGAATACAAAATAGGAGAATTCTCATATCATTTCGAGTATTTTCCATCCTTTCACTCAATTGTCATTCACGCAGCTATAGGATTTCTCTCCGGAAACAAAATAATAACGCAGATACGTTAAAATTTAACATACGCGAAGTGAACTGTGCCTCAAGCCACCGTATAACATATTTGAACTTGCCGTGCAGTATTAGAAATGTACACCTACGCACAGTATAATGTACCAGCAAACGTGAAAAGCTCTTTGATATCTTCGTGATACCTATCTCCTCCAAACCCGAGCAATTATTTGATCGTCATCTGAGCAATCTAGCGGAGCGCGCACCTCGTTTATCTTTGTACACTACACTCGTGAAGCAGTCAATATCTCGTTTGCTCATTTGAATCGGCTGAAAGAGGCATGGTGTACGACACGGCATTTAATTAATATCATCCTCGTAGGTGAACCGAGCACTCATTTATACAGAGCGAGGGGTGCGTGGATTACAGGTAGCACGCGTGCGAGGGGGTGAATAGGGGGGGGGGCGTTGTTGAGATTGCGTTCATCTCTGTAGGTGTAGCCCCTTTCACGCGATTGCGAAATGAACACATTCCCGTCTCATCCCACGTTGCCTCACCATTGCCGGGACGCCTGGGCGTGAATCTGATGGATATTGAGTTCAGGACACAGAAATATGTTTGAAAATGTCAGTCGTTATGAATGAAAATATTTGACATTTCTTTTGAATATAACTGATGAAAATGTCGGTTCTGTATTTATTGTTAAGGTAAGGTAAGTCAAAAGTCATTAAAGGTGCATATAGATTCAACTATAAGTTGCAGCATTCAGTGTTCAGAATCTTCTGCACTGTTCAGCATTGGCGCTTCTGAGAATTAGAGTATTTTCCGGTAGCCGTGATGAACAAGGACATCCAACGCCGCTAGAAGATCGTCCCAGTCGCAATTGAAACGAAACTATAGAACAATTATTTGTACCTTAATTACAGATAAAAGTGGTACTTATAAATGTCTCTCCGAGATCAAAGAATTGTCTATGCATGATGTGAGATAATACCAATTCATTATACAAAGAAGACATGCGTGCAGCCAAAAAATTACCCAGTCTCGTTTCAATTTCCTCGCGAAATCCCCGAATCTGCCAGCGATGTGCACTGGAGTAGCAGGATACCGTACCGCGGAGGAGTATACCTTTGTACGGTCGCGTCGCTTCCCGAATTTTAAGTCTGCCTCCGTCCTAATTGGTGGCTTAATTGGAAGCATTATTATACCGCCACGGAGAAGAGCGGGCCCCACCCCCCCCCCCCCCCCGCCCCCGCCACCCCCAGGCGCAGGGTGCAGGCCACCCTCGCGGGAAGAGAGCCGTGATCACGTGAGAGTGGCCGACCACAGAGTAGACACTGTCCCCTGTCCCGACAGTCGCTGTAATGACTCGGACTTTCTAATCAAATACCCATATCATTCATAGGTATTTCAAAACAATGTGATTGGTGAACAATCAATGGTGATGGCGCACCGTGCAAGTATACTCTAGCTGGGTTTCCGGCTGGCAAGTCAGCGACACGATGTCAGCAACATCGGCTCTGCCACCAACAGAGACTCTGGATGTGCATGACGTCATGTTCGCGACTCTGCCATGGAGTCTCTGATTGGTCCAGAGCCGATGTTGATGACATCGTGTCACCAAAATTGCAAGCTGGAAACCCAGCTTTATTTGCTAATACTAAACCTGGATGTAACACAATCCAACACAAGTCAGTCCTGATGGCTGCTTTCAAGTTTGGTGTCGCGCTTCTCTGGTGTTGCCAGACTTGATCTGAACATGACTTCCATGCATATTACCCCCGTCTCTTCGCCGCATCAAGGCCCTCCGTCCCCATGCCCCCCCCCCCCCCCACCCCTCCGCCAATCCACTCCTACAAACCGTGTACCACCCGATAAAGCTGATCGCTCGACTGAGAATAACTCGCAAATTAGATTTTAATTGCGTTTTCTCCGATGCTTCATTTCCGTTGGCTTCCCTCTTCGCCCCCCCCCCTCGCCACCCCGTCCCCCCACCATCACCCGACGCGACGCTAGATCGGAGGTAAACGATAGGCATGGATAAATTATCTGTGAAATTTGCTGCAAGAGTGTTGGAAAATGCTCGGGAAACCCGCGCAGTCGACGACTAGCGGAAAATGCTCGTGTTGATAATATCATTGGATTTAAGTTTTAAACAGGACGACGGCATATTTAATTTTGCAGCCTTCAACATGATGCTGAATAAAGTGGGAGGGGGCATTTATGTTGTTGGAAGAATGAGTTGATATCAAATTGATAGCCACACAATATCAGTGTAACTGGGATATTTTTCTTGGTTTAGGCATAGATGAATAAGTTCGTTTGTGTATTGGTGGCCCAACGAGTATATCTCCTTTTGGATCAAATACATTGATGCGTATATGAATTTGAGTCACATATTGTTCATATCTTCCACTATTTAATACTGTTTTCATAACATCTACAAATTTCTTTTCTCTAATCTCTTTCTAATCCAATCCAATCTTTGGCAATTGGCAATGATTATAATGCTATAAAAGAAAACAAAGCGATACGGCTCCAGTGAAGGACGTCATGATGTTAATCGTGGACACCCCAACGTTAGTCCAGCTCGCCCCACCCACCTGTGTGCCGTGTGCCCGAAAGCAAGCCCCGAATAAAGAGGTAGGAGGAATGAGTCGGGAGTCGGGAGTAAGGAGGAAGTCAGGGAGTGAGGAATGCGGAGTGCGCATCTCGCACTCACCCACGCATTGCGTGCGTCGAACGCATCACGCGTCGTCGGGCACGTGAACGTCGAGATGTAGCGAACTGCGGAGATGTCCCCCCCCCCCCCCCGTTGCCGCGCCCCCCCCCCCTCTCGCAGCCGACATCATTTCGTCGCTAACTCCGACCGCCATCAGTCAATGCTGGCAGGATTTCATTTCGAGGCTCCACTTTGATGTGGCCCCGTGATGCGTATACGGCACGGCACGCTCTCGTTTCATATAGCTTTTAACAAACTCATTTCTTTGTCGCCTCTCGCCGTCTCTCTCGTCGGCGTCGAGATGTGCCTGCACGTCTGTCTCGCTCGCGTCTAGATCCAATTTACCTGCAACTATTTTCATCAAGTCGGATCGGAAAGGTTGCACTGCCGAGGACGTGGCCCTTGAACATGGGTTTCAAAGCGCAGCCGAATATGTTTTTCGCAGGAAATTGAATGATATTAGAGATATTGGATGTTGCGCTAAACGGGGTGAAAGAGAGATAAGGAGAAAGATTTGCTGCACGCTCTGTCATTGGATTACACGTCAAGCCTTTCTGACGGGCTCGGCCCTAAGTTATCTCTCATATACGAAAACAGTTGCGCCCAATAATCCAAGGACGCGCAATAGAGATTTGAATGAAAGCATTTTCTTCTGTTTATCAGATCCTACGTCTGCTGGAACGAAATTCCGATTTTACAAACTTATATTTATGAATCTTTAGTTTTCCGAAATGTGAAAGATAGAGGGAGGGATAATGGATTAGAGAGATAAAGGGATAGAGGGATATAGCGATGGAGTGTATGTGTACTTTTGCTGCGATTTCCACCGAGACATATTGTAACTTGAGTTAGCAATCGGCTCGAGAAAGCTCAGCTGGCAGAGCACTTCACTAACGGGATAGTAGCCCTTGGTTCGAGCCCTTACGTCAAAGGCATTGTTAAGCTGGAAATAGTTCATCGCATGTGTTGCACTTCATCCCCGATTCACCCGCAAAACGCATCCTGAAAGGGCCTGAAGGGCCTCAGAGCTTTTCAACGCTGTAGCAGTAACTCACCTCTCATTGGCTGTAGCCATGACAATTGAAATAATGGCCACTTGACCTTGGCGTTGAAACATTCGAATTATTTATATTACAAAACATCTGATGACCGATCCCATACGCAAATAAAACACTTTAATATTAGGTCATTATATATACAATCACACAAAATGTAGCCATTTTAAGATAGGGCTGAAAGCATATTTTAGGAATCACATTTAACTGATCCAACTCCCTGTCTGGATTCACGGAGCAGGGTTATCATTACCACGCGGACAAGTTTGTCACTACCATGGACGGTGATAACCAGCACAAAGATTTACTGAACATTGAGTCTGATTGACTGAAAAAATATATAACCTTGATTTTAGTCCCAACATTTATTAGCCCCATTCGCCCAGAAGAGAATGAACGAAATGAATTTTATGTTGCGATTTGATGTTTACGTTTACATATAACATTCACTCACGAATAAACCAGTTGCAGATCAGCTCCTCTGTGACAAAATAATCTTGGTACATCCCAACACCCTGGACTACACTCCATTTCACGTTAAGAAGGGGAGTGGATTTGCAGCTTCCTAGAGGACCCACTGCTGATGGAAATAAGTTACAAGTCGCAAAACTGCTCAGAGCCTTTAGTTCGGCTCAAGACTTTTTAGTAAGTTTTGAAACTCTTAGCTCGTGCCTAGCAGCAGTGGGTCCTCGAGGGAGATGCAAATCCACTCTCCTTCTTAACGTGAAATGGAGTTTCAAACGCATCGCATCGCATCGCATCGCATCGCATCGCATCGCATCGCATCGCATCGCATCGCATCGCATCGCATCGCATCGCAAATCGACGTGCCAATGATTTATCCGCGAGTAGTGCACACGACGGGGCATGGGGCAGCCAATCAAGAAGCTGCACGTGACGATGAGTGATGAGCCCACGCTGCCAATCTCAGCTTGTGGTGCCCGCCGCCCGGCGACGCCCTATAGTGCTGACTGCTGACGCGGAAGAGATTGCCGCACGCGGCTGTCTCGCCAGTCCTGTGCGTGGTTGAACCATGATGGAACACGTGGAGGCCGTGTGCGTGTCGGGAGAATGCGAGGGAGGTTCGAAATGATGTTTTCGCGATTACTTTATAGGGTGTAACTGTTTGTAACTGTTTGTAACTGCACGATGTTTGCAGATTGCTTTGGGCTGTCGTGGGTGTGTTTAGTGCGCATGTGCGGGGAAGAGTGTTGGCGATGGTGGAAATCATGAAGTTTTGATGATGATTTGTTTTTGTCGGGTATAGCTTTGATGCAATCTTCTGAGATGTAACTAGCTTGAAGTGCTTGAAGATATTACAATTGGTTTTGGGATGAGTTGGCTTCCGAGTTGATTTCATAGCACAGAGTTGAGAGTGTTCCCGACAGGTATCCCCATGTTGCAGAGTTGCGATGAGAGCGCTAATAACGCGCGATCGTAACAACAAGATGCGGAACTATAGACTAATATCGGCAAATGGCGCGGGCCATTTTAAGAACAGCCTCTAACATGGGCCTGGAACATCTTGAGTACTTAATTCATCTTTGATACTACATACTTGTTTGCACATTACAATAATCAGCGTTATGCTCGAAATGCTTTGGACTGCATATATAAGCTAATGTGTAGAGATGTAAAGTAAAGATGCAATGCTCCAGTATTTTCGATCTAAATAAGTTACTGCATTTGACCCCGTGGTTAACACTGTGACATATTCACAAGTTACCCCGTTCTGTTTGATGGCAAATCAACCCCAAGCGTTGTCATCTAAACCACTGAAGCATATCTTCCGGAAACGACCCATCCACGAGTCAATGGCGTTCAATATCCCAGATTGCAAATCCGCGTTCTTCACAAATTTAAACTAATCAACTCCACAGCGAACAACCCCCTCGAAAAGAAAAGCCCCCATCAGCAACACGCATCAAGATATCGGGACAAAACTCATCCATCCTCTCCCTAGCTTCCTCTGGGCACTCTCCATCAACTGCAGCCTCCGGAGCGACCTCTTCCCATCCACCGCGAGGACGACGTCGACGACGGTGCATTCGGAGGACGACGACGTGCAGCCGCGCGGCATCTGCTCTCGCGCGCCGTGGAAATTAAGTAAACTCTGGGGTTTCGGCGCTCGACGTTCGGCGCTCGACGCGGACTCGGGGGTTCTAAACCTGTTAGCCGCGCATTGAGAGGCTCCTGACCGTGAACTCGGCGCGAGCTCGGATTTCACGCCGGATTGGAGCGCAATGGAGGCAGCGGCCGTGCGCCAATCAACCGTCTGCTGTCATTCACAGCGCTGGCTGCCCGCGCTGCGCCCGGCCGCTCGGCGCGGTGCGGGGCTGACAATCAAAATACACCCTCTCTATATATTACACTCTTTTTAAACCATATCGAACGTATGCGTCTATAGCAGCTTCCCTTCTGCGATGGAAAAAAAAAGTGAGAACTGATTTCCTTTTGTGAGAAACCAGAAAATAATGCAAATGAGTGTGGGGTGGGATATTTTTTTTTCTGCGTGACGGGGAGTTATTTTAGTGAAACCACAATGTATGTTGATTGGAATGAAAACAAGAATGGATGAATAGGTGAACAATTCGCCCTCGCTTCTTTTTTTTGAAATGTTTGAAATTTCTTGCAGGGAATGCGGGATTCTAATTTCTCTATCGCGTGTGTCGTTTGATGAAGCGGAAATGTTATCTCGGGTCTCTGTGGCAATAAGGCACAGCTAGAATCCAACGTGGAACCCGTGCTAACATTACAAAACTTGCCAGAACAGCGTCGATATACTGGAAATATTCAAAACTTCCACGAAATAATAATTGTGAACGACGCCTCATCAAAATATCCGCCCTGATTTGGCTGGGTATAGTTATGGCATTATATGAAAATGAAGAATCACGAGGCCTTTTTTATATTTCGCAGTAAAAAAATAATGACCCCAGTGCATTGAAAAGTAGAGTTGGTCACAAATGACATTATTACCAAGAAGATGCAATAAGTCACAATTATGTGCCCTGCAGTACCCCGCATTAGCACATAGCATGGTAACGAGAGCAACCCTTTAACGAGTGACCCTTCCCCGTGCAACCCCCCCCCCCCCCCCAACCCATACAATTGCATAATGTGCCCGTGCAAACATGCGTGCGGCCGATCATTACCAGCCCCGCGCACCGATAACGCAACGCATGATCGGCCAGCATGGTCGAACCGCGGACGGAGCCGCAGGGAATATTCCCGGGGATGCTCCTGAAAGCCAGACCTGCATGCCGGCAACATTAATTTCGAAAATGCTGTCGTCTATTTCTCCGAGAAAAAGTCTGCCATGTAAAGTTATTTAAATTGAATGAGATAGAGATCCTGCCCGTCGTCGTCGTCGTCGTCGTCGTCGTCGTTCGGAGCAAGATGCACCCCATCCCCTGCAGATAGCTTTCCGTGCAGCTTTCTTCGATTCTGTTTTGGGACGTATGGCATATAAAAAGAAATCTAAAGGATCGTCTGCTTCGATAGTTTTTTAAAGGTCTCCGGAGATTATATTTTTCCGTCTTTGGAAATATAGTAACTGGTAAGGTATATAGATATATAGGGAGGGGAGATGTTGGATCATACATAAGAGGAGTCGTGGTTATGGAGGGAGATGCTTTTGGCTTCAGGAGAGCCTTTCATTGGGCGCAGCCTGGCGGAAATAACGGAGGCACAAAGCCAGCCAGCCAGCCACACGGCAAGGAGATCAAGGCAAGGCAAGGCAAGGCAAGGCAAGGCAAGGCAAGGCAAGGCAAGGCAAGGCAAGGCAAGGCAAGGCAAGGCAAGGCAAGGCAAGGCAAGGCAAGGCAAGGCAAGGCAAGGCAAGGCAAGGCAAGGCAAGGCAAGGCAAGGCAAGGCAAGGCAAGGCAAGGCAAGGCAAGGCAAGGCAAGGCAAGGCAAGGCAAGGCAAGGCAAGGCAAGGCAAGGCACAAGGCAAAGCACAAGGCAAGGCACAAGGCAAGGCACAAGGCAAGGCAATGCAACGATTGATATGTATCGACAGATTGGTATCATTGCGATTTATAGAGAGTAGAGAGGCCTAAAATCTCAAATTTGCGTTCAATCGTCTCAATCGGCACTACTAGACCAACAGTGCTTTGGGGGCCACCGTGTTATTGAAGGATAAAAATATAACATAAGTTTCAAATGTGAACAGCTGTTCATCTACGCAAGTACCTAGAGGTACAATATACAGTTTGGTATTGGAATAAGAAAAAGCCTAGATTTGGTACGTGTTAAAAAAACTTTACATCTTCCATTCTTCCGATTCATTGATTTCTTTCGTAACTTAACAGCATCTTTACATGTTCGCGTGTGACAATGGCATGTCTTTTTATGTCATTGTTGATGGAGTGGCTAAAATGTCTTTAGAGCGCAGAAAGCTGCTGTCAGCATCTGCTCCAGAGGAGCTGCTTATTTGGTTTGCGCAATGATACGGAACAGGGCGTAGGTAAACACTGTCATTATACTGCGGCTATTCTAGAGGAATTTCAAACACTGTACACGCAACACCGCTCGGTCCACACTTCGTCCCCCGCGCAAGGTAATGTGTCAGTACCAATGCAGATGTACCGGCGTAGAAAATATCGAGAAATTATCTCTCTCGCGCTTGCGGTAATGTCGCACCGTGGAAAAAACACGCGCCGCGCACAAAGTTATTACTCTAAAGTTGTTTTCACGCTCACACGGTTGGCTCACGGAATGTCCGAAAAGCTTGGTACGCACACTTTTTTTTTTCGCGGCAGGATTTATTTTTTCGAAAGTGTCGGGACGCAGTTAGTCAGTTCGCGGATGAGGAGTTCTGTTCGGTGGGTGCAGCCGTGCCCCGAGCCGACAGGCCATAAACCAGCGTTTTCTCGTGGCGTAATCTACGAGCGCTGCCGGCGGCGCTGGCGGCGTTGGCCGGCCAGAGCCGCTTTTTCTCGGCGCTCGCTCGGCGAAATGTGTCGAGGACGAGTGATTGATTCGTTGGCCCGGACGTTAAGCAGTGGTTGACAAGCGACCAACTCTTTGGATGTGAACGAGCGTCAGGGCGTCATAGAGACAAATGTGCCGGATTGTTTGTATAGCACTTAAATCACTGTTATGTGCAAGCCACTAAAGTTAAATTCTATTCCATAGGCTCAGATTATATGTCACTATAGCCCTTATGTGCTGTAATTTAGTTATTATTTAGTTGTTATTTAGATGTTATTTGTTACTGCGCTGGACCTGGCTGGTTCCATTCGAAATCATTTTCCGATTACATGTGGAAATTTGGAAATAGCCGTTGCAAAGAAAGCTCATATTTGTCTGTCACAATCCCAGTCAAATGTGAATGTCAGAGGCAAATATTATGGCCTTTGTTGTTGCAGTCCTTTTAGTCGTAGAAGCGTGTACGTGCTCTTTCAGGTGGAGGTGCCAAGTTTGGATTGCTCTGCGGGCTGCGTTCAGGTGTACCACTTGTATTCTATGAAAAACGGCCATGCAAGTGATGGGTATTCATTTCACGAGTGGACTTAACCTTTCAAAGAGACTTATTTATCAATATGTTTAGGTCCTACATCAACTTATTCTGGGCTTACTCACTGAATACAAGCACTTCTAGTGTTTATATTTTCGAATAAAGTTATAGCCTTTTGTCAACTCGAAATGTTACCCACAATATTTTCGTTAAAAAAACTCGTCTGTATATGAGCCCTTCGTGTAAAGAGAAGCTGTATATTTTGGTGGAGGTGCCGAGTTGAGATTGCTCTGCGGGGTGCATTCGGGGGCTCGTGCTGAAATTGTCTTAATCTTGAGTGATTCACTCTTTTGGAGTGATTTTGAAACCTTACGAAGCATTTTTGCAGAAACTCTCGGCCATCCTGGTGAGGAAATGGCAAGGGCTTGCGACAGGGTTGGTGCTGCCATCCCGCGGCAGATTCATGCAGCTCAAGGGGTGGCCACCCCTTAGTGTTGCGTTGAGTGCTGCCCTCTCTGCTGGATTCCCTCAAATACTTTGTAGGGTCTGAATGAAGCTCTGTTTTCAAAAGACTGGAAATCAATAACCAATTGTCTGATGACAAAGCTTCTCTGTTATGATTTTGGTACGCTAAAGTCTCTTTAGCTGCAGTACAATGTGCAATGGAAAATAAATAAAATAAACAAATAAATAAACGTTATGGCTAGACCAAAGACGAATAAGTTATTCATATCAGTTTCTTTTTTAAACGCTTTTTCAAAGAAAAAAAACCTTTCGAACATTCAATGTAAGTTTCAATATAGTTTAGACATTTTGAGAATGTACTCTTATTGTATTATTATTATTATTATTATTATTATTATTATTATTATTATTATTATTATTATTATTATTATTAGGTATATTGATTACAATTTGCAAATTGCTGATTTTTTCCAGCTTAACTCCGTTACGGGATCATATCTGAGTTCTGACAAATAAGTTTGTCACGGCAGTTTTACACTGTCATAGTAAAAAAGTTTTTTGTGTCTTATATAATAAGTTATTTAATGTAAGAAGGACAAAGCTTCCATCCATCTCTTACTGGTCTAAGCATTTATCCTGATAGTTCCCGGAAAGCAAAATTTTGAACATTTGTTTGTACATTTGACTTAATATTATTGTTTGTAACGTTACAAACAATACAATATGAGCGTAGGATGTAGCAGGGGTGGATTTAACTGTAAGCCACCCCCTCCCTCTCAAAGAGTATGTCGGAGGCCCCTGCGCTTGCGCCTGGGGCCTCGGAGCCTGGGGCCTTGCAAGTGGGACTCCCATAGATGTGTCTCTTGTATTTTGATTTGACTGATTTGATGTTTTCAAAGATGTGGGCCCTTTCCTATCACGATTGCTTTTTACTTATAGCTTTTCAACGTCTTTCTCTACCTCGCCTCTCTCCACTCGATTGCTTCCTCTGGTAACATCGGCTCGCACTTATAATGGTCGCGAATGTTTTTGCTATATTCATTTATGTATTTGAAATGAGTGGCAAATTGGGGTGCATTATGAGTGTTGGACCTGATGTATAATTTTCAAATTGACCGTTCGTAGTAACGGCACCCCCTCACTTCGGCCTGACCCCCCTACTGGGGGGGGGGGGGGGGGCAGGCCGGTTTCCTCCCCCCGGGGGCACGTAATTGGATCGTGCCCGTGATTGAAGTTTTTACGTAACTTTCTATTTAATATGATGGGAAATTTGAAACTAGGATTCCCTATTCTGATTATCATGGTTGATTTGGCCCAAATTTAAATTAGCATGTCTTAACATGCAGCAATTGCTGGATTGGGACAAAATATTGGGCTATAGAAACTTTAGAAACCGTAAAATTGGCTATGTTGTCGTTGGTGGTAAAATTACTGAATTACATCTTTATTCATAGGCATTAAAAGTATTTTCTGAACTGCTGGCTTTATTTATATAGCAACGCCTATTAACAATGACGGCCCTGGTTTTTTAACAATACCGCAAAAAATGTGTCAGTGAACTAACGAGTCAGACAACAATTTTGTACGGGAACCTTCTTGAATAATAAATCAATCATAAAATTTGCAGTTTGATCAGCCCATTCTCAAGCCCCTAATTGACCGCAAACGCGGAGATTTGCTCCAATGAAAACCTTGAACTCAAACATTTTTTGAGGCTGCGCCCCAAACCCCTCCGATTTTTATGAATGCTTGCCCCCCCCCCCCCCCCCCCCCCCCAAATATTTCCTACGCCCCTGGATCTACTTACTTGTTATTTGCTTAGCAACGTCCAATCAGAGCCTTCAATTTTCTTGCTAATGGTCCGTTAGTATCTTAACGTTCCACGGAAAAACCGGCACTAAATCTTATGTTTCCCAAACGTAAGAAAATTCAACTAGTCGAATATTGAAATGATCTAAAAATTGTTTCAAGTCTCCCGGGTCTTCTGTGCGCACAGTGGCGACGCAGACCGACCGAAGCTTGCTGCGTCGAGATGCGTCGAGCTTCCCCTCCCACGACACAGATGGCAGACGCGTCTCAGCATCCGAGGTCCAGCGCTCACCGAGGTAGAAAAGGTCTCCACTTGATCTGTGTTGAGTCCGAGCACCGCCGCTAGGTGGAGCGGAGTGCCAAGCTTTTCTTTCAATGTGATTGAATAGGGGTTTTAATTGTTGAGTCAATTTTTTTATTTGACTCGGGCTTATTTGCGGCGTAATTAAATTACAAAGAGTCTTGTTAGGCTGCATGATGGTAATCCGTCCCTACATACCGTGGGACATTTTCTATTTACCTATGATCTGATTGTGAAGCATCGTTTATTTTCCATTATCCGGAGAAAAGAGGGAGCCCTGCCTTATATCTCTTACGCTTGAAATCTTTAATTCGTTTTTCAATCTTCATCAATAGCAGAAAATATAGTGAACTATACCACAAAATCTGCTTTGTATTTATGTAGTATTACACGTGTACACCTATACATATACCGTGGGCAAGGTCATCTCATTCTGCGAAACATTATTTTTCATGTTCAAATATGTTTGTTTTTTTTGTAAACAAAAGTTACTAATTTCTATACACCCGTGCTTTGACAGTGCAGAGAAAGTCCCCTCCCTCTACTTTATTGAATAAATACAATGGCCCAAATTCGCTTCGTCCCGAATCCTGAATTCCAACTCCTGATTGCTGATTACAGCGAGCTGAGACGAGCTAAACCAACAATGGATTGCAGTGGCGTACGCGTCCGCATGTGGAATAATTGGCCGACAAGGGGGTGTAGGTACAGCTGCTTTGATGTGAAACACAAGGACGTGGAGGGATGCCGTGCAAACAATGTTCCCATTACAATTATTGCTGATGATAATACAACGCGCGGGTTTGTTAGATATCGTTTGTGTGATACCTCCAGCTATCCACGCAGCGTAAACACAGGGATCCATTATAATTACTAGCTTTTCGCTAATTGGCTGACTGTTTATAAAATGTAGACTGCGCTCGAATGTTTCCTATCAATCCTATGGCAAGGCCAACAATTGGACTTTGTGTTGTGTGCCATATTACGTTTTGATGGTGAGTAATTGTGTAATTGATGAGATACAAAGGACTTTATGTATTACGATTGCTTGTTTTTGTGCGTTGTTTGTATAACGAAATCACACAACACACCATGTGCAAGCATATAGCACAGGATAAAGGGTAGGATATATATTTTTACCATCCGTGTTTTTATATATTATGATATTTTACCTATGAGTCTGAATTATGTTTGGTGTTTATAACGTGTTTATATAATCTGTTAGTATTTTGGGATGTTACCCAACGCGTTTCATAGCCCAGACAATGAGAAAATTGAAATAAAAGCCACCATTGGGCAAAAGGCACTGATTTTCGATGCACTTTGTTATATGTTTAGATATACACCTAATTCGTATCGCCGTTTTTCAAGATTGATTTTCTGGGATGGTTACCATACCACCGAGCACGACCGCCTCCTTGCCAGCGCCTGAAAATCGGATGAAGTCGTTTTATTGTATGTACTTATGTAGTATATATAGTATATGTATAATAAGGGAGAGGATCAGAACCATGGTTAGATGGTGGGATATGTTGTTCGGTCATTCAAAAGAACAGAGCAAACAGAGCAGTACCGGACAACATACCACTATAATATGTTATATGTTTTTGTATTTATTTCATGTTTTAGTTTAAGTTTATGTGTATGATATGTATTTAATATTTATGTTACGTTGTGTATTCATATGTAGGATCTGTAAAATTGTCATGGAAGCTTGATTCTTTACACGGGGTACAGATCTTGATCCATAAAGCTATATAACATGGAAGCATCGGATCGCATTGAAATGTGATTTTGATGGGCATGTGTGTTCGTCGTCAAACGGTCAAAATATTCTGGAACGCAAGGATATTGTAAAAAATCGAGATTTTATCCGTCCCCCATGACAATGGCACTCAAAATCAATAGGAGTTTGGTGTTTTCACAAACGAAACAACGTGCAAATTTCGAAACATTTTGTTGAATCGCTTGTCATCAGTCGCAAACTACAATTGCGTGGCTGAAGGAGATCAGACCATGCCGGGTTGACATGGATCGAGGAATGGCCCCCTAGTTACCGAACGGCGGATGGAGCTAAAATCGACTCGCTCATCTTTCAACACGACACTGTTCAGAATAGAGTTTTACATAAAAATAAAAAAATCCGACTTTCCAGCAAGTCAGATTAACAGACAGAATAAAAACTCATTTTAAAGAATGGTCCAAACTTCAAACTGAACATCCCAGTGAATCCCAGTGAATGCAGGAGCCTACCTCAGCCTATCTCAGCCTACCACATCCTTCCTTCCTCGCATTCCTACCACAATTTAGTTCCGCCAGCTAGCCAGACCCAGGGATTGGCCGCCTCCCACGCCATCCCCCCACCCCATTGGCTCGATTGCCAACCTATTGTTGTCTCCGGCGCGGCGCGTTTGCCCAGTGCACGGCGCCGACACAATAGGTCGACGCCGTTGTGTTATCAAGCTATTGTGTGGCGCGCACGCCGCCGCCGCTCTCGGCTATTGTCAGCCGGGCCAATGGGCGGCGCGCGGGGGCGGGCCCACGTGCCACCCCCGCTTGTCTGTCGGGGAACAATCGCCGCGCGGAGGCGACGGCGGAGGCGGAAGAACGGCCTGGCGGTCGACGGACCGTGGCGCCGAGCGGACGCGTTCGACTCGCTCTGCTGGGCAGCGGGCTTCGGCGGGGCGAGAGTGGCGAGGCGTGCTGGCGGGGATGGAGGCGTCGGGACCAGAGGACGGCGATGACGAGCCCCGTCTTAAGGGCGGTGGAGGAAATGCCCGGTGGGTTGCAGGGACCAGTGTTTCCTGGTGCGTTTTTAAGAGATTCCGTGGGAAATGAATGACACGGTGTTTTATGCAATGTTTTTGTACAGTTTTTTGTTGTCTCAAAGGGCAGGTAAAGCAGCGAAGGGACTCCAACTCGCGACATCTTAGATTGGGATAGGTACAAATAGAATTTGCTGGACATAAAAAGAACTGACAGATTGGAATCTAATGTTTAAAAAATGAACGGTCTTTTCTTCCACCCTGGAACCTTCAATATTCAGCATACCGAGCTATAGGCATTGTGTTTTTGACAACAGGGTATTAGGCATTTGGGTATTGTGTATTTTGGGTGTATTGGGTATTGGGCATTGGACATTAGGCATTAGCAAAGCCATGCTGCGATACAGCGGAACACTCAGAGAGGCTGCAAGAAGACTCTCCCGGGGGTATATACGTGGTCGTCATTGACAGCGCTGTTGTGTTTGGCAGGCGACGCCACATCGGTGCAAGCGTCGCCCGGCGTCGTCGGCGTCGCCCGCGCCCGACGGAATTAGATTGTTAGGACGCCGCGCGGTGCAGCGTCAACGAATCGGGCGGTTCCATTGCCGGAGAGGGATTCCTTGTCTTTCGCGGGCTCCGATTTGGGAGAGATAATTGACGGGCCATGCAAACTATATATGATTATATATCGACGAATTCTTTATGATGCTTCGCAGAATTCCCATGCTTTTAATTACGAGTATTTAGCCGAGTATTTAGTTACGAGTATTTGGTAATTTAAGGCACGACTCTATTTTTATTGTGTTATCTGTTGTCAGTGTCTGCACTTGTCTTTACATTTCATGCGAAAATGATAAACATTTTTTTATAAACTGTAACTGCAAATGCTGACACACCTCTAAATCCCAATAATTATTCACTCTTGGTTGTCAATAATCACAGGCTGGTCTGTGGGTATGTTACGTAGTAGTGCCGCAGCATAGATATAAGTATTATATTCATAGGAATGGAAGAAAATATGACTTGGTGTAATTTCTTAATTTCCTTTTAAGTACAAACAGGCACATTTTCTTGTACACACTCATGATTTCCACGGAGTAATGACTTCCACCATTAATGTCAAATAATTATGTGTCTGCTAAGGTGCTTGTTACACGAATGCAAAGCACATCGGGAGCTATGGGACCCTTTTCGCTTGGCAATCTTTGGCGACAAAGTGCAGAGTCCAGCTACCGCACGCTCTTGTGCAGAGTCCAGCTACCGCACGCTCTTGTGCAGAGTCCAGCTACCGCACGCTCTTGTGCAGAGTCCAGAGACCGCACGCTCTTGTGCAGTGTCCAGCGACCGCACGCTCTTGTGCAGAGTACAGCGACCGCACGCTCTTGTGCAGAGTCCAGCTACCGCACGCTCTTGTGCAGTGTCCAGCGACCGCACGCTCTTGTGCAGAGTCCAGCGACCGCACGCTCTTGTGCAGAGTCCAGCTACCGCACGCTCTTGTGCAGAGTCCAGCGACCGCACACTCTTGTGCAGAGTACAGCGACCGTACGCTCTTGTGCAGTGTCCAGAGACCGCACGCTCTTGAGCAGAGTACAGCGACCGCACGCTCTTGTGCAGAGTCCAGCTACCGCACGCTCTTGTGCAGAGTCCAGCGACCGCACACTCTTGTGCAGAGTACAGCGACCGCACGCTCTTGTGCAGAGTCCAGCTACCGCACGCTCTTGTGCAGAGTACAGCTACCGCACGCTCTTGTGCAGAGTACAGCTACCGCACGCTCTTGTGCAGAGTCCAGCGACCGCACGGTCTTTCAGCGCCGAAAAGAAGATGCGCCCTGGCCCTCGTATCGGTTCGCACGAAACCCGCTGCAGCCAGCCCGAGAGAACGGCCTGCCCCCCCCCCCCCCCCCCCATTTAAATGCCATCCACCGACGAATATAATTATTTTAATGGGTCCACTCGACAGCATAACTGTCGCAATTTTCTGACAAGGTTTCGTCAACGCACAAAGACCCAAGCTGTGCAAATTATGCAAATCATAAACGCGAGTTTAACGATATTCAATACAGGGAGCGAGTGAAAGAGATAGAGAGTCTGTGAAAAAAACACACACATACATTTTACATTTCTGCAGCATGAGCCCGCCTCGCCTGCCGCTTCTCATCTCCTGCACGCAGTTGATTAGCATACGAAATTCATCTTCTTTACGCATCACAACCGATCTAAATAATGATGGACATTGATAGCCTGCCTCCTATATATACATACCGGATCTTTTACACTTCCATAAGCCTGTAATTACGACAGCTCTGGCGTCCCTTAAGCTCCCCCATGGGCGAGCCGTCTTGATAATGTTGCAGACATTCGAGCTGAAAGAATAATGGAAATTATCTCACAATGAATGCAAGCGGCCCGTGATTTATAGCGCAGTTCGTGAGTAGGAATAATGCGGCGCGGTGCTACAATGGTGCTACAATGGTGCTACAATGCCGCGGCCGGCGAGGCCCCCGATGTGCTCAGCTCGCCGAATGGCAGCTCTCAGCTCGTCTTATACGTTGTCACACCGCGGCTCGCAGATGACTTTTCTGCTTTACAACGCCGCTTAATAAATGCTACTATTGTGTCACAGGTTTTATTACGGCAGAAGGATTATAGTGTGTCTTGAGCCGGGTCGAAAGGCTTCTGATATCTTAGGTGCATAAGGGAGAACGCGGTGACGTAATGTTCACCCCATTTGGTGGCCCGCTGTCGATGTATATTATAATATGTGAATTGCCATTGAGAGTGACTTTAATTCCTGCGATTAATTCTTGGTGTACAATTTTTGGAGTAGTTTTTTTGAATGTGGGTCAAAGCAGTGAGCAAGGTCAAACAAGGTCATTCGTTCACACGGCGATGAGCAGCGAGAAATGTGTTTTGTCGATCAATAGATTGATCTCTCGCTGGTCGCAGCATCTTTCGAGCTAATAGGCTCGTAAAAGAATAGGCTGCACGTAAAATCGAGCCGGGATTGTTTCCGAGCGGTCGGAACCTGTTGAATGGGTTTCGTTAAACCAGTTTACCATGTGAATAATCAGCGCAGTCGAATCTCTCGCTGCTGCTGCTGCTGCCGCTGACGTCCATAGTTGCCCACACCCAATGAAAAAAACACGACATCTCTCCAGATAATTGCCAAGAAAAAACAATAGTCAGCCCGCCTCATTTGCTACTTCATTTTGATTCATTGATTTCTTCATTTGAGACGTGTGGGTTAATCTCGGCGCCCTTTGACAATAATCGCGTCTGCCATTTTGTCGACGGTTATAAATTTCAGACGGGGCTGTGCACGTCTTTAAAAAAATAGCCTCCAACAAAACACAAATTGATTTAATTGTTTTAATTGTTTATTTCTTACGTTCCATGTACATTTTCACTCTATATCTGCCTATTACAATCATACATACACACATAGTAAAATAATAATAATAATATATAATAATCACAATTGCAGGCTTTGGAAATTGTCATGTTACTCTACCCATATTTTTGTGATAATACTAATTAAAATCTCGAGCACAAGGATAATAATTCCTTCACTTACAGTCATATGTTAAAAATTCATCGATCGTATAGAAAGTAGAAACTATCCAATAGTAAAAAGCCATTAAGTTGTCTTTGAAACGAATTTCTATTTGGTGTCATTTTCGGTGTCATTATTCGCAGATTATAACAGATTATAATATCCACTCTCGTATATACACATAATATATAGTATATATAAAAACAATAACACGTTCTGCCTTTTTTAGTGCGTGGCTCATTACTGCAATGCAATATTCCAGCGAATAAACATTCAATTATGACAGCTATAAATGACCTCTGATTGGCTTTACGAGTCTATTACCGGCGTCCAGCCGTTGCCGCCGTCGAAGAGGTAAATCGCCCTGCCCCGCGACGGTCTCATTACTCGGCATCAGCCGTCGCCGTTGAACACATTTTACAACTGGCATCGGCAATTACTCGGGGTCTTCTAGCGCCTTCTCGGCCATTGTCATAGCGCAATGGGAATAGGCGTAATCAATATTAAAGGATTAAAAACTCATGTATAATAAAAATAAAATAGTTTAGAAAAAAAACGCATTAACTTATTGGAATATATTAGACTGGCTTAAAGTCTGTAATGTGTTAAACTCGATTTTCTTCTGAGATGAACTGCGCCTGTATATATAAGAACAACCTGCTTGTTGTTTCCAGTCCGTCGCGCCTGGTTCACGCTTGCCGCTTTGCATGCGTTTCCTAACTGCGGGTTTCAAATTCAAACTGTGTTTCCCTGCACGACTAGCGCAGGGCGCGCGAACGTGGCCGGCGCTCGTTTTGCGAACAATGCAATAACTTGTACTTGGCACGCACACTCGGGCTTTATATAATAAGGCATGCACACACGTGAAACAAGATGGTGGTACACGTAGGCCAGCCAGCCAGCTATATGTAGCCAGGGTGCACAGGTATACTCACGCATTAATCAAACTCCACGTAGTTTATTGGCGGATAGCGATTACCACTTCGATGCGGCCGCTGCGATCTCTCGAGCGGTTTTCACGAGGTTCGCGCAGAGACAGTATCAAAAATCAATCGCGCTGCTGGAAGGGGGATATATATACACCGCTCACATATATACATAATATGTATATATATGAGAGGTCGGGTTGAAAATAGACAGACTGGAGTCTTTTCTGCGGCTCGCCGATTTTCTTTTTGCGTCCGAGTTAGTCTAGACATCGACAAAAGGTAATTACAAAATGATCGCTACCTCAGTAGGTGCTGTGAAAATGAAACCCGGCACCTCCGTCGTCGTCGTCGTCGTCGTCGCCGGCGCGTTTTTCTGCCCAGCTGTGTAGCTCCTCGGTCGATTTGATGTGATTGTGGTCGCGACTGAATGCTCGCTGAATTGAATTAATTAATTTCTGTGTGACATCGTATTCCACGCGTATCCAATTAAACAGTGAAAAAGTCGACGCTTAATCGTGTGTGACTCTCCTCAAGCATTCTGACGCCCTGGAAAATAAAGAGTCGGCTGAGTCAATGTCGTCCACACGTGACTAAGTGCAGCGATTGCGACAGACAAAAGCTTTTGTTCGCAATGAGAGTGATCGAGATGCTTTCCTTAACGGCGACGTCTGTTTGGACACGTGAGAAAAATGAAGTCAGTCTGCGGGGAATCTTTTTAATTGATGCGCTGCCATTCTTAATCCGACACATTGTGTTCAAGAGTCGCGGTCGCACGTATTTAGCGATGGCCGGTGTGCGCAAGAGCGCTCCAGCTGAGCGCGGTGTCAGGCTTTTGACTTTTTCTGACTGCTTCACTCGGAATTATTCAAAGTGAATCTCGGGAACCGCTTTTTTTTTGTTCGTTGTGTGGCATATTATACGTGTAGGTAGGTGAAGCAATGATTATGTTTGGTTTTAAACATTCTGTTACCGTTGGGTTCTTGGGCAGTTAAATCTATGTTTACTCGGGTCATTAAAAAAAATCACTTTGTGGTCAGCCTACTCATCAAGCAATTTCTTCTATTCTTTCGACAGCCACCCATGCCATAGTTAAAGGATTGGTCTGAAAACCAGCTTTGGGGATACTTATGTAAGGTATATATATATATATAACGAATATATATACGTCAATTGGGATACCTCTGAACGATGCGCCTGAAAGCAGAACAAGTATACGCTCCATTATAGTCGATACTCTGTATACGCTATCTCAGTCATGGAATGGAGCATGCTTGATTGCTATATAAAACTGCAATAGAGCTGCGTTTATCATGAATAGCTGTTGCAGTCGCATGTGCATCATACAAATGCGCATGCACCGTTAATACGCCATTGAAGAAATGCAAGCGACTCGTTCATCTTTTACAAAGGAAATACTAGAATTTTTTCGATTTAATAAACACAATGCACAATCGTCCTGACGAATGTCTTTGCCTTTTGTAATTGAAATGCAGTTCGAGTAGAATAATAGGTACATTATTATTTGTTATTTCCGATCTTTGAAAACAAGATTCTTCTTATATATAATGCTATTCAGTATTATTATTCTCGAAACAAGACGCTTTCTTTGGCTCGGCTGGCATAGAATAGATGCATAATAATTATTCTTGGCTACATTTCAAGAGTGCCTGCACAATTTACCTGCATTCGCGAATTTTACATGCTTCTTTAGTGCTGTAGACGGTCGCTAATTAACACTAACTTAGCAACTAATCACTTAACTTAAGATGACGTAATTCGTCTCTGATAAATCGTACCAATATAACATGTACGTTGTAACACTTTTTCCCCATTGATGACCTAACCTCTGCGTTATTGTCGTGGAGTCCATGTGGGCACTGTACCTCACCGAAATGACGATCAGTAATTATTATTTTTGGAATAACAAATATTTAAAATCCCAAGAACCCAAGAACTAATGCCCGGTTTTACCAAGCTTTTGAACTCCTTGTTGAGATCCCAACTAGTTAAGTTACAACTGGATCCAGCCAATCAGGGGCAGCAAATTCAGCTCTAACTCCTAGTTGGGATCTTGACTAGGAGTTGAAATATTTGATAAAACCGGGCATTAGAAGATCCCAAGAGATCCTAAGAACTGAAGCAAGCACCATGCAAAAGGCGATGCCAACTCGTTCGTGCACCCCTACGCAGACCAGGGCGAGATTTTGAAACCACCCCCGGTAGGTTTCCCTGCCCGTCGCTCGACGTGGACCCTCGAAGGGCAAGACGAGGCCGGTCACTCTGCACCCGTCGAGTGCGCGGTGCGATCGATGCACTAAGTGACCGTCCTGTGGTCGGATGGACCCGTATACCGACACTCGGGTGTGGTCGAGGTGCGGTGCGAGACACAAGCACTTCACGCACCGGCCGGCCGGCGCTGACCAGGCAGACAGACGCCTTCAGACCGACGCCTACAGACCGACGCCTTCAAGACAGATGCCTTGAAGACAGACCGACGCCTTCCTTCAGGACAGACAGACGCCTTCAGACCGACGCCTTCAGACCGACGCATTCCTTCAGGACAGACCGACGCCTTCACCGACCGACGCTTCTTTGGCCAGCTGCTAGTCGTTGGGCGCCGGTCGGTGTTTGACAGGCGTCGTTTTTAAGCCCAAGGATTCACCATGCTGCAGGCAATCCCTATTGTTTCAACACTCCTATAAGTCCCTCTTTTCCCCCTTGAGCGATCTGTCCATGTGCCACTGAGCTGGTAAATATGTTAATACACGGTCATGGACTTTTCTTTCTGGATGGTTTGCAAGTAAGAAAACGCAGACTGCGTGAAATGGGATTTTCAATGATACGAATTAGCTTCTCTCGATGCCCATGGCAAATGCAACAACATAATATTCTCCCCAAAACGTAGGGAATAATTTTCGGTATCTGAGATATATTATTAAAGCACGGCAAAATCCAAAATTTGTCAAGAATTTCCAAACAATTTCACTGTGTCGCAATAGCGTAATTTGAAACTGCATGATGCGCCGTCAGCAGAGATCCTCGGAGAGGAAAGTGTGGATTTGGTCGGAAAAATAAACCAAACTGCTGTAAGAAACTAAGAAGAGACCGCTGCATTATGATACGTGACTAAAACTGGCTACCTTTTACTTACAAATAAATACCTTAGTTACTTTTACCATTGCATTTAGAACCCATCGCTTTAAAGAACCCCTCTAGCCAGCAGAAGCTGCACTCTTCTATACCAATTACCGCACACCGGTCAATCAGAAACACATTATCCGCAAGCTTCCCGCGTACATAGCGGTCGCTCTTTTCGGCAACTCCCCAGTCTACTTATATTTGTAATGGAAATTTCTATATAATCACCAAAGAGCCAACTGCACGGGTTCGCCTTTTTTCCCGCAATGTTGTCCCATGTTGAACGAAGTCGACCAGAACACGGTCTCGGTGCACGCCACAGCGAGTGCAAGGTGTTTCTCGGACTTGTCAACTTTTACAAGCGCGACTCACTCGACGTAAATCAAACATCCTCGCTCGCTCGCTCCCATAATCACACATACCGATGTTTCTGCTCGTTTAAAATCCTGTACCGTGTGTTCCTCCTATAAATGCTGGCAAAAAGTAACAAAACAATTTCACCGTAGCGAGCCATCGTCCAGTTAACTATTGTATCAATGACGCTGCGCGTATAGCGTGGGCAATTGCGGGGACTTTTTCCCCGCAGTTCGAGAGCGACAATCCGGGCGCACACGGTGCACATGCGCAAACCAGCCACATCGACAGTGGCGGTGGAAGTGCAGCAAAAAGCCGAGTTATTTAAGCAATAGACTATAGAATTCGATAAATTAGCGGCCGATGGCGTTTCCTTGATGCCACTGACCAGTTTGGACACCATAAATATTGTTTCGTTATACCATGTTGGCTGTACCGAAAGATTATTTATTAGCCGAACCTTGTCTGGGCGACTGTGATTCGACGCAGAATTTTCCACCTGTCTAGATTCACTTTTTCTGCAGCCAGCCACTGCATCTTTATGTTGTTTTTTCAAGCCTCTACAGTCTTTTTTTTCTCTCCGACTCTTTCTCTCTCTCCCTATCTTTAATATAACGAGGAATTCGTCTTGAATTCGGTATATACCTATAAGTATACTCCAATTCCCTGTGGGCCACAAAAGCGACGGGCTCTCGTATACAATGTGTTCACCCAGACGTATTTTATCCACTATAGCATGTAGCCAGCCAGGCCCTTTACCTTGCACAATGTCCGCCCAACACTTCATAGAAAACGCACTCTCTTTTCATCCCCGATTGTCTTTTCTTCGGTAAGGTTTATTCGGTGCGTGTATTTGTATAAATGTCTCGTCTTCCACTTAGGCGCCTTAAAAGGTTCGCATTGTGCGCGGATCGTTGCGTAAGACGCAGCACGCATTGTTTGTGGGGGGGGGGGGGGGGCGCCCTGCCATTGTCGACGACTGATTCTATTACGAATGGATGCGCCAGGGTCGGGCCGGCGACCGGCGCTGGATTTGTCTGCACGGAAACCCCACCCCCCCTGGCTCATCCCGGGCAGCCACGCGCATTGTTATTCTGTCGACATATCGAGACTCTTACGCGAATTGTCAATTTGTCTTCGGTGCCATCCTCTGCGTCGAGGTTGTCACCGGCGGGACTTGCCATCGATTAGCTGCGAGCGTGATTTTAACCCAGTGAACCATCCCTAAGTGTTACGAGTTGTCCCGGGGTTCGTGGCAATGAACCGATGCCCTTCAAGTCATCTTTCGGAAACGACTTGCCTTATAGGTATATTGTGCTCCTGAGTCCTGATAATATACTATGCATAGCCAATCATAGGGGACTATTGTCACGGTCACATGCCTGTCTAATTAAATTAAAAGCCGTTTGACACTCTATGCAAACGACTCCGGGTCTAGGCATTTGAAACTCTGGCGCGCTATCTCTGAGAGAAACACTTTGATTGCAGCGGCATTTCGATGTTATCCTGGCTGGCTCGGTGCTGGCATAAGAATGCCGAGTTATCGCGCTCAAAGTGGTCGTCTATCATCCCTTTCATTGTCTCCGTCCCCCGACTAATGCAGAATATAAATAAAACGCTCTCCATGCGTTCTTTCCGCGACGTCGACATCGCCTATATAGTTGAGATCTCTTGCGGCTCGCATTCTTCGGCCAGCCAGCGTGTTCGCTAACAAAGTGAAACAACAGACAGGTGCTTTGCTCGGCGGATACTCGTGTATATACCGTTTGTGTGAATCCCAACATGTTGGATTCGTACAACAATTACCCAGGACTCGATCGCATCGACGGCCGCACCTGTGTACGCTGAGATGCAATGGTGCACAATGAATGCATTCTGCGCGCTGGTGCATCTGACTTATAGATTGTATTGGCTCGCTATAACTGGCCGCGCATTGTAACTCGGTGTGCCCCAGTTGACAGGTTGACTCTGTTATGATATTATATTGTAATTTATTGTAATGCTGGTCGCACAAACACTTGCGTTTTATTAGGTTTGCATTTTGTATAATTGGCAGGACTGCTTCTTCACTCGTCTTTCATTGTTTGGAATTGCAAATTTGTATAATGGTTTACACGTCACCATCAAATAAATTACACCGTGGTTGCTTTTTACACCCACGTGCGCTGTCAGGTGTTAGAGTCTGGTCTATAAAGAGCATGGCTGCATAATTTTATATAGGAACTGCATTTTCTTAAACTCAATTATGTAACAATTTGAGCACCAGATATGAATTATAGGTATAATTGTTGATTTAAGGACAGTTGCCGAAAAGAAGCAACCGAAAGTTTCGCGTTTTTCGGCAACTACACTGCACATCAATACGGGTTTTAAACGCGAGTATTGACAACCATGGGATATCAATACCTACGTGTATTGACAATCACGAAGTCAATACGGATTTCTAAAGCATGTGTTGACAATCGTACGTCAATACGAATTGCCAATGAAATACCAATATTCAGCAATATTAGAGTTCAGGGCTATCACACTTGATAAAGTAACTAGCATATGTTACGAAACGTCGGGAAACCAGTGAGACCTTTGATTTAGCATTCAAATCCCAGTTTAAAATAGTTTTTTTTCAAAACTAGTGCTAAAAATAGGATATAGTAGACATGATTCTAAGAAATTTGATATGTCAATATGGATTCCAAATGCATGTATTGACAAACATACAGTCTATACGGACTTTTCAAATATCATTAAACTTTTCAAGCCAATCACCGAAAACGTTTAAAACTCAAAGACAGGATATACCTACCTAGTAGCCATGAGTCTAAGAAATTTGATACGTCAATATGGATTGCACATGCAAGTACTGACAAACACACAGTCTATACGGACTTTTCAAATATCATTAAACTTTTCAAACCAATCACCGAAAACGTGTCCAACTCATCAATTGTCACCCCAACGGCGAGGTGCGTTGTTCTGCGCCTGCGCGCGCGCTGAACGACCGTCGTTCGTTCGCACGTCGAAACAGGAGCGCGCCGTTAACGCCTTGTAAGGCGCGTCGTAATTACCGGCCGTTAAAACGTCCCGTGTGTAGCTATTGGCAACCCAGCTAACGAGCGGTTCGGGAGGGAAACGACACTGTTGTTATTTGTTGGACGGTCACATGGCTGCTGACGAGATTGCCGTGTGCAGCTCACTCACGCGGACTCGCGTAGGTGTGCACTAGAGCTGTTAGATTATTTAACGAGGACACTTTTTATTGTTGTTTAAAACTTCTGTCTTGTTTTATTTCCTTTTTTTTTTTTAGTTAATGGGAAACAATCAGAAGTCATGAGGTGTGGCTGTGTTTTTTCCCATCCAGTCCGGTCGCACAACAAAACAGATCGGGCGTTTATAACGATCTCGATTGCGTCGAGTGATCGATCGAGAGGACCGGGACCGAATCGACGCAGACTCGATTGTGCGTTCACAAATCGCGCAGATGATATTCCCTCCGAATGCGCGCGCACCTAAACCGGATGACGCAATCGCGCTGTATAAAGAGTCGTGCGAAAATCATGCGTTTCTTTTGCCTCGATCGCCGAAGAGGTGCATCGTCTATCTCGCCAATAGAACGATGGTCGGCCAATGTTTTGGCGGCGCGCAACCCGCGTCGACTATTTTCCCCTTCGCGCGGGCAAAAACGTCGTCGTCTTGCTGCCCGAAACGCGTTTTCGGGCACCGCGCCGTTCTGCGCCAATTTGGGAGTGCAATTTACGCGCGCGGTTTCGATAAATCAGCCACCATCGACGTGTCGGGTCAAAACGATTAAAGGTTTTGCAAACTTGCCGAGGGTCGACTTATATACGACTCATCAATGCACTGTTCGCCCCGACGTTATTTAGGTAGACCCGTTTGCACGGCCTAACTTGCCCGCCGTGCCTGGGCCGCGGAATTCAATTGCAATTTAAATATTACAGTTAGGACGTCAGGTATTTTTATGTCCCAACTTTTTGAAGATGAGCATCTCGCTAGAAAGATGCTACAGTGTGAACTGCATACGTGATCGAAGACCGAGCAAAAACCACGTGCATAGCGCGCCATGCTTTTAATAGATCATTAATTTCCGAACAAGGCTGTCCAAAAGCTAGCCTAGTGATAGATAGAAGAATTATGCGTATGCATATATAGGTACACACACACACACACGAGCTTGTTTTTCTGCAAGCCATCAAAAGGTCGACGCACGATAACTTGAGTAAAAAAGTAACGTATCTTTTTATTATTATGTACACAAATTAGCCTCCCAAAAATGTTACCCATTCCGGGATTTGAACCCGGGTCCCCAACTTTCGTTAGAGCAACGTTTCGGTTAGAGCACCAGCCGCGAAAGTTGGGGACCCGGGTTCAAATCCCGGAATGGGTAACATTTTTGGGAGGCTAATTTGTGTACATAATAATAAAATGAATAGCCAATTACGAGCTTTCGTAATTTAAATAAGATTAAAAGAGAACGTATCTTTCACTTCTGATTTTTGGACATGTAATTAGTTTATCTGCAAGAGCCAAGCATAAAATTTAGATTTAATGTCGTCGACATTATTTCAGAAGCCGGTAGACCTATTATGGTCTATTAGATGGTTATTAAAGTGTCTAGCTAATTGCCGCATTCGGGGACAGCAGACCGACAGCTTGCGAAAGGTCACCGCCAATAATTCGATCGCCTGGGAGAGCCGCTTTTCATCGATGGTCAAATTTCACCAATCGATGTGTTAATGTCGACGCTGCAGAGATCTTATCTCCAGTCCCGGTCCAGACCCGCCGGCAATGCACCAGCCGTTTGGGCATCAGAGATGCATACGCCATGTGTATACACATCCTCTATGCGCTTGCACGCAGTACATAGGTACACGCCATCCCTAATTTGTACACGTCACTTGAGAGGCGGACTAAAGCTGGCTGGTTTTATCGGTCGATTAAGGTGGTGTACGTGTCGATTTAATACTCGATGGATGAGTTATTGTCGGCTGAAGAGGTCGATATACCGACCGTTGGGTTTTCGAACGTTTTAACGCTGAGGCTGCGACTACTTGTTTTGACCTGTAATGGGTCACGTTGTGGTCGGTCAACAATGCGATTATAGTCTCTGTGTGCTTTATTGTTATTACCGGGTAGTTTCTATAAAATAAATTGTCGATCCGAGCGTGAAGTGGCTATCAAATTATTGACGCTCCGTTCGCTGGCTACCTTTTGCTTTTAGTGGCCGGATCGTAAACGTCCATTCATTACCTGTCTTGGCAATATCAAAATTTTACTGTAAGTACTGTGTGCTCTTTTTTCGCATGCAAAAATACTATATGTTTTTTTCGACGTCTTGACCTGACGAAAGGATTAACCGTGTTTTTTTCGTATTATTACTTTTTAAATACTCACTTTTGCGATGCCCGGAACCGATGTACCATTTAAGTTTAATTAGCCCGATTTTGTTCATTTAAATTGTCCATAACATATTCATAACATGTTTCTGCAAAAGCAAACAAAAAATAAAACTGTTGGCTTTCGAACCTAGTAAAAACTGTAGTATGCGAATTATGATAATATACCACTTGTACATCTACCTTACCAATAGGTTAACTTTCAATATTTCTCGAACACATTGTATTAACCCAATATTTTCCTATCCCCGAGCGCCCCCCCCCCCCCCCCCTCTTGGCATGCACTCCACGTACTCGCCAGGTCGGCGTGATGCACATGTTTCGAATCAATCTCGCTCACTGCAGACCACGTGCTATTGTTAATGCACTCAGAACGTCTCCGAATTCGTTCCATCGCGTCACGTCGAGCCACTAAGAAGACACGACCGACCGAACGCAAAGCGAATCGCGCTCGGAACAAGCACTGTACACGTTACCAATGGTTTTAATCCGCAGCTAAACGGCCAGAATGCCGAAGGGCGTTGCGAGATATTAGTACAAGATCTTAGTAAAATTGATTGATATTAATTCTGTTACTTTTAAACCGATTCGATCAAAATGCTAACGAGACAACAACAAAAATAGCTACGGGTCTCCTAGAACAGCTGTTAGCATGGAGGCTCATAAACAATAACCCAATAAGAATAATAGATGACCACTGACGAGTGAAATATCAATAACATGCATATTGGCATACGGTTTATAGTAATATCTTTCATCCAGGCAGGTGTCTGTTCAAGGGAATCAGAAGACATGGCGATCCTGGCATTCATTTATTAAAAACATCCATTTGGCATCAACAGCTGACATATTACGTGTTTTCATAATATAGTTATCTTGTATAAGAACTCCAGGACGTAACCTACCGTGTGTATGCGATCTTTTCGAAAATGCCCTGATCTTGTCTTTCGATCATATCTCGAAATTCACCACTAATTTAAAAGTCAAAACTCTCGTAAATTCGCAATATATTTCCGCGTGTCCCTAAATGCGGGTAGATGAATGTAAATGTGCGCCTTGCGCTGCCAATTGAGCACGCGCACGAGGGTGGACCGGTGTCGGCCATCTAATTAGCGTGCGACACCGAGCGGGCTGGGAGTGCATCCAGCGACCTTGCTGCCGCGCAGATGAATTATTTGGTCAGCGCGCGGAAAGGCACCACCGTACTATATAGTAATGCTCTCTCACGGGGCGGCGGTGGGGGGGGGGGGGGGGGGCAAAACGAGTAGGGACCGAGAGGGGAAACACCTCCTCCGTGTACACGCTCGACACGAACAGGTTCGGCGAGCCAAGAGTCGCCAACAGGTGCAATCTTCTTACAATCGAACCCAACACTAGCGTCGCCGATCACCCAGAGTAATTCCGTCCATATCGCCGTCACTTGCGCGTGACTTCCCTGTGGCCGGAACGGAGTGTCCGTCGTAAACGCGTCGACGACTGGTCCGCTTTTCCAAACACTATAGGCGTAGCGCCCTCCGAAAGTCGATCGGCGTGTGTGTACATGCGCTGGTGCACGTAGGCGCCCGATCGGGTGACGTCGGCGCTGATGGGTTATTGGCAAAATCAGATGCAAATTTCCAGCGCGAAACCTGTCGAATCATAAACGCGGCATGACCTGCAATTTGTGTCGCAATTAGCTGGGTGGACTTAGATTCACCGTTTGATCGCATGGACATTGGCTGACTGGGCTGCGAGAACTCGGGGGGCGGGCGACCGCTTTTGGTTGCTGCACACGCCCGGGTAATTGATTCGGTTTCTAATCCCATGATCTGAGTCGTGTGACAGGATGCATTCGGTCAAGTGGATTGACTTTATCGGCGCACACGTGTCAACTGCATCATCGCACGAGGGAATTTATATTTAAGTGCCACATATTATGTTCTACTTAATTGGTATACGATTTTACTGCACATTCTATATGCACGTTAACTGTAGTGAAGCTCCCCAAGGAAATGTTATTTTCATGCAACGTTTTGTGAATCTTAATTTTTTGATGATGTATGTGACCGTTGTTTCAGCCACTGCGACTTGTTTTCTTGTTGTCCATGTCGTGTAATACGGCACATGGAAATTCTAGGAAGCCAACATTTTTGTTAATTTGCATAATTTTACATGGGAATATTTAAAGGAGAAATGATTGTGTCATAACTTCTGACTTTTGTGATAAATATTTCAATCATAACAAACGATTAGAAATTAGCAGGAGCTCCAGGCAGCAACACATAGTAGGAGCATCCGTTTTCAAACCCATGTTTGCGACCACACAATGACTTCGTTTACCGAGCAGTTCAAACCGACATGAGTCAAACCGGCACCAGTTCAAATCAGTTTGAAGGTGGTGTTTATCAACTGCCTAGTTCGCAACTGCGAACTCGATTCCATACCGCTTTGGAAGCGAGTTCTGGGGACCTATTCTCGAAAAGTTCCCACGTGATAAGTTATCATTCAGGGTCACGTGACGGACAATCCAGTGATTCGATTTGTTATTGAGACATCACGTGACCAGAATCATAGCTTGTCACGATGATAACATTTCGAGAATAGGTACCCGCTGGCCCCGGAGGTGGCCGCTGTCGTGGTGACGGGGTGAGTTCGAATGTCAAAAATAACTAATAATCATTTAGTTCTTGCTGATTTAATATTGCAGTGACATCATATCAAGTAATTGTATCTCTTTCATCCATAGAGACGAGAAGTTTGACTTGACCAGCGACCCTTCATGCTGTCTTCAACTGTCTGCGAATGTCGAATCGGTTGCCATCGTTTATCAGGCTGCCCGAATTGCGAATCGAAGAGTCCAACTTACTTTGCAAAGCCTACTGGAAGTGAATCGAATTAGTCCTGTTATCAACAATTTCAAACCGAATAGGGCTCATTTCGGTTCGACCAAAGCGGTTTGAACTGCTTGGCAAACGCAGGCCGAGGTCCACGGTTCCCGGTGACGCGGACGCGGTTCTCAAACCTCGCAGGTACCTACCATTCTGGGGCACGTCGTCGCCAATAAATTCCGATTGTTGTCCAATTTGTTTGTGCGCGCGGCGGCGGCCGATTCGCCTGCTGGTGCCGCGGGATCAGCGACGAGCCGCGCTGAGAAACGCACACCACGGTCTGACTCGCCGCGAGAGAGGTCAACCATCTCGCGGGCCACGTTTTAATAACCGCAGCAGCAGCAGCTTTTTGCGCGCGCCGTCCAGCGGGCAGCGACGGTGCCCCAAAAAGTTTCTCCTTTTTTTTATAGCGCCACATTTGCGCACGAATGCGCTAACTCCGTATAGGTACAGATAAACTGCAGGCATTATATGATATACTGCATTAATAAATAATTAACTCAGTTGCATAAAACAGGTGATAAATAGGTACTGCATTCGAGTGCAGTTATACGAATTACCGGTCATGAAAGCCTTTTTTAAAGAAAAAAAGATTCGAAACTTGTTCCTTATTTGCATAACATCTTGATTATTCTGTATTAAGGTGGGAAGAAAATGATTACGCTCCAGATCTTAAACACAATCTTTACCTCCGAAAGTAGCAATTGCTATAATGCACCTGTATTGTTTACACCAATTATCTCGCATGTAAAATAATCCCAATCATCTTTAATTAAACAACAATAATATAAACCCCTGAAGACACGGGATTTAATTGCATTGTCGAGCTATTTGTCTAATTGGCCACTCATTACTCGGCAGAGGCATGCGAGCCGGGCCAATCGAGAGACAACGCGAGATTTTCGACCGCGCGGACACCGGACAGACGATAATACAAACCCATTTTTTGCCGCTGGTCACGACGCCGGGACAGTGTAATTATTTGCATAGCCAGAGCTATTGTGTCGCCTGTAAGTGTCCGATGGCGTGCAGACACCAACGTACCAGCCGAAGATGCTGGATGGACCGCAGCGCTCATGGGTCCACTGCAAAGCGGCACTGCAAGTCGCCGTGTCGAAGATGAGACTGTTTATTCAGAAATGTGGTCATGCATAGTTCATGTCCAGTTTTCCGTTAGAAGCGCGGGTTCATTTATACTATGGGCACCCATTGCGGTGAAAATGCTATTTCTGTGCTCAAAAGCGATATCGATATGTGTATGTGTGTGTGTGTGTTAATAATCGTGTCTTCCCGCAGTCAAAGTCGTTAGAGATTTTAGATAACAACAGGTCTTCGCTAGTCAAGATATCCAATCATGAAAACAACGCTGATTTTTAATAATCAAAGTCAACCCGAATAGGCGAACCAAAAAAAGTTCCCGTAATTTACTGCCATAATAAAACGATATAGATATGAATATCAACAGGAAAAAAAAACTGTCCATGTTACCGTAAAATTGGACGTAAATTTTAATATTTAATGCCTTTCATCTGACCTGAAGCATTGGTTTATTCTTAAAGCGCCCGCGTATTCGCCATATTTTACACAACATGATTGAAAATCATTAAAAAAAAAGATCAATCTGACGTCTTAAGTTCGGGAGTTCGATTATTTTCCAACAGCCATTCACCTCGTCGAGTACCTACGTGTCAAAGAGCTGGCCAAGCGTGCGCAATTGGCAGTCAAGTTTGGATTAAACTCCAGTTACAGCCACACGTACTCTGCGTAACCATCGGTTATTATTGCCCGGCTGTTCGACTCAGTTTTAAAGTTGGACATTTCATTTAGATTCCCTCCGAGCAAATCGCAAATTATACCTCGATATAACAACGTTGTAACGAGGACAGCAATTTCGGCTCGTTTTAATCCGGCCATTTTCGGGAACATGACAGTTCCTACTTTTGCTAAAGACCTGACACTGGTTTTGTCGACCCTGCTTTGTATAATTGGCTATAGATGAAATGCATCTATATATCATGTAAGAGAAATCGGTTAGGAAAAAAATATCCGGTCTTGACAAATGATAGGAAAATCACCCACGTCTGGACCCCTATTCTGTAACTTTTTCCAAGTGAGATGACAGAAAATTATAGTGACAACTCCAAGGTCGCCTATGTTGTCATATGGAACAAATGAAGGTTCTCCTCACTCTCATTGCATTAATCATCTCACATCTGAAAAGTTACAGAATAGGGGTTCTGGGTGGCGATTATGTAACTTTTTAGCGGTCGGTATCTAGGGATAACAATCGGTATCTAGGGGCATATCAATGTTATTTGGTCGAGGTAACAAACGTTATCTTAAACGAAATTTTACATAATCGCCACCCTGGATTGCATTTTTCGGTGTCGAAGAGAGAAGCGAGTTAAATAAAGAATATTTTAGGACACGGGATCAAGGCCGAACTAAATGCATTCATCATAACGGCGGGAGAAAGAAATGAATTTGCACCTAATTTCAATGAGGCACTTAAACCCCTGTCTTGCGCGTAGCTGAGCCTTAGTAGGCGGTGTATTAAAGCGATCCAAGTGACCTCGGCTCGGTGTGATCCACGTGGCCTTTTAGTGATCCACGTGGCCGTGATTTGATCCATGGGGCCTTTTTGTGATCCACGTGGCCTTGTTGTGATCCATGGGGCCGTTTGCCAGGCCAAGCTATAGGTTGTCGTAGCCTTGGGTTGAAAGATTTTCCACCAAAGTGTCAGAAAACCATGTATACTCTCGACCAAATTATTCCACCTGACTTGTAAAAAACGAGACCTAGATCGAGTCCATTGTCCACGGACAATGTAACAAAATACAAAATCCCCTCATTTCTCTTCTTTTACTAATTTTTTGCAGCTGCATGCCTAGAGATTCTAGTTTTTCGCGCGCCAACTAATTTATGCGAGGTTCACATTGCCGTGCACTTGTCCGGTGAATTGGGCCCATTGCCCGCCACCATACCTATGTAAAGGCTAGCGTTCACTGCAGATACTTGTGTGGTACCCGCACGTGACTATTGCCCGGGTACTCTTCGCACACCGCGTTTTATCCGGTCGACAGCCTGGGACCCGTTTCGAGATTGATTGCGGAAAAAACACTTTTTAATTGGCTGTTATTCATTTCCGACATAATATCACTCCCTTTGATAATTATTTCACACTTTTTCCACCCCATAACTGATTAATATATTGCAGCGAAATAAACCGCTTAGATATTATATTGGACAACTTTTTTTGTTGCATTGCCGCGGTTTGCACTCTTATTTATGAATATTATTCTGTTTTCTATTGGTACTTTGAAATTTGAATAAGTATATACTCGACTTTTAAGATTTCATTTGCTTACAAAAAGAACCTTGTTCATAAAACGCAGTTTGATTTATCATAACTTTTTTGGTTGTGTAATAGCCAAAAAGACGCTTCTAAGTAATTTTCCTTTTTTTTCAAAAGATTAGTTCCAAAATTCAACTTGAAATATTTTGACCAACGCTTGAGTTCTAGCCGCTTTACATTTTTTATTGCGATGCTTAAACGGTCATATCTCCTCTCCTGCCAAGGTGTTCTCAGATTAAAGATTTTTACTTTTTATTCGTAATGGCAGAGGCAAAACGTTTTTTTGTTTAAATTTTTTAAGACCGCAAACAACCTTTTTATGGAGCCCTCTATAAGACAACATCGTGGGCTCTGGGAATAGTTTTGCTACAAATTTTTGGTATTGACTTTTGACAGCGATCACTTCCCAATATTAAAATTGGGAATCGATATTAGAAAGATTAGACAAAAAGTTGGACAAAACAAAAGGCATTTGGTGGACTTTAAATAGTTTTAAATTTTAATTGCTTCTGTATTGGTTAAAAAAAGGCAAAATCTTTAATCTGAGCACAACTTGTGTGAAGGTGAGGTCGCGTGTCACTGGGGTTCATAAGTATTGTATTTTATTATAATATTATAGTATTAAGTAAATTTATTGGTACCTACCTAGGTACAAGGTAGTAAGCTGTGGCTACATGTATTGCAGCTGGTTATTTCGGAAGATGAAGAAAATTGTTTATTAGCTCATTCAGACTAAATCAGCGTCGTGTCAGAATCCATTCCGACGAGATGCGTGCAGAAAAACAGGCATTCATATAAAGTATACAGAATATCACTATTGTTGTAACTCTCGGCTCTTTATGTATTTGCGCCAACAATTATACGATTCTCTTGCAGTACAGTTACTGTAGCAGTTTATGTTTATAAATGCAGGCAAAACTCAGAAGCGCCTTCTAAAATGCATCTAATTTATGCTAGATGTCCGTAGATCGTAACATTGCCTAATTTATGAAAGAATGAGAGGACAGAAACGGCGGACATTAAGCTGTATCAGGCTTGCAGATCAGTTTATTGTTCGACTCGCGCAACCTGTATAATTCGCAGTTAAGCGCGGAGTGAGTCCTTATCTTGAGACATTACCGACGATCCTCAGGCCAGATTCACGTCACCCGGTAACGAAGGGAGTTAATCAAGTCCCAGGATTAACGATCAAATCTGACATAACTGAATTTACACTTATGGAATGCCACAATTGTTGAAATGTTACGGGCATTGCATGGCCGAAGACTCTTTTTTCTTGAATATCATATGCCGAGGCGAACATATTTACATAAATTATTGAAATCACTGCAGTTGAACACTTGAAAATCATGTATTTCCGTAACAAATTGCGATTGATATCATATTATAGCAATAAATAGTTAATCCGTAATAATTGAAATGTAGGTTATATATAGTTAGAACCTGCAGTCTTGGCCAACAGAACTTACATAAACGGCCGTTCTGAAATGAGCGCCAAGAATCTCTTGATATTGTTATTATTTACAGTACGATATACGCCTTGTCCCCTTATGTACACACTGCATTCGCTGAAATAAGATCTGCCAAAAGATTAGCTTGTTTCTGATGCACTTTCTATTGTGGTCAGATCTCGATGAAATGGTAAATTGCAAACTTAAATTGGAATATTTAATGATAGAGGTTTGATAAATGATAATTATTGTGTAACCACGCGATCCCATTACTAGATGTGCACAATTGTGCAAACGTTCCTAGGATGCAGTTTAGTGCCAGCAACATCATGTGCATTTACTGGTTCATTATCTTAGTGCACCCAGTCCAGCATATTGTTGTGCGCGAGTTGATAGCATTTGCCGGTAATAACATGCACTTTGTAAACTTCGTAAAATACGTGATTCTATGCCATTCGGCGATGTTTTTGCCATTTTTTTTATGAGGAAATTAATTTTGTAAAATTCTTTGCGCTATTTCATCTGGAAAAAAAACGTAAAATAATTGTTTTGGCCGCCCGGCGCCTCCACCTGTGGCAATACCACTTTTTCTGCAATTTATTTTATAGTTGCCTCATTAATATAGTTGTTAAAAACCCGCTTCATAAAATGAAATTCGGTTCCCATATAATTTGGCTTGCCGATCCCAATCAGTATGTTGGCCAAATCGCGATCTGAAGCCGGAGAGAATAATCTGAACTGCAGCTAAACTGCAATGGCTGAGCTTCATTTGCCATGAGCCTGAGCATCGATTTGTACCTATATTGTTTCGTTGCCAACACTTGGATACATTGTTGAGCAGTGCTGCCTATATGAGCCGTCACAAAACTAGGTCACAATCAATTTTCTTTCATCGATTGTCCATTTATTGGTAAAACTAGATGTCTTATAAAAGCACAACATGTTATTGTCAACGCGCGGCAGCGATTTCTTCACGTTTTGCCTGAAATGCGGACGCCAAGAATATTGTAGGAAAGTGTAATTGTGTCGCCGCTGTAGAAGACAATTTCTAAACCAGTTCTTCCGTGAATTTACCTAAAGAATCTATAATAGCCTAATTAGCGTACAGTGTTCACTGCACGGGATCCTTTCTTAAAGGTGAAACTCTCAATCCGAGTGCAGTGGAAACCTTTTGTTGTAGCTCATTCTCTTGCAAACAGTGCAGCGTTAGGCCGCCTTTCCCGATCGGGAGAGGCAATAATTTCCGATTGCCACTTAACTAGGACATTTCCATAAACTGCCGAGTTGTTGTATTGACAAAATGGGATATATATCGACACACAGCACAGCTAATTGAATAATCAGAAAGCTCTAGCGTGTTATGCCAAGCCTGGTAATCATGACAAACTGCCTTTGGCACACACCCTTGACTAGATTGTAAAGTGCAAAGAAATGATTGGGTTCTATATACAATCAGCGAAATATGATGTTAGTTAAAAACCACCCACAAAGCATTTGTCGACTATAGCTTTGCCCAATTTTCGAATGCACACAATACAAACACGCATGGTATTCTTCGTGAGAAAGGTGTGAACTCGTAAAAGATGAAGCATGAAGAATAAAATTGAAAGGCAGCTTCTTTTTCGGATTTCAGTCTTGATTTTCGATTCTTTATTTAATGATGAGCTATAGATTTGTTATTATATAGTAAGAAAAGTTGAATAGCATTAGATAATATACATTCGCATGCTATATTTGCTACCTGGGATTTGTATTAGAGAGAAATATAGCTATAAACATTTCCGCAAGTCGTCCGAAACTACTGAATCCAAAACATCAATTAGCTATAACTAACTGGAATGACAATAAGCACTTAACCCCTCTTGCCGACCTCGTGAGAGAATTCCCTGGCCGGGAATGTCAACATCTCGCCGTTGACAGCGATGCTGACATTCTGACCGCCTCGCCGCCGTCCATGGCTATTTCGAGCGCATTTCCCAAAGATGAAATCACGTTTACGCGATAAGGTAGTATAACAGAATCGGTTCGCCGACTCTTAATTCATGCATAATAATATCTCGTCGAGTTTCGGTGGAGCCGCATCGGGTCATGGCATGACCGGTCCATCCTCGGTCCATCCTCGGTCCATCCAGCGGTCGGTCGTGCCATGTCGGAGCCCAGCTAACGCCAGGAGTAGGTACCACGTCCTTAGAGACCCACACACACACACACACACACACACACGGAGTCTGCGCAGAGAGCGTTTGCGTTTGCGTGTCCAGCTGAAATAATGAATGCTAGCCACGATCTCCTGTTCCTTCAACCTGTTGTTGTTTGCCAGTTAGAAGTCAGCCTATAATTTTTATTGTCGCGGTTGAAATAGCAGCGCCAGCGTTCACTGTGCGAGTTGCGTTACTTCTATAATAATATAATGTATCGTAAGACGAGAGGAAAGTCGTAGATTAATCCTCATGCAGGCATGCCATGCCATCCGAGTCCGACCAACAAAGTAGTTTGGAATTCCTTGAGACACCTCGTAAATGTTGATTCTTTTGGCTTTCTTTTATTTAATACTCGAGTTCGTTCGTTCGTTCGTTCGTCCATCTCGCTCGCTCGCTCCGCGCGGATCGATTATTAAAAAAAATCTCAAGACGGGTTTTTAGGCATAACCGGTAATTGCTATTGTTACCAGTTTTAAATAAGTTGAACATTTACGAGACGCGAGATTTTACAATGTGAACAGAGTGAAGAGAATCTCGCTCCTTTGGCCTTTTCGTGTCGTGAGATGAGGATGGGCTCGGACCAAACGGATTCCCATAAGGAATTGGTCGTGAAACTTGGTATTTTAGCGGACTGCATGGCAGTCACCCCAAAATACCTTTTGCTCTCTAGTTATAAATAGGTACGAGTATGCGATTCAGTTGAGAAGCAAACATGAATCACATTTTGTGCGAAGTGAAATGTACAGGAGCATTACCGAGATCAAAGCACTGCGTGGACATTGTGTTAAATCGTGATTGAACCTTTTATTGTTGGCGCCGAGACAGGGGCGTTGGAAGCTGCGAGGTTCGGTCGTTACTGTCTTCGTGGCCGTCGACGCGGCGACCTTTAAATTCGGACGCTGTTATTTCGCATTACCGACGCCGGCGCCTCAAATAAAGGACGCCGAGCGCCGACGCTTTGACTCTCATTGGCTCGGCGCTGTAAGAAATAAAATGTGGCCGCATAGACAAATTGCCAAATAATTTATTGTTTCATTAGAAGGCCAGAATCGTATTAAGTGGTTCTTTGTGTTAGAGATTATTGTATTTAATCAACACATCTCACGTGATTGATAATGACAATGCTGCTTACATCATTAAAGCTTATATATACAGTTTTGCTCTAGAAAATAATTGGTCAGACTATATACAGCTCATTTCGAGCCAGCTTTCTTCAAGGAAGGGTCTTGGGTTCAAATCCATGCATGGCCCTCCGTGCTATATTATTTGGAACAAATGCGTGATGCGTGATGCTTCATTTCGAAAAACTATCGGAATTTTTTCTCACGAGTGTCTTCAGTGATATTATGTGTATATATTTAGGTAGGTATATTATATTTCGAACAGGATGGTGAAAAAATGATCACGGATTTAAAACCCATGTTATCAGAGTTGAATTCGCAATACATTTGTAAAAGTGCATCTTTAAGTATAACCTACAACGTATATACAAACACCTTGTATTTCAACAAGCAGCTGCCAATCAAAACGGACAATTAGTTGAATTAACTTTCAAATCTTGTCGAATTGCTAAACCAACCATCTAAAAGTACATGGCGATTGTGCATTTAGTTTGTTTAAGCGGGGCATGCATAACAGTCGCGGGCCTTTTATACCATGGCAACGCAACGACCAATTACCGGTGTTTACTCAAAATTGGCCCCTGTGTGTGTCTTCAGTGGCACGGCACACAATGCCACCGAAAAAATAAGAATAGCGTTCTCTCGCGAGCCTCGACTTTCGTTTGTCCGCCGTTGTTTGCCAAGCTGAAAAAGTAACAAGAATGCCTTCTTCTATCCTTTACACACTGACTTGTTACAACAACGGAGCCACCTGTTGTTACCAGCCAGTCAAACAGCAAACACTTAGACGCATGCATCAGCTTTTTAAGGACAAACACCATTAAAAAAGGACTACCTAGTTGTGTTCAACCAAGGGTACATTCCGTCCAAAAAGAATTGAGATGACTCAATGTTAAATGTTGAATTTTAAATGCCGCTGTACGCGTCAATTCCCTCGTCGATTCGCAATGAAAAGACGCTGGGAGTTTGACATTATTATTATAGCGCTTCTACCAACAGTGTAAATAAATCCTGCTATTCTATTGTTATCGCGTTGTGTGAGGAGCGGCGCCAGCGTTTTGAGGTGGATTGTACTGTCCGCCCCCACAGTATAAACATCGTGAAGATCTGACACAGAATTCCGTTTCCCTTGTCTTGTAAGTTGCAACAATGAGCCGCGTCGTATGTACGCCAGGCCAACAATGCCGCAGTCGCGCATGCGTCGTTTCGTATTGTTTTTAACATAGCGCCAAAGTGTGAACCATGTCCGGGCGCCCTGCAATGCGTGCGGCGACGAGTTTCGGCGACGGAAGATGATTTCAGGCGAGATACGAATGTGAAGCTATACGTAACCGAATCTTACGACACTTTACACGAGTTTGTATTAATAATAAAAATAATAATAAAAAACGAGAAAGTGTCTATTTTGCTTCTGATTTCACCAGTATTGATCACAAAGTATAACCCTGGCGAGCGATTACGCTTTTTACTCTTTTTGCTCCAGCTTTGCTTTGCTTTTTGCTAGCTTTATCGATTAATCCGAATGCTATGTGTGCCAAATATCAAGAAATATTAAAAACAACTATAGAGCATAGCTTCATATAAATATACATATAGGTAATGTGTTTCTGGCGTGATTCGTAGTCAAGACATCCTAGACAAACTCAACTTTCCAAGGGCACATATACTTACCTGCATGCACAGTACAGGTACTTAAACGCAAGACAATAAACAATAAGATGCTATTCTGGAGGTCACACGTATTTGATTAGGAGTTACATAAACTGAAAATTACCTGCGACAACAATAAAAACAGCATTGAGTAATTATCACCTTCTCTTGTGCTACAGCCAGCAGTGTTCATCTCTGCATATGATAAATAAACAGCGACGTCTCACGGGATGGTTATTTATTGCATACATCCACGCTTGGTGGAAAACCGTGCAAAACACATACCTACCTTATAGCCATAATGCCTTTGCATGTGCATTTCTTTCTTCATTGGTATAGCCACACAATAATAATAACATTATATACACTATTCCATTCTGCTCGGTCGATTTATATTGCGAAACGTGATAATAAACATGGCGCAGCACAATATGATTATAATATTTATAATGTTATATAGAAGTTGTTTCGCGATTGTAGAAAAGTATAGAAAGGCACTTCTCTGATCCGATGAACAGAGGAATTATTGCGAATTACTCAAAGGGTGATTTCCCTGCTGATTTCTTGTTGGTCTATATAGAGTTCAATGTTTCGAACGATTGTATACTTTGACTTGTAAAGCGTCAAGATGTGCTCGGTTTTAGTGTGTAGAGATTGTAATTTGTATTTGTCGAGATTGTGCGTAACACGGTATTTCTTAGCAGGAAGGTGCAGTGACGCACTGTCGTTCGAGGACGCATTCTTGCAGTTGGCATGCGCAAGCTTCATTCGCACCCCACAAGAAGACGACAAGTGCTTAGACCAAAGCAGGTACGTTTACCCCAAGAATGTTACACAAATGGACGGAACAAAACAAAGAACTAGACAACTAATTTTGCACACATCATCATTTTACCGAAAATCACATACACAACAAAGGCATTTCGTTTTGTGTTTAGCAAATTATCTACATGAACAAATTGCCGGGGCCCCGTGTTTACGGCCGGGTTTAAGTTGTTTTTAAATTGCAGCTTCTTTCAGCACTGTCTGGCTCGGCCGTAATCCTATAATTTGAAACACAAAAGAAAAGTGCAGGGATTTTTATAATCTGATTTTAATTGTGATATAACAAAAACTACGTTTATGCAGTACTTATTTTTTCCGCGGGCGTTAAAGGAGTTGACTAGAAACAAGAAGAAGTGACTTTCTGGGAAGTCTTGTTTGCGAGGAGCAGCAGAGGTCACCGTTTGAAAGACAAAAAAAATAAAGCATGCGGTTTTGCCTTCGGTGGAGGTGCCGAGTTTGATAAAGCTGGCTCTAGAATTTAACAGTGCTGGGCTACCAAATAGCTTATTATGTCATCTCCTCAAGTTTAAATTGTTGTCGAGGTTGTGATGACGTTTACTATAACTTTCTCATCTCATGTGAGAGAAGACATTATGTATTTGCGCGTTGGTATAAAATTTTATGCTCCTGTATTTCCGGAAGCCATGGCTATACAGCTGAGATGTATATATGTAATCTCTTTCGCAGACGTTGTTAGCGAAAAGTTTCCCCGTTCGGAAGTATTGACAGTGAGTTATACTTCTCTCTGATGCGTTCGACAATTTTTAAGGTCTTTTTGAAAATTGTTTAAACTTCCTCCGCTTAGCGACGAGCTGCGGCCGTCGATCAAAACCTTACCCAGTGACGAAGTTTAAACACGCATGTGAACACGATCCTTTCACTGCGAAGCTTCCCAGTCTCATTTATATAAAACGGTCTGATATGTTTGAAATTACTTTTGGGAATAAATCGAGACGACATTTTACTCGCACATGGAGAATGGATCATAGAAAATCCCAGCGTCGTTATACAAATGGATCTATATCCAAGTCGGTTGCAGAGAGTAATCGTTCTGTACATCTGCAGAGCGTTTAGCGTTTTGTCGCGCATTGTTTTTCAAACTGTTTTCCAACTGTGTCGAGATCTAATTCCCTACCCACGCGTCATCGTCATTGTTCTAAGCGCTTCATTCCGACGATGCCAACAAAACGATTTGCATCCGAATTATACTAGCACCCCTTCGCTTTAGAAAACAGCCGCCCCCCATGCCACCCCCCCCCCCTCACTTTTACAACTAATGCGATTGTGCTGCTCCCCGCACAGCGCGGGTGTTTTCCTATTTAGCACAACACTCTGAAATAGAAAATCACATCAGACCAATTTTCAAGAGAAACGATTCGGAATATACGGCGCGGGGGAGAGGGGTCCACTGCGAAGCGACGCGAAGGAATCGCCCTCAATTTCTTCATTCCCATTTCAGATCAACAATTTGCCTAATCGCTATATAATAAAATATCAATTTTGTCAATTTTCCTTCTGCGACCCAATTTTATACCTCTACGAATATGGCCCTCATAAAGATAAACACACGACAAGTTGAAAATTATCTTTCCGTTTAGAGTAATTTCCGATATTTCAACGAACTATAACCATTAATTAACCTATGTTCTACCTTCCAGTAACACCTGTAATTGTCAATTTTGAAAATATATCGATACCCTAATTGCCAAACCTCGTATCTGCAAACCGTAAAATTATAAGTAGACCGAAAAAAACGCTTCAAAAATACTACTTGTGGAGATTTAACAAAATTATTTTTATGGTTTTAGAATGCAATGAAATGTCTTCTTTGGATTATTCATTCACGTTCGAGGGTTTAAGACGGGATAAGTACTTTTTTTCGAACTGTATGATGACCCTTTTTTTCAGAAATGCAGATACGAGATTTTGCAATTAGGGTATCGACATGCCGAGTTCAAGTAATTGTGCCTCATGCCACTTGATAAAAACTAATCCATCGTTCATGACAGCGCTAAAACTTCAAGCACAAGCGAGCGACAACTGAAAGCGCTTCGTCTCCTGCCCCTTATTGCACCGCTTTCGGCCTCGGTCTCTGCGGTTTCGGGTCTGATTGGTTCCTTGGGCGTCCGCACACCGCACGCGATAAAGCAACCGCAACGGCGTCGGCTACAATGACATTGTGCAAGGCGTCGGGCGTCGCGCGTCGAGCAGCGTCGAGACGCCGAGTGTTTCAGACAGTCTAATTACCTCCTCGGCGTCGCTCCCTCGACGCCCTGCGCGACGCCCTGCCCGAGCGTCGAGCGTCGCGACTACAATATACGCAATTTGCCATTTTCTCTCGCTCTCTCAACACACGCCGACGCCGACGCCGACGTGAGGCGTCGACGTGTTCATTATTTTCCCCGATCGACGTGTGAAAGTGTATATTATGGGAAAACGTCGAACGAGACTGCTGGCAATCGGATTGGGGAGAGTCGAGGGGGATTGTGATTTTCTTTGGGAAAGAATTGTGAGCTTGGTTGGGTGTGCCAATGAATTACTTCTTGGTTGTTAGGTTGGTATAAATGGTATACCTACAGCTCGTGCCTCGTAAAATGTTAGGAGCGAATTGTTATACACGACCGCCTAAAGGAAAGAAATATTGCTAACAAATTAATATAGCATCGTTATATCCAAACATGCATATAATTAATTTATAGCTCGATTTTGAATCGAAGCAAGTGCAGTATTTATGAAAGGTGTAAGGTGTATACCTAAGTTAACACAAATAAATATTATGCAAGCAGCATATCGCAAATAAATATAACTTTTAGGAAAACGTTGTCTGAGTCCCGCCACGTTTTGGGATGAGCGTAGTGCGATGCAATTGCATCGTACAATGAAAACCTATCACTCGTTAGATGTGTCGTAATAAAAACTGTATAATAATGCACTAAAACTGTATACATTTGCGCATTTTAATCTTGTCCATATCCCGAAAACAGAAACCAAAGTTTCTTATATGTACCATAATTATAAAACGTAATTTTAGACCACTATTTACCAATGTCATTTAAGGCGACTGACTACCTCGCTGCCAGATGCGAGCAGCTGCGAGATAGCACGAATGCAGAGTGTCACGAGTATGCGCTTTTTTACTAAACCGTGAGAGATAAACTATTGAAGTAAGCGAGGAAGTTAAAGATAAAGACTCAATCTGTGTCGGTAACCGAGCCATTTTCAATTTTTTGGGTCTAAAAGGGCCGAAACCGTTTCTAAAAATGTTGTATTTGGCTCTTTACTTTTGCTCTTTTTCGTGAATCTATAAAGAGATGAAGGAGATTAAAATTAAGAAAAGGGGTACGGTACCAACACAGACTGATTCTTTATCTACAACTCTCTCGCTTTACTTCAATAGTTTATCTCTCACGGTTTAGTAAAAAAGCGCATACTCGTGAGACTCTGCATTCGCGCTATCTCGCAGCTGGCAGCGTGGTAGTCTGGCCTCTTAAGTAAATTCGCTACCAATATTTGTTCCCGATTTCGTATATATAGGTACAACCTTCGACACGATCGACCTGCTTGCGCTAAAACAATACCCCGCAATCACAGCTCCTTTGACTCTGCATTTGATTGTGTCGCTTCACGCCGACAGTTGAGCGCGCCACCGACGACAATCAGCCCAAGACAAAGTCGCAGCGCGCTCTCGCGCCCCATTGTCTTGAGCTGTCGCGCACCGTGCAAGCCGTGCATTAATGCCGTTCATTCAGGTGCACCCTGGCGAGGGGTGGCGAAAACACGCGCGCCGGTGCCGTGTCTGATTGCTCATTGTCGCCAGAGTCAAGCGCGAAATCAGGAAGACAATGCGTCGACTTGCAAGGAACTTATCGTTGCTACTGTCAACAGCAATTATACGAGTGTATTGCTGCATGACGTCATTAATTCTCATGGAAGTGGAATATTGCAAACCGTTAAGGTTGAATGATCAACTTCGTCAACGAATATCTACCAAACAACAATTGTTTGCAGGCAAACTTTTAGTGACAGCCCCGCCAAAATAGCTCACCTCCTAGGTTACTTTTAAATTAAGTAGAAATAATTTTTGTTCTATGATTGGTTTGGCTAAATAACGTCCGTAACTGTGAGAAGCATAAGTTTTCATAGGAACCATAGTTTTTCATAGTTACGGACGGTAATTCGCCAAAGTAATCAAAGCACAAAAATTATCCTTGCATAATTTTAAAGCCTTTGATATTACCTAGGAGGTGAGCTATTTTGGCGGGCGCTGTCACTAATAGTTTGCCTGTAAACGATTGTTTGGTTGATATTCGTTGGCCAAGTTGATCATTCCACCTTAAGGTTTACAAATCGTGTTTCTGTAAGTTAAATGCCTGTTTTATTATCACAAAGATCAAGTTATCGACAATATATTATATTTAAGTAACAATGAAATACCCTAGATGTATGTGGGGCAAATCGAATCCTGAATTGATTTTATTTTTGGCGTCATTTGATAACAAGGTTACGTGCAACCCCTGCGTCAATTACCATCCCCTACTGGCAGTTAGTCAGCGTTATTCTAAATAGCAGGGGGTGCGTGGGGAGGGGGGGGGGGGATGTCGGAAGGGCGCACTTTGCAGTAGGCAAATGACTCTCTGATTTCTTGATTACCCCGTGTAATTTGGTTTGTCTCTCATATGCTTTTATTAATTAGTGAAAGAATTGCTAAAACGCCTACTAAATTAATAGTCTGCTTATAAAGCTTTAGTTACACTTACTGATTTTTGTTCAGTACCAGTGACAAAGTAGATGAGCTCAGCGTTAGAGCACCCGACTGGCATTCGGGGGACCCGGGTTCGTATCTCTGTTCGGTGCCACATTTTTCCTGTTCGTCGTTCCTTTACAGTAGGTACAGACATGAGCCTTCATAGGCAGCCACATCTAGGTAGTAGCGACTAAGGGAGCCTATATAAGGTTATATAGGCTCTCTAGTAACGACTAGCTATAGTAGGTACCTTTTCAGTGGCAGCAAAAGCAAATGTGTTCCGAAGTTAGTGATTTGCTGCATTTTTTTCTCCAAAACGACGCTTAAAAACTGCCAAGTTATTAACAATAATGCATGGCATTTTATAGGCATGGGTAGAAACTGGTAGTCAACTTGACTTATTGAAAAGCTAGAGATGTAACCCCCCTCCCTCCCCTTTTCATATTTTTTGAAAACACATAAGTTGTAATTCTTTCGACCGGTTGACTTCTACTAGTCACATTTTTTACCGTTTGGGAAGCATGCTATGTCTAATTTTATACCGTTTCAAAAAATTATAACATTTAATAACCTAAACATTTAATAATAGTTAAATAACATTTAATAACATATTTTAATAATCATTTATATAACATTTATATATAATATAAAGAACTCCCTTTCTTGTGACACAATGTTGCTAGAGACCGAAATGGCAAACTGAAAAAAGATTGTACCGTGAGCGATTTTCATTGAAGCCCAGCCATGTGCTTCCGAAGTTTCGAAGGAGGGACTAAAATTTCCGCCTTGACGTATACGTACGCGCTCAATTGGAAATTTACATACATTTCCTAACATTCCACTTATTTCGAGCATTTTTATTATGCAAACAATGTTCGAGGAAAACTCCAGAACATAATGAACTGCGCTCGGGGAACTCTTTGAAATCGCGCGCAACATAATGGGCCTTATCTTTTCAAGTCCGGACGGGAAAGACGTGGAAATTAGCACAGAAGTGCACGGGTACCTGGAGTTATGATTAGTTTCGCCGTGTTCCGCGCGCTTGGCATTCACAGCGCGCTACAGTGCGTCTTTGTCGATGAAATACACAAGTGCTTTTCAATAACCAATCCATTTATTATCGTGAACCCTCCGTAGGCATGTGGCAACAAAGATAAAATATGAAATGTATTTTAATTTTTAACCGAGAAAGCGCTAAAGCTTGAGGGAAATATTATTATTCTTTGCGAAATGTTACTTTGGGATTTGGGATCGAATTTGTTCCATTTTAGCTGGATTTTAGGCCAACTTCAAGTTGTTCAAAGTCGTTCAAAAGTCGTTCAAAGTCGAAATAAATCGGGTGACACCGAAATTTTTTCAAGGCTGCACCGAAGATGTTAAGAATTGCGGAAATGCTCCACATCACATATTGTGATCGAAATAGTATCACTCCTGGATGGCAAATATTTGTGCAAAATCGCGCGCTAATAAATGCACATTGTCCTATAGCAGATCTCAAGATGCGCCAAACTGGATCGCGCGAAGACGTCGGTGCATGAAGTGGTAATTAATGAACTTGTTACCGACCGCTATATGCAGTTCGGTATCGTGACAGATATGTGCACACATGCACACGGGACACTGCGCAGACCGGCTTGTTTTGTTCCCTCGGCGCGCTCGACTATCTGCAAAAACATTGTTGGCCGTTTTTTCCAACCATGTCCGCGTATATATACCCGATGCTCTCCGCTGCAATTAATGCATTCCTCGAACACGGTTTCCTCCTTACCACGAGTCGATACAATCAATAGAACCAGTCAATTATCATGCCTCAATATGCTTTGCCCACGATCCACCATCGGGTTGCAATGATATTGTTAGCTGGTCGGTGGCTGGGTGGAGATAACGAAGATGTGCACTAAGCTGAAACATTTATGAGATCTCGAGTTAAACAAGTAGGTACTTCGTCTAATGCATCTGTTTGAGTGGTTTGTCTTCTTTACCATGGGAAATGCATAAACCAGTCTGGAAAATCATTATCATTACAGCGAGGCTTCGTTTAATACGGAATATCCTGGAAAATCTTAGTAGCCTCTCGTTCAACGCAAGGGTCATGCTATATAATATGTTTTGTTATATGAGCAACCGATAGCGCAATAATCCTACCGGACTACTATATATAAAAGTTCGGGTGCATCGACTTCGCTCTAATAATGGGTCATTAAATCGTGATTATTTTCTATTTTCAAGTCCGTCGCTGCTCGACACGCAAGGATAATAGGCTACACGCGCTTTTGTCTTAGAGAGCCGACCGACAGATCGCAGATCGGGAGTCAAATCACGGGATCCCTCGCGCCCTTTCCTACGTACATCGTTGAACGCTCAATTGAATTAACCTCGTGCAGATAATCCGCATAGCAAATCACCTGGATATAATGATATTCAAATGCATTTATATTAATATAATTGCCATTACAGCCACGTTACATTTTTATATGAATCGTTAATTACTTTTAAATTCGATTTTTTTTCTTTGTTATGTGGTTGTAATGAATTTAATCTGGTTTAATTGCGTTTGAGAGTAAGGCGCGCCTGTTTTAGAAGCTTTGCATCGTTGATTAAGCAGTGCAGGCATCGCGGGCTAGAAGGCTTCCTATGTATAGATGTCTCCACTGCTCTCTTCGACTAGGCGGTCTCACTTGCGGCAGTCCACGGTTGCAACAATTTATTACAATTATTTATCAGGCTCGTCGCAGCTTCTGAATTGGTTGCCCTCTGCTGCTGCTGCTGCTGCTGCTGCTGCTGCGGCGATTCCTCCGATCCGATGCAATGCCGGCCAATTATGACGCGGGCGAGAGGACGTGTGAGACCCGTTTAGAGATTTTTATATGTGGGTACATGTACTTGTTTCTCTTGGTACCTGCAAGGCTGACAAATATGTCGACTGGCTTGTCGCCACTGAGATGTTAGGTCGCTGGAAGAAATTTTGGCAACGAAAAAAAATTTACAGTATTATTTGACACGATTAATTATTTTACCTGGTGAAATCTATTTTGCATTTTATGATTCTCGTACTTATTAGTACGTCATATACTTGAGATTGAGACGTCAAGAGAGAAGGCACAAAATTGCCTTCTGTTAAGTTCAGTTATGATGTTAGAACTTGGAATGCATGTGTACTTTTCCCGATCAAATTCATGTATAATACGTCTTCACTTTGGTACCTTATATATGCATCGTTTGAATTACTTAGTATACAAGTACATGCATATACTTGTTGTGCACTATATGGTTCGATCCCATTTTTATCCAACCCCGCCATCACCCACCAGGCACCATCCAACAATCAGGTCGACCACGAACTAAAAACACCTCATGCCACCCGAAGAATCCCGTTCCCCGCAATCACTTGCCGAAATCAATCCAAGCACCCGATAGCCGCACATCCCCCCCCCCCTCCCCCCCCCCCCAACCCATGCGCAGCGCGAGACGCTATAAAGACGCCACCGGATTGTGGGAACAACTCGTCACCTATTTTCTCAGATGCCCCCGGGCCAGGCTCGCACACGTGTGCCTCAAGGGGGTAGCTACCCCCGTCGGTATGCAAATGCGTCAGAGCTCGGCCATCGCCCTACGACGGCCCTAGACGGCAGCCCTACGGCGGCCCTATGGCCGGGAGCTGCGTGCAAGAGTATGTGTGTGTGTGTGTGTGTGTGTGTGTCTGATTATGCGTGCGGTGCGAGCGCGCCAGGGCGTGTGGCTCCCTGTCTTGTCGCCCGGACCCTCCGTCTCGGACAGAACAAACACGTTTAACACCCCTACCGCGGCTTTTGTGCACCATTTAAAATAATATAGAACTATGATTTCTACATAGCACTAGGTACCTATACCATCGTGTGCACCCTTCGTACTTACTTTTTCTTTTTGTTACAGACGTACGTCGTTCTTTCTTTCTTTCTTTCTTTCTTTCTTTCTTTCTTTCTTTGAAAAGAGAGCTCTAATTTTGTCTTGTACCTTAAGACTGACCATCGCATCGGACATATTTTAGTCTCGTTTTTTTCTGTTTGTACATTTCAGTGAATACATTCACTACATATATATATATATTCAGCGCAGACGGGTGGTTGAAGCAGACTCGAGACACGGAGGTACGAAAGTGCAAGTCATATGTCTACAAACAAGTCTAAACAATCCCCATTTTTATCAATCATTTATCATTTTAATTCAATTGTTGGCGTACTAATGTTCCGCACACAGGTATGCACTTATTGTTCGCAGTGCGAGTCTGAATCATTCTTTAAACATCGATGATTGATTACGTCTCTAGCGAACGACGCAACATTTCCTTACAATCTGTAAAACAATCGGAAGATATCTCTATGGAAGGAATGGAAAGTAACAATGCTCGGGCACAAATAACACACACCGCCAAGAAGAATCCAATGTGTAGCGCGAAAGGTTCCAGCGAGCACAAAACAAAAATCTGAGACGGAAAAAATAAATATAAAAAAAGTATATTTTAATACACAAAAGCTTGGGAGGGATGGATCACTACTGTCAAAGAGGGAAGAGCTTCGCAAGGTGAAAATAAAGGATGACTGTGAGTTGAGCAAACAGTCGGTTATTATTCTTTTGCCAGTCCTATTCGCTGCACCACACCATACTTATAAGGTACTAGCTATGAAGCGGGCACAAAGGTGTTGCCAAGAAGAGTCTCCTCTGGCCGGATGAATACCGCACGTTTTATCTGGTGACACGTCATTAATTAGGAGCGATCCGAGTGTCTGACAATGGCAGATCGAGTCACCCCTGCAGCCAGCCGGTGAGACTGTTGCTGCCCGGCTCCCGTCAACTCCGCGCCTAATATCGCACAACAGATCCGTGTCAAGTTACTGTCGACGAAACGCGAGCTGACGCGAGATCACGGCGACAGAGCGGTCGCGGTGCAGGCATTATGCAATCACACTCGCTTGACAAATGGTCGGCGAGAAAAGAACTCTTTAAACTCCATGCACGTCAGTTTGTAATCCCCGGTTCGAATTCGCAACGTCCCTCTTCGCTCGGCTCGACTCGGCCATAATGCAGGTATCTCGCCGTTCTCATGCACGTTATTCAATGAGCGAAGATAGCCGCGTCGTAGACACATAAACTCGGCGATTTATTGAAATGATTCAAGTTCTGGCCTGACGTTTTGCGCTCGATTTAAAAATGTTTATTCGACTCATTTACCGGTGGCCGGCATCGCCGATCGCGCCTTTGCACTTTCGCGCCTATAAAAGGCTTCACAAAGCGATCTCTGGCCAGCTCTCTTTCGTCGACAATAATGAGCATCTGCAGCCAGAGCCGATCGCCGCCTATCTGAGCTCGGAGCTGGATTTCAGAAAAGAATGGAAACAAGATTGTCTATAATGCATGTATATGTGTGAGCAGTGTGTGTGTGTGTGTGTGAGAATAGAATGCGCGCTAGAAACATGTAAATTATATAATGTGTTATTGTTTGCGCTGGTAAAGTTATAAGGTTAGGTTATGTTCGAACAAGATGCTTAATCATGCACTTTTAACGTCACAGTTTAGCAAGGGGCAAGTGTGCAAAGGTTTAGCATCATGGTAAAACAGGATCGGTGCTTCGCCGAGCACCGAGGCAATTACATACCACCTCAGTCCGAGATCTGGCTCCGCGACTAACTTATATCCATATAAACAAAATCACATGCAACATCTCGGTGTGTATATACAAATATATTCTCACTCCATTGCAGTGATGGCGGCATCGGTCGCTACACAGGGAGACGGGCATGTTAATAGCATTGATAACAATGGTTTCTTGATCTGCAATAACAAGTCAGCCGCGCGGCTCGGAGGTGTACTAACAATCAATTGCCGGCCCATTACTATCGGGTCGATAATTTAATGAGTCTGATTTGCTTGAGATAGCAATGTACCATTGCCGATGTGCTCGTGCCAGCACATTGATATTACATGCATCTCCATCCGAGGAGTACACACATAGCAAAAGGTATACACCGATTAGGCTGGTGGAAGGCAATTTCATCCGGTAATCAATTTGCAAACCGCATTATTGAAATTATTATAATCAGACCCATGAAGAGTGGGTCATGTACCGATAGGTGCAGGTCTATACGCCTTGCTGTTGTTTAAGCTCCTTATGGTGGAGAAAAAAATCACAGCATAACTGCGTGTATACTAAATTGTAGGGCTATAAAGAAATTAGTCTTCCGCTCGTAAATTCGATAAACTAATTTTGCTTTTGGCCTTTGCTATAGGGTCAGAACGATTTGGACGCTTAATTGAAAATCTGATAATACATCCATTCTCAAAGTGTGCATAAACATGTGATTTTACAGCCTTATACCGTGTGCATCGAAAAGAGGCATTACTATAGCAATTTTCTGTAAAAATGCGTTCGCAGTTAGCGTTCCGAATACGTGTTTTCTATGTAAACGCCGTTGCTATGCATACATCTCAAGCGGCCGCTGCATCGATGGCTTATTGACAACTCGCGTATACGTCTCATATACAATGCCCATGTCGCTCGACGCTTATAGGTACCTACACACACCGACCGAGCGAGCGAGCGAGCGACCGCCATTGTCCATTGTACTGTTAGCAGTCGGCTGCCGCAATGCCGACCAAATATAGGATCGTATTGTTTTGCGCGAGTAACAAATTTGAATCGTGTAACACTATCTGTATTCGCATCGTTTGCGCGCTCCGAACACTCTGGCCGCTGCTAACGATCGGGAAAGCGCTGCTCAAACGCGCGGCTGCTGTTTCTGAAAGCGGCGACGGTACGAAAGGGAACGCGAAGGGTTTTCCTCGCTTGCTTTGTTTGTCGCGTGAATCTAGAAGCGCGATGGTTCAGATCCTCGAGTCGGTGGTATAGATGTGCAGGTCTTGGTCGGATGTCATCGAAGTCATTTCCTTCAATTTTCTTCCACGGCATCTCAGAGCCAGATGCATCGGAACTAGCAATTGCTGTCGCTTCTGTGCGATATACCTGTAAGTGCCATGATATATGAGAAATCACACAGCGGAATAATTGTTACTTTATTTAATATTGGACGCCTTTCACGCCGTGACTTTCACATAACATATCCTTCCAATTAACTATTGTACGGCGACATCGTCTCTGCGTAGGTTTTACCTCCATACACTCGCAACACGGGACCTGTGTGTATAAGACGTTATTTATGCATTGCTCAAGAACAGTGTGTCTTGACTTAAATCGATCGAAGTGGTATCGAAGAAAGATCAACTTACAGGTGGATAGGCTTGTCTTATAGAACTTCTTAAGCCAGCCATTATGTAGACAGGTTTTCCAGTGCAGACAAAAGGTTATTTGCATGCTTAAGTAGACCTATATCGAGAGGACGACGTCGCGGCCTAACAGCGTTTGGGTCATTGGCCATCGACGGTCACCTAGCTCGCGGAGAGTATATCTTGCAGCATCCCAGGTCCACACGGTGACGATGACCAGCGGCCGACCAGAGATGACCACCCGACCGTTTTTGGTTCACTCTCTTACGGTGTATACGTTTCGAAATTGGAACTCGTTTTGTAGTTTGATGGATCGCGGCCGTGTGCCGTCACAAATATGTGACGGTCCGGCATCGTTCTTTTCAATTAGCCGTCGGGAATTGATCGCCGAGGCACATTTTCTGCATCGTCGGAGACAATCTTCGGAGGAAATCGGTTGAGAAATTTAACAAAATGCGCGACATATACGTCTCGTTTTGCCGTCCTGAGACAGTCTGCATTCAAATTTTCCACGCTTCTTTCTGCACCGCGGCGGCCTTAGGGACGACTCCACTAAATTTAGTCAACCAGTTTGCGTCGGCATTGCATGTAATTGAGCTATAAATATAAATATGATTAATAGATTTCGTACCAATCTGTGATTATTAACATGTTCACTTGAGTAAGACATTTGGGTTTCCCAAGTTACGCTGCTGCATTGCAGTGGAGTGGCTATTTAAAAAAGTAAAATTGCGCGATTAAAATTGGCTGAATCCTGCGCGCAGAAAATATCAATCAACGCTCTCGAATTGTGAACGGCTTTGAATAAAATTTGCAGCGGCACTTCTCTTAACAAATCGGCTGGCAAACTTTTACAATATACCATCTCTGTGTGTGTATATATATAGGCACACCGTGCAGCCCTAAATTAGTTTCCTTTATAATATTCTTGCAAAACCAATTCCACCGTCGAATAAGCCATCCTGCATCCAGCCGCGCCCAAATGTATTTTTACAAGAAATAATCATTTATACGTCTACAAATAAAACACACTACCAAGAAGCCCCTGCGCCCCCACCCCCACCCCCACCCCCAACGCTCACCCACCATCACCCATCCTAATTCCCTCAACCCCCCCCCCCCCAAACCCAACCCCTAGCCACATAAACTTCGGCGCAAGTCGGGATTCAAACCTAACGGTAATATACATAGAAATTATTCAAACAAATCGAAGGTTTGCGAGTGATTTCAAAGGCGTAGTTTTTGAATGAATGAATGTATATACAAGGAGTCTACATCAAAGAAAAGTTAATAGTAATGCCTCGCAGGCGTTTGTTCGCAGACCGCGCGTCTTGGCGTGCTCTAAATTCGCCTTATATACATTCGACTATAGGTACACTGTGCTGCTGTGGCAACATCCCCCCCCCCCGCCCCCCCATCCCCCACTGCCACCCCGAGCCTGCCGCCCCCAAGCCGAGTTGTTATCAAGATCCTACTGAGTACACACAAGATATTCGACTACCGCTTATACACAACTTGCTCGGCTCGCTCTGCTTTGGGTAGGATGATAATTACTCCGAGGATATTATCATCGTTTCTGCTCTGAGGAGGAAGATGGTTGGGCTCACGGGAGGCCGGGTTCAGAAGTGCCAAGGCCATTAGGCTAATCATTACCGTTGTGACCGCTCAACTAAATGTCCGATGCTGCTGTTTGATTTGATAGAGGATGCTATTGGCTCTAAGGACATGGTCATATTACATTATAACCTCTTTCATCTATGGTTAAACGCTTAAATCTCGGGATTTTTTGGTATACTATAATATAAATACATCTTTTGGCACTTTTCGCAGCACAGTGGTTTCATGTCTGGCATTTTCCAGGCACAGTCAATCGAAAATACTGTTTATACGCAAATAAAAAATACTCTTTATTCTTAAATTGTAATCTACATTTCATTTGTATTTCTTTTTATAAAAATTGGTCATCGATTAATAGGAATAAGTTTGAAATCAACTAGGGTTATAAAAACGGCAACTCGAATGTACCAGAAACCATGTTCCTCTCAGTTTAGCATGCACTTTAACATGTGCACTGTGATATGTTCGCCAAACGGGAGGTACAAGAACAAACTCTCCTCCGTGTCCCAACGCATTGTGCGTCAACCTTGTCGCATTCGAGGGTGAACTGAAATGAACTCTTATTCGTACAGACTCCTGAGCTGGCCAAGTGAACCCCGCTTGCTCTCTGATTAAGCAAATGAGCTGTTTGTTTGTTTGTTTGTTTGCCCGAGCGTCAACGCGCCTTGGACGACGCCGTTTCCCTTGTTCCTTATCCGAGCCGGCATATCCCCATTGTTCAAACCCAATTAGTTTGTCGCTGGCTAATTCGATGGGACATCAAAGTAGCATCACAAGGCGCGAACTGAACAGCGAAACGGGCAGGCTCAAGTTCTGAGAGGGTCGTCTTCACAATTGTCTTTTAAAACAGGAACTAAATTACCTAAAAGACGTACAATGTTATAACTACTGCATGTCACAGGGCCGAAGAATGATAAACTTAGAGTTAGATGAGTGTTTTATTTGATCCAATTGTTGTAAAATGAGAGGTACATTTTTGACAAGCTGAATCTAGTCTCTCTGAGACCGAAGTCTGTTTGGCATGATGCAGTGGCGGTGCGCGTTCGTCCGGTTTAAGACGTCTTGTCGTACTTAGCGATGCACACGAGCAGTGCTGGGCCCACGATGCACTTGTCGTTCTTGGCGCCGGGGCCGGCGTTGACTGGAAAACAAGGAGGCAGAATGTCAGGGTGTGAAATCAGCTCGGTCACGATATGCCGGAATGGGAAAATGCCTCATATTGTAGAAAATACTGGCGAACACAAAACATCACAATGGAAAGTGTATCAAGAGTTGTACGAAAATGCTTCTGAATTCAGAAGATCCCATTGGAAAGTATATCAACTTTTGTGAAGATAGCTTGGAATTTAAAATTTCCCAATGGAAAGTATGTCAACTTTTGCGAAGATAGATTGGAATTCAAAATGTCCCAATGGTAAGTATAGCAACTTTTGTAAAAATACTTCTGAATTCAAAATGTCTCGCAGTAAACGAATGCTCTAATTTGAAATTGCTTGAAATGCTTTGGCAAAAGTTCCAAAGTACCACAGCAAGTACATATTTGCAGTAACTCACTTTCGGCTTCGCACTTGGCGAAGACGGCCTTGGCGGCGTCCACTTTAGGCTTGTTGTTCGCGAAGTCCTCCTGGGCCATCCGCTCAGCGTTTGCCCGCGAGAACGACCCGGCCACGATCAGACCCATCTTCTCGAACATGCATCCCACGAAGCACTGCAACCATTTGACACATGGATGTGTCCATTTGACCATTTGACACACGCGGGTATACACAGGATGTCAGTCGCTCGCGATTTACACTCTCGAAAAACAATAATTGTTGGTTTCTTTTGTTCATGTTTTAACGTCAGTCAAGCTTTCACCCTTGATAAAGTAACTAGTGTATGTTACGAAAAGTCGGGAAACCAGTGAGCCTTTTGATTCAGCATTCAAATCCCAGTTTGAAATAGTTTTTTTCAAAACTAGTGCTAAAGTTAGGATATAGTAGACATGAGTCTAAGAAAATTAATAACTCTTGAAATCTTCAATTTCACTACCCCCCAAAAAAAAGTCACTTGTGTACGTTTTTTTGTTTTTTTTTTGTTTTGAATGTCTATACCTATTTTTAGTTAATTAAGACAATAAAATAATTATTTTATCTCTTTATGTCGACCCGGTTTTCTCAGGAACACGTTGTAAAATAACAATTCGTTAGTGAAAAATAATAAAGCGTGCTTGGCTGTTGCCCATGCTATTGACAACTTAACAGACCATTAAGATTTTGACAGACCACTAAAAACCAATCCGAACTCTATGCAAAAACTTACTTTTCCGGCTGCGCTGTCAGGAATTTTGTCGTTTGTGTAGCTTCTCACGTCAGCTGGAAAATAAATATTATGTGACGTTACAAGCAAATATATGTTCGAATTTCATCTTTTGGCTCTGCTTACGATTTTTTGGGCGAGAGGTGGTGAGAGGCTGGGAGGTAAAAGAAAATGTTGTTATACGTTTGATAATATTTCTTTGGGAAATCAAAATTTCCCGAATCTTTGGATCCATTCCACCGAATCAACCGAATCAATTCGGTTCTGTTTTCATTCATGCTTCATGTTGCAAGCTATAATAAAATGTATGACCTATATTCTACATGGACGGATGTAGAAATAAACAAATATTTAAAACTAGAAAAACGAATTCTACTATTATTAATTATTAATGTCATTTTGATTATTATACTTCGTTAAATTTAGAAAATTGTCTGTACATTCTGCTGAAGGTATACCATACAGTTACAGTATGATAATTTTTGGACTTAAATAAATAAATAAATAATTATTATCATTTTATTGTTTTGATTAACTAAAATTAGGTACAGATATTCTATGAAGGCTCTACACTTATCGAAGCCGGCCAGCCACGCCTGACGCTTCTTGTCTCTTCCTTCATTCCTTCGTTTCACTTTCTTCTTCCTCTTCTTCCTCTCATTTTTATATAAATAAATAAATAAAATATCCTTTACCTATAGTGAACTAATACGCACTATGTACACATTCTAAAGAAATAGCGTACCGTCTGTGGGGCGTTCGGATGCCTTGCAATCCGCCAGCATCTTTTCAAACTGCGCCCGCAACTCCTTCTCGGTAGGGATCTGTCCAATGAGAGTAGAAAATTTGTTATTTACAAGTTATCTCAATTCCTTATAGTGCGTCTTGCTTTGTAATCAGAGAACTCACGTACCGCGTAGGTGGCTGAGATGGCCACAAGCAACACGGCGATTGACACAAAATTCTTCATGGCGATCCCTGGAAAATAACTTCTCTGGACGCTTTGAAATCTAAACTCAGAGTGGATCGCAAATTCCAAAAACGCCTCTATTTAAAGCCTAACTAATTAAGTTTTATTTTGTCCTGCAGAAGGTCATCGTCAATTCTCTGCCACCCACTACAATATATTATAACAATCAGGACGACCAGGTTAACAACGCGCTCTGCCGGCGATGATAAAAAATTAATTTGTTGTATAAATCTTCGGTCCGGCAGTCAAGTGTGAATCTGGGGGCACTCTGTCGACGAAATTACCTTGGGTTTGACAATTTGACAAAGTGTAATCGACGCAATTAGTTAGTTTCATGAACACGCCAGAGGCACAAAAATGCAGCACGCCAGTTTTCAAACACATTTACATCCGCAAATCTCATATCCGCAACGCAATGAATTTCATATGAAATTATGCTTTGTCCTGAAATATATCAAATTGTTCAATTGTAATACAGCTCTGGTCACGCAATTGGAGAATCTCATACACGGTATAATCCATGAACCCATACAAACCCTATTGCAATGTTTACCTCAAGAGTTAAGATAATATGTTCTATCGTTAAATTTATATACATACCGTGACGGTAAAACAGGTCAGAAACAATATTGATTCAATCCTATATAGCTATACATATAGCTTTCCACATCTCTTGATATATACAAAAGCAATAGAAAATTAGCCACACATCTTTTCAGAGCGTCGTCCGCATGTAATTGTACTCGTAATTGATTGGCGACTCACGAGATGTCACCAATAATAGCACCTATTGCTTGCCAGGTAATTGGCTTGACACGTACACACGCCTGTATACCTCAGTACACCTCAGCTCGTTCATTAGCGTGATGGTTTTGCTTTGTTCCCACTATTTGCTCGCGACCCAGCCGATGTCCAGTAGTCACCACTCACTATAGAGAGACTTTATTTGCCAGAGAGCGGCCAATGAATCGCAGGGACGCCATTTTTTGTCCACACTCCTGGCTGTCACCGGGCAATTCTAAGCTAAATTGGGCTAAATATATAAGCTTTATATAGGCTAAATTAAAGTTATGATTATGATTTTCTTGTGTCTCATTGTTTACTCGCCATGAACTGTGAATTAATTTCATTTGGACAATTAATGGCATCCAACACTGGTTCAAGCATGACCGCTCTGTTCCAAATTACGCCTCTCTAAAAGTAGTCACCGCGTGGCTTGTGGGCAGTGAAGGACTCTGCCGCTAATTCACTGACAATGCCGCATCGCGATCGCGTCGTTTGACTGAGTTGGCTATGTACTGGAGAAGGTTGCACCGACGCGTCTGCTGCTGCACTTTATCACTCGCTTGCTGCAGCTGAGAAATTTCGGCGAAATAACTCAAGTTTCAAGATCGAATTGCGTTCATTAATCAATGCCAGGTGGACGAATATCATTGGAGATATCTTTGAATCTGAAGGCGATTTAGGCTAACATGGTTGTAATATGAGGTACTACATTATAATACTGAATAGGTTTAATATAAGAGAGCTAGTTTCGACAGTAATATGAAGGTACCACCAGCCGATAGTTTTTGAGGTTATGGCTCGCACATTTCAATAGTGTCATGTTTATGGACATGTCTTACTGCACAAGGCAAACGCGATGTCCGAAATGCTGCCGGTACGCGCTCCCTCATTGACTGATAGTATAAGGGCCTGAAAATGACCTCAATGTTATTTAGGAGAAAAGATATCGGCTCGTTCTAGCACATTTCGATTGTGACTTTGAACATTTTAAGTAACACACCTGGACATTTTATGAAAAGCTATTGGATTTGTATAATAAATAGACTCCGAATCTGATGAAATTATTGGTGATTTGTTATATTGGGATTCGGCGATAGCTTAGACCAGTGGTACTCAACATTTTTTTGCACAGGGCCAAATAAAAGAAATGCATGTAAAAGATAAAAGTAGCAAATTGCAAGATATAGCGTTGTGTTACATTGTGGGTATAGATTGAACTTTATTTTCTTTACTTGTACTTGCTTGTACTTGATAAATGAAAATTTACATTGCATACGACACAATTGGGGGTTTCGGGGGTTCAATCCCCGGACATTTTTTTGATTTAGACCATTTTTGAGGTTCAAATCTCTGCATTTTAGAGAGTTTCGACCTGAAAATACCTTGAAACTACACACTTGTTAATAAGGAGGTTGTGGAAATTTCCAGTCAATAAACTTATTCTGCATGGAGAATCGCACGTTAACTTGGCGTTTCGAATTTAATAAAAATGTTGAGGTACCACTGGCTTAGACGTTGCAGTGATATGCACAGGATTTTCCCCTCATCGCAGCAAGCATTTACTTTGCTATTCTTCTGAGTCTTTCCTTTTTCCTCAACTGTATTTGCTCAGCGCGTGTTTGCTGGCAAGTCGAGAGGAGATATGTTGATTGTTGCAATCAGCCAAGTAATAGAACTGTATAGGCCATCGAGTGTGGTCACACAATGGGACATCCGTGAGGCTCGAATCAGCATAGGTATAGGTACTGCATGTGTCCAGCCAATTATTCAAATTGTTCAAGGAGAGAAAAGAACGCTAGAATATTATGATGTATACACCATGGTCTTCGCCATGTTATTGTTAATTTGACGTCAACGAAATTCAGCGTTGTTTATCTCGTGGTGTTTTTCATGATGATTCGTTTAGGCCAGTTAGGCAGTCAAACAAACCTTAAAACTGTTTCCACTTGCAATATTTGATTAGGAACAAAATTATTCTGTGTTGAGTTCCTTATAACACACCTAAGTATACCTAAGAAGTATTGCATGTTGTAAAGCAACTGGACTTTTACAACTACTGCGGTGGAGATCGTTATACATTATAATAGTCATTTACAATCGAAAAACTAACTCCTGAGCTAAGGGCATGCGTCCCGTCAGCTCTCCCTTTCTCATTAAACGTCCCTTCCCAAACGAGTTAAGTATTACAAATGAGCATCGCGAATGGTTTGTGCGTTGCAGGGCGCACATGGATTATTATTTTCCAAAATGACAAATTGAAGAATCAAACAACCGCGTGGTTTTAATTCCACCGCCGCCCGCCGCGTCATTAGGCGTCGACGCCGTCCTCAAAGCCCCCCCCCCCCCCCACCCCATAATCTGCGTCCACAAGCTGACCCAGGGTAATCCCCCTATCCCCATCCCCCGTCACGGTTCTAGCGACCTCGTACATGCAAAGGAGATGTGAGATATTAATTCCAAGAGGAAACATACGAAAAGTTTACAAAATAACGTATACACCACGTACTGATTATATCCTGGAAAGAAAAATGAGGTATGTTAGCTGCGACCACAAAGTATGGGTTGTTTCCGCTTTTCCCTAAATCCCAGCGCAGTCGAAGCTTTCCTACCGCTTGAACCCAGAATGTCTGTGCGTTCTGCATCGTTCTTCGTGGCACGGGATGAAATCCTGTAATGAGAAAGAGATGGAGCGCCGAACTCATACATCTTTTAGAAAGAGACATATAGCTTTAGAGGTTTTGTGATGCTTTTATCCTGGAATCCTTTATCAAATATGTATGCGTGTGAGTGTTTACTCCATACACTGTTTCGGGTACGCGTCGGAGAGCTGTGCGGTGCAGGGCGGGGGGGGGGGGGGGGCAAGTCGGGACGCGCTCGGGCAAAGGAAACAGCTTTTTTATAGCGCTTTCCCTGTACTTCGTTTGTGGACCGGGCTCTAAATTAAATTAAAACCCTGATTTACGAACGAGGTAAAGTAAATACAAACCCGAATCGTTATGTGTTTTCTAAATAAACAAAGAAAAGCTGCCTTGATGCCGAACGACTCCCCGTCTTAAACCGCGGACTCGGAATGAGCTGGAACCCCGTTTACATCTCCCGTGCACGGCCATTACCTTGACAATGACACGGGCGATCGTGGTGAAAGGGCTTGTCGCGTCCTGTCTAAGGACTCGGGACGCGTTTAAGCGCAGCAAAGGACACTTTCTGTTGTTCGCGTCTCCCCTCTCGTTTCTCCGCACGATCGCGTCGCGAAATCGTCGCGCGTTGTTTTCTTAATCTACGCCACGACAACTCCAATTGCTACCATTTAGCTCGACGAGCCAGCAGTCCGTGTGCGAGGCCCGCGGTGCTGTCCGAGCCTGTAGATATACCAGATCGCATGGAGTTTATCTTCGGCAACAATGGGACCGGAACAAGATGGGCGATTAGTGAATGGGGCGAATGTACAAATGTGTCTTTTGTCGGGGGGACAGTCTTTTTCCCTTTGCTGGCGCGCTTCTTTTTGCCGTTCTTGAGATCTGTCACATCGCGCCGACCGGCCATCGTTCTTGCGGGGCGCTTCTTCCATTCACCGCGGCCAAAATAAACATTCTTTATGTACGAGACCATCGCGTTCGAAAAACAGTCTAAGACCGGGGACTTCCGATTAGAAAAGACGAGCCATTTTTCCAGTATATATATTTTTTTCTTCTCTTATTGTGTTGATTTTGTCCTGTATGTCGTCCTGAAGAGGATGCGACAAAACACGTGTTTCTTTTACAACCGCGCTCAAAGGGGACTCGTATACCGAACGTAACACGCATTACATTAAATCCGGCCATGATCGTCGTTACACTCTGCAGCTCTCCGTGCAAACACTCGAGCAACTCAACTCTGCAAGTTTTGAAATCTCCTCTCACACAACGCACGCTGGCCGATCGGGCCGAATGCAGCCGCGATAAAAAGTGCATCATCCTCGTTGTCTGCACGATGACGCAAAGAACAACCCTTTTCTTGTTCGAGTGCTCGCCGATGAGATCTTATCGCCGCCACGTGATTGTCATTCGTCATAAGCCTGATTACTTTGGGGGGAATCTCTCCTGGGCGCTGGGCACGAGAGGGTGACAGATGTTACGCGAATTGCTAGCGCGCTCGGCTCCGTCAGATTACGGCGACATATTTGGCCGAATATAGAGGCGATGGTGATCAGTCATGTGTGAGTATGTAATTGCGTTTTATTAATTTGCCACTTCGGCCAGATTTTGTTGCATGGTTCGGGGTGGGGACGGGAAGGGGATGTGGAGGTCTGATTTGTTTATAATGTTTCGTTCGTACGAAACATAACTGAACGAAATGGCATGTTATGAATTATGAATTCAAATAAATATCTAAATGGAATTATGAAATCAGTGATAGAACCTATAAGGTGAAAAATGGTCGTATCAATGGTTTCCATCAACATAATCGACGCTTTGAGTTTTTTTTTATGTTTACTTAATTATTTCCTTCTTTATACCAACTTAAGTTATCTTGTCCCATAACTGGGCCCCTGCTACTTGACTTCTGGTACCCGTATAAGCACGTGATTACATCTCAGTCTTGGCTCGCATCATCCCCTTTAATTGCGTCACGTGAGCGTTTGGGGGGGGGGGGCGCCCTGAGGAGGTGCCGAAAGGGCGTCCAGGACCCAGCCAGGACCCAGCCAGGACCCAGCCAGGACGACTGCCGTGCTCGCTGCAGCGCAGGGCCGCGCGGACCGACCCGGCGACAATGAAGCTGGAATTAGGTGCACAATAGGCGATGATTTTCCTTCGTCTCTCACTCATTACCTTGCTTTGTCAGCCAGACGAAACCTTTTGTCGTTTACTCCCCCCCCCCCCCCCCCTCTTCCCACCCCGGCCACCATGCGCCGCAGCAGAGCTGATATCTGCCCCGGCGAGCGTAGTACCTACCGTGCGTTACGGACGCTGCAACGTCCTCCCAAGAGCTGGAGCACAATTCACTGGACTCTCTTCCTTTCAAGTGTCTTCCTGTGAGATCATTTCGAAAAGTAGCTATTTAATTAGTTAACAAAATATAGCAGCCAGAGCTAAGTGTTAGAACAAAATTTGATTTTCTTTCAACTATAAGATACATATTAAACATCTATTTAAGTTTGAGCCAGTATTGGCTAGATGGGAGTTGGTTTTGAACTTTCTTGATCTTTCTTATTCCTCTCGCTCGCAGCTTGACTCTTTTTCTGCTGCTCGAATCCTGGACCCTTTGTGCGGCTCATTCTCTGCCTCATCTGGAAAATTCTTATCCCAACGTAAACACATCGCTTGCACGCGCACTTCGGCCATTATTAGACTCACTTCGTCAGACCACATGCCCTGACCTCGACTAAAAACACCCGCGAATATCTCGCGAAATTGCGACTTTTTGTTCCGTTACAATTGGCGGCACGCGTGGGATCTCCCCTCGCTCGCGGCAATCCATGAAATCGGCGACCCTGTGGCGATCTCTGACGGGAGGGGGGGGGGGGGGGGCGACGAGGGATGGGAGGCCCGACGCCACGATTATCACAATGCCAAGCATACTTTGTCCGAACGTAGGCTCGTTCTCAAAAGAGGGTATGATTTTCTGTTCGCAGTAGCAATTTGCTGCGAGGGCGAGCATTTGTATTCTATACAAGCCTGAGAAAATTAAACTCATTGTGTTTGTCTCTTTGAAAATTGCCAGTTAGTTGTAATACAAAAAAAAAAAACTTTGTTAAAGATAGAAATTATCTTTTCAACAATAACGCCAGTAGCACGTGATTCAAGTAGGGCATCGCCAAGTCCAATCATTTCACATTATCTCCGGAAAGCTGGAAAGAAAAATCAAATTTACAATTTCATCCGAGTTTTACACAATTTATTATGTTCACTTCGTAGCAGCGCTATTAGATAATAGACTCCCCGTATAATACAATCTCGATTGCTAAATCCTAAGACACCTCGCGCTCCGCTGGGGATAATCCTCCCCCTTCCTCCCTGCATCCCTTCGACACATTTTGACTACGTGCCCCGAAATCCTGATCGGTTTTGTCACTTCTCGCCGCGACCTTTGTCTGTCCCGAAGTTCGGCCCTTTCTCTTTTCGCCGCGCGGAAAATCGCTGCTGCTGCCGGCCGATCAACGGCGCGGTTTCTGGGCGCTGCAAGACCCCGGCGGGGAACGAAAAGATATGCCCGGAGCCGCGGGCGTGAATGGGCCGCCGCCCATTTAGCGCGGCGTCGCGCGCGGGCGGGCGGATTCAAATCGGCGAAACTTTCTGCGCTTTTAACAACAGTCTTCGCAGCTAGCAAATCAACTCTGCCGTCTTCCTATTACGCGCGTGCTATTCAAAAGGGTTGATAGAATTTTGAACGCGAGAGAGATAAAGAAATTCTGGCAACTTTAAAGGTGCGTGACAGTGCTTTAGTCAGCCAAATTTGTTCAGTTGACTCGGGTATATGCATGATTTATTATTAGAAACAAATTCGGAACTAGGACCAGTGAAGATTTCTTATATCGTATATAAATTACTTTTGTAGTGTAGGTATAGGTATTACATGCTGTCGAGACACTAAATTATAACCGTCAAGTGTACAGATTACAAAAATTAATAATTGTGCACGGTGTGTAAGTTGTTTTATTTGGAAATAAAAATAATTAATGTGATATTACGGCGTAATGCAAACAAATCGCAACGAGGTAGCTGCTAATAGTTGCGGCGCGGGAAATTAACTTTTCTGCTCTTTTTGCTTGTTCACATTAAATCATCGCCTGCACGCGGTTGCAGCGTAACGAGTTGCACGGGACAGGGACGGTCGTCGTCCGCGTTTACTGATTTTATGCGCAAAGCAGCTTCCTTTCTTCATCAATACAACGTGCGGTAGTACATACCTATAGGCACATTTCGAATATAATAGTCAGCTCCATCTGTCATAGGGGTTTGAAATTACAGAATCCAGCTGAAATAATGCAAGGTTAGTTTGTCAAATGCTTTCCCGTCTCCTGCTACAGGAACCCGTGCTCATTTTGTTACGCCAAGTCGAAAAGTATATTATGTCGGCAAGAATTATCCCCCGAGGGCCCTTGGTTTTAATGGGTCTGCATTTACTCGACTATCAGGCCCGCAATCCTCTCTTCATCTCCCCAGCATCGTTAATGTAACAGATATATAGCTACCTCATCATACACGGTACAATAATTTCAATGAATACGATGGAAAATTTTCTCTGAACAAGTCAAAGAATTCTTCTTTGACATTTTATGTGCTGCCGTAATTATTTATGAAAAAGATGGCTATTCGCGTTCTCTTTCAGCACCGCTAGTCTTTTGCCTCGACTGTGTTTGTTAGTTTTTCTTTGGTCCTGATACACTCGGACCAGTTGGCTCGAACGAAAGAAAGATGGCCGTTTCTCTGTCTGCGCCATACAATATTATACGTATTTCATAAATTTCCTCTTTGGATTCATATAAACGGGAGCGAGCAGGCAACGCTACCTCCTTTCCAGGATCAAAGCAGGACGACGGCGGGGCGGCCAAATGAACCCGGCCAACAATTATGCCGCTCGGCGCCCGTCCGCGCCCCTCGTTGCGTGCAACTACAACAGACAACCGAGCTGCAAACAAGCAAACGCGGACAAACAGGAGGATCCGCATAGATTGGAGATCAATCCCATTCAGGACGACCGATGCAAATCATCCAGAGCACTCTTATTCCCTTCTCTTTCCACCCAGCTTCAAAAAGCCATTTCAATTTGGTCATCTTTCAAGGCAAATTAATTATCCGACTCCTTTGAATGTGATACCTAATTGCTCTATTCAAAGAATAATACGCGAAACTTTTTCACTTTCTTGTGCTACGAAAAGTTTGAATCCATTAGCAGTAATGATTCACCGTCCGTCGGATTCCGCACCACCCACGGCCGATTGTGCTGGAGTGTGCACGTTTGAAAAATCGCCGATTCGCGCGGTGAAAAGTCGCTAGACTTTCCCGGCGCCCGACGCCGGTGGAAAACCTCTCGACAACCTCTCGACTCTCAACCATCGCAACGACGTGGCGCCGCGTACAATTAACCTGGCGACGAGGCCATCATTCTATTTGCTGCACATAAATAATCTCCGGATGATTCTCTATAATAAGTAGCGAGCGGCACTTTAAAGCATCGCGGCAAGCGGCGGGCAAGGAGCAGCGTTCTCTGCACCGCCACCGGATCATATTTCTTCACGCGGATTAGTGTGTACCTTATAGGCACCAGATTTGCCTACAATTTATAACCGTTTCGACAGCCAGATAACAAGCTCATTAACACGCTTTAAACCCTATGCGAACGGCCGAACGGCGAGAACTCTTCGCCGGGCCAGGCCAGACACGGACGGGGCTGATACATCTTGACACTGGCTCCTCGCCATAAACTACATGCTTATGAATACGAATGTTTCTATTATCTGATAGCAGATTCGTTCTCATCAAAACGCGGAGACCGGTTTACCTATGGGCAAGCGTCGCCCATAGGTTTATATACACATCGACCTGGGCTCCAAGAAGAGATGAAAAAACAATAACGTGACCTAACGAGCGACGATTATCCACTCGGCCGAGTGACAATCGCCATCGGCGCGATGATATGTGGTCCAGTACAGCATCTGCAAAACCGGGATCTAATAAAATAAATAAAACTGTTGTCTCTGTATATAGATTTCGACTTGGATTAATGCTCGGATGGGTACTTACGTGTAATGTTCGTTTTTAGTTGAGGTGTCTGTTTTTTGTCTAGGTAACAATTAATATTGCACATTGGAACATGGTGGAATGAAGTTCACACGAGCATTCAATGCACTTTTTTTGACGGTGCCTGACGTCATATGGATGGCTTTACATCTATACACACTGCGTTCACGTATATACACAGGTACTGGTTGTTTCCCCTCTGTACTGCAGTGTGGCTCGAGCCGGTACCGATACCGGTACTGGTACAAGTCGGTATATAGGTAGCCGGCACCAGGGATGTAATTATCGCTGATTACAACTCTATGGGCAAAGGGAGAGCGGCAAGAGATAGTGTCTCATTGATCTGATACCAACTGTTGGACCTCGGAACTCGTCTTCTCTTTATGTATTCTTGTGCGCAGCTCAATAGCTCGCCCATTGGGCACAAAGATGACCGTATCTATGCAAAACACATCCTGAATTGGATACAGTCTTGACGCAGAGGGTTCGGAGCGGGCGACACAGTCTTTGAAGTGGACCCATTCTCAGTCCACATAAATTGCTATCTATATATATAAACTTGCTAATTAATTAGCGATCCCTCACAAAAAAAAATATATAAATATTACTCTGTTCTCTCACGGAGCAGTATTATACGTACCTGCATACACATAATTGTGTTAAACCACCTGCAATGTCAACTTTTAGCTGTAATTTACAAAGGAAATTCTTATGACATTGCATCGGTTTGACATTTACAAAGTCTTCAAGATCGTACTTTCCAATTCCTCGGCGGCGTTGACCCACCGGCTTCGGTTCGACTTTGTTTATACGTGCCAGGTCGCACACGCATTTTTGGTAGCACGCCCGTATCGCTAATTTCCGTACCTCTATTAGTGTGCGTAAGATAGCTTCAATGGTCGTTTCTTTTAAACATATATTATACCTTCATAATTGCCGTCACTACCATCATCAGACTGTCACATCAGCGTATGTAAATGCTGACGACATCTGGTAATGAAGACAGAGCGGCATTGGCCACTACAACACAATATAACTGCAGGGACTAATTTTGATTACCCGTATTTTACTTATAGCTTCGTTTGTTCCGAAACCAATAAGCCACCGCAGATGGAAATGTAAATTCGACATCCTGGCCAGTCCATGGTCTGTGTTATATCAATACCTTGGACTTGGTGCGACCGGCTGCCTTAAGACAAGGTGTGTATGTTTTAAGTCAAGATGCAGATGAAAATTAGGCGAACACCAATCAAATTTAAATTTTATCTTGCCTCTATATAGCCAACCAGATGAACAATTTGTTTCCTGCATGTATAAATAGTGTGAACACCATAAAAGTTATCACCCAGCATATTGTAAAAAATATACCTACATATGTAGCATTTTGGCACTTTGCTATATAATGATGGTAGTAGCAGAGACAAATGACAAAATCGGTCAGAAGGACATTGTTACTTGTTTAAGCAGATACTGTAACCATTGAGCACCAGTCTGACCTCCCTGGAATATCCCTGCGTTTTCCAAGTCACCCGACAAAGCGGGAGAAAACGCCCGAATTTCTCAGATGGTATAGAGCCCCGCATCGGCAATCTCGAACGGCAAACGACAAGGTTAAATGGGGGTAAAAATTGCCGGTACAAGCGGACACAGGCTCGCACTATCGCCTACAAAGGAAAGCAGTGTGGCGACCATCAACTGTTGGACAGCTTTAGTTGCCTCATTACTGCAAAAGTTTTCCGAGAGTTCGATTTTAATTACAATTTTTTTAAAGATTACTTCGGACTTTTCCGTAAGTTCGGGTGTACTCTGGGTAATTTTTTAAAGGACATCTCATAACTCTAAATGGTAGGTTCGTGTGTTATGGAAGATTGAAATTCCTATGCCGTTCGTTTCGTTCATATTTACTCATATGTACAAGCTCCCTGTCGTTTCATTCTTGCATCTCGGTTCGGCTGCACATTTTCCCAGCGCCGCTACCTCTCAAAATCTATGTGGGTATTATGCTCATACAAACTCTCATCAATGTTACAAATATTTGTAAATATTGTACATGTATACATATTATAGGGTCATAAAGATTCAGATTTTCTATTAAATTTCTTAGACTCATTGTCTACTTTACTTTACTTTACTTTTCATTGTCTATACTATACCACTAGTTTTGAAACAGCTTTCTAACAGCTTTCCTCTTATCACATGACTGGAGCTGTTTATTCCATGAGTCAATTCTGGTCCAATCATTGACAACCGCGCTGAGGATGAACAAAACTCGAGTGGCGAGGCGCTGTTGTGTCCAACGCATCTCGATTGTGTTTCCCTCGCTTCGTTCACGTCTTCACGAGGAGCTGAGGCTGGTGCTGAGGCTGAGGCTGAGGCTGAGGCTGAGACTGAGGCTGGTGCTGAGGCTGAGTCTGAGGCTGAGGCTGAGGGACGCGCTGTCCGACACGTTTGGTACGCCGAACGGACGCTCGGCGCGCCAGCGTTGTCACTCAAAGGCGGCCACCGCCATTCTCCGATTGTGCAGTGTAAAGGATGCGAGCAAATCGTGAGAAAATTATAACAAGAATAACAAGATACACGTATATCCCTAGGGCCACCTATGCTTGTACATGTATTCATTCGGAAAAGCTGATTTATACAATATATTCTTTATTGCGGTGGAAGTAAGTTCTGTCTTATGCTGAAGTTATATAGTTCCTCGAAAGTTAATTTAAAACTCACGTGGATTTCTTATAACTTTACTTTAATTTAAGTAAAATGATTTGTTACACGCTCCACCTCGTGCTTCCTTATACAAACCAAGTCTCAATTGGACGGTTTGCCAAAAGACTAATAAACAACACAAGGGTACACAAAATCAGCGGTTTTTCTTTCAAAATATCGCGTGCTGTTACCACAAGCAGCTTGTAGAGCCTCCGTTCGTGCATGAGACATCGTGCTGTTTCCCGTGATCGAAGTAAGTAATTACCGACTAGTTGTTCATCCTTGTTGCAGCGGAGATGGATGACACAGCCTCCCATAAGTCGCCGCGTGTCCGCTCCGGACGCACGTACGGGATGCAACACCACACATCCAGCGTCTCGCGCGATAAACCAAAAACAGGTAAAAAGGGAGACGATACTTTATTGAGTGCTGAAGACGGAATTGCACACAGAGTATATTATAGACACACACATGCAGTACATGCAGTAAGGTATCCGAGTCCGACGGTCACTGGAGATTTGCGTCTGGGGTTTTCTTGGTTTCTGAACTCTTTTATTCTCGTTTGCATTCATCATCGGTCAAAAAAGTATAGAAGACAAGTGTATTTTTTCTTAATGATGAATTCGCCCTACCTTTCAAGAGCCGTTTTTTACTAAGTCTAACTGAAAATACAACTGCATGGTTAAGATGCAATGCGCATAAGCGTATCTGGTTGCTTGAGACCAATGAGTTGAGGCTGCAACAGGCAGAGTGACCGCAGTAAAACCGAAGTGTAAGTGTAACCTCACCCGTATAGTCTGATTGTTGTAAATCCTGACTACATTCTGTCAGTCGCTAAGAGACAAGAAGGGAAACAACATCTTTTTCAGCGTGAATATTTTGTCTTGCCAGCCCAGTGAATCCGGTACGATAATTTCTGAGCGACTCCTTCAGTGTTTTCTTGGTCGTTACCGAGCGGCCACCGTCCTCTGCCCTTCGTTGGCGCCAGCCCGTCCGACCAGAAGGACTCAACTACACTTGCTGGCGACGCACGCATCGGGTTACCACCACCGCGCTCTCCGATGACCGAACGCGACAACAATGTCACTTGCACGGTGGCGATCGATTCCGTGGTCGGTGTCAGAGTAGCAGGGCGAGTGTCGCTCGTAACGCGGCGGGCAAAAAACCGACCAACTTGCTCCTGACTGACTTGACACGGCCGCGCGGCGAGTCAATTTGCACCGAGTCAGGCTTCCTTTTCGACGCGGTGACCACGGCGATTACAGCTATAATGACTCCGCTCTGGGTAACCGAATCGGTTGCTTCAAACCAACCTTAAGGCTGTTGGTGCGGTTGTTGGTGATTATTTTATGAAGCTTTATTTTAACTTTCTGTTGGTATTTCGTGGTTATAAATCACACAATTTGTTGCTAAAAGTGTGAGGATTCCGTAGACCCTGGTTTCGTTGCAATCATACAAACGGTGTGGCCAGAAGTTAGTGTCCAGTAGGAGGTAAATTCTGCGCTGGAAGCGGCCCGAGGATACGCTCAATATTTCGACGAAACAGGCTTGTTTTACAACGATTGAAAATACTAGATGAATGAATATTTTTTGAGATTGGCAAACACACAATTTGTTGCCAAAAGTGTGAGGATTCAGTAGACATGGGTTTCGTTACGATCCGACAAAAGGTGTGGCCAAAAGTTGGTATCCAGTAGGAGGTAAAATTTGAGCGGGAAGTGGCCCGAGTAAGCACTCACTCCAATGGTCTTAACCATTTTTTGCGCGACGACATGAAAGATCACCGCGGACACGCCCACGCTGTAATACAATCGACGCAATAATACACAACAATCTCGGCGTTTGGTAAACAAGTGTGTGCGTTGCCAACGACAACAACGCCGAGGGAAACATCGGAGAGGCGATAGATAAATCGGTGTCTCGCGCGTCCCGGCGAGCGGCGGTCCAGTCAGATGGGAGGACGGCGACGTCGGTGCAAGAGAGTCGGTCCGACGACGAAGATGTGCGCTGATCGATTTACTCGCGCGATTCGCCGACAGAATTTCATCGAGCCGCGGCGAGAGTTTGCCAGCTATTAAAAGTACATTTTTTTGCCATCACCCAGAGGCCAGATAGCGAACGCCGGTGCACGGGGGAAAATCAATTTATGTCGCTCCTGTGCTATTAACTCTGTAGAGGCTAGCATATAAGGTGGTATAGTGGAACTAATTCTTGAAAAAAATTTAACATAAATCTTTATGCGCGAGAGAGGGGGCAACAAAATCGACATCAATTTATTCCTGTCCGAGAAAAAGCCGTTCTAAATTACTTATTTTATCTCACCTACTAATATGAAGACAGCAACGGCCAGCGAGCAAGACCGCCGTTGCACTCAGACAGGATAATAGTTTAATTTCGCAATTCCTATACACGATACTAATGGACTTTGAACAATTTATTAAGAAATCTTGAATGCTTGAATCCAGCCGCATCCGATTAATAGGAAGACACTCATGGCGGGCATCTATTAAAGTGGGATGAGTTGCGCACGAACTCTAACACAATGAAGCGGGCAAGAGCCTTTCGAGCAAATAGCCCAGCGCATCACAGGTTTGACCCGAAGGCCGGCGACAATGGGGTATCGTATTGCGCTGTTCCCATTATGAGCGCGCCTATAAAAGACACGGGGGGGGGGGGGGGGGAAGCACCTGGACGCACCGGGACAGGGGCATACTTGCCCCACCGCGATGGCAGTGCCCTGTCCGGACATGCCGTGACGTTCAGAGTCCGTCACGATTAACGCACATGGACCTAGACGTGACTCTGTCGCTCAATTTCGCCCGTCGGGGTCTCCCCCTTGTCGTCAAATCGACTGCGTATTGTTGACGTCGAGCCGGGTCAGGACCGTCACGCCGAATTACCCATCGGTGCGTTGTCGCTTCTACGGATTTAAAAATAGGGTGCAAGTAATGTGTAAAGCAGCGCCCATGAGCGTTCAACAAGTTTAATGATTTTGATTTCGTTGGCGTTCAGAATCCGGTCGCGATGGAACCCTTGCGACGAGCAGCGCACAGCAATCTGTTGCGTCACGTGCTCGGGCTGACGGCAAAGTGACCCGACGTCCTGGACTCGACCCCGGATTGTTTTAGCAACGGTGTTTGTGCATCCACGTTTGTGTATCCTCATAATATAGTGGTGGTATTTTTGGCACGCCTCACGTATAAATTAAAGAATCACTAAAATCTACAAAAATAAAATTAGTAAATTCGATCACGCGCTCATATCTCATTCATTTTATGATGGGGTCTTGAAGGTGTCAACATTTTCGATATCAAACCAACATCCAATATCGAGGTGAAGACCCTCGAATTTCATCATGTCCCACTTATTTCGCAATTCTACCGTGCGCTTGTTTTCTTCGCCGGTAGTACCCTCCACTCTGGCCGAAGAATAAGCGTAAGATCACCCCCCTCCCCCCCCCCCCCCCCCCCCACCGGCAAAGGAGCACGTCCCGCGAACACACGGCGTCTTTGTGCGGACCATGCGCATTGTGTATTGTTGAGAACATCTGCAGCTGGAAGACAAACACGTGGTCGCGAGCATTGTCCCGGCCACGTGGGAACTGATGCTGGGTCGCTGCGTTAAGATCCTTGCGACAATGGGTATACAGCGGGAGATAAGATGCAGGAGCACGTCTTGGTCGGGAAGTGGCTGGAACCAGACGCGGCCGAGTAGATGCGATGATGACATTTTGTGTTTGGTGCGTTTTCATTTGGGGGTATATTTAGGTGTACTCTTCTACTACAAGTATATTATAGTTTTATGAGAAGTTGTGGAATCTGGAAAATGTAGAATGTAGAAATTTCCCGTCTTTAATACAACTCTTCTTCAAAATGTCTCCCAAATACTCTATAACAGTAATTGATGATGGTTAAGAAAACAAAATTAAAGCTATGTGAAATGCCATCTGCGCGTCCACTGCTAAAATACCTCATTCAGTCACTGTCATCATAAACTGTGTGTGCATTCATTTCTTACCTTACCCCATGGGACAGCCGGAAATCTGAATCAAACCCAACATCGACTCTCCGATATTCTGATTGTGCGCCAAGTGCGATACTGCGTGCACACAGTGCCAGCTCATTGGCGCCGCTCCCGAGCGCGCCTGGACCGGCCACAGTATAACCCTCCAGAATCCATCGGTCTGTGTGCATGTGTGTGTGTGTGTAGGAAATGGGAGGACCGACGGATACAGGTTCACGGCAAAAACTTGTTCCATCCTACGGAAAATAATTGTGGTGCAAATATCAAAGTGCCTTTATTTTTTTCCCCTCCAGTCCGCCATTCATTTCCACATGGCAACTGGTTTGGTACTTTGATTGTTTTGCGTTTGCAAAGAGATGAACGCAAGGGGCGGTGTCCCGAATCAGATGCGAGTATCAATCGTTCGGCGGATTGAAATTAATTAAACTCCTCGATATACCAATGCGCTTCTGACTAAATACCCACGTATACCTATACACATGATATGCAGTCAAAGGTAGCTGCGAATATGCGAAATACCTGAGCGCACAGCGAGGTATACTGCAAAACGGCGTGTAAATGCGCACGCAATTTTTATTTTCTCCCAACTTAATTGCTAGTTTAAATACAATATTGAGATTAGCAGCGTATATGCGTTTGAAACAGGTTTCGGAATAATTTAATCACAAAGTTTGATGGCACGGCAAGAAAATAATTGGTCGCTCCGCGCGACGCATGTATATTATAGTATACGAAACGGCAGCATCTCCGACGGCGCCGCCGCTGTTGCAGCACCATCATAACGCCGTGTTTTATTATCATGAGCTACAAACCAATAAAATCACTTTCGAGTCGTTTGGATTCGCATATATAAGGTGAATACGCGAGACCTCTCTATCGCCGCTGTCGATTTAAATATCAGGTCTCGCGTTTCGGCAACTCAAAGTGCCGATGTCAATGGATCCCATGCGAGAAAAACAAACACCCATGTTCTTAAATTCGTACCGCATTCCAGGTCTAGCCCATCTATTTGAATCCTTAATAAGGATTGAAAGTGTGGTGTAGATACCTACTCCATTTGACGGATCAATTGAGACCGAGATACGTTGGCATGGAAGACGACACAACGGCCATTCAGCAGCCGAATCTCTCATCCCACTCAATTACAGGACAACCACGTCAATAGTAATTAGATCCCGGTATTCTCATTAACCTATGTGATTGCTCAATTGTCTCTGACTCCGTCCCCTTGCCTTGGCACGAGGAGACAGGCGACCCGAGAAGGGGGTGCCGAGGGGGAGAGGGAGAGGGAGAGCCCCCGTGTGGGGGGAGGGGGGGGGGCGAGATCTCATTATCCTGGGGGAATCAGCGTCGTCAGGCAATCAATAGAACAATTATTGTTATTAACTATTAAGGCTTATATTACCTGGCTATAGTTTTAACTTTTAAGCATACTTTACCTGCACTCCGGTCTGTCGGTTTTAGTCGCGTACTTGGTCAATCCATTCACGTCCCGAATAAATTTCTGAAATAACTGGAAACAAAAAAATAAAACAACGCAGACTCTTTTTATGTTTTATGGTCAGCGTATATAATTAGCAAGTGATATCTATCTGCATAATATGTTTCAATCAATTATCAACAGTCACTATATCAAACGCTCCAGCCCTGCTATCAATCAACATCACAGTTTTTCCCACCACCGCTGAGCGCGCTGCAAGTTCGGTCGTGCAGTGCTCCCGTTTTGGGCGGGGTGTCTGGGGATGCCGTTGTTAGGTGACCCCGCGAGGGGTGCGAGGGGCGGGGGGGGGGGGCGATAGGGCATCACGGACCACTTGTTCCTGATCCTCTTCATCAGTTGGACGATTGTTCTTTCGAGGCGCCGTGCGTTCTTGGATTTCGACGACGATATTGTCTCTGATTTGGCTCAATGGGTGAGCTTTGAGTTTATCTGATTTGTGATGTGCATTGCTAAGTTCGAGGAGTGCTTTCTATATTCGCAGCGCAGAAAGTAAGTACACTTATAATTATCTACTACAAAGTACTATATACCTAAATTCACTGGGATTGGAAAGCTTTTTTTTTGTAATATGTTTTAACACGTATTTTCATCGGAGGGTGCGAATAAATTTACAAAAACCTCACAAGTATGAAGTCAACAAACGCTGTAAATCTTTAAATATTCGGTTTAAAAATATCCATCGTAAAATTCCGTTCTACCTGTTTCATAAAAACACGTCAACCCGCTTTCGGTGAAACTGTTCTGCGCGTAATTTCGAACTCGAGATTCCCACGCCGCTGGCCGCCCGACCACCGGCAACACTCAAAGCTACACAACACAGGAAACGCGGCAACGGAACACGCGCCTATTCCTAATCGCTCCCGATGCGCCGGGTCTGCATTGTTTGCACTTCTGGGCATGGGAGTCGCCCACTCGGACGTTCTCTGGGGCGCACGCGCAAACTGCAAGCCTTTGCGTCGCTGCGAAAACTGTGCCATTCTCTTTGACCACACAATTAATCTAATCGGGCTGCTCAGAGCGCTCATGAGTGCGCCTATTGTTCTGCTAACGAAGTGCGTAGACGGCCAGGAATTCGCGCGAACGTGATTACTGCTCGGTGGCAATTTTCCAGGACAACTGCGTTATTTATCTGCATGAATCCTTGATAGGCAAGAAAATTACTGGAACTGCTACCTCGGGTTTCTTTATCTGATATAGCTACAGCTGTGTAATGGCGTACAATTGTTTTTCTGATATTCTTGTAGCACGGGGAGTTCAATTCATCGCTCTGTGATAATTTAATAATTTTCCATGTTTTTCCATTCGGCCACCTGTCAATCAAGGCATAGAGATTTTCATAATTCATGGCTTGGTGATAATGTACCTACGTGTTAAAATAAATAGTATAGCATGAAGAATTGTCAATTTTATTGCAAGGTTTGTTGATGTAAAGGTACTGAACAACAGTAAAATCCTCTTCTGAGTCCTATCTACGAATCATTTGGATCCTATTTCATGCAGTCATTAATTAGCTATCCAGTTTTCCAAAATGAGAGTATAGTAATACACATTACTATGCTTTCCATTCGGAATTCCACCGTGTGAGCTGCGATACCCCTGTGGGTCCCCAACCCCCGTAACCAGCCAGCACTGGAAGATGCGAGCGCACATGGGTGGTAGGGTAGGGATGGACGTCGACGATGTACGCGAGAGAGAGAGAGAGAGAGGCAGGGGGTCGGAGAGGGGACAGCTAGCAGACAATCGCACGCATAGAGCAGATCTCGCTTGACTAGCTCCATAGCCTGCCTTACCTTTCGAGATCGGCTCCTCTAGGTAGGTAGGTAGGTAGGTACCCAGGCAGGCACGGCAAGGCGAGCCACCGCGAGCCGCTCAAGACGGAGACTGGTCGTTAGTTGGTCCACGGCGACTCTGCGAGACGCATACCCTCCGTGTCTCTCGGCCTCGTGCCACGACCACGACTACGACGACGACACTGACGACGACGACGACGTCGCGTTACGCGCAATTTGACATTTCGCGGGTAGTGTTTGCACGCGTTTGTTTAATTAGGTGGCGGGCGACGTTTGTCACCGCACGCCGTGACGCATGCGCGAACGCCGTCGACTTGAACGCGAGTGTGTGTTGTTTTCTTGTTTTTAAACGTGTTTCTTCGTATATGTGCTTGTGTTTAAGTGTGTTTGTGTGTGTGTTTTTTTTTAAATGTGAGTGCCGTTTGACATTTGAAACCTTTTTTTGGGTATTTCTACCGCGATATTTTCGCAAATCGTTCGGCGGACTTGAATGCATCAGCGTCGTCATCGCAGCACACTGTCTATAGCAAACGCACGAGTTTTGCTGCGCTGTCAAAATGTTGACACCTCGTATCGCCACCGCGTGCGGCGACGTCCCCTGTCCGAAATCGTCCTCTCGGGCAGCTACCGACCGCGCTCCGTCCAGCGTGTGAACGCGCTCCGATTGACGACTCAATCGCACGCTCTGCCGCGAGGTCGGCATTGTTTTCGGGTGTCCCCGCGCCGCGCTGTCGAGAGGTCGACATCGACTAAACGCGCGTCGCAGCCAGCAGCGACCGAACGCATGGATGATTAGCACGTCGTGTCGGCGAGCTCAAGCGCGAGGGGCGAGGGTTCGATCGCGGGAGGTGGCGTCGGACGACGTGGTCTGATTGAGAGGATCGACGCGGCGCCGCGAGCGACGATACGTGAATATACAGCGGGTGGTGCGTTGACAATAACCGCGACGCGGTAGCGAGTTGGCTGATCGAGAAGTTATACACGGCGAGTGAGAGAGAATCGCGGGGAAAAAAACTTGAGTTCGCGTGAGATTAATACCTCTGTCGGACGTTGATCGGCGAAGTCTCGTCCGATGACAGAGTGAAAGTTCAGTGGTTGTACTTTACGTTTCAAGATTTCACACGGAATATCCTGGATTATAAATTATTTTCATATATCTGTGTGACGAACAGGCTCGGTTGTTTGTGGCGTGTGTGAAATATGTGCAGGCTGTGTCGTCTTTGGGATTGTCACGTGCTCACCGACGGCGCATGCGTCGCGGACCTGCTTTTCCGGTGAGTTGCAAATGGGATTTTGATTAAAATTTCAGATAAATCCAAAGCGTGGTCCAAGATGTAATTGAGTTGATACAAAGGTAGAAGCAATTAGCGGAAACACTATAGCCATGTGTGTGTGTGCTGGTTTAGCACGAACTGTGTATAGCGAGCTGCAATGCATGCTAATCAAATTGGGAGAAAAACCTCAACTGCCGTGTGTTTGGCCAGAACCAACCGGCGACGGTTTTTTGTCGTCAGCCTGCAGAATATTATTAAGTTTTGCGAAACGAACCCAAACGGCTAATTACAAAGCTTCCTCGTAAAAGAGCCTCGGCACAAACGCATAGACTTCTTTTGTATATTAGGCTTCGGAATGCCATGTTACAGTGTCATTCCGTTATTACAATCGAGAGCTGCACCTTTGACGGCACCTTGTTTATATATTATTCGAAACCCCCGCCGCAGCGCTACCCTTCAATAAACCAAAGGGTCTTTGACCATATTTTTATATGAGGAAGGACACAAACAATGCAGCTTTCAATAATTGTGCGCGCAGAACACAAACAAGGTTCGGTGTCCAATGCTATGCCATTGTTGTTTATCGAGAAACCTACGACGTAATTGGACCGTTGCCGAAGCAAAGAAAAGAAATGTTTGGAAGTTATCGCAGGAAATATCCCTCGGTGTCGGTCCTCCGCGGACGACACGGACTACATTAGGCGTGGGCCGCGTCGAAGAGGTCTCGCGGAGACGTAGCCAATTGCTTCCACATTTCCCGTGTAACGATCGCCCGTGGGTAAACGCTTCCCTCTCAATCTTGTCCATTCTATTAAAACATCAAAACTAAATATGACAAATTTAAGTGGTGATTTTTTTTCCACGTCCATGTATCGTCTTCCCCCTAGAGGCCGCTGCGCGATCGGTCGCTCTCGCGGTGCCAGCTGTGCCGTTTGATTTAGACCCACTCACCTGTTCTTCCGTCTCAGTGATGGCCCACTTCTCGTTTCCGGTTGCACGCGTCTTTGCGAGCGCATTTCATTCATTTATTCGCTCATTCATAGATTCCCTCGCCATGCGCCGCGCGCGGGTCGGGTTCGGCCCGCGCTGCATCTCGCTCTGCTGCCGCCGCCGCCAACGTCGCTCTCTGCATGTCTATATTCGATGCATTCTCCCGCCCCGAGGTGACGCTGATGGATTGTTGTCGCCTCGCTGGCAAAGTGCGCGCGGACGCGACGTCTTTCTGCACCGGCACGCGGCGCTTTCCACGGCGAACTCCCCGCGTTCTGTACGAAGTGCATTTGCCCCCCCCCCCCCCCCCCCCGAGGTCACCGTTGATGCACATTGACTGGCGCGGTACTGAGTCAGCAGCCTAGTTGCACAGCCATGTGGTCCTAGTAAAGTGGTTCCAGTAAAGTCAGGTTTAAACGACCTATATTTGTTAGTGCAAAATTGATGTCAAATCCACTAATTTTCAGCTGACTTAAATTTTGAGCTGCAGTTGTCTAATCAGAAAAAAACCGGACTATGGCTTGCACCAATGTTGGAATATACAAGTTTGAGCGTCTGAACTGCATAGTCAAACAGGACGACAATCTTCAGAAACGCAGAATTGACTTTCACCGTTTGGCTGTTCCAGGTCTCACTAGTCCCGAAATGTCCCCATATTCCAGTCTTCTCTGCACAGAATCCTCCAGTTCCCAGTCTGAAGTTGGGTTCGCAGTCAAACGTGGGACAGGGCAACGTTTGATCATCTCTGCAATGATGCGTTCATGTTTAATTTGTTGTTGTTGATGTTGCTGCTGCTGCCATTTTTTTAAGCAAACTTTAATTTTATAACGAGGCGTGTCAATTGCCATTACACGAGTCACGTATAAGAAGTCGCGTTTTAAATCGGGCGCAAGTTTTTTTTTCTCTCTTTAAATGTACTCGTTATTTTATCAACTCTAGTGAGAGGCTAACGACAGAGATAGGTACAGGAACCGGGAAATAAATCGATCGGTCGGTGAAAAAGATAGTGCCGTCCCAATTAATCGTATGTGTTATAGCAATGGTTCTCAGACTCATTGAGTCCATGACAACCTTAAGAAGGGGACGAATTTCCGCGGCTCCCTTGTACTAAATCACGAGATTTATACAATGCAACCTATACTTATCTTCACGTTTTCGCAAGATGCCTGTGCAATTGATGGTGTGAAAATAAATTTCTAGATTATATTTCATTTGACAAGACAACGGTTTTTGTCAATCGTAATCATATCAAATGTATATATCGAGAATAAATATTATTTCCATGCAGAAAAATAGCGATGCATGGAATCTTGCGAAAATTCTGCGACGCACAATTTGAGAAACACAGGTACCAAATTAAACACAGGTACAGGATATATCTTGGTATAAATCTTATTCATGTCTGTTCTTAGATTCAGTAGTGACCAAAGAGAATCTCATCGCAGTGTTTTTGGTGGAAAAATAGAAATCGTCGCTGTTCCACCTGACCGTGGGCGTTATGAAGCCGTCACGTCGTGCGATTTCAGAGCGCACCCCCACCTCCCTCGCTCGGTCTTTTAATAGGCACTATACATGCGTGATATGTGTGCAGGCCAGAGCGCGCCTCCCAATAACACTCCCACCTTCTTTTTTATCCCCACAATGCGTTAATTCAAAATGTTATATTTTTACAAAATAATATTCGTGATATATCCTTTCGAAACATTTTCTGGCAAATCTAGCGAGACGCGACAGGAAACGGTTTTTTAAATAATATTCTTTTTCGACATTCATGGCGAGTAACACAGAGGAGAGGTCATTTTAAAAACAGCATCCACTCACGCCCCCCCAGCCAGCGATATGCGCATCTCCTTGTGTGTATAATGCGTGTATATAATTAACATGATGTTAAACCCGGCGAAGATGCGACGACGGCGACTGGCTCGACGGGATCACGTCGTTTGGCGACTGCTGCTGCGCCATGCCACCCGACGTCGTGGTGCCGATATCGGGCTAGGGTCCGCGCATTCGGTCTCCCGCTTTCTGGACTCTGATTAGCAGTGAAACAACATCAATCAAATGAGGAATCTGGCTAATTGCACTCAGATGCTTATATATACACTGTATACTTGTATATGACATCGAAGATGGGATCAGTGTAATTGATCGGGATGCTTCTAACCATACTTAAAAGTTAAAACACCAGTGTTAGAGCTATAATAGGTCATACACCAAAAAAATTACTATAATATTTATATCTATTGGTAATAACTCTCGCTTCTGTAACACGTAACAATAGAAGGCAGATAATATTATATTCGGAAATAATAAATTGCCAGCGACAAACTACAAATCGACACAATAATTATAGACATTACATCGAAGAATTTCGTCCATTATAATAAATCAGCTCGGCCGACGTTCACAATGGCACGGTTCAAATTGAGACGGCACACATTATAATAATGGGCAGCAACAGCAGCAGCAGCCAGCGACGGCCGACAACCGGGGCGGACGCAGACCGCAGAAGACCGGTAGCCATCACGTCGCGAATCGCCGGCGAATTGTTTCGACGCTCTGCGCCGATGGCGGCTGGCGGGCTCGAATCTGCATGCGTGCAGCGGTGCAAATTGTGCGCCTCTCTATCTCTCTTCTCGTGGGCAGCGACGGGGCTTGGCCGCGAGGCGACTGCGCGCTAGAACCACTTACCGCACGCGGATTGTTTGGCTGCGCGCGTCCATTCTTTGAAATAATAACCAGAGTAGTTCGGCCGTTTGGCAGTCAGTGAACGACCTCTATAGTTTTTTTTCTAACCGTTCACACGCGTTATTTTCAATGCACGTTTATGCGATTGATTTGCGGGCTTTAGTGATTGCTGCGCATCCAACGCCTGTTTCTCAAAAAGGCAGCGATTTCTTACCGCCGTGTCTTAGCGCGCATTGCGGAAATAATACACATTCTAAGTTCTAAACGATTCTATCACTAATAATGCCAATTAGATGGATCGTTAAAGCCAATAATCCCGCATATTTCCAGCCTCCATTCATAACAAACGCCTCGCCTCGTATAGCGGCGCACGATTTCTGCCGATCACTGCGAACTTTTATTATAACTAATAACCCCAAAATTAAAGCATCAGGAACTCTAGCCTCTGAGCCCGTAATTGATAGCCACGGCATCGTGCGCTGCTGCGTCGCTGCTGCGCATAGAAACGGTAGGCAGGCAGACCAAAGTGGTCGACTCATTTCCCAGGTGGTCGTCTCTCTCGCTCGCTCTCTCGATGTTTACCTTAATCGAGTATTTATTATCAGATTGTTGGAGCCGGATTTTTCCCCCCCTGTCCTCTGGCCGCGCACGGCGAAGGCAATTATCGTCCGGTGCGCGGTCGTCCTACGTGCGTTAGAGGCGCGCGGCCCTGGCGTATCGGTAGGCCCGATGTAGGTTGCGTCGCCCGGCGATTGCCCACCGGGCAGAAACCTGTCCGTCGAGTGCGACCCGTTACAGCCTCCGCGCGCGTCTTCGTCGTCGTCCGCGACTTTTGCCACGGCGATCGTCTTCATCGCGGCGACGACGCCTCCCGTGACAATGCACTGCGGCACCGACGGCGTCGTGACGCCCGCGTGTACCTGTTGCTCGACGCCGCGACGCGCGCGCGCCTTTTGTTTCGTCGGTCGTCGCGTCGGATAATTGGGTGGGGGTGGGGGAGGAAGGGGATGCCGGGAATTGCTAAGCGGGGTGGGAAAGAAACCGGTAGGCTGAGCATCTAGCGGCATGGGTTTCCATGTGTTTCCTGGTGGATTAGATCGCAGAAAAGCGTCCCTGTATTCTCATGTCTATACCATACACGAAGCGATTGCAGAACAAAACTAGTTTTACATTATGTCGAAAAGAATGTACAGCAATCTAATTGAAGATATAAAGCTTGAGAACAAGAATACATACACGTTCGTTTCGCCGCCAAGAGGCAAAAAAAGAGCCCTAAGTGTGGCTAAGGGAAACGGCAGTGTCGGGTCGGCTCTTCCGGCCGCGACGCGGTCTGCGATTGTCTGACGCCGTCGACGACCGGCCCGCCAGCCTCTCGCCGCGCAGTCCGTCGCACACTTGCCCGGGCACCTGACCGCTTGTTCGCCGGCCACGCTGACCTCTCGGTCTCGGTCTCTCGGTGCCCCGGCGATCCACCGGCCGCTCTCTCGACTCGCTCGCTCGCTCGCCGTCGTCGCCGCCGCGCGCGTGACGTCACCGTCAACAAGTATGTCCAGTTTTCAGATGATGTTGGTTGTTTTTCTTTTCTCTCCACCATCCTCTCTCGATCGGGACTGACTTCCGGGTCGACGTCTTCGCGGCGACCTTGACAGCACTTGCGTCTGCGCTCTGGCGCTCTCTCTCTCTCTCTCTCTCTCTCTCTCTGAAATCAGTCAAAGCGCGTATAGGTGCGTATGTATATACGCATCGTGCGAGCGGACACATTACGCAGCGCTCGGCTTGAAAACCTATATTTATAATCGAGATCTGATCGAGCAGCGGTGTTCGATGTCGGAATGTGGCTTCTGAACCGGCGGCTCCGAGTTGAAACCATCTTGGACTCAATAACGCGAAGATGATGCCTTCGTCTTTGTTGCAGCCATCGCAGTATATATATATATATATATATATATATGTGTGCGACGCTACAATGCGATAATTAAAATAATTATTATTAATGCCAATTACCCATCGGTTATTACGGTTAGCTGTTGCCAATTGAAAACCGGATCGGGCAAGTTATATTGCCGCTTAGAAAACAGAAATGGCGATCGTATATACCCACAAGGGATCTGCGCGGTTGCTACGAGGTGCTCTTCTGCCTCCGGGTGTCCGGCTGGAGATGAGTTAAGGTGAAGGTCGCGCTGAGGTCACCGATGGCGGCTGCAGAGTTCATCGGCGGTCTGCGCATTGTGCGCCTCGTCGACGGCCCCCTTTTTCGCTGCGCACTCTCCCGCGTGTGCAGGCCGCGGTCAATCAATTTGCCTAAGAGGCGTTTCACGGGACGCGCGAACAATTATTTACCGTTACGCGACGGCGTCGGCCGCGCTTGATTACAAATAAAAATACACGGCCTCACAACTGAATACAGTTTTTGGCAACCATCAATTAGCCGTAGACTCTGCTGATGGGTCACCGCTCTATTGGGCAAATTCACACGCCGTACGGCGGCGGTGGTGGAGGCGCCGGGTCTAAAGCTGATCGCGGCACCTCCACCGAACAACGAAGCAAGCAGCAAACGCAGCATCCTTCCAATGACTTCCAGGAAGCTTATTAGAACTCTGCCGATCGGTGTCTAGGGGGCGTTGCAAAGCAGAGCCACCGTTCTCAGAACCTAAATGCCCGAAGGTCCTGAATTAAGTTGACTCAAGATGAGTCAAGATTAAGGCATCCAGCAACAAGAGCCGGAACATCGCCGATGGGAAGACGCCGTCGGAGGCTGGACTTGGTTGTCCCATGGTTGTCTTAAGGTGGCATTTAGGACCTCGTCACTGGACAACCCGGGGAGGTACCGCGCCCGCGCCGGGACATCGCCATCGAGAGGACGCCGTCGGAGGCTGTACGCGGACGTACTAAGAGGCCGAGCGGTAGACAAGGCGTCACAATTACCCCTTAAAGGGGGTAGTGTGGGGGTAGCGAAGGGGGCAGGAGTCCGACCGAACACTGGATCATTGGATTACACGGCGAAACGATGGCTCGTGACTGGAATGAGAGCTGACTCGGCTACAGTGCGACCCGTATTCACCGAGTTCGGGAAATCAACACGAAGCAGACGGTTTTCTTCGAGCTCTGATAGCGTTGATTTAAACTTTATACGTGCCGAGTGCCTCTTCTTAATCCTGACTGACTTACTGTACTGTTAAGTGTTAATTACCGATGTCTGCAACCGCTTTTAGACCGCCGACCTTTGTAATGGACGTTCCGCAGATGGCTTATAGCTACCTAGACTGCAGACAGAAGACATCTCTTCCATATTTTATATTGCAGACACAAAAGTGGTCCTGTGACCATCCATATACTTTTTTTTATTATTATTAATAAACTTAATGAAGATGATGTTAAATGTTGTAGGATATTAAACGGTAAAGCTGAAAGCCTTGCATACTAATTAGGGGTGGTAATAACAAGTCCGGGGGGATTGATTGTCGCTACATAAAAGGTTGAATCATGTGCAAAGATAAACGTATTATTCGTAGCCACCGGTTCGAGCTTATAATTACAACACGTTTGATAATTTTTTTTCATTTTAGACATTCTATATAATATATAATATAATATAATCTATGAAAATTCTATATGAAAATCTTCACATCAGTGTAGTGATTAATAATTCTTATTTGCATGACATTAGCATGTTTAATCCCCGGCGCGGCGGCATTCGTTTCCACGGCAACCGTTTGATTTATCGCGCACTCGAGATGCATACTAAAGGCAGCGAGCGATCCAACGGGCCGATGGTTCGGTACGCGTTGGAGTGGCTCTATTTGGCAGTGAGCGGCCATGCTTGATACCGATTTGGGCGCCATTAATTGTCCAAACGAAATGAATTCATACTACACAGCGTATAAACAATGCGACACAAGAAAATCATTAGCATCGCTTCAATTTTTTCCTTTTTAGCCTAAATTAAGCATATATTTAGCCTAATAAGCCTATAGTTGCCCGGTAACAGCGAGGAGTGTGGACAAAAAATGGCGTCCGTGCGATTCATTTGCCGCTCTCTGGCAAACAAGGCCTCTCCGATACACGCCGGACCGCGCGACTGTGTGCAGTGCTCGAGAGTTTCGGTATGCGGTGCCTCGGACCCAACCGAACCAACCTGTTGTCTAGCACGATGCACTGCCTCCTATAAACACGAAACACGTTCTGCCGGCCAAAGTGCGTCTGCCGAACGTGATCTCTAAGGTGTGTGTGTGTGTGTAAGCTTGTATGTGTGTGTTTTTTTGTGTGCCTACCTTTAAAATTTACACGTCTACGAAATATTGACGTCATTGTGAATTGTAATGATGTAAATTTTAGCGGACAATTTTAGAGTTTCTGTGCGAACAATTAAAACTTGTTACTGTGTGTATATAGGATTGGTTTTATGTATGAGGTTGCTTTAGAGTGTGGCGATGGTTGTATGAGCTGTTGGTAAAATCAGTTTTTGCATCCTGTAAAGTGTAGGATGACGCTACCGTTTGGTGATTGGAAATTTTCACGAAAATTGTCCACCAATTTCTGCCATTCTGAGCGGCATGACGCCAGAAATAGCTTGGCATCAGAATGTTTTGCGGGTAAATCGCCGGGGAAATCGTGACATCTTGATCGCATTTTGACAGCCTGGAATCGCGCGATCGGTCGAGATATTTCTGTCGAGCCGTAGCTCGCTCCTCTTCACAATATACTTTTCGCTTTCTGCCGCATCGGTCAGCGATTTCCAACGGAGCAAAAGTAATATCCCCGATAATATAGCTGGCGGGAAATGGAACAGCCAGATATCCACCCCAATACACCAGGACTTGAAGCTAATTTTATAAAGACGACCATTTCTCGTCGGTGGGGGGGGGGGGGGACCTCTACAAATTGGTCCCGCAAATGACGATTCATGCCCGGAATGCGAAAGAATATCCAGTGGTCAGTGATCAAATAAGCTGTCCGCATTGTATAAATGTAGACTATTGACAGAAGTATTATTTTTTTGGTATATTAGGACTTTTAAGAGTGCTGCTCACGGTTAATCTTTTAACCCCCACTTGAACGCTGAATGCAGAGGCCCAAGCGAATAGTGAAAATGAACCCCTAAATGCATTCCAATCTTTAAATTTAAGGTACCAGTAGATGAATGAAGAGTGTATCTAGTAATGGGATATAGCCAAAATTGCATATTTTCAAAAATGTGTATGGTGCAAACATTCAAAAATCGCCTGAATGAGCTCATTTATACGATTTTTGAAAGTTGCACCTTACAAATTTTTGAAAATATCAAATTTTGGTTTTATCCCATTCTTAATCAAATTAAAGATTGGAATATATTTAGGGGTTCATTTCTCCATTCGATTGGACCTCTGCATTCAGCGTGTTAGTGAGGGTGTGGAGCACTCTAAGCCATGAAATTCTCAAGATTCTTGTACGTCGCTCTTCGGATATATACCAGCAGCGAAAGTACAATACTGCATCTGGCATCTGGCAGTTGATAGAGCGCAATTACACGCACACGTTTAAAATGACGACATCATTATATTTGCCATAGAAATGTGTTTGAAGAAGTAGTCCTATTGACTTTGACAAAGGTAACAGGCGGAGAATGCGCGGCGATCCCTAATTGCTACAGGAGCTGCACGCTGTTGTACGGGTACGGGTACGGGTACGGGTACGGGTACGGGTACGGGTACGGGTACGGGTACGGGTACGGGTACGGGTACGGGTACGGGTACGGGTACGGGTACGGGTACGGGTACGGGTACGGGTACGGGTACGGGTACGGGTACGGGTACGGGTACGGGCTAGCAGCGGCTTCACACTCTCACCGTCCAGCCAGCGTTCGTGATTCCCGGCTTTGCCGCCAGAGCATTTTCTTTCAACGCCGCGCGCGCGCGCGCGAGCCGTCCAACGGGATAATGACGAAAACACTATTAAATATTTCAAAAGAATTCCTCTAATGGACCTTCTTTTTTTTTCTTCACAGAAAAATAAATACAACTTAGCATAAAAGCTTCTCGGGGCGCTGGCCCAGCCCGCGCTCGCGACTGTTATGCGAATGATCTAATATAACTTCATTACTTTATTGTATAATGTTTTTCCTTATAGAAAAGTACGTGTGAAAAGAAATCCTACAAAAGTGATATTACGAAAGGTTTCTGCATTAAAAATGTTTTTTTCATAGTCGCAATGTGCTAACGATATACGATATTTGCCAGAGCGAGCGCCCCGGCGTGCGCAGTTTCCCTATTTTCAGAACGTATTTTTCGAGTCGGCGCCGGTCGCGTCGAAAAAATTAATGCTCCAATTATATGCTCTTTATATACACGAACGCGGATGGCATTTCTTGTTATGTCCTGCGATGTCGCCAACAAAACTCACACCATCGGCAGTCGGATTTCGTAATCGCGATCCGGGCAACCTGTTTGCCCGGCCACCTTTAAGCAATCGCTCGATTGTCTCGATTGATTACCAATCAACCTAGATAATGGGCGACCAATCGGCTGCGCACGCGCGCACAGTACACAAGCCAATGCGTGCGCGACAATGAGACGCGCACTGCGCCGGGTTAATACCTAATATAGGTCGCCGCTTGACGTCCAATTGTTCCCGTCTGCCATGCACCCCGTTAGGCCGTGACTCGGGGGGGGGGGGGGGGGGGGGGGGGGGGCGAGCAAAAGATTGGGGCGGCAAATTCATTTGCCACCTGTCATCAACACGTTCAGATAAGTAATTTTTGATGTCAAAAAAACTTGGCCATACTTTTCGAAATTGTTTTCGCTCGAAACAAATGTCTTTTGTGCGGCGCTATATACCGCAGGACTTTTCGTCTGCAAACCGCTCGGTAAGTTTAACGGGCCCAAGTGTATAGCTATACGATTCTCGAGTCCAATTATTTTTTTGTTTTGTTCATTGGACGCTAATTGTTTCGGAGCGGCGAGCAATTATGATATTTCGGAAGACCGGGCCGTGCTAGAGTAGTTGCGTGCGCCGCCGAAAATCACGTGAAAATTACTCACGACTTTTCAATGCACCGAACTCTCCACTCGCGTTTCTTCTTTTTAAAAATCCACGCCTTCGCAAAACACACACACACACACACACTGCCACGTCAAGTCACGGAATTTCCCCAAACAACTTCTTAATTTCATACAGATATGTGCAGCGATAAGCTCGTAGAGCAAGCGAGAGAACAGCACGACCCCTTTTTGTGTAAATCGGAACAGGAAATAATTTCACGTTCGCAATCTACATGCACTTCCTAGGGGACCCCCCCCCCCTACCCCCACCCGGTGTTCCTAAACACAATTGACAATCTGTCCCCCGTCCCCGTCCCGTCCCCCAGTATGTCGTATTAGCCGTGATAATAGCTTGATCGGAGCTCCCCGTATCTCGACAGGAGCTCGCACAGCGGCAGACAGATAGGCAGCCCCTCGGTAATGCACTGTCCTCTCTCAGGCCTGGGAAATGAGCCAATCTCGGGTGTGGAAACATGACTTGCACTTCGATTGTCTGACGCCACCGAACACACAACCTTGTCCATGCTCGGCTCCCTTGTATCTTCACTGATTTCCATCTACACAAAATGTTAGGCTAGGATCAGACTTTGTTCGTTTTAACCGAAGCGCTGGTTTTTCACTCTGGGATCATCAATCATCCTAAACGTATATATCTACACACAAATAATATCTACATGCCGATTTTTATTCAATTTTCTTTTGCAAAAGTTGTGGGTACCTACACACTTTTTACGTGGATAAAGCGAAGTTTGGTCTGATGCACCATGATGCCATATTTTCCATCCTATTTCCCAGCATTACTCTTCGTATTACGCTTCGTATTCCTCTTCATAACATGCACAAAACCATTGGAAATGAAATCCTCATTCTTTACACACACCGTACGATCATTCCCCTTTGATAATAACATAATATTTTGCCCCCCCCCCCCCTCACACCCCGGCACTGGTGTACTTCAGTAGGTACCCGATAGAGCCGAGTGTGCCCCCGTGCGTTTCCCCCCAATATCGGTCGGCCCCTCCGACTCATTTCCTCGCCGCTCGTCGAGGGCATCGTTGTTAATCCCGCGTGTCAATGAAGAACAATCACCGAGCGGGCGACACTCTGCCGTCGGCGTCGGCGTCGACGTCGCGGCGTCGCAGGGCGACGTCATCTCGCGGCGCCGGACGCAGATCCGATGACCAATAAAAGTCGAATGGTATACCTAATATGTCTACACGATTGAAAAATGAAAATGCGACCCATCGGAAACGGTTGTAATTAAGCTGACGTTCTGTATGGTTCGCCCGTCTCGCGGGAAAGAGTACATAAATGTATTTTTTCTTCCGTAACATCTCCAAACGGAAATGAGTACACTTTTCAATTATGGCATTATTCTCTCTCGATGCGATGACGTCATGTATTAACTGTGATGCTGTTTCGTAATACACGGCTAACAATATTTTAATCGAGTATTTTTTGTGCCCCTCGAACCCGTCGTAGGAAGGGGGGGGGGGGGGTGAGACCACTAAATCGAGCGACGTCGGGGGGCAAAGCAGCCCCAAATCGCATCAAATATTTACACGATTGTTTCACAATGAATATACATCGGACGCGTCCGTGTGGCTGGGCGATATAACGTTGCAGCCGGGCCCTTGCCTCCTCTCCGTCGGGGACCCCTGTCTGAATCATTAAGACCTGCCGCCGCCGCCCGCAAAGCCCATTGTTGTGTCGACAGCCAGTGGGATGTTCTAGACAAGAGTGCAATCATGAAAAAATCATTCCGAAATGCACACTGAATAGTAACTGCTTTATATAATGTGCATGTGTCAGTTTAAATTGTGCAAGTAATTACAGAGACGGGGAGTTTTACTGTTATGCATTCCGTCAATCATGTGGAAACAGCATTTAAAACTATTTCGCTAAAAACGTTTGCAATTATTTTCGAAAAAGAAACGCGCTGAAAACAATCAGACTGTCAAGAGGTGGTTAAGGCGCGGTTGGTGGGTAGGGGGGGGGGTAGTTCACGTCACGTTGCCGATAAACACTGGGCTGGCCAGCAGCTTGAATCCATCGCGGCTCCATGAAGTGGCTAATCACCTGTCCCTACTCCACTCAGGTCATAGGGATAATGAAACCAGTGTGCTGCAATTTATACTTTTAAGCAGGGCCTTTTAATCCCGCTGCGTGTGCGCGCGGCGGTCGGTAGCCGCAGCGCGCGATCCCCTCGGTGCACGAACCCGCGCCGCGCCGTCCGGCGGTGAGATTTCGCACTCTGCTTTTGTCTGATCACGACGACCGCGTCTTGCCCGCGAGCCAATCACGACGCCGTCCCTGTCTATCGTTTATAAATGGCATCTTAAATGTTTTGCTACCGATCCTCCGTACTTCGAATGCATAACTTATATACCAGCCTCGACGAGCATTACAGGGAGCGGAACGAGCGAGACCGACGCGATAGTAATTAAATAACTATGTAATTAGTCCGACAGAGATGTCGAGAACAAATAGAATTTCCTTTTCGATCGCGCACGCTGTTTTACTAGTGATTGAATCGAAAATATAAAAACGATATTTTTTGTCGCGGTTAAGTGAACATAATTAACGGGCACGTTATCAAAGGCATCATTTAGCATATGCTAATTGATGCCACTGAACACCGCTAGTTATCTAGTCTCTTTGAGCGACAGGCCAGCGTTGCAATGCACACATAAAAGTTGTGTCAGGCCAGTGCGGTGGTTTGATAGAGTTTCCCTGAAAATATCAACTGTGCGTTGATTTGCGCCAGAATGGCAGTTAATGCAACAAACACGCGGTGCGATCGGGTTCGTGCCCCCCCCCCCCCTCTCCATAACTTTTTAAAGCGACGCCGGGTCATTTCGACAAACTACGCGCGATGGTTTGGGATTGGGAGGCGTTCGACTCGGCCCGGCTACAAGCGCGCCTGGCAGTTAGCAAACGCCTCACACTCATGACCTAACAGTTGCATACACTGCCGCCCTATCGGCGTCTCTAGCCGACGTGCACCCCTCGCCAACCTAGAGGGAAAGTCCACTAACTAGAACTTTGGTTATGTCCATGAATGGTGCGACACACATTAAAAACCCATAACATATGTACTGGCCGATCTTTTATATAGGTATACCTACCACGACGATAATTGTATAGTGAAAATTATGTAAACGATTCATTTAAATATCCACCTTTCATCTTAATCGTGACAATCTATCAGCAAGGTCTAATCAAATAATGGGCAATCAGTGTCATAACAAAATAAAACAGAGACCATTGCTCGAGGCAGTCCGGCCTGCCTGTCAATCATTCGCCAGAGATATCCTACTGCACTGGTTTACAGAGCCGCGACTGCATTATTGTTTGCCATACGTGTACAACTCGTTTGGTATAACAGTGGAGTTGTACAGTAAAAGCTTTGTTTGATTGGTTATAGAGCAGGTTTGTAATTCGCTACACATGGCTCTGCATCTGAATCTGATGGATGTGAATGTCAGCGCACTCTAGCGAGCGGGCTTTCACAGGCGATGATGCAATGCCTAAAACGCATTGTTCCCAACACCTTTGCAAACCCACAAATAACTATTATGCTGAAGTGCGTATAAAAAAAGGATTGATTGTAATCGCACGAAGATTATTATGCTAATTTCTGGTTTTGATAATGAAGTGATTGAAAGAATCACTTTGGTGAAATATTACTGGGATTTTCGTATAATAGTTAGGTTATACACCATATACACACTGATAAAGTCGTTCTTGCTAGAACATCACAGTGCTGTTTATTCTACGGGAGAATGCGTACGGGGGTTCAAAATTACCTTTGGAACTTTCACAAGCAGAGCTTTGTCCCAACGTTCCCGTTCGGCACAGATCGGCACACACATACTTGTGATGTGGTGTTTGTGATTTCCACGCGGAGGCTGGCTGACTGGCAGCGACTTTGCGATTACCTTGGGAGATTGCTTCGCGGTAAATGAGAGAACTTTGACAAAGTTATTACGTTTGTTTCGCGCCCGTCGAGTGCTGGCTTGTCGGTGTTGTCGTGTTGCATGTCTGTAAGACGCTCGACAATGCGTCAAGTCTCGACAGTATAGACACCCCGGCACGGGGGTGGGGAGCCAGGGGGGTGCACTGTGCCGTGTGAACTCGTTTCGCCTCGGTTTCGGTTTGTCACCCGCATCTGAAATCACCTAACTTGATGGAGCGAGAGTCGCTCGACATTACTCGTTTTCTATGTTACACCGAGAGGTTGAATTTGCTCTAAATTAACCCAATTTCACGGTGGCCTATAACATATATACTTTATCATTCAATGAACGTGAACAGTATTTTTTTTTAACCAACTTGAATAACATGTATATTTTTTAGGCTGATTTGTGTCTGAAAGGGTTGTTATTATGAAACGTAGAAGTTTGTATCGCGATTTTTACACAAAAGGTGAGATAATAACGAATGGCAACGCTGATGAACGGCATCCCCCTGGAAGAAGGCACAGATATTATTCCGCTGTCGCCATTGTAATTATTGTTCCGACGTCGCGCAGACTGCGAGTAAGATCGCGCAGGGGTGGCGACCGCGTAGGGTACCGAGGTGTGTGTACCGAGTCAAGTGCTCTGTAACGAGACCGATTCTTCCGTCGCATGATGGCCCATAAATATAAAGAGCCAGTGTCTCTTGCGCATCATTATTATTGCAACTCCATTATTTTTCTGCTTTGTCTCCTGCACATCTCGAATAATTCATTCTGCACATTTCCTCTCTTGTTCTGCATCTCTCTTGTCTTCGGCGACCCGGCTCGTTGAAAACATCTCATTATAAATAATGGAAACAAAAGGACTCCTCGCCGCACGGTTTTTCTATGCGTTTTCTAATAAGAATCGCGCACGGCTCGCTATATTCTTGCAACAATAGGATGTCACTGGATCTTTTCAAACCGTTTATTTGCATTCTGGAGCAGTAAAATGTTAGCCTGCCTCTCCGACTGACTGGCTGTCGCTAACCTATTATTGTGGTGTGCACCTATACCTCGCTTCTTGTGTTATTAACCAAGGAGTGGTACTAAAAGCATATAGCTGGGACGCTTCAAAGTCACATCATCGCCTATACTTTGCTATCTCTTTGTTTGCATATATACATCGAGCGTTCCTTCGTTGGGCGCAATGTTTTATCTGTCTCACACATTGGCAGCCGACTTTTATCATCTCCGTTTTATTGTGCACCACGGTCTTAATTCAAATTGTGTCGCGCGACGCACTGCGCACTGCACATCACATCAATTATTTCCCGAAATGATGTACGACAGTCGCCTTCGGAAACGCGCGTCCCACAACACTGCACAAGGCTCGGGCTGGGGGGTGGCTTTTGTGCACGCGTGTTTCGGGCATAACAGGTGGAGTCAGCAGGCGACACCGCTAGTCGCCATTTGTTCCCGTCATGTGCACGCTGGAACAATGGCGTGTGCAAATTCCTCGCGTTTGCCGCTCGTAAATAAGCCCGTGCGAAATCTAGCGCCTTGGCATTGCCGCTAATTAACCTGCCGCCCGGGTTTCCGAACGTCTTCACCAGTTCGGCATACACACGCTATCGCATTTACACTTCGTTCCATTATGCCATACCACTGGGAGCGCTAGTACACTAGAATAAATTGGAGTTCGCCACTTTTTGGGGATCTCATATCATAGAGTACCATGCGATAGAATCAAATGGTTAATTGTTTTTATCATTACCATAAAAAATGCTATTAATCATTACCATTATTTACCATTTTACACGTTACAAATGGTAAAGAGTCAAATGATATTTTACTTCGAAGTCCACCAGGCTGTGGTGTAAAGTGAGGCTATAACACAGTGGTACTCAAACTTTTTTGGTTCCGGGCCAATTAAAAAAAATTCATGAGCTCAGTGGGCCGCAAAGATTTTTTATTGTCATTTTTTAAATTATAGGTTATCGTTATAGCAAGGTACTACGTCTGGAAAATGTCATTTTTAAATCGCTCACGTCCTGCAGCTTACAATAATAATCTAATTCTAATGTTCTCGATCCTCCCGTTCACTCCTCCGTCTGCAGCACAGTAAAACAACAGTTACCTATTAACTAATACCCTGGAAATAGTGATCTCAGAACAAAATTGTTCTTAGTTCTTACCTTCAATGGGACTTATGGTACTGCTTCACGTCACTCATTATGCGTGATATGTCTGGTCTTGGACCTGTAGCGAGGCGCATCAAGTTTTCCAAGTTTTTGTCAGTCAGTCTTGTCCGATTTCTATTTTTTATAAATTTCATTTTCGAATAAGATGCCTCACAACGATACGTGGAGGCAAAAAGCGTAAGGATAAATTGGGCAGCGCGAATGAGGGTCGGGAACTTTTCCTGGGGGACTATCTCCCAAAAACTTGCATGAAGCCGTGCAACACGTTTCTCGATAAATATGTCTTTCAGTTCAGTGCTGCACTTAAGTTCCACGAGCTCATTTTCAAATTCTCGGCGATTAAACCCGAGATCGACGAACACTTTGGCATCCTCACTTGTCAGTCTCCATGGATTCTCGATTATAGCAAAAGTGTTCTTTATCGCATCAAAGTCAGTAAATCGACTGTTCATGTCATCCCGAAGATTTTTGACAATGACGGCAAAGTCTTCACCTTTAGCGATTTCATCTGGATTTTCTTCAAACAAGGTCTGCATTGTAGGGAAGTTGCAAAAATCGTTTTCTTTGAGTTCGCGTTCATAATTCTGCAGTTTTTCTCGAAAAGAAAACACTTCAGTCGCCATCTGGCTGATAATTTTGTTATCCCCTTGCAGCTGTGTTTGCAAATGATTTATCATCTGAGTAATGTCAGAAAGAAAAGACACTTTCCTCCACCAGTCGAAATTATCCAGTTCTGCGTGAATCTGTCCAGTGTTGCTAAGAAATAATACAATTTCGTGGCGCAAGTTAAAAAATCTCTCCAGGACTTTGCCTCTACTCAGCCAACGGACTTCGCAGTGATACAAAACGTCGCCGTATTGAGAGTCGAGCTCATCGAGTAAGTCACGAAACTGCCGGTGATTTAATTCCCGAGCTCGTATCAAGTTTACTACGCTTACTACTTTCTTCATGACTTGCAGTAAATCATCGTCTCCTAGTTTAGAAGCCAGATTCCCTTGGTGGAGAATGCAGTGATAAGAAAGCAAATTTGGGCGATTTAACTTCTTCTTTAGCAATGCCACAAACCCATTGTTGCGGCCGACCATCGACGGACATCCATCGGTGCATACGCAGACAAGTTTATCCCAAGAAATAGCTTGGGCTGTAAAGTAGTCGGTGATGGTGTCAAGGTAATCGGAGCCACGAGTTTGCCCCTTCATTGGAATTAAAGCCAGAAACTCTTCTTTGATAAGTCCGGATTGCGAACAATATCTCACAAATATTGAAAGTTGAGACGTTGAAGAGAGATCAGTAGAAGCATCAAACGCAATACTGTAAAATTTGCAGTCTTGAAGTTCAGCGACTAAGCTTTCATGCAAATCTTTCGCCATCACTTCCGTCCTTCTTTGACACGTCGAGTCTGACAATTGCAGTGACTTAACTTCACTCATGAGTTTTTGCTTATTGGGGAGCGACTCAAATAGGTTCTCGCAGGCCAATACGACACACTCTTTCACTATTTCTGCATCGGAAAATGGTTTCATTTTCTTAGCCAACAGATACGAGATTTCAAAGGATGCCTTCGTCGCGTTGCTTGCCTGGCTAGTTGTTCCTGCCATGATTGTTCGCTGGCCATCAAAACTTTTTTTCAGCGAGTCTAATTTTGATTTACGTATCTGTGAGTCAAGAGGATATTTTTCTGAAAATTGCACGTGTTTTGTACTATGATGGCGGCTTATATTAAAACGTTTCATAACTACGGTTTCGTTGCAGATTAAGCACATTACCAAATTCTCTTTCTTTCCTTTGATGCACATAAATTCTTGCTCCCAAACCACTTGGAATTCACGATTTTCATCTTCTAGCTTGCGCTTCTTCGTCGTCATTTTAGCAACAACACAATAACGCACCGACTCAACTCACTGTTCACTGGCAACTGAAATCCGAATACGAAGTGAAGTAACAAACCTTCCGTCAATTCTTAATATCTTACTGACTGAATGTTTCAAAAACCAAAACAAGGGTATGACTAATTCTATTAAAATGTAAACAAAACTGAGTGAAATAGGTCAGTAGTAGCAAAGTGACTTCGAGGAACGACAGCTTGCAAAACATGGGGTCTTACAACGAATGGTTGGATTAGCCAAAATGCTAGCATTTATTCCAAGAAGGAAATTCAAATATAGCATAGAAAGATTAGATGAGAAATGAGAAATGCGAAATCTTAATACGTTGTATTTAGTTTATTTTTATTTAGAAGAAAAACAATACAAATTCGTATCGATTTTGTGGCGGGCCGCAAAAATCAGACCGCGGGCCGCATGCGGCCCGCGGGCCGCAGTTTGAGTACCACTGCTATAACACGACTGTAGTCACTGTAGCTTACATTAACCGCCAATTTGACAAAAATGAAATCCTATCACCATCTTTATATAGGTATACCTTCGAATATTACCAAAGCTTATGTTTTTATCTCTCAACTATTTATTCGTTGATATTTTTACTCACAATTATGAAATAGATTCTTGTTGTAATTTTTTTATTTGTAAGCGAAATAGTGTTTCGTTTCCGTGCCATTAAAATTAAAATTAGTGAGTTGGTAGTTCATAAGGGGCCAATCGCTGCTGTGGCATCTTCTCTCACGGGCCAGACTGTATAAAGGTACACAATCGAACAACACTACCGGCAAATCAACGGTGTTAAATGCCTTGAACGTGCGATTGCAACTATATCTAATCGCTATATTTGGTCGATGCGAAAAGAACACACGCCGTGTTGACACAACGTCTTGTTGTATTGTGGGAGATGAGGAGTAGACGCTTGGGGATCGATTGATATACACAAGTCACTCATTGGAGTCATTCGCCGTTTGCCCAACAGCCGGACGTGATTGCCGCTCCTGACGCCCATCTCGTTCGCGTGGAGAGCACCGTCGTGTCATCGCACCTGTTGACGTCCAGCCAGTTGTCTTCAGCACCCTTCTTCAGTCGCAGGATGTCGAGGTGAGTCACCGTTTTACTCTCTGTTTGCACGTCTGCACAACTCGGTGGAATGTTCCATTGGACTGAGAGGTTGGACTGCGTCTTTAATGCATTGGAAGGAAATTATCCACAAGGTGCACTCCTTCTAGTGTTTGCAATAACAGACCCAAAAGAGCTCATGTATAGGTAACAACTGGTAGCGGCAACAGGAATTATTCCTCCGGAGAAGCCACGGCGAACTCAACCTCGGTGTCGGTGTGCATATTCGGGGCATGGCACGACGATTTCGGATTAATCCCTTTTTATAAAGAACGTGGCAAACGTTAATGATCTGCATAAACACTGTACAAAAACTCGTGCAATTCATATTGAGTGTATCATTCAAATATTTCATTGTGTTAACATTAAGTGGCGTCACATGTATAACGTTGATTTTAAAGAGTGGGAGTCACTTTTCACCCCCTTTGGCGATGGTCAGTGTAATTTCTGCGGTGTTGTAGATTCCCGATTGCAGCCTTGACCATCGGCAATGGGTTGTTACTTGACTTGCATATTTGCTGCACACGCAAGAAACCCCCCACCAAAACATTATCCCCCCCCCCCCCTCCAACCATACCATACACCTATCACATTATACTGTGTGCCAGCTATATCGTCGGTCACACATGCAGCAAGTATCGACAAGGGGTGTAGTCCAGGGTATACGCATGGGTATTCGGCGTATTCTCACATTTTATTTTCGAAATTAGCTTAAATATTCACCTTTATTTTAAAGAAATACGCTGGTATACGCCGGTACCTACGCGAAGTTCTAGCTTTTAAATGTATAACTTTTGCAAGTTTTCCACATTTGTTTTATAGTTCACACTTAACCTTACCAAACCTTACACCTTATTACCACCCACCTTATAACCTTATTTTACCATTTCCCACCCACCCATAGCACACCCATTTACACCCAGTACCCATTTATCCATTTACCTTTGAGGCGCAAATCGATATAATATGTGCGTACGTGTTTTAGTGAAACCACAGCGCGAAAATAGTCGTAAGCGCCATATAACAATGTTTGATATGTGAAAATAGGTGTGTTGGTAATGACGAACATGTGGAAATAAGAATTCAGCTTCATTTTTACTGCCCCCCCCCCCCCCCCCCCCCCGTTGCCAAAAAATGAGCGTACACCCACCTTTATTTCCAGCACTACATCACTGCCCCCCAACCATTATACAATCACATCATACTGTGTGCCAGCTGTATGGTCGGTCACACATGCAGCAAGAAGCGACCAGTTCCCAACCCAACCGCCGCGCGATCTCGCGTCCTCGTCCGGCGACATTGCGCCTTCGAATCGCCACCTTTTTCCAGTCGCTTTCATTATTTTCGGCACGCTGTTTTTCTGTGCCATGCGCCGCGTCTTCGCTCGTTGCCGCGATAAGCAACAGAAAAACAAACACACAAAAACAGCGCACACGGATAGAAAACTGCGGGGTGATTTGTAGGAAATGAGCTGGAAATTGGCTCGCTGTTGCAGATGGGTTTGACGCGAAATGAGACAGGCCGGTCACACACACACACACACACACACACACTGCAGAGTTTCATCCGGCCGGGGCGCCCTGTGTTTTGCACCCCCCCCCCCCCCCCCCCGCCGCCGCACACCCCCGTTCCAGCCATCGTCAACTACTTTGTAACTTAAAAAAGTCAGGGGATGATGATGAAAGATTTCTTAGCTCTTTATGCGCGCAGAATTCTGCTCGACTCGGAACTTTTTTTTATATAAAAGTTTCTTATTATATATTTTTTCTTTTGATCGTAAGATTATTTCCATTTTTTTTTCTCCATGAAGATATCAACAGGGATGCAAATTCGTTATACTCTCAAACTCAATACTGTAATCAAAGAAGAATTGCTTTTATGATGTTGCTAGGCTCATCAAAATAATGCCACTTTTTTTCTGATTTAAAAAGAAACCCCCCCACACTCTTCATGGCCCCTACCAAAAAGAATCACAACAAGCGAACTGGCATCCTGTGCACACCACTTTCGCAGTCGCGCTTTATTATTTACCGTTTACCCGGCACGGGCTTGATCATTTTTCACATTTCCTCGTCCTTCGTATGAAAGAAAACTGGGAAAAAACTCGCACAACCACAGTACACACCAATTTCACGCAATGCCGAATTACCGGCAATATACCGGCCCACGCGCCGCCCAAAAGTGGTCACTTTAAATGCAAGAGTGCCCATGCATTCTTGATGCACCGTTCAAACGCAGTCCATGACACCCGGCACTATAATGCCCCGAATGGTCAGCGGTATAACTCCTGCCCGCCCGGCATCATGCCTGCCCATCAAACTCACGTCGAAATGACACCTATTCGCACAAAGTTTTCTTTCCACGATGGTTTATGATCGCTGGTCTCGGCATGGCCGCCGCGGCGATAATAACCAGTGACCTCCCTGTTTTTTTTTTTTTTATCGGCCAAATAGATGACCCTCGTGCCAGCTAGCACTTTCCGCGGCTCGACTCCTGGAAAAACTACTTTGCGAAATATGACACTTGTATATGAATGATATCGAGTTGTGGTTGCGTGTATATGTATATATGCCAGTGGACAAGTTTCTGCCGTGCATGCTTTTTACACTGACATTTTTTAGACATATTTTTTCTGTATATCATTTGTTCCTTTCTTCCGTCATAAGCTCCGAATGTAGTAAAGGGGTCAGGTAAAGGAAGCGATATTGAGGAACAAGAAATTGTCGTTGATTTTTACATCATAACACTAACAGCATAAAGCGAGATCCTTTATTTTAAATAATCTCAATGTCAACCATAACGAAGGGTTCAGAGTCAATTTTCTTCACGGGTCGTCTTAGCTGTTGGAAGCCCTTTCTTTTTGATGCCATGCGGGACCCTCTTCGTCATCGACTGTTCATTTGGAGTCGCCGCGAATTGTGGGGTGGGGTGGGGGGAGGGGGAGGAATAAGAGATCGACGGAGAGAACGACCTCTGCGTCGTAAATTTACTAGCCCAAGTTTCCATTGAACTAAAAGGGGGGGTCGGTCGGTCGGTCGGTCGGCGATCCGCGAAGGGGGATGGCGATTTTGAAAGTTACATGACCCAGAGGGGTTAGCCGAGCTCGGATCCAACTTACCACTGGGTCATATATAATGTACTCCGCGGATAGTGACATAAACCAACAATTTGACACGAATAATATTGTAAAAAGTCCGAGGCCAGTTCTCTTGAATCTTACATGAGCGCCCGCCCCCACCCCACCCCACCACCCCGCCCCAACCACCCCCATATAGAGCCACTCTTGGCCGCCAAGTACCCCCTCCCCCCTCCCGATAACCCCCTTAAAATCCACGAGATACATGTGATAAAATATAACGCGATACATTCTTATTGAGTAGGGAAGAGAATCGCCGGGTTTTTTCCCTAACCGAAGAACAGTAATTCATTTTTCAACCGGACTTGTGTCAATTATTCATGAAATTGTTGATCCCTCGACGCCGAGCGGCTGTAGCTTCTTATGTCTTGTGCCACCGCCAAGTTATTAAAGCACGACTTGCCACTAAACTTGCCCGCTTGATGCCGTGCGGGCAACCCGAACTACATGCGCCGCGCCGGCAAGCAGGAACGGAATTTGAATCTGTACAGAGAGACCACGGAAGTTTACCTATCGCTGGAACTCGTGGAAAATGAATTGGTAACCCAACCAAAATCATGGATGATGTTAGCCTAATGGATACATTATAATATAATCTTTGTGGGAACGTTTCGAAATCGTTTTTCAGCAAATCGAACGTTGTCTGCCTCGGAATTCCTTATGTCAATTGAGTGGTGTGTTAAGTTCGAAGATGATTAGTGTTCTGCAAGAAACCGCCAACAATCCATATCATTCGCCCCCAACACACCACCGCCAGCCACGTTCGAAAGTCTTTGCGATATCAAACGGCGATCATTTAGAAACAAACCGATAGTCATATTTCTTTCGAAAAATAATGCCCGCTTCTTTCCCGCAGACGATATTTCTTGTTATTTCCCTCGCTCCTCGCCAGACATAACCCCGTGGTCCACGCGCGGTCGGCACCAGCGCTAGTTTACTGTTGGTGAGCGCCTTGTGCGGCGCGCCGGCTCTAAACCGCGCGCGTGGCGGCGGAAACCATCCAATAGGCGGCCGCTTACGACCCCCCGGAGGCCGCTTCCAGCTTGTTTTACATCGTTTTGTTCCTAACAATCTAGAAGATAACTCTTGCGCCCGAAGTATGGATGGATGGCGCGCCCGATCGAGGCGTTGTCTATGGGGGGCCTTGTGATCTATACTTGATATCTGAGTGCTCCCGATATTCCTGTGGCGCGATCCTGTATTCCGAGACGGGAGATGCGAGACCGAACGCGGGAATTAACGCTATACTCTTGGAGAAGGAAGTTTCTGTCCTTTCGAAAGATTATCATTTTCTTAGAGATGTCGCTAGCGCAACAACCGTGAAGGAAATTTTTTTAATGGAAAAATCATCTGGATATATATATATATATATATATAAAAAACCTTCTGCTGCAATTGTCAAGATATGACCAACTGCTACCAAATTAGATGGGGTAGTAATGTATAAATGTTCTGCATACTGCACATTCCCCGCGGCTCGTATCGTGGTAGCATAAAATGTAGTAACGAGGTCTTACAAATATTTGCAATCAACGGCGTGCAAGAGAGTTTACTATATAAAGCATCACTTTCGAGCCAAAGACGATGCAATTTTTCTTGTTTGCATAATTGGAGTTTCCATCTGGTAAACTTCGGACCAGAGTGGCCTAGCCCCCCCTCCCCCTATTTATGGCATGGTTAGTTTTACCATGGTATTACCTTGTCGTGCCATGATGAGTTACCATGTAGTTATTTTAACAAGTAGTTTTCTTTTCAAATTATTTCATTAGCAAAGGGTGTGTTTCTAGTGCTATATCCATTCACCGTCAATACCGTCTCTTCGAACGAAGGAAAGAGTTATACCTTTGAAACGCTGTGGTCTTATATATATATATGTATGTATACACCTATATATACGTTGGACTAAGAGGGTATTTTTCGCCAGCATCGATGCCATAGCCAGCAACTTTCTTTCTATTCATCGTTTTTCTCTCCGCGAAGAACAAACTTGACAGAGTAATTTTAAAGTACACATCAATTAATTACTTCCTTTGTAAGACTGCTCCCCGGCGCAACCAAAACCCGGACGCGAACACAGAGCCGGCTCGTCCTCTGCACTGTGCACTCTCTTTGGCCTCGCGCCTCGCAAGGGTCGCCGATGAAGGGGTTGCAAAGGGGGCGCGCAGACCGAGCTGAGTTGCCGATGCGGTTATGCGATTTTCCTCGTGCTGACTTTCAGAGGGGCAAAGAAAAAAACACAAGTCTTCTTTGGGGAAAACATCGTCGCGGGCAAAAAGAAGGCGGCGAGAACAGAGCACGAAAGACAGAGAAACTACACACGAAAGGGGTTGAAATTTAGCGTTTAGGCAAATTGGTAAAGTTGTTAATTAAGAACCGTGTTTTTGACGAGCCGCCGTGCAGCAACAGAACGGGCAACAATCGTCGTCCCAGACAACAATCGCTGCCTCCAGAAGAAACGCAGAAACAATTACGAGCGAAAACTTTGTAACAAACTCGGAAAACAAACTCGAGGAAAATAGTGATTAACGATTTCCGAAACGAGAGTCGGAATGTTTCTGCCCGAAAATTGCCTTCGCCGCGCGCGCATTTTCAAACATGTGTCATAGTTTATTTAAAAAAAACAAATCCCCCCTGCAACAATACTCTTAATTGTGAGCGCGAACAGAATGCCGGGTTATGTATAAGTCCGATTCAGAGGCGTCAGGGACCAACGGCGCAAAGACGGCGAGCGTTCGAGCGTGGTCGATCAGCGCCGAGATGAATGCACCGAAATGACTCGACAGACAGACACAGTCGATTACCATAATGGCGTACCGTGGATGCCCGATGTCCGAACGCGAACTACAAACGCCGCGTGTGTATTGAATCCATTCTACAAACCCAACGCGACAATGGCCTTTGTGTGCCATTGCCCGGTAGCCGGCATTGCTTTTATATGTAATTAATAATAAAGTATGTGCGCCGGCTAGTGGACCGTAATGTTCTCCGGAAGAATGCCATCGAACGAACAATACCAGATAGAGGAGCGAGCAGTATCCTTGAGGATATCACCCTGCCCGGCTGCTCGCAAGCCACCACCAAGCGTGGCTAGCCTTTCTAATTAATAAAGTACTGGACCATAAGGGCTCACAAATATGATGAGACCTTATTCACACAAACCTTGTGCCCTTTGATCTCTGATATGAAGAGAACCATTAATCCGAGCGTTCCTTGCAATGCGGCTATATAGAGCGAGCGTCTATTTCTGTTCTCTTTCTGGACGATGGTCATCGTTCGGCGAGCGCTGCGGGACGATCCCGGTGCCGGGGCCGGGGATCGCGTATTATGTATTTATGAAAACGTTACGGAGCCATTCACACAGCCGAGCCAAAGCAAAGGCGCACACAGAAAGGAGCAATTCATTTAGAGTCTGCCGCGCGCGAGAGTTTCATACAGAAAGAGTGGATCTAATAGAGGGGGTGGCTGCCATCCCCATGCCGGTACATGGGGGTGGCCACGATAATGACTAGATGAAGTAGACCCGGACTTTGCAATGAATGTGAGCGTTAATTGTGATGGATTTTCGTCGTCGATATCAATATCAGAATCCGATGCACGGATCGCAGCCAATGGGATCGGGTTTTGCTCCGGAGTGGAGAAGATTGTGAATCGGTCTTGGCCATGGGACACGACGACATTGTGTTACGCACAACAGTTCTTTCTTCGCGCGAAGAGGTATGATATTCCGTCTGTGCGATACCTTGCATTGTGCTCGGCGACTGTGTAGCGATTGCGTCACACTCTCTCGATCAATCACAGCTCGGTGTCTCCATTGTTGAGACGCGCAACAATGAGAGACAAGCCAAAGCCGAAGATATGTGTCGGCCGTGCGCGCTTTGCGCTTAGAATACTTTATTTATAACGTCTCGAACTCGCAAGCCGAGGATGAAGAATAAGAATACGTTTAGTTGTGTCCATGCATTCATTATCATCATTAATATCATTTCGCTTGTCAGCTTTAGTGAAAAGGTGAGCAAGTATTATGTCTGCTTTGCCATCCGTGTAATGCATCAACTGGGATTAGTGAGTGGAAAAACTTGATACACGAAGTAGAATGACGGTGGGACGACGAAATTTGGTATAACCTTGTTCGCGTTCGCGTTCGCGGGACGACACGGGAGTCGGACGTGTTGCGTCGGTCCATCCGGTAGGTAAGGGCAGCATCTTCTTCGCCATCCGCCGTTTTTTCCTCGCGCTTTTCCTCGTCTAATTTTGATTCAGGAATGCCGTTTTGAGTTATTAGCTTTTTACCTGTGACGAGAAACTTCACAACACTTTCTGACAGATCATTTTGAATCGCCCAGCGCCATCTCGATCAATCACACGAAAGTAGTTTACATAACGCTTAGATTTTCATGGATCTTATGGCAGCATTTCGCGGGAAATATGTCAAACACCACGTTCTCCTGGCGTCCACCATCATTTTGATGCGCATGTACTTGTTCTTGAATCTTGGGTCACCATCGTTTGTTCAGGAGGCACACATTATACGCAAGGACATGGGCCAGGAAGGCGCAAGGAAGAGCAACTCAGGACTCCATTCTTGTCAATAAGAAAAGAGTTGCATTGACGCAGGTGACAACGATATCATTGAGGTACCCATGGGTGGGGTCCTTCGTGTCCCGAAACCCGACGCACACACAATCGAGGCGATGTCTCTGTGGGGTGTAACATTCTGTGCAGGAAAAGGACACCGAATAACAGCAGCAGAGACCGTGTCACTAGATTAAGTATCGCTAATTTATTGTCAAACGCGCATGGATCGAAGGTATATACAGCGCTCTCTATGTAAGACGTTTTTTTTTCCATCGTGTGCAGATAGAGACCAGATTCGTTCCCTCCCGTTCCTCTGTGATGCTCCCGGGGCAGAACCGGCCCGGCGCGGCATTGTCCTCGCGTGGAGCAGATTCCCGGTTCTGGCGAGGACAAAGGCGAAGAAGCCATAAGACCTGGCTGCATCGGTAGCAGCTAGTTCTTAAGTACCGCAGATGTACAAAGAGATTTTTTTCATGCATTATTATTAAGAAGAAAAGCGGTGAAAAAAAATGGAAGCAAAGAATATATAAGATTATAAGAATGCTGCTCTTGTATTGTCACGGGTGTATGTATTTATATATAAAGAGTGGAGCAGCGTGGGAATGGACGGCCCACGTTGCAGGGCATTATGCATATTGCGGGGCCCGGGTATACACACCGAGCGGCAGGCATGAATATGCCAAATGGTTTAATGCCGAACGATGCGCCATTTGCGAAATGCGTTTTTTGCCATTGTGGATGTATGTGTGTGTGTGCTCAGGGCATTGGGCGCTTTGTGCCCATGGTCACTCTGGCAAGGGGTTGAGTTAATCCTCTGGCCGGCGGTCAACAGCACTGCCGGACATGTTATGATCGGCCATGTGTGGCACAAGGGATGCGGATTAACTGGTCGGCGTTGAAAAATAATCAAACATGCATCTATAATGTTGCCTTCCACCCCGCGTCCGGGTGGGTATATACCGTATGCGCAAGACCTTTAATCCCCGTGCCATTATATTCATACGAAGAAGTTTTTTTTTCTGTTGCTGGCGAAGGGAATTGATTGAATCTGCATGCCAACAGACGCTATGTTGCGAAGACGTTTTAACCGCGTGTTTGGGGAAAACGTCCGGTCGTTCGAAGAGAACGGACGGTCGGCGGTGTTTCCCCCATGATCCGCGATGTACACCTTCCCCGCTTAATGAAGTGATCGCTCGCATTCCGAATCGAGGGCCCAAACTCCCACGCGACACCCCCCCCCCCCCCCCCCCCCCGCGTTCCCCCGGGAACAGCGCGGCCCGTCGCGGAGGGAACATCTGCAAACGCGACGCCAACTGGTTCGGCACTTTGTTAATTTCCAGGGAGTGAATTTAGCGCCCGAAATAAACACTGCGCTCGCCAATGCGTCCAATTACAGTTGGAGAATAAGACATAGCCGCCAGCAGGGCTTCTTGCTTTGCTTTATAGAGGTGAGGAGCCATCTTGACTTGCGCACATCATATACAAAATCCGGAGGATTAAACTTTTACGTGCCGCTTTATTCCCAGATTGAGACTTGACCTGTGCTTTGCTTTATGGCGGATAATATGTTAAGTTTTGCTTGGTATTTAGTAACTTCAAGTGCTGCCTCTAACCTCAATTAAAGCATATTTATGCGCTTGCTGGTGGGTATTCTGCTCCTTCCTATGCACAAACGAACATCAACCGCCTATCCTCAAAGTACTAAATAATAATTATGGTCCTCTGAAAATGAGCTTGTTGCGAACTTTTCTAATGAGATGAGCATCGTTTAATCCTTTTAATCGTTTCAAGCGATTTATACGATAAAATCTGAAATCTGAATAGCCAAGTTTTCATCAAAAATTGCGTGACGCAAGCGGAAGCGGGGCGGGGGGGGGGGGGAGTGAGACGACGTGTAAGAGGGACAGAGATTATAATATTGTAGATGACACGGGATGAAAAATAATTGAAGACCTTCAGAATCTAACATTACGCCAGAAATACCACGGCACACATACACCTCATCGTCACCGCAAAGATGACAACATTCTGATTTATATCGCCGCTGCTGGAATAAGACCACGCGACGGCAGGTAGCTTTTCATCGCCGAATCGCAGAGCCAATTTTCTTTTGTGCCGCAACGCTCCACGTTGCTTGCGGGCATCTTAGATCACTGGCGCCTCACGCAATTCCGTTCTTGGCGCCATGAAACCATGTACGATTGTCGCACAAATCTGGAGAGATTCAAAAGATTAAATAAGAAAGCGATCGATTGTTTCATTCAATTCGGTTATAATTGATAAGAGGCCATACTTAGATTCCCAACCTTATCAAACCAAAACCTGAGTCATGTTTCATGAATTTATAGCATGTAGGTACATTGGCGACTTCCTAAACTTGATGTGATAACGTCTGATAACATTTTTATTATTGAGGTTAATTTAAAATTGCATTCTAATATTCGGGATCATTGCTATTGTGTATGTGAAATCGAAATCTCTTATCGGCTTTCGGCTTCTGCATTGGCGCCAGGACGTTAGGCAAACGCTCTCCTATATAATTCATGCGTATAAAACCTCTGTGCAACACTTGGTCGACGGCATAGGTTCACATCTCTCGTACGGCGGTCGATGCGGCGATTGTCGCAAACTCATTATCGGCAGTGTAATCGGCCGCTATACAGAAGATGCGCATCATAATCGGCGCGTTTGACAGGTAACCATGGCAATCTGCTGCGAACTGCACCAAACTCAATTATCAATGTTTGCTCTCACCACATCCATGTGTGTTTGTCTAAGAACCCGTCAGCGGCCGTGCGATTGGTTACCACAAAAATGCGCGAGTACTTTTCAGGGAATCGATTATCAGACAATAAATAAGATAATAATTGATCCAATAAAATAATAGTTATTTCTAATGTCGAACATTTACTTAGTTTCCGGTTTATCTACAATTGTGGATTGTGAATCATTTCGCAGTTTGATAAGAGCACGTTGTCAGTGTTGACTCTGGCGCTGGGTATCATACAAAGGTGCAAAACACCCGATGTGTATACCTAAGGAACTTTAATATCTGCACCTGTAAATTCTCTTTCAAGCGTCTGCAGCCTTCAGCGAATGTGTTTTAGTGCAGCAAAAATAAAAATATCTGACACCGGCGACGCACCTTGGCGCTTTTAAATCGTTTCAAACTCTGAAGGAGTGCTTTAAAAAAATTCAGACAATAATGCCTGCAATGCCAAACTTCGATAGCTGTGCCAATATTTGACTTACTTGCCTGGCGATATGAAATCGCACAATCATAAGAGCAGAGTTTTTTAACCTTGCATAAGACAACATTCGACAAGCCGATTTACTCGCGAGCACACACGACATATTATTGTCAATCTATCAATAAATAAATCAAATAAATTATCTACACCCATGTATTAAAAGTAAAACCATATGTGGCATGATATAATACGGTGTTCTTTATCAATGCTAAGAATACACTCTATCACCCCAGTCAATTCTTTCTCATATAAACTTATCTTCTTATTCTCGCCCGGCAAAACACTCCACGCGGGCTTTGCGAGAAATACAATATTCATTTTGATTTACGTAGGAGATGTTTGGAATTTAGGGGCCCCCGTTCCAGCAACCCCTTTCCCCGCACAGCGCGCGGAAGTTGAAAGGGTAAAAACCAGGAAGTTATGGGGAATAGCTATATATTCTATGTGTGTGTGGGTGCCCCACACCGCAAAGAACTGAGCCACCATCTCTACCACCGCCATCTCTTAGCAAATGGACCGTAGAAATAGAAATAACAATAAATATGGAATACGACACCTGATGGGGATTTTTCTAAATAAGAGGGTTGAACACGAGATAAAGTCTGCACCAGTTTATGGCCGACTCCTTATTGATCAGACGCGCTATGACATACGGTATCCTCCTCGGCATGGAACCTATTCGCGAGCTGCAGATGTGGATGCCTCGATGTCTAATAACCCGTCCTCTCCTGTGTCTCGGGAGATGTAGATTGCCGGTCCGGGACATGTGTGCCATCTAGACGGGATGGATGGCATGTCGGGAATAAAGGGTTTCGGCATGGATCTCGTTCTGCGCGGGGATGCAAGCACATTTGTTCCCGATATGATTTAGGGACCCCGGGCGCGATGTTACGGAACGTGCGCCGCCGCCGCCGCCGCCGCCGCCGCGTCGTAAATCAGCTCCCGAACAGTGCGGAAGGAACGCCATGGGCGGCGGCCGGAGTCTTTGCATTTTGTCCGCGGACTTTTTATTCGGGTATGCCAATTGGAGCGTCAATCCCGACTTGGGTGGGTGGAACTGTCTTTTCAAAACTCCACCGAGAAATTAAACCGAATACAGGAATTCAGCATCTTTATCTTTCGTATATTATATTTCCCTCCCACAATCGGCAAGCAGTGATACAGATAACCGTGAGTTAGTGATATCGATACAGAGTTGACTTCTTCGTGGTGTCTTCGTGGTTTCTCCATTGGTTGGCGAGTAATCAGCGAGATTACGCAGTGGCGACTCGGCTCTTGGGTGCTACTGGAGTCAATGCCCCTTGGACCTCTTGGCGGCCCTGAAACCACTGAAAGATGGTAGAGAATATGAATTTCAATTCGTGTTCAAAAAGGCAGTTTCACTTCAAACATCAGGCTCGTACTTTGTCATGACTTGTGTTTTGGTGACTGCATCGAGATCTTCACTCAATTTGACGGCGCTCTGCAGACGACTGTTTGTCTGCGAGGCGCTTTGGCTCTGAAATGGTAGAAACAATGGTAGAAAGGCGACACAAATATAGATATTCTAAAATTTGCCAGTTATTATCCACACGGTATTTAATACCGAGTATGCGTCAAAAGGAACTCATGCCAACTGAGAAGCACACGTTCTAACAATTCTGAAATTTCAGTGGCATTTGGTGTCTTTCCGTTTGGTGTGGCAAAGATTGTTCCATGCGTTCCCATCACTGCTACTCACATCGGCTCTGACAGCAAACTACCCTATATATGACCGCGCATAGCTAAGGGCCCTTAGCTTTTGACAACAGAACCTGAACCTGAGCTGTACCGTAGGCGTATTGGAAAACTGCATCGCAATCAGTATTAGTTTAGTTAGAAGGAAGGGAGGCGAAGCTGGAAGCTTAGTTTAGTTAATTTCCCAGTGTATACCGTCGACCGAGGTGTGTTGGTTGTTGGTGCGCCTCTCGCGCAGTTCGACCCTCGCCCAGTTCGGAAACTTAGGATCGCCCCTGGTCGTTGGCAATCGGTCGAAGAAGGTCCCGGCCAGCTCGGCCTCCCGCTCGTTGTTGACGACCATCAGCTGGACGCCCCCCTCCACACAGACCTCCGGGGCCGAGGTACAATGTGGAAGCCCAGACTTGCGACCACCTCCTGTTCGCCGGTGTCCTCCTGGTCTTCGGTAGTCAATTGGATCGACCATCTTCCGTGATGCAGCAGAGATTTTCGTGTGTTTGCATGGAACAAGAAAGCTCTAATAAACATCAGCAATCCAGGAAACAGGGACGCAACCCAGAGTGCCATAAATGAGATGGTGTGACGATGGTGCTCTGCATGTATAATAATGGCGCTATGCCATGCTTTGGTGCATGGGCCGTCGATCCAGTGATTCCTGTCTATACAGGATCTAGTGATCCAGTGTTTCCAAATTCCAGTGATCATAACAGATTACCGTCTGAAGCATTGTTGAAGAAAGGTTTTGTTCAGACACAAACAACATTGGCGTCATCTTACGCCAGTTGCTTTTTAACCGCTGGTCTTATGAAATTGTGTTTTGTTTGTGTCAAATGCTCACCCAACCCTTCGGCTGGGCTTCAGGAACGGCAAGCCTGCTACTGAAATTGTAATTGAAAAAGTACTGAACTTTAAATCCAAACATTTCGACGGTATAGCGAGTGGACTAGGTATGTGTTAGCGTATATAAACTGGAATCGAATGTTATGAACAAAATACGCCTTTTTCCCATCATCTGTGGATATCAATTAGCGATGCATGCATTATAATATACTATTGTCGTAGACTATAATAATAGGCATCGCTGCTAGCCATTAGCAGCCAAGTCGTCAGCGATGATGCAATCATTATTGTTGGTTCCTTTTTGCGATCTGATGATCTCCGCAGATGCCCGACTCTACATAATAGTAGATGAGATTCTTGTACATTGGTAAAGCACAAAGCACGGTAATTCGATGAGCAAATTCATGTTTTACGTAGTAAAACCGGAATGTTATTCTTCGGTACTTTAGCTCGAACCATTGGTGTGCGCCCATTAGAAAGCACATCGAAATGACTCGTCTATTCTCGATGCACCACGTCCTTTCATCTCTATAAAATGAATCAACAATATTCCTCAGCTGTTGTGGTCTTGCGCTGCGGGGGGAAAAAATATTCCCAAACACATAAATTATCAGCAAATATGAAATGAGATGACATCCGAACGAATGTGGAACATACTTGCCGAGAAAGCATTTAAGAAATAAAAGTCGAAAACGCTCCCCGAAGACCGACCGAAATTACAAATCATATTTTACGAGTCTCCTGCAATCCTTCCGCGCTGCGACGTTCCTGGTTTAATAATAGCCCGCGGCCGCAGCGCGAGCGGTATTTTTACTCATAACCGAGAAATCCGCTCTTTCTCACACTTTTTTCTTTTGCACACACACACACACACACACACACACACACACACACACACACACACACACACACACACACACACACACACACACACACATACACAAAACATATAACTCGCGAAAATCCTACTTCTCTAAAATTAATATCCTGTGTGTTCACCACGTCTGGCTACATTACCGTATAATTGTACTCAAGCACGTTAATATCTGAACGCTCGCCAGCACGCGAAAGTTTCCTCCGCTCGCCAGCACCAAGAAACCCCTGGCGAGCATTGAACGTGCAGTCTCGCTCTTAGAAAATATAAGAATCATTCTTGTCGACTAATAATTTCCTACACATACACGACGGGGTTAGCAGCTCATGAAAGTGGCGGGTTTGCCGCATTGTAAGCCGACGTGGCGCGAGATGAGGACACATTGAAGCGTGGATTATTGGAGGCTGTCCATTGAGGGATGATTGTGTACCAAGCCTAGCGGCGACGGCGTCATCCCCACGGCGGCGGCGGCGACAGATAATCACTCCGGGGGTGTAATATGTTCTTGCCGGCGTCGGCTTAGTCTTGCCGCTATTGGCACCGAACAAGGCGACACCCGGCCCTTGTGCCACATAAGCCTCTAGCTAATAATGTGCTGATGATAACGTCGACTACACCAATTCAACGTCGAATCCAGCTCCTATACCTTAACCTAAAGTATAACACCATCACAATCGAATCACATCGTTTCTGGCGCGAAAGACTATGCTCTTATAAATCATTTCAAGAATAAACATTCTTCGCATGACAGCTCGTCGCTATAAAGCGTTAATAAAAACAGGTGAATATTACGATCGCCTACTGGCCGTTCAATCAAAGAAATTTTTGAATTGTGTTCAGAGAGCACATTAGGTAACTACGCCGTTCCTACACCCGAAAATAGACAGATTTAAGGTTCACAAAATCTAGATTTATTGTAATGGGGTTAGTTTAGCTAGAATGCTCACTCACTCTCTCTCTTTCGTTGCCAACACACCCCATGGCATTTCATAAGCAGCTTGTGACAAGAGAGCGTTTAATAAAAAGCGGCTTCCATGTATGCTTATAAACGCCGGCTCACGGTGACACAGCACTTTGGCTGTGGCAGTGTGATAGGTATTGGCTCCTCTGTGTTTGGAAATGGAATACAAGGGTGCTAAGTAGCTCGGTTTCAATGGTGGCTACTTTGTCATTGAACTTGTAGTGCATGTGTTGTTGCGTCGGGATTAATAAAATGCCGCCTAAATGCGAGCTACTTGAGCGTTTAGCTTGCGGATCGGGTTGGACTAGGCACACGGTATTGCACCATGATTTCCATACATCGGTGATTTTTATGTTTAAACTTTAAACCAATGAGGTTCTAGTTTTGGTTTTCAGACAGGAATTCAGACAGGGATCCCACAAAAGTATTACTGCAGAAGTTCAACGGGCCATTTAATAACTAGTTGTCTTCATGAAACTATTTGCTATTATATCAAAAATACGGTGTGGACACCTTTATGTATACCGTTAATATTCAGTGTAAAACTCTTTTCATCGTAAATAACGAAAATTGAGCAATGCACACCGGGTCGTAACGTGAATGTGCTGGCTTTCCGCACTCGCTTTGTGTATAACTGCCCTAAAAGTTTATTGCAAATAGTGAGGAATTAAGCCGAGAGACATAAACCGCGGCAATTCGGACGATGGTTTGGTGGACATAGTTATATAAGTGTGTTCGGTCATCAAAAGTAGTTTGTCGTCGTGATCCTCGGACGGATTGTGGTGGCGTACACTTGAGGTCCGTATACCACGGCCTGAGCGTGATGAGCATGTCGCTTGATTAGGGGATTACCGACCGGGGGCAGCAGTAAAAGTGTGGCAGCGTCCGCGATCACGCCAGCCAGCCAGAGCGAGCGACAGGGTGGCAGCACACTTTAGACGTGACACAAAATAGATATAATATAAATTCTGTGAAGAAAATGAAAGATCTTACATCTAGAGAAGAGTTTTTCTTTTATAGTAGAGACGTGTCATGTTAGTCTGCGGTCTCAATGGGTGGCATCTTTCTTCCTTTCTTCATTTCGCAGCGCGGTAAACCTCTCCACTGTGTTAACACCCAGCTCAATCTCAAGAAACCCCGAAGAATCTAATATCCTGCCCGTAATAAAGGGCTTTTCAGTGCACTGCGTCTTAGAGCGCCTTGGAAATATCACGTCGGCCGTGGCTGCATAACAGAAAGCAATCTTTCCAGTCAACACCGACGTACCCAGCCGCGTGGTCGCTTTGCCGCCATCCATAGCGCTCTCTCGCCGAGGAAATAATGTCCATTCTGTCGTCGACGTCTTGTTGGTTTTTCTAAAACAAACTCTGCAACATTGTCGCGAGGAAAACTAGGAAAACATCGTACGAACGCGACATAATATCTCACTTGTGACTGGTTCCCCGTTCACGTAGCTCGCTTAAATTGGAAACTTTATTCTCCCTCCTCGTTGGCGGAGACGTCTCGTCGTCTCGTTTTCAATCTGGCCGTATACCGAAGCATGTTCTATTTTATATTACACAAAGTCGTCGCAATCATCGGGAGATTTGAGCAGCCGACAGAAAGCCACAATGAATCCCATCGAAGCCGCCGGATTAAAACGGCCATTGTCGGTCGTAGGACGCCGCTAAGCCGTTGGGCGGGGAATGGTGGGGGGGAGAGCGTGGGTGAATGCTAATGATATCGGCATTGGCAGCCCGAGGCCGGCATTACGTCGGCCCGAGTCGGTGGATCGCAACAAATCCTGAGGGACAATCGCACTGAATGTCAAGATTAGTCAGGGCTATCGGCCGAAAGATCCTCTAGAGCTGCACACACGCTCGAGTGCTGGTGCGAAGCCATTCGATAAACTTTACTCTCGAAGTAAACTTTGTAAAAAAAAAAAAGGTGGAAGTGAAACTGGCAACACAATAGCGTTATTTGGAGAAGGAAAGTGGCAGGAATTTTACTGAGCTAAATTGGAAAATTTCCGCGAATGATTTCATCAGCTGTTGAAAGTGCTGCACTGTATATATGCCGAGAAACCCACAAAACATTCGCGAACGATATTGGCACGTGGTCAAGCCGTCAGTCAAGACGTGTAGAGTGCGACATGTTCCCGAGCTATTTCCATTCCTTCCGCGAGTTCTGCGCCTCCCACCGCTGCGCCGATGATCGCCGCATGCCGATTAATAGTTATTGACTTATCCCGGGCTCGTCCGATCGCTTTTCCCGCACCCATGGACAAGGGCCGGACACAAAGCCCAGGGCGAAGCCGTAGCCCCGTGACGAGAATGACACTAATTCCCTCATCGGCAGTCCCCTCGGCGCGCCGTCGACGCCGTGGCCCCGGCCGACAGAGGGGGGACTCGGGTAACAACGCGGTCTCCTCGGGGATTCCCGGGCTCTGTCTCGCGAACAATGTCGCGACCTCCTGAATAATTCCCTTTGACTCGGCGTCCCTTTTGCTTTCGGCGACGCGGCAGACAGACAGATCTAGCCACAAGTGTTGAAACACGTCTCTGCGGAGATTGGGGAGAGGGTCGTGAACCCGGCACCTCCACCATGTATAAGGTCGCCGACGGGAGCAGAGTGCTGACGCTGACGATCTAACTCATGACGAAGCGTGTATGCTGGTATCTGAAAATCTTTGTGATAGCTACACTCAATTTCACGTTAAGAAGGAGAGCGAATTAGCATCTTACTCGAGAACCCACTGCTGCTAGACACGATTGACGAGTTTTAAAACTTATCTCAGAGTATGGTTTCTTGCTCAAGGCCTGGCTAATACGTTTTGAAACTCTTAGCTCGTGGACTAGCAGTAGAGATTCCTCGTGCATGATGCAAATCCACTCTTCTTCTTAATGTAAAATGGAGTATTAGTAAAGAACCCGCCATAACCAAACTGAGTGATGAAAGATTGAATGAAAGAGTGAAGATTGAATGATGATTGAGTGATGAAGATCAAAGATTGCACCTTGCAATTGACACTGCAATGCACTGCAAGCCCGGCACACGGTAGCTTTGACCTCGCCGTACCAATTGCGTGCGTATTTAACAACCAATCTCTATAAATCTTCAGGGCCTGGAACCACAAAGCCAGGGTTAGGTAAAACAGGGGGTAGTAATTGTTATCACCATGGTTACTACCCCTGAAATTTGCAAATGCCCGTCTGTGATTTTGCTGTTCATAATTTAAATTTTACCCCGAGGGTGAAGCCTTAACTCTGCCTTGTGGATCTGAGTCCAGGTGACAAAAAAAATCGAGTTTGTTTTTATTCCCTGCAAAATGTTCGGTTGGTGCTTTACCAATAGACACAAGTACATCAATAAAGCAACGAGCTCCTTCTCGTGATGCGTATATATAGCAATCTATACATTAGGTTGAAACGTAATTAGGCAACACAATTTGTCCGTTGATTTCCACACTTTCATTTCCCATGCCTCCCCGGCCGATCCATCTTGTGGTGTTGACGTTATTATATCGGCTCTACGGTTGACGCCGTCGCCTTCCCCATGGCGAGGCAGCGCGCGCCACAATGCCACCGCCGCCTATAGCGGCGAGAATTCCTGGCTTAGCCGCGCGATCGCACCGCCTTGTAAGCGCCATTCCGTCGCGCGGAACGTTATTCAAGATATGACGGATGTGTTTCGTACGGGCTGAAATTATTTCCAGGCAATCAATTACTTGGTGACAACGCTGCGTACGTTGCCGAAACCGATCGCTGTTATGTTCCTGCGGTTATATTATTATTAGTTGCTGCTGCTTCTGTGTGAAGGCAGGGGCGCTGTTTTGCGGTTATTGATGAGCGAAGCGAAATCATCAGTTTCAACACTGCTACTAAAAAAAAACACTTGTGTGTGTTTTTTTTTTTTGTTTGTATGTGTGTTTGTGTCTCATCGAGTGGGATGAAATTTTCATGGTGTCTACTGTTGTTCTCAACTTAGACCCCATGCGATTTTTAAGAAAATCCTGTTTGCCCCTCCTCTCCAAATCAGAGAAATGGGCAATATTCTAAATTGGGAAAACTAGGAAAAGTACGGAAATTGACCCTGAAATTTTCAGGGTGTCCATACTTTTGTTCTCATCTTAGACCCCCTGCGATTCCAAGAAAATCCTCCATATCCCTCCCCTTCAAATAAGAGAAATGGGCAATATTCGAAATAGGGAAAATTTGGAAAAGTACGGAAATTGACCTGAAAGTGCATATTTTTTCCAAATTTTCCCAATTTCGAATATTGCTCTTCGAAACCATCAAAACCATATCGAAACATCACCACCGGCTGTTAACGACGCAATGATTCAACTTATCTGCTACAAACAGCTACGCTCATCTTCAACGCGAACAATTTGGCAGCGTTTCCTAGTTAAATGTTAGATATATGTATAGGCCCTTTAGAACCCTGTCACGTCACAAGCGCGAAGGAATTTGGAATTGCCGTTGACAAGGAAAACTGTTCCATCGAATATTTTTTTTCTCAGTCAGTGCCCAATGGAGACATCACCTTCGATACACGGAGTAATTGTTTGCTTGCTAATGCATCGTTTCCATCACAACGCTAACCTGTTTACTAATCACCCGCGAAAACAGCCATGTTTTGATCCATCGGCACACACACCTCACATTGTATTCGAGACTTTTTTGTAGACACAAGTTTCGGTGTATTGACGTCATGCTCAATTGTAATTTTTCATTATTGGTTCGTGAATTGAATTTCCCTAACAAATTGGCCCAATATTGGGCCAGCCATCTTCAATGACAACCACAGCTTGTATATGTTAGGTACAACAATGTCCGAAGGATTTCGGCCATTATGAACCTGATAATGGACCGACCCTGTATGCCTCGACCCGCAAGGTACACCATTTTAGCGTCTCTGTGCCCACAATTTGCGCAATTCATCATCCGCAAGATTGTGTATTATATGCAATATCTATTAGGAGGCAGCTTCCATTACTGCAGCGCGCCAACGGCACACAGGATAATGTGCTGCGCGCGCGATTGTCCTCACGTCACCAAGACGGCCGTGAAACGCGTTCGCCTTTCAATGAGCGCAGTCACCCGGGCGGACCGGTGATAAAAACGACGCCGCCCCCGCTCGGCGATAAGCGTCGGCGTCGTCGTCGTCGTCAGCGCCCGCGCGCGCGGATTCACGCCGGCGAGGCCATTAACGCCTCGCCCGCCGCGCGCGCCAGATAATACTCATTGAAAACCAATTATTGCAAAGTTGGGATAATGGGGGTTTTCCGGGGGGTTGAGGGGGGGGGTCTGGCCGCCGGGTTGACAGGAGATACCGTCGGGGTTCAGACGTCGGCGTCGCCGGGGTTGATTGATGAGGAATCTATATAGCAGGAGAGCGGGAGCCGAAGAGCGACCTATGGCGGCGTGAACGCGCGGTATACGCGAGCGAGAACGCGACGCGCAGTGCATGCGGTATTGAACGACTGCCGGCTGATAATGGGACAGCGTTACACACCGCGTTGCAATGGAGAGCGATCATGATTCGACGCGAAGATCGTTTGAAACGCGTCGAATTCGCGGGCTTTAGACGTTAAATTTAGATATAGCAACTTCGTTAATGTGTAAATGAGTGTGTTTGGCAGGGGCGGTTGCGCGTGACGTCACCCGGTGCACGGAACATTCAGCGATCATGGTTTTCTGGGGGGGGGGGGGGCAGGTTGACATGGGGCACAGAGATCAACTTTCTGAGAGCGAATTTGCCGGGGCAACAATCGACCAATCGGACGCTAAAAGTCGCGAGGAAACAATTTGAGAGGTGACCCTCGGGCTGGTCTTACGGTTATCAAGGTCATTTGCGGGCCAAAAGGAACGGGTGCCGATGCAGTGACGGCGCCAGGGACGTTAATCTCAGACAGGCGAAGATGAGACACGAAATGCATCGGGTGGCACGCCGATCCCGGCATTGTTTATGGTTTGGGAGGACGTTTGGAGCGTAAGCATTATAATTACCCCCATAATGGAGGCGTTTTATAACATCTGTCAGTGTCCAACTTCGAAACACAGCCATGGCAGCTAGGTAATCTCGCGGTTTTTGTGAGCGTTCAGTGAAATTCCGCATCCTATACGTAAGCAAGCCATTTCCTGGTGGTTTGTTAGATACCGACGCCGATAATCTCCGCGCGACGCTCCCGGCCACGGGCGTCGCGACGACAGCACGCGTCCGCCGTGAGAATGGAAATACCGATTCTTTGTTATTTTTGGTTTCTTGGGGGAGGGGGAGGGCGTTGAGTTTGGACCGTTTTAGATCGGTGGGATCCGTGACGTGGGCGCTCCGCGCGCAGAGGAACGACAGAGCGAGATGACGCCGATCTCTATAACTCGGCCCGATCCTCCCGAGTCCAACAACGCAATGCACGAGGACGATTTATATTTGTTAATCAATTAGACAAAGCGCAAACAACCCGCCTCCGGCTCGCTTCTAATCTAGCGATAAATTGGTGCATATGCGCCTTCTAAATACATTCCTGCTTATCAACGTTTGCAACTGAATAATATTCTCGCGACGCTGCAAATAGATTTTAAAATATCGGAGCTCATCCATCCCGCCCTCGTTGCGCATAATACGCCTAGGTATCAACGGGGCCGTGGCGTGAAAAAATTAACACATTTGTTTGTGACACCAATTGTTTGGGAATCTAGTTTGTAGCCAGAGCAAAAACTTGCCACATCTTTTTAGAAAGGTGACTTTTCGTAGTATCACACTTTTCTGCAATTGATTGTTGTTATTTTCGCATGCTTGTTCTTATTCATTATTAACGGTGTTTCGCATACATGCCACGCGATTTGTTTTGCAAGGTAATTACAAGATGCAATTACGCTGTCCTTCTGGCTCATAATCATTTGCATACCGCGCTACCGACAACATGTGTATACATCAAGAGGAGGAAACGCCGTGAGTTTTCAAAATCATACGAGTTGAGATGCTTAACAGTGCAACGCGATATTCCAACGGCACTACAATTATGCCATGCTGACAGGGAAACACTAGGGACGTGAAATTAACACAAATGCATTCCTAGATTCCAACAAAACCTGAGCCTCAATTAAATCACTCAGATTATACCTATACCATAGGTAGAGAAGATGAAGAGATTGTTCGCAAAGCTTTTAAATACGCTGTAAATTCCCTCGAGCACAAACAAACACTGACAAAAAAAAAAGCCTGTTGAATTGTTTGACTCAATGTGGCACGTTATATAGCCGCGAGACAAAGCATCAACAAGTAGCGTTCGTTTGCCACAAGACAGACGACTGCCGGCGAAGAATGCCGTTGTTTGAAGGCAGATTTAGTTCCTCATCATTTAGTTCATGTCAACAATGACGGGCGAGCTTTGTTAGCTCGACGACGGCGACGTCACCCCGGGGACAAATGATTGGTCTCGCGGATCACGACGACACTCCATTCATCGTGCGACGCCGACGCCGCGACGTCGGAGGTGGGCGACGCCGCGCTCGCCGAGAACAATGGGTGGCGTGCGACTAAATTTAGACGCTTTACATTTTGTTGTCGGCGAGGCGTCGAGGCTATATTTGAGGCCGCGCGGCGCACGGCCTTCTCGCGAGGGTTTGGTTACGGTTGCAGCGTTTTGGTGATGGGTTTCCATAAGTCGCCTTCAGTTTACATCTCGTTTCGTCTCCTTTTGTCAATATAATTATGCAAATTAAAGTAAATTCACTGCTAATTAAAAGGAAAACAAGCAAAATTGCATATGGATTTTTTTAAATGTATCAAATAAGTAGATTCATTTGCATAATTTGGAAATACCACACCTGATATTTTAAAGATAACCTACAATCGCACAGCGCTTATAGCTGGAGCTGCATTGGCTACATTTTTTAAATCGGATTTGATACATTTTTTTGCGACATTTCTTAGATTGGACATACATTGTCTCTTATGACCATGTTATAGCTACAGAAGGCTCTGGAAACGTTAACATAAAAAATTCCACTGTATGTACTTATCCAAATAATACAGGGTACCTATTCTCGAAAAGTTCCCACGTGATAAGTTATCATTCAGGGTCACGTGACAGACAATCCAGTGATTCGATTTGTTATTGAGACATCACGTGACCAGAATCATAGCTTATCACGATGATAACATTTCGAGAATAGGTACCCAGGAGATTTCAAAACGGCTCTCTATATTATTATTACTATTCCTGGCTGCGTTGATGAACCAAATAAATTGTCCCGTGCCGCACCAACATCTTCCCGCGAACGCGCGACACCCAAATCCTCGCAAGTCGCCCATAAACCAGTTGACAAGCCCGTGCGTCGACATGTTGTGTGAAAGGTGCCAGCAGTTCGGTGTGTGGCAGAGGGGGGGGGGGGGGCGTCGAAACAAAGCCGATCGACGCACAATGCGCGCGCCCTGTCGGCGTCGCGACGTCGACGCTCTATCACTCGGACAGGTTACATCACGGCGTCGTGGCGTCGGCGTCGAACAAAGGCGACACCGAACACTGGCGCGGGCGCAGTCAATCACGCGGCGAAGAGCAACAAACACTTGGCTGTGTCAACAATGGGAAGGATCGACGAGGCCGGGAGTCGCGTGGCGTTTGTTATGGGTATACCCGTGGCGCTGTGTGTTCTGCGGGAGATTCCTGTGGTTCCGTCCACAACGATAACCAACCTGCCACCATTTAGACTCTTTGACCAAAACCTGTGTATAGAGTCAACAAAACGATCAAACGAGTTGGACTGCTGAGAATACGTATACAATTACAGTATTGACGCTTCATCATTTTATTGTGCCGCCTTAAGGAGGTATTCAAATTAATGCAGGCATCACCAGGAACTTGAAAATACGATTGTTGTTAAATATTGTAAAAATGCAGCTATGGTTCGCTGTGGATAAAATAATGTGGTCCCGGTTCATACCATAAAAAACAACAAAATTTATTTGTCATGAGGAAAATTAAAGTGCCTAGGGTCCTGAAGGACGCCTAATTTCCCCATTTTCTCACGTGTGTGAGAAACGCTTTACAAGGAGCGGCTGAAAGACCCCGACACGTTGCTCATTCAGCAGTTTACGACAAAAGTACAACAAACAATACACAGTGAATAATAGGCGATGAAGTCCTTGTTTAGGGTCGTGAAAGGAGCTAGGAAGAGCCAGCCAGTCAGTCAGGGGTGTATGCGTTGTGTTCCCAACGAATACATACGTCACACCGAACGAGGTGCTTTCTCGGTCGCTCGCTCCGCGCTCCGACAGACAAAGTTTACGCTCGCACAGGAAGTAGTAAAACCCGAGTTGTTCCAACGTCGGAATAACAAAAGCATGAAAATGCAGCTCTGTTACGCTTCTGGCTGGTCGATGCTGCCGTGTATTGGAATGCTGCGCCGGAGTGAATTGTTGTTTTAATCGGGTGCAGTGTCTCGAGTTGATAAACACAACACTACACACGCCAGCCAGCGGCGACGTTCGTGTCACTTGCTACGCGTGAAGATCGTTTTCGTGACTCGGGAGCGTCTTCATGCGCCAACACATTGGCTGGAACGACCAGAATCGAATCTTCACAATCTAATTTTGACCGGCAAGCAGTCTTCGAACTGCAATTTTCTTTTAATGGACTGATTTTGCAATGAAATGCAATGTCATTGCAATGCAATGAAACAATGCAATATCTAAGCTGGAATTCAAAATCTATTTTATAAGCCTCCTTTGTGTCAAATTAATTGTGTTATAAATATTCTTCAAATTTTCAAATTTTCAAACTGCGCTCGAAAATAAATACCGCCTTCTTGGTTCCTTTTGTCACGATCTTCGTCAAAGATGCCCAAAATCTCTAAATAAGCTTCCTTTATGTCAAATTCATTGTGTTCTATATTTTCAAAATTTCAATCTGCGCTCGAAAATAAATACCGCCTCCTTGGTACCACTTGTCACGATCGTCGTCAAAGAGGCCCTGGCTCTGTAAAATGACACTCGCATGTTTCTCTGCTGTATATAAAATAATCACAGCTCCATACGTTTAGCGGCGTCAGTGTCCCCGACGAAGTCAGCGACCGGTGCTAATTACTCGAGCGGCATCGTTTAAAAGGTGACGAGTGACGTCGTGCTAGACGACGCGAGGGCGTCGGATTCCGCCATTGTCTGACGCGACGCCGCGGTGTCAGCACTCACTTTGTCCTGTCGCCGCCGCGGGAACAGTATACACCTAGAACAACACGATTGACTCCTGACATCCCTCATTATATAGCGTTGCCTGCAACATCCGTAAGCGCGCTCGAGATTTCTTATATACTACATGGCCTCGCTCTCCATTATAGTATATGAACCAGAAATATAATTATCATTTTTAAGTTCATTACAATGAAAATAAAAGTGTGATGTGCTACAGTCGCATGCCAAGAAAAATATCCTGCGTTTCTGAGCGAGAAAAGTGACTCGAACATCCGTAAAACCGGATAACAAATTGGGTCGTTCTCTGCGGCGACACAAGTGACTAAAAACCCTAAACAATGAGTTGCCAAGTTTGTGAAATTATCCAGAAGCCAGCGCGCTCGAGTGTCTAAGACAATAATATCTCCCTTCCCAAAGACTTGGGGAAATCTACAGATCTGATTTTAGATTATCTTAATCTTGTTTACATAATATCTCTTTCGGGTATAACCGCGCTCGCAGTGGATCAGTTTATGAGAATGACATCGACGCTGCCGCTTTTGTGAGACAACTGGCGGGGCGATTTTACGAGCCTCACGCCAGCCGCCAACTCTTTGTCATCTGGCTCGGCGAGCAGCAGAATAACCTGTCAACAATATGTATATTATTCTGTTATTCTTGTCCCACGTGAGAAATCGACCGCTTTTTCTCGGCCGCCATAATGCTCGCTCCTGACGTCGGCGCGCCAACAGCCCCGCGGTAAAAGCTTCAACAAAGTAGTGTTGTCACGCTGCACAACGCCGAGATCGAAAGTTATTGGCACTTTTTATCGCAGACATGTTCGTGCTTTTGGCAGCGACGCGATGGCACGGTGCTAGAAGACAATAACTCGACGGTTATTTGACGTGGATCGGGCCTCGGATCTCTCAGATCTTCTGTGACCATCAGAAGTTGGTCTTTTGATCTTCATTTTCATTTCACGGTGGAGGTGCCAGGTTTGGAATCGCCGAATTTGCTCTGCGGGCTGCGTTCAGGGGCAACGTTCAAATACTTATCAAACTCGACGCCGCCGCTTTCCAACGAATGCCTCGCGAATAAGTCGGCGCTAGCACCGAAATTAACCTCTAGCTAATTGGCGGCCGCAAATGGCGTGGCCGGAACAACTGAATGGGATTGTCACCTCGCGGCGGCCCATACGATCGCGCGGCTGTTGTCGAGAGCGAACGGCGTCTGGCACTTGTCCCGCATTGTTTGCTGGACCGCGGAGACCCCACAGATCGCTGCCAGCCCCCACGACGACGATGATCACCTGGGCGCTGCAAAGCAGAGCCAATTAATCGTCGCCGCTATTTAACAATGCTGGCACACGGCACGCTAGATCGGCGGCCATTGTCTGCGCGCTGGGAGGCCGTGCCGCTCGTTAATGTCACCCGGCCGAAATTCATTTCCTCTCGTCTCTGCGCGTAGGAGAAACGGCTTGCTATTTGCGCGTGTACTCTCTTTTTTGCTCTTCGTGGATCAGTTTACCATTTTAAAAGAATTTCCTAACGGCTTCTTGCATTATATGATTTATGTAGTCCAAATACCGTAGGGAATCTATGGCACATCGCAAGAAGATAAAAAAAATAGCCGAAAAAAGAACTATTTACGTGAGAAAAGCCAAATAAGAAAAATAGCATCGCGTATTTATCCTTGGTGCGCGGCAGCACACAAAAAAGTTGGCCAATGTGTTGAACTTTTCCAATAGGGTGTCGGTATATAGATTGCTCGGCGAGACTCCCTATATATCCCTTTTTCCAGCTCTCGTTCCCGCGAGCGCCAAAGTGACGGGTCGCTAGACACGTCGTGATTAACGACCTCGCGCATTAACAGGGCATTAACAGGCCATTGACAAACAGGCGGCATTGTTCGCCCGCTGTAGGCAGGCGGATGGAACGCAGGCGCAGCGAGCTCGCCTTCGTCGAGGCTCGAACCGGAATAGGAACATCGTTGACAGCTGCCATCGCAAAGAAACATGTGTGCTGGATCACGTGCGCTTTCAAGGGGGCGGTGGTGGCGGGGGGGGGGGGCGAGCGATCATGATAGTATCGTGCCACCAAGATGGTATCCTTCATTCATGTTAATACTTTAATTCAGGTCGGGAAGTTGACTCGGGCTTTGCTCTAGCGCGTTGACAGCTCTTTGGGAACACCTTCCATCTGAGATTTCGACGTGGACATGGGCTGACGTTTGACAGAGCCGCTTGCAACGAGATCACCGGTCCGACCGCTTTTTTGCTCGCGACGGATCGAATTATTATCGAACAGGCTAACCACCTTTGCTGACAATCGATTTGATGCCGTCAAATCAGTGATGCTGAACAAAAAACTAGTATACCTATACCTCTATATATAGTGTGACGCAAACATATAATAACCATTCTGAACTGGATTATTAATTAATAATATATATTATATTGTATTATCTCAATTTTGTGAGCCCAATTGACTTTATTTTTAAACAAAAAAATCCAATCGTTGTTTTCATTCTCCTTCCTGACTTACTGTAAAGTGCCGACTCGCGAGAACTGCGAAAAGAACACAAAGATGTTTTGTTTGCCCCTTGCCCCCCCCCCCCCCCCATTCCACGGTAATGCATTTCGTGGGCCCACGCTTGAACGATTATGCTAAAACATAATGCAACTGCAGTTGAATGGACTCTGATATTGAGTTGGGTATACACACCGAAATGCGGTGGCTGAAAGCACGGTCGGTGTTTCAAATAGGGGGTGGGTGGGTGGGGGGGGGGGCGGTTGCCCCGAAAGGTTCATTATGGCCCACTGTTAATTCGAGGGTGTTATCCAACCACCCCACATACAGCCCCGATGTGTATAAAGGAGCTTATGACGCAGAAACGTTGCGCAAAATGATCGATCGCCTTAGTCAGTTATATGTAAGACGTTTTCAATGTGCCCTAGCAAACGATGGTTTTTGGCTTCGTCTATAGATCTCTCGGTTTTAAGTTTAAAACTAATTGTTTTCTCTTTTCTTGTTTTGTTGCAGGTAAGTCACGCTACTTAAACCCACGGAAAACAAAGCGACCACAGAGCTGTGAGTTCAAACGACCAATTAAAAATCCTAATCAGCACGCGCAGACACAAAGCATTTAAGTTACGACCCGTTAAAATTACAACCATTAATAACTTTCAAACCTAAAATTTATTTCACTGTACCTAAAATTATTCCATACTCCAGTTTGAATGAACGTCTTCGTGCACTGCACGTCCAAACAGATTTGTCAATGAAACTTTCGTTATTATGACAACAACACTGTGTGCGCAGAGAGAGATGCACACAAGATCACGACTTCCTGAACTCGGTCCCAAAGCGCGGCGTTGTCGGCCGCTAATGAAGCCTGGACCGTCGCACAAAGTCGGCCGTTGTCGCCGACAATCGCTATAGATGTCATGCAGCGATTCCCGAAGGTGGCCCAAGACAGGCGGGTCGCTGCACAAAAGAGTGTAGCGGGATGGGGTCGTGGGGGTGGTGACGCCAGGAGTTCGCGCTCGACGGTCGTTAGAGCTTCCGTTCTGGCAGCGGCGAGGACAGTTCTGTTGTTTGTCTCGCGACTGCCCGTAATAGACAAGTCTCGACGCGCGTTCGCTGGGTTTCACGACTTTTACACGCATTATGATGCGTTATGATTGCCGGGTATTTTTAGATTTTTCTTGGATTTTTCGGTGGTTTTTTTATGATGGATTTTGTCCAGAGGATCAAACATGGAAGGATCCATGAAGAACGCAGTTATAACTACTCTACTATAATATGATATAAAATGAAACTTGAGACATCCCTGAATAACATTCATTACTTCATTTTAACGTTTTTTTCAATTATGGTCAAGATATGATGGTAGTTATAGGTAATTGGGGCAGGTATAACTACACATCTTTGGAATGATGCCGGCTGTATATAAGAATGTCCTTTAGGGCTTTAGATATCGTTGAAGTGCATCTATCATTCATAATGTAGGTTATTATAAGAAACGTAATCCAACAATGGTCCTCGTTGCGGCCCTACGTACACTATATAAGCCGCTTCATACTAGTAATGCTCGTGGCCACCCACTTGATATTTAATTCCAATTATCACCAGTGCAGGGTGCTCCAGCTCCCGCCGAGAGAGCGTCCACGTCGGCGGGTAGGGTGGGGCTGGTGTGGGGTGGCAGGGGGTGGGATCATCATCGCCGGGATCGCACGATGCTTTGTCAGCCGGTGCTCTCGCATCTAAGAGGGCTGGCTGTCTAAATGAAATGAAAGTTGAAGTAGTTCTTTTTTCACAAATTGAAGGGGAATGGGTAGGACTATAGATGGGGGGTAGGTAGGTACCGGGGATGCTGATGGTGAATGTATGTATTCTATTCTGTGGTATTTAATGAGGCATTCGAAAACAACAAGCCTGCAGTGCAGTGCGCTCCAGTTCTCCCTCTCTCGCTCTCTCTCTCGCTCTCTTTCTGGTCTCGGGGAAAGAGTCAGAGAGTATTGTTGTGGTGCGCGACGATGGAGCCGAGAGTGAGGGCGATGGAAATGTTTATCGTGTCTGCTCAGTGCTCCAATAATGCTCGGCCGCAGAAGTTTGGTTTCCGCTGTTAATTAATTTCGAAAACGCTGACGTGTATAGTATAACTGCAACGTTGCGCGCGAGTGCCGTCGCGTAACGTTTATTGGCTCGCGAGGCCGACAGCCGCGAATGCACCAGATTGGCCGAAGGCGCGATTGCTCGTCGGATGCATCGTCGTCCGCGGTTTGACGGCAATGTCGTGCTTAATTTTCTTCCACCTGTGTTGAGTGGGAAACAGGAACTTAATATAGACACCGCAAAGACTCGAGCAATGCGAACGATGAGCTGCAATGTTTGACGTACAGTACAAGTTTAGAGTATTGTATTGCGGGACTGAGGAGCCGCGGCCGTCTATTTTTACATTATTTTCTGCCGTCTGTCAATGGCACTGGAAAAGTGTATGAATGCTTCGTGGGGGGAAAAGTAGGAGCTTTATGGCAATGCTTTTATTTCGAGTCTGCAAATTATATTGAGTGTTTCCCTACTCAAATCACAAAAAGACAGCAGCCCGGAGATCGGACTTTATCTCGCGGAACGAACAAGAGATGGCGCGCGTCTCGTCAAGTGAAATGATTTTTATTTTTATTTATTTATTCTTTTAGATAAAAATTGATGAAATTATTCACTGGATTTCGTCTCCCGTTGCCGCGCGCCATGTCGTTGGGCAGTGTGCTTCGAGAGCGTTTCGCGGGGCCGGCAATAATGGCAATGGAAGCGTTGAATGGATCCCCGCAGTTCGAGTATCGGCGCCGATAAGGGTCCGTCCGTTCGGGAACGAGATCGCATCCCTTATATACCTATACCTACACGGAAACCCGCGGGAATAATCATATTATTACGCGAACCAATCAACTGTGCACATCCTTCGCACTCAATACGTAATCTAAAAAAGTGAAATAACAGCAAAAAAATACAGATATGCAAAGCTTTATCTTGTTTTTAACAAATTTTCTACGCTGGTATTCAAGTGTCAGCCGGCTTTCTGTGGTTCATTCGATTTTCATTTTTATATTCAAAGCCAAGTATTGAATTGCTCGAACAAATTCAATAGATGTACCACAAAATGTGGTGCAATGCACGAACAACATATATGTTATAACGTATTAGCAGATTCTCCCATCAGTGAAATCTTCATGGTATCGTAATATTATGGCAGGGGCCAACTGAACAGTAGCTAATTACCTATATATGCAAATAAATCATACAGCAATAACAACATCCAGCAGAGATTTCGACTGTAGTCACATTCACAGGGCCAAACATTTCAGACGCCACCCAATCGTCCCTCGCCCGGTCGTCTGCTGCAAAGCCCGGCGTCTCACCCCAACCCGACCCCCGAACGACATGCACCTAGCCCGGTCGTCTGCTGCAAAGCCCGGCGTCTCACCCCAACCCGACCCCCGAACGACATGCACCTCGCCTGGTCGCATCGCAGGGAAATATGAATGAAAGCCCCCGCGGTCGACCGCCGGACGACCGATCTAGAAATACAGACCCAGTTTTCGCACTTTTCCATTCATAAACACACCGGTTGTCGCTTCGTCGGATGGCCGCGAATCGTCCGCGCATGCGTGGTGCACGAGGGCGATTCGCTAAGTGCAGCAATTGCATTCGGTAGGCCGGCTGCGTGGCTTTGGCGCTCCGGTTTGTATATACACCTGTAAGTAAAGTGCTCATTACGGGTGATTAGGTACATGTGCGAGCGATGCGGGACGACTGCGTGGAGTATTGCTAAATAATGATTCCCTGTTGGCGGAACGAGTTTTTAAACAGGCTCGATTGCTACTTGCAATACAATCATTCACAGGTGTGCTGCTGTAATCAATGGGGCAGTTTTTCTGGTCAATGTTCTCCTTTGTGAAAACCTAGTCGATTTCGTTTATGAATTTCTCTTGTTTGGCTAAACAATTGTGCAGTTTTTCATATTCATCGGAGATAACTAGTTGGATGTTTGTCAATTACTTTCTAAAAACGTTTAACTTCAATTCTCTAAAACCCTGAAAAATACAAGTTGTTAATATATAGGTATTTAATCAAAGAAGAATAGAAATATCGTGGTATTCTCATTTAACGTTCTTTATTTTCATGCAGGCTATGATTGTGGCGATAATGGTCACTCACCATTTGACACCACTCGTGTACATTCAAAACATGATCGTGACGTCTGACATTTCGAATTATTTACTCACAAAGCAAAGTCCCTCGCACATAATCTCAGCTTCTTAACTCGAGTTTAGTTATCCCTAATTACCATCTAATTGCAATTTAGATTCACTCTCTCAACTTGCATGGGGATGGAGGGAGGGGGAGGGGTTGTTCCTTGTCAAATATTCAGGTATAGATACGGACTAAGTAAGACGGTAACCGACACCACTCCTGTTCCTGTGCTCGATGTAGTTCAGCGCCGCGCGTCTCAGATCTTCGAGGTGGAAACTTATACCACTTGAAGATGCGGACAGAGAATTGTTGATCATGCCAAGGTGCTCCCTTATGTCATCACAAGTTAGACAAGATGGCTAATGGCATGCATAATTCCCGGTAACCGAATAGTATCTTATACAAGGGAATAATAACCGTGAAATTTGATCTCGTATCTGAACGTTTTAGATACAGAGGCTTCGTTCAAACGAAAATAACTGTTAATTTAACTGTTTATATAAATAACTATTATTCTTCGATATTTAGGTACAGCTAATAATAAAATAATATGGCCGTAATTTCATTCATATCAGGTCCTTAAAACATAACTCGCATATGAGATGCATATGCGTTTTGATGTTTTTTCTGTTGTAAACTGCAACAGTTTCCCGCGTGATTTTCCCCCGGCTAAAATATCCTCCACTGAGGGCGTCCTCGTGGCATTTCCCCGCGTCACAAGCACCGCGTTCGAGCCCCGCTGTCGGCACTGCGTCTGCACATTGCGGCCTGTGTATCATTTATTAGTGCGATGCACTCCGCCCCCCCCCCCCGCCGTAGGTGCACCGATGCGTTGCAGGGAGCTAATTGGTCAAACAATTCTATTACAACTTTGACTAACAGCCATAAAATATTTAAACACTGCGAGAGACTCCCTGTTACACATGGCACTGTGCATAGTGTAGCGACCCCCCCCCCCTCTCTGCCCCCCCTGATTTCACCGTGATTCGCTCATTCGCCCCCCCCCCCCCCCCCATCGCCCTTACGCTACACCCGATGCAAGCGCTCTTGCCGAGCGGAACGTCAGCCAAATGTTTTAGCTCACAATGTGATTGAAGCGCTGCGACTTTGAGTTAAAATAAAACTGGTTATCAGCGAACGCAAATTCTCTCTCTCTCTCTCTCTCTCTCTCTCTCTCTCTCTCTCTCTCTCTCTCTCTCTCTCTCTCTCTCTCTCTCTCTCTCTCTCTCTCTCTCTCTCTCTCTCTCTCTCTCTCTCTCTCTCTCTCTCTCTCTCTCTCTCTCTCTCTCTCTCTCTCTCTCTTTTTGTGTGTGTTTTTCTTGTTCTGTGTTATGTTGGTAGGCGAGAACGAGAATCGTATGTTGAGAAATGCTATTATGTTGGTAGCTTTGACGGCGCACGCACATTGCTCTAATCAATGTTGCGGGATGGAAAAAAAATTTTCCTGCCAGATTTTCCGCATGGATTTTGTATTTTTGTAAATGAGTTAGCGCGCACTTTGTCTATTTATATGCGAATGGACAGTTTATTCGTTAATTTGCTCTAATAGGTGTATTATATATATATATAATTGATGCGGTTTACGTGATAAATTATATAATAGCTATATGCGCTGTCCGCGCATGTGTTCATTAACTGAATTTCCTAAACCAACAATTTGCGTAGGCCGAGTTTTTTCCCCCTATATGAACCAAATGAGTATACACTTTTTCAAAATAAAATGCAATCATGCTGGCTGGTCCCTAATTTCATAGTTATACAATAACGTATCCTAAAGCTTTTTCTGCTTCAAAGGAAATTTGATTGTTTAATGGACGACAGAGCTTCAGAGCCAGAATTATGTGGCAAATAAATTTCCATAAGAAAAGCATTTCATTTATGTGGGCAAATCAGAGATTGACTCTGTTACTGTCATCGTCCTTTGTATACCAATATGTACTGGGACAGGTACACGGATAAGTAAGAATATGTTGAGAGAACCCAGTTTTACTCCATTTGCAACGTATGGCACAAAACCCTGATGGGGAACTTTCCCTGACCTTGGAAATACAACGCTAGAAATACTTTTTATCTGCATAAAATCACAGTTAGAATTGAATTCAACACTTCAATATTAGAGAATTCAAGTTACTGAAGTGTGGGCATCCACCAAAAAATGACATACGCCCTCTCCAAAGGGTGAAAATTTTAGAGTCTATCGCCTTGGAGATCTATAATACACTCGGCAGACCTTTAGAAGATCGCTGGGCCATTGTAAATTCCCAAGATCTGTGGCAGCAGCGGCAACCGCATCGTGCTCAGGCCTCAGTGCAGATCGCAAAGTTAATATTTGCACTTTTCAAGGACAGTCGTTGAGGAAAACTCATGCAATTTGTATAGCGTTTAGTAATTATGATATACTAGGACCATGCACTCAATTCTTAGATGCCATGCCATGAATGCAAACACCGATCGACAGAGAGATTTGTCCAACCACAGTATACCGTCCGACAGCACGGGGCTCATGGGCTCTATTTCAGTGACATGGTGTCATGAACATTGGCACTGCACCAATCAGAGACTCTGGATGTGCATGACGTCATGTTCGCGACTCTGATATGGAGTCTCTGATTGGTCCAGAGCCAATGTTCATGACATCGTGTCACTAACATTGCTAGTTGTATACGTATAAACCCGCAGCGTATAAGGGTCAAGCACAGTGTTCCGATTGTTAATTTTTTGAAGAGTTGGTTCAAACTTGGTACACCCCTAAGTATAGATGGAATCAGTTTACAATGATCCAAGTCCTCGTGTCTTATTTCTTTCACATGGGGTGACCAAAGTCGAACATTTATTTATAAGAATGTTTGAAACGGACCAAAAGTTGCCGACATCTCAAGGCTACTCCATTAGAGTTATCATTCCAATATTTCAGTATTTTGTAGACAAAAGACGTAAATAATCATGGCCCTTTTTCCAAAATTTTCTTTGCACTTTCGTATATACAATGGCTCTAAAAGGGGTAAAAATGAAAAGTTTCGAGGTATGTTCTAGCATTCCAGTGGAAATTTTTCAAAAAAAAGGTCCATGTTCGCCCTTATTCGCGTCTTTTGTCTACAACATTACTGAAATATTGAAATGATAACTTCAACCTTGAAGGCCCAGCCTTCAGCCTTGTGATGTCGACAACTTTTGGTCTGAAAGCCACTTTCTGGCGAACTGATCATTTACACCCATAAGACATGAACATCGCGGGCGAATGTATTGTGACCCCCAAACGCCCATCGGATCGCGCAAAGCGGGCACTTTGTCCCCGTCGGTCGGCGATGACGGCAACACTTGCCGGTTGGTTAGCGCTTCGCATGATTCGCCGCTCGACGCCGGGGTCAGGGGGGCAAGGAGCGCACCCAGCCCCTAAATAAGGTCCCTTAATTATCAAGTGTAATTGCCAGAGAGTCGGATGAGGAGAGAGAGCGCTATATATAAACATGTTTTGGGATATAATGTAATGGTGTTAGCCGGCTAATTTGTGTATGGCTGTTCAGCTAGCTTCAGACTCTGTGTCGACGGAGGGAAGATCAAGGAGCGTGGTGCGCTCCCGGTTCCTGTGCCGCTCGTGTGTTTGAGTTTCGCGTTTTGGAAACTGAATTAGCGCGTGGGGTTAAAAGGGGCACCCATTAATGCTGGCGTCGCGGTGTGCAGACTGTTCTATCCGGCACGACGATGACGAGGCGGCGCGATTGGCTAAGACCACCCCGGGGAGGAATACAGACTCGTTACACGGTTGAGAAGCCGAGACCCGCTGTGTGTGTGTGTTTGTGTATATGTGTGTTTGAGTGCAGAGCGGCCGAAACTTGCTCGAGCTCCTTCCTTCTTCCCGCGATTGCCCAGCGACGCTGAAGATTGGCCTCGCCAGTTTAGACAAAATATATAAACTGTTTGATGGCGAGTAATTGACCATGGTTAAATGAATTTGCAAGCATTTTGTTTTGCCTCTGTGCGCGCACCGTCGTCACGGCATATTCCCTGTGGAGGCGACGTTTCTGTAATGGACAAAAACTCGGCGCCGACGCTGACATTTTGGGTGGCTTCGAGTTTTGAGTTTCGGGCGGAGGTAAAATGATGTTGTGAACATTTTTAAGAGCATTGGGGACAACAACATATAGATCTCGTCTCATTTCAGAAAACGCGTCGTCCCACTTAGCAACGCTTCAACATATTCTTCGCCCCCCTCCCGGGATGCAAACACGTTTAATTTCCTCGTTTTGCATTATCATAAAGTGACGAAGGTATATAGGTATACCGAGACCTCTCCACTCTCAAAACGTCACGCGAGACGACATATACACATTACGTCGCATTCTTGCCATCTTTACAAATGGGTGACAACATTCACACACAAACTAAATCGTAAACACTTTGACGCGAAAAGCGAGAGGGGGAAATTCGCGAGCGCAAAGTGTGTACAATTACAGACCTCCATTTGCGAATGCAGCTCGTTTTTTTACCCTCTCTCGAGAGAGAGGTGTGCATGACTTCATGCTGCACATGGTATATCGCGCCGTTATACGAACCGCGCTAAATAACACCACGGATCCCGAGCTTCCTTCACGCGCCGCACCGTGCGCCTCTAGCCGCTTTTCCGCGCATTTTCCACGACTTTTCCAATTACCAGACACTTGTGCTCGGCGTCGGCGTCGCGACGTCTTCTAGCGGCTGCACTCTCCGACGCCGCACGAGGACCGGAGCGACGCTGTCTGCGTAGAGGCGGACCGCAAGTCCTCGCCAGGCACTCTACTGCCGTGGCACCAACTAATAAACATGGAAGGTTTTCCTAAAATTTATTATGAAAAGAGGAGTAATCTAGACGTGTTTTAACCAAAAAAAAAAAAATACCGACTGTCCTAATAATGGATATATGCACGCACTGTGTTGTGTTAACACTTATTTTATTTTTCCTGGAGCATTGATTGAGCGAATCGCATAGAGAACAGTACATTTACTTTAAGCTATATTTTTCTTCAATCTAAACTAATAAATACAATTAATATGTATATAATTGAAGTTTCAATAGGTGCTGAATAATTGAGCGAGTGGAGTATAGATAACAATGGATAGACAATTCAGATTGACAGTATGAAAGTGCTCTCCAATCTCATGCTCATGAGCATGAGATTGGACAAGGCAGGTCGTTTTATAGCTTCTGCTCAGGTACCAAAGGCAATTAAATTAACAATAAATTGACATAAAGAATGCGTCGCCGATACACGCACGATCTATTGGCAATCGACAAGCACCTACATCGCACAGCGCGTTCTGCAAACGCATCGGATGCGGCGCGAACCATTTCATTGACAAAAACCGGCCTCGCCGTCAGACCCGTCGCATGCAAAATGCCAGTGCGCGGCAGCTAATGATCGGCGAGCTCCTGATGAGCGAAAGGACTCGAGGAGTCACGGCTCGGGTCAGTGTCTGATCCGGTCAGTTCAACGCTCCTCGTCGCACGGCCGGCCGCGTGCTCCGGCGAGCGCCGGGGACCGCGGCAACCCGCGCGCCCTCCACCCCCCCCCCCCCCCCGAACCGGCGTCGGCGACCACAATGCCCCCCCGGTCCGACCGTCGGGCGCATCCACGGGGTCAGCGCGCGATGGCTCGGTTGGTCAGGCAAACAGGTGCATCGGGGCCTGCCCCCCCCCCCCCGCGCGTCACAGATCCGATGCCACTCCCAGTAGCGGTGAGTCGGGCTATCGATTGTCTCAAGAATGGTAGAGGTTTGAACCACGGACCGTGACTTGGTTGCTCTTGGCTGAGTGCAACAAGGGCGTATGCACGCGCTCTAAATTACATTGACTTGGGATATCCCAAGAATAATTATAAGTAATTGGAGAGTTTAGTATGAAGTCGTATGGATGGACCAATAGAATATATCCTCAATTTCAAGGGTGTAGAATAATTTGCTACGACAAAATCAAACCTCTTGAAAGAGGTGGGCAAAGATTAGACAACCGGCCTCACACCTATATTTATTGAAACAAACCGAATGGAAGAGGACCAGCGTTCTTACATGAATTGCCAAAGGGACTTTTCTTTGCCAAACAAAACCCGTTTACATGCGACGATTTACAGATCAATTGGCATGGAATGTTAATTGTTTAAAACTTTTAATTGACGTGTACTGACTTCTGGCTCTGTGGCACCTGAAATCTCACAACACAAACACTCCGACAGCGCTGGCGCTCATTAGCATATTGTCGATTCCTAATCAGCAATCACGTCCGGCGCAAGACACCTCCACCTGACCTGACCTGACCGCCCCCGGCACCCCCCCCCCCCCCCCCCGCGAGATCCCACCCGCAGCGCGCGCTGCGCCGATGCCTTTGTTGCACCCAACAGTGCGATTGTTTGAGATAGGGGGCGTACTCTTGCCGGGCCGTGCGCCGCGTGGTGGGGGGGGCGTTGGAGGGGAACGCGCGAAGCTGCGCGCTGGGCGCCGGGTCAACCGCTGGCAGCTAGGTGGGGGGGGGGGGGGGGGCACGGGGCGAAGGGGGCGCTTCGTGCCGCGCGGCCCGCACTTCTTTCAGACGGCACGCAAGTGGTGGATCGTTCGCACGCACCCCGGTCCGTGGAGTCACGCGGCACGCACGCTCACGCACGCACACGTGGGATTTTGGGGGCTGATTGCTGAGGGCGCACGGTGCGACGGGATTAGTGTCGTGTAGATAGAGATGTCGTCTGGTGTCGGCGTGTGATTCGGCGGCCGAGATTTGTCGGAGGACCGCAACAATACGTTGGTCGATCGTCGCGAAGGAACACAATAGAAAATATTACGGATTTTATTAGTGCATTTGTGATGTTTTGTTCGGTGACAAGTATTTGAACAGCGTTTTGACAAGTTCTCAATGTTAACCCGTGTTATTGTTTCAATAACTATTGTTCCGCTACGTTCTAGTGTTCGAGAACAATTCCATTCTTGTTAACATTCGTTGATCTAACTCTGCACTCTTCGGTGATGTCCGGGCACGGCGAGATTGAGTCAAAACATGAGCACAAAACCGAAAATCGCGCCCAAATCGGCGACCGCCGGCCGGTGAATTGACCACCTCGTGCGGCCGACAATCGAAAAGGTGGGGTGAGTGGGCGCGCAGCGTGGGAGGGGGCCGAGTGCTGCAATAAAGGGAGGAGTGGCCAACGACAGTGCGGAGCCGGAGCGCACCTCCGCGCGGCGGCATCCCGAGAACTCGAGGAAGGGGTAACACTGCGTTTGTGCCGGCGACCGACCGGCCGCACTTGACATCGTTTGTCTGGCGCGGACCCGAGTGACAACGCGATCGCCGATCGCCGCGTTCGAATCCAGAGCCCGGCAGCCATCGACTTCTTCAGCAGCCGCTGGTGGTGGCCCGAAGACGGGCATGGCTCGTCGCGACTAGGTGCCCTCGAGACGCAAAGCTATCCAATAGTCGACTCACTTTGACGGGTTTTTGGTAAGTCGCGGCTGGATTTTGCGTTTCTGAGAGGTTTTTTTATTGGGTGATCACAGTTTTCGTGATTTACTTTTCATGCAAAATCTCGTATTGCTATTAACGGCAGCGTAGGCTGAACATCTAAATACCTGTATGCCGTCGGATTCATTGATGATACAATTGATTTTGTCCATAATTCTGATTGATGCAGCAAGATTTCTAACTCTCAAATGGGGACATGTAAGATATAAATTGGGACTGGTTTGGAGGTTCAATAACAATTACTTTCCGCCCGTGCAACGCAAGAACGCCAGAGCGATAAGTGTCTGTTTTGTTTTTGTCCGCCTATTTTGTCCCCGAGACGTTCCGTTCAATTAGACGCAGGGTGACAATAATTTCAAGTTGCACTGCTGCAAATGCAAATGAAGACTACACGTCTATTGACTCGGATAATGAACGCGACGGACCTGTTTTGAATTTATAAATGCGAGCCGGGAGACAAATTTATTGTGGATTGTCCTTGCATAAGTGAGCAGCTTATGCGCGCGTGATTATTTCAAGATATTTACCTGCTTCAAACATTTTACTTGTTTTTTTGTATTACAAACAGAAGTTTCTAATAGTCTTTGGGTCTTTCTTTGGCGACGTATACCTAGTCGAGAAGATGCTGTTGTTCGTCAACTATATTATAAGCTATTATTTTTCATTCAGGAAGATAAATACACAAGGCTCACAGTGAATAGGCTGGTGTAGACAAAATAAGTATACGGTAGTCTTCCCAATTAGGCTACTGTTTAGCAGTTAGGTAGACACAAGCCATGAGCATCTTCCACCGTGTTTTCGTCGTCAACACTAATTGCTCGTCTTTGAGTAAACAACAATGCAATTTGGGTGCCGACCGGGGGCTTCAAGATGACACACATTTACACATAGGACATTCGTTTCCTTGCCGTAATTTGGTGCTCTGTTTCCTTTAAAAGCTCATTGAATCGAATTATACCTGCGAAGACAATAAAATGGGTTTGTGCCTCTGGAACTGGGTCCACAAAGTCCCAACGTCTATGCGCAATGAACCAGATAGAGCCTCTAAAAGTAGCTGCCATCAATCAGAGCATGGGACATCCAATCCAACACTGTTGTTCTCTCCCGAGAATACTCCACCCTTCATTTACTTGTATATAGTCGTGGAATGTCCATCGTTTACTCTGTTTCCAAATTGATAGTTCCTAGCAATGGTTTGTGCGATCAAACTCCCCCCCACCCCCCTGAAATAAGAACGCCAAAAGCATGTATTCTGAGTGATTCGTCCGAACAATGAGCTTCATTGACGACTCCAACTGTTTGTTTAACAAAAGCCATGTCGAAAAACACGCGGCGGGAACAAATGGTCCACAACTTCTCTCTCTCCTCCTCCTGAATATGCCGTACTCAATTCTTGTATATTTACTGTCTAAATTCATCGCTTTGTGATCCCTCCTTCTGTTTTTCGATCGTCCTGGATGCCCGAATACTCGGCAACAGCAGTAGCAGCCTTCGACATTATCGTGGTATTTATTCACTGAACACTCGTTTGTCTATAGTGAACTACCAAACCATTATATTGTTGTATGTACACTGCGAGTGCTCATATGTAGGTACGTCATTTTATACATCATAAAACTGTTAGCTATGCACATAACCTATTGCAAAAAAAGGAAAATTCTTCTTTTCTAGACATTTGTGCATTGAGATTCAAAATAAACAAATCGTAAAGTCAGTGCTTGCAGAACTGTAAAACACACCTCGAAGTCTGTTCATTGTTTTTTAACTGCGTTGCGAAAACAAAAGAGATTAACTGCTCTGCGAAGCTTGACGACAATCCCACATCTAAATAGATAACAATAAATTTAACCGTTAGTTATACAAATCTTCTAGCACGTCGCCTATTGTTATTATTGGGCTCAGGAGTTGAGGGTTCAGATTCAGAACAATCTTTGGTCGGTCTCCCTCCGTCGTCGACGCCCATCGTTACGACTCTGATTTCTGATGTCATCGACAATCAAGTGTGCGCATCCCCTTGTCTTTCGATTGAGGCAAAACAGATCACATCCACATGGAATATTTACTTTTCATTATACAACAGACTTCCGTCATATTTTCTTATATATAGCGGCGTGGAAGATGTGCTGTATTTTATAGAGAGGGAGAGAGAGAAGGGGAGAGAAAAAAGTGCACTGTACATATACAACAAAAGTGTATAGTCTTGCTTCAGACAGAGGGCCTGCTTTGTTCGCCGGAACAGATATGGCATCTGTGCTTTCGTCAGATCGGACGGGTGAAGATGAACAGACAAAATAATGTGCCATTGCGTTAGCGGCAATGGGAGACGGGCTTGAGTGCTAATTGAAAATGATAAAAACTCTTGTGTTCACATGATTGATGCCACCAAACCAATAGCAGCACCAATGAAATGATTCCTGGACCTGATTTCTCCAAAAATCACCTCCATCTATATATTTTGTAAGTGTGATTTCAAGCTCTCACCATGCCATTCTCGAAAAGCCGCTCGGTCGGTCCAGGCTTCTCGGCACCCCTCTCGCACAGGAAAGAATGAACCTCTCAAGTTACAACACAAGGGAGGCTGCAGCAGTGATCTTTGGTTTCCTCTTGTTCTGGTTCTCTGGACCTCGCTCCCATCCCGTCCCATTTCTCTGCACGAGTAATGGCCAACAGATGGCCGGGATGTTGTTGTCTCTCAAACGCCTCGGAGCAACTGGTGGCCTTTGTTCTTGGTTTTTACACTTGTTGAAGGCATGTTCAGCGATCGTTTGTTCTTGCCACTGGCTTACCCCTATAAAGCACGGGCAAATCGGGGTTATTCCATTGTAATTGCAACCGTTTTCACATTCAAACTGTTCGATTTCTTCGATGTAATGCTGGCGTTTCTTAATTAGAGTGTGCGTTTTTGTTGCCCTTCTTGACCACCAGAAAGGTTCAAGATGTTGAATTGACATACGAGATATCCTTCGCCGTTTCGCTGCACCCCTGCTCGGATTTTGACAGCTTTTATTAGGGTGGTTCGGACATTTATTTGAGTAGAATTTCCCGTGCTGCAGTCCATTGCTGCATCCATGTGACCGAGGCTTGGAAATCTGATCGCGCACATCTGCACGCAGCTTTGGTGGAAGTGGTGCTATTGTTTTACATGTTTCATCAAGCTTTGCAGTTGCTGTGCTTGCTGTAAAATGTTGTGGACAGATTTACAATCCCTGCAGCTACATGGGAAACACAGAGACGGATTAACTGGTATTGTTCGAAGTTGTATATACAATACGATTTCGTAAAACAGACAGAAATACAGTTTCATTGGCAGAAATTTGTTAAATCTAGTCATAGCTAGATATACCTAAAATAACATTCAATAAAAGTATATAATAACTTTTCTGAACTTTCTTTTAATCCTCCCAAAGTTACAATATTGAAACTCGCATAGGACCTGGTTTGATAAGTTTGTAGAGGAATAACGATTGCAAAATACGGGTCTGGATTGTATTGGCTTCTCCTCGAAATAATCGGCATTATACAAAAGGGGCTTAGCAGGATCTGTGTGTAATATGCAAAACGCTGATGAGACGGGAAAATCTGAATATTTGATACCGGTTGAGCAGCGAGCGAGCCGACGACCACCCTAAGCACAAGCTGCAGTCAACGGAGCGTTTTATTATTCTTGTTGTTCGCCAAAGTAGTCCGATCTGAATTGTCGGAATCGCTTCCAGCTTCCTTTGCTCCCTCGGCAGATCGGCGACCACCCCTTCCCGCGATCGCTTTGTACAACAGTCTGACATTTTTATTGAATTTTTAAATTTAGATATAAATGTTACTGAATAGACTTATGAAATCTATTCATATTTTCCTTCGTCCGCGTTCCCCCTGCATGGTTTATGCTATCATGGATCCTGAAAACCTGGAAGCAATATACCTGATATCTTCAACCATTAGGACACACATGAAAACAATTCATCGATGTGTATAGGACTACTTTTTATTTTAATTAAACACACTTTTAATTTTATTCTATCTCAAACAAGTGAAAATATCCGAGCTCCGAATAGCAATGTTTCTCGAATCTGTCTTGTGCATTATTGACAGATCTTGTCACCCTCTCACACAGCTAAAAGCCCACAATCAATAGCCTGTATCGATTAATTCCCACCCCTCGCACGCATTTATGTAAGCACCCTGTAACCAACCTTACCCCTGGTGCCAGGCTGACAATTACAAATGCGAGCCACCGCTAGAATAATTCCTCCGAGGCGGCCGGCGCTCGCGATTTCTGATTTATCGCCCTTTGGAAAACTCCTTGCCGCACATAATGCACACACGCGGCGCTCATGTCGAGAATTAATGATTGGCCCTTCGAAAGCAGCGCTCTTTTTCTTCTAGAATGTATAAGCCAAGAAGAGTGTGTGTTTCTTTTATTTTCAATTGAGAAGTCTTTATTTATGAGTCGTAAGCGCTCCAATGCATTCGCCCCGCTGCGCGCCGCGGCGGTTTCATTGGCCAATCGGACAGAAAAACAAATCGCTAACGGTTTCCACCGAAACTTGGAAAATAAGGAGCGTTCGGAAATAGGAATTGATATACACACATATATAAAAAGCCGACATCAAGTATTCATTTCGCGACATGGAATAACTATTGGATTGTAATAAATATGATGTCGGCATTTTGAGGGTTTCGAGTGTTGTATAAGCATGTATCAATGCGGGGACGTTGAAAGGGATGCAACGCCCCAAAACGACGTCGAGGAAGTGACGTCGAACGGACGGCGGCGAGGCAACGACGCGGACACTTCCTTTGAGTCAAGTGGCCGGAGTATATTCGTCCGCCGGACGCGACCTCGAGCTCGGTCGCGCGTACGCGGCGCGCTCGTGCGCCTCCGCGACGGAACGCAGTGCCACGCTTCGACTTGCCACTGCTCGACACGGACAGAATGCTCTTCCGCCTAAATGTTGCCATTATGTGCATTACATTTAATTCTTTGTCGACTTGTGAAGGACTTCACAAAGTGGTCGTTTGAAAGGCATTTGATACTTTTAGAGATGCAGACATCACATCGCTGCATTTTCCCATAGTTTTTCCAAGAAAAGAAATGCACTTTGCACTCTCACGGATCTGATGGAAAGAAAATTGACATTAAATATTCAAGACAGTGAATTTCATCTGACCTACATTCCCCAACAAAGCCCCGAGCTGGCTGAAGCATTCTCCCCCAGTCGTTCTTTGTCTAAGTACACCAGGGTCCCCCCCACCCCTCGCCAACAATGTCTATAGCATGTAGTGACACACGATTTGCACCCCAAAATAATCGCCGAGGTCCATTCGGGCCCGCTTGTCCAGGGAGCTTGGGACTCGGCTCATAAATAAACAACACATCGATGCGAGCGTTTCGGTCTCAAAAGAAAGCTCTATTATCGGGGAGCGACTTGCTGGGCAAGCGACGCCGACGCCGACGCCGACGTCGATGTTGGGTAGTGGACACAAACTCCGACGCGGACGCCGATGAATACGTAAGCGGGGGGTGGAGGGGGTTGAGTGACTGGGTCGGGAACGTGGAGATATGGTGTAGTGGCAGATTTTGGGGTTGGTACGTTAGTTTATTTACGTTGGAAATTAGATGTCGCAGGTGAATATGCAGCTATATTTAGAGAAAAATGTAGGCAAATAAGACATAATTATAACCTCTACTTTATATTATAGGTGTGGAAAATTGACGGCTATTTACTTATGTATATTGACTGTAAATTTATGCCAACTTATGGAAGAGTATATTGTCGGTTGTTTGTGCTGAAAAATGCAATGCCATGCATGAGACAAGGTGTGACAATAATGTATTTTGTCAAATATAATTCGAAAAATTCGAAATTTAAAAAAGATAAAGTTATAGCAAAGGTTCAAAGGCATCGTCCTCATCTAGTATGCATTCAAACATCTGTAATCCCGAGATTGAAAAGTTTGAATTCCGCGGCTCCGGTGCTGTGTGGTGCAAACTTTCCGACAGCGTTCGATTCTATTATAATGCCCCCTGCCCGCACGTTGTGCTGGAGAGCGTATTGCGACTCTGTGCGCACGGATCTTTCGACGCCGTCCTACATAATTCAACGCCCTCGTAGGAGTCGACGCCGACGTCTCCTATGTGCGACATATCATCAACCTGAAGAGATAAAGACAATGATAATAACGATGCGGTGCCGATCTTGGAATTATTATGCTTTCACAACCGCATAGAAATCCAGTTTGTGCTTCAATGTTGTGATTGTTTATTATTAAAATAATAATAACACATCTTGATTAAACTCTTTGATCTTTCTAATTGTGTCGTATTCATGGGATGGCGGTGTCGTAAATAAAGAGTGCGAAGGCAACGAGAGGCCGGGTAATTCTGGTTACCATCTGGTAAATTGACTCGGTTCGCGCCGAGAGGAAGAATGGCCGTGTGGATCTCAGATTGCCAGCGACGCGCCTCAAAGAAGTTCATTCTTCAAAAGATGTGGATCGCGTTTACTTATATATATATATAAATATATATAGTACACAAATTGCGAACACATTGAATTACTGAAATACTGTGTGCATGGGACTAAGTAAAGAGGCCATAGAATTCAAAATGACAGGATTAATTAAAGATACATCAAATAGATGCACACAATTTTCATAGCATAATCAAATTGTAATCTTATGTATATAAATATATAGGTACTCCCTTTTCGTGACACCCATTTCTAAAGTATATATAAAAGTTTTCACTGAAGAGAAAACAAATAAATTTGCTTAACATTATAACTGACACTAGTCATATTCGTCATCATCCCCAAATGCTCGTGTCATACACGTCAATCGTGGCCAACTGCGATAGCGATCCGTTCCCCTAAGGTGCCTGAAGTGACTGCACCTATTTCATAATCAGGTCGTCACTCACCACGCTTATCTAGCACCCGAAACGGGTCGTCAACAGGCCTCTTGCAATGTAAATCCGCGTAAATTGACCCCCCCTGCAATCACGAAGGGATTGACAATGCGAAGGGATCCAGTCTGCGGACAGGCAGCATTATTCCGGTGGGCGGGGGAGGGGGGGGGGGCGGGGGCGACCTAGCCGAGATGCTACTGCTGCGCGCGATCCTCAATCGGGTGCCCGGCATGGACTCGTCAGCGAGTCCGGCCCGGTTCCAACATGCTCCGGCCGATCCGGTGTTTTCATAGAGGCTTGAGTTATTAATAATCGCACACACACACAAGAGACCACAATACACAGCCACTGTTTCGCGTCCACGGGCGGGGGGGGGGGGGGGGGCCGGGTGCACCGATTCAGGGAGGAGTGAATGATTGTGGAGACCCGATGCCAAGTACAGTTACCGTCACAGCGGCACGGCAAGGAAACGAACCGTGCAAACTGGGCGCGTGGAGAAAAAAATTTTGTTACAGAGTGTTTTCATAATTAATGAAAGGTGGAATTGTGAGGGGTTTTCTCGTGATTGAGGTCGAGATTTATTCGAAGGAATTGACGGAGGTGCCGCGTACTACGCGACGGCTATTGGGACGTTTTTTTGTGTGTGAGGAAATTTGCAGGAAGTATAAGTCGGAGCTCGGTTACAGCAATTTGTTCTAATTGAATTAAAAAATGTATAAGTATATAATATTTGCAAGTTTATTTCCGTGCTCAAACCCCGACGAGAGTGTCTAATAATTAGGCAGCGTCGTATAAGTAGTTCACCTGTTGGCATTATTAATGAGTCCTTTGATTTATGACGCCATAGTGGCCAAGTGACATTATATATACACACTTATATTATTATTAAAAAGTACGTGCGTGGGGGGTGGCATTATAGTGCTTTGACGCAACGGACGCCAGAGGCACTGGCTATTATCGTCCGAAATGAGATTTTGTTGTCGCATTAATTGGTGACCATTCAAAACGTATCGTCGCGCTGGCGACACCGTGCCCCCGTCAAGACAATAAGAATCGTGGCGTTCCTATTATTTCCGAGCCGTCCTCTCGCCGGCAACAATGCCGTCGAGTGCGTCGCGCCGGTGCGAGCAATTAGACGGCCGTGATCGATGCGGCATTTCGGCGAGCGTCCGCGGGCGCCCGGAGTCCCCGTTATTGCCCTGGACCGCGCGACACGGGACGCTAACAGAGTGCGGGATAAATTAGCGGTAAAAATAGGTTATTGTCGCGGACGCGGCCGAGTGGGCAGACATTGTCCCGAACGTCGCCAGCGCGGTCGTCTTTAGCGCGACGACGGCGAGGACTAATTTCAGAGGCGCGTTTTCAAAATCGCGCCTCCAAAATGGTACACTGTCCTGATGATTTCGGTGCCAACACCGACGACACTTCGACCGAAGTCCTTTTCGGACCGCAAATCATTCTCAACAGCGCACCACCGTCAACTTCAACCATCAAATACTATTATAAAAAGTTTTAGTCCAGTTGGAAAATGCTTTTATAAGCTTGGAGCTGAACATTAACGCGTCGTATTGGGAAATGAATTCGAGGAAAACTTTGTCTTGACGATTTCCCTGAATATAATGGAAGTCAGTGCTGTTATTTCTTTACTTTCGATGAATACACGTTTGTTTTTGGCGTTTCATTCGATTACAGCCCGGCGCTTGCCAGTCGCCGTAGTTCACAGCTGAGCGGAAGTCCAATAAAACCCGCGCTAGATGATCAGCGCCGCCCGAGGAAAATGCAAACACTAATTCGAGGGAAACTCGATTGTGCGAATATAATAATAAGAGGGAGTTTTCTATATCGGGGACGTCACGGAGCGGACGTCAGCTGCGACAAGAAACTGAATTATTTAGGAACGTCGCAAAGAAATCCGAAAATCAACGGAGAGAAACAATTACTTATATTATTATTTAATAAGCGACCCAACAGCAGTGATTTTGACAAAACAAGATTTGATTTATATAGAAGAGAGAGCGCTCTTTCAAGAAATGCGTTTATAAGGATTCATATTCTCTTTTACATCCCTTTCCTATTCTCTGATACCGATCTTCGGCTTGTGAGAGCCAAAGAAATCATCCCGCGCAGAATCAAAAAATTCTCGGGAACGCAAACGTTTTGCTATCGCCAATGAAAAACGTCATCACCTCCCCAGAGTATCTGGTCATCTTCTCATATCACTCGATGACTTTTATCACCGTCTACATCTCATGGCACGTCTGTGCCTCTCCAACACAACGCGGCAGTTATACGGCGTCGGCGGCGGCGTCGGCGTCGACGCTGTTTGTTGTCGTTCACAAAGGACGCTCGGCGTCGGCGTCGCGTGCGGTCGGCGTCTTTCACCTGGTCGTAAAGCGTCGCACCTCGCACATCAAGACCGCGTGCCACGGGTTTGTTTTGATAGGCACACCCTAATCAACGCCCACCTCGACTAGCAGCGCGGCCAGTCGTTTCAGTCGACAGTTTACATCCCGTCGAACGCCGACCGCCGATCGGTGCTTTCTTCTGTGCCAAACGAGAGACGAAACGATCAAATTACGCCTACTTTTGATTTTTACGTGCCGCTTACACCGACCGCAAAGTAGAATAATAGATACAAACAGCGCGGGAATTGCGTCTGGAATATAATTCAAACGCGGTGTCCAAGAGGGAAAACAATAAAATACGAAAAAATATTGCCATATTGCGAATTCCTTTGCCTGTGCATGAACGCCTGCATATTTTCGCTCGTCAGACTCAGAAATATCACATCGGTTTTTAACGAGTCAGCGACTAGTTTCGCCGATGATGCCGATCAACGCCTCCCTCGCCGCCATAGAGACGCTCCTCGGCGCGCGACGCCAGGCAATAACGGTGTGCGCACAGTTAAACGCAGTTTAACCTTCCATTTTCCCGTTCATTAGCGCCGTAGTTCGGTTGCCACGGGCGACCGGTTTGCGTGTACCGGCACGGTATCGCGCTTCGGTGATAACGGCTCGTTACCGGGCGGCGAAGAAAGCCCGAAGATCGGCGCGCTCGGTCGCTGCACGGAACGCGGCGACGACCCTCCGCCTGTGACGTCTCCAGTGTATGGCACCCCCCGTCCCGTCGCGCTCCTTGTGACTTCAAGAACCATGGAGGGAATTAGCGAAAGGAAATCATGCTCATCTCCTGTCGCGAGACTTCTTGAGGAAATGAGCGCATGCACGAAGTCATGTATATATTAGATGGGTTGCGCCTGGGATAGGGTCAGTAATTGGTGCTAGAAGTGGGAAATATGAAATCAATTATATACCGAAAAGGGAGCTAAGCTGCTTGAGGACGGTGGAAGATTTGAATGGGATTTTAGACTGTCGTTCGTGTAAGACTTTGGATGATTACAAGCACATCAAATGACTTTTGCTTATCCATTTGCTTCAAGTCATGTTTATATTCATTCAAACAATTCCATCTGAATCTGAAATCAGACGGCGCACATGAGGAAATCATAAAAAAATCTATATATCCTTCATCATCGAGATAAATTTAGGAAGTGATCTATCGCTCGCATTGCTGTCTCATCCTTGAATTACAAAGTTTCATAAATGTTAACTATAATGAATAACGATTGTAATGATACAATTTAAATGCCCGACATTATTTTGCATTACAAGATAACCGCCACGGGTTCACGGGTCGGCGCCAAAGATTGGGTGTTCAATGTAATAATCTATTTTGATACGCTTTTTACACTCGCAGCTCCGGTTTTAATTATCGAACAGGCTATCAATACATGCACTTGTTCCATAATCTACGTCTCAGCGAACATTTTCACAGACATAATAAGACACATGTCTGCTCATTGTGCAAAGTTTATAAAATTGGCTTGCTTATTATTATCTGGGATGACCTCGATGTGAGCTCCAGACATGTCAAGTTTTTGCCTGTCTTCGTCCGGCGAAACACGAGGCCAGAGTGCGTGTTGCAGGCAACGATCAATTGGGGACGTCCGAGTCAAGATTCGGGCCGAGGAGCACACTCTCTTGACGGAATCGCTCCTGGAAAAATTGGGAAGGGTGTGGTTGTCATGCTTCGGTACTCAATTTCGCTGAGACACTATTTAAAGACTGTGTTAGCTTTAAACTGCCATTAGACAGAGTTTGCCATAAACCTCATGAGGTACTTCCAATATACGCAATACCGACTTGGTGCTTGGTGTACCGGAAACAATTTATCTGCGTCTATGATTGGTTGACCAGGCTCCGAAGATCTTACAAAATAGGACACACTTTGATTTGGTCGGCCATGATGATTGAATTCCATGATTATTTTAACACCGCAACTCCGGAAATTGGAACGTCGCGAGCCAAAAGGTCAACTTCGAACCTATAGAGAAAATCTTTCAATACAAGGTATACTTAAAGGTACTGAGTCAACGACCCAATCATTTTCTGACGGCGTCCTCTCTTCTGCTTCCAGAAACATGTCCTCGAAGCGGAAGTCGCCGCCCACAAAGCTGCAGGACGGCGCCGTGCTCGCCGAGGAGGACGCGTGCGTGCCGACGCCGTCAACGCGCGGCGGCGGCAGCGACGGCGGCGGCCTGTCCGATCTGGACGAGTCGAGCAGCAACAATCTGAGCGACGTCGACGCCGACGCCGACGCCGACGAGCCGGTGGCCAACGGCAGCGCCCTCTTCAAGCTGTCCGGCGGCTCGTCGTCGTCGTGCTCGAACAGCGACCCCGAGGACGCGTTGCCCCCCATCGACTCTCACGAGCCCTCGTCGAAGAAACAGCGACTAGTCGAACCCGACACCGAGTTCAGCAAAATGATTCCACCGCCGATGGCGATCCATCCCCAATTGACATTGACTGCGATGCATTTGCAACACGAGCAGTACAACCTAAGTCAGAGTGTGTTGGACGGACGACGACGGTCGCCGGAGTGCGACGGTCTGGACACGAAAGTCAGTAGTTTGCTGCACAATAACAATAACAGTATGACGCATAATAATAACAATAATAACAACAACATGAGTGGCCAGCCGGCGAAGAGGACGATGGACGATGTCCTCAAGAGGCTCACGTCGAAGATGCACATTAGCAACAATAAAGACGAGAAGAGACCGACCCCGGCGAGCACGCCGACCAGCAGGTACAGGTGAGTCATCAAATTCACGATGCGATTTCCGATTAAGCGTATTGGTTATCCAGAGAATTGTGTGATCTCTGATTTGTTGAATCCGGTTTTGTGATGACCCATGCCGATAACGAATCCTACCGAATGGAATTCACAGAATAATTCCACCATCGTTCGCAAAATTCGGATGCCATCCATGTTAATCTTCGGTCGTTTCTCCATTGTATATAACGCAATAAATCATCGATAATGCTGAACTTTGGAGTCACTTTCACGAGGCGCGGCGATGATAATGAATAATAATGCCAAGACATATGACTTGTGTTAGTTTTTAATTAAGTTCAGTTAAAAAGATTCTACACACAACAGTGTCGTGCTGGCGGATAAAAATTAAAAAGTCTCCAGTGCACGCGCTACCACACTTTTATATTGTGCACTGTATATCAAAGAGTGCAGTTCCGTCTATTCTCTAGCAAGCGTGCAACTTTCAGCTTGGTCAGCGCGTTCACTCGCAAAGTCTGAAAGTCTGTCTGATGGAAGTGCTCCGTCGAATCAAACGAGAGGGCATGGAAATCTCTGTCAAAGTGTTATCGGCATGCAGTGTGCAGGGAGGACGACTGCAGAGACGGACACGTGTTCGGGATGCCGATGGGGGGCACGGGGGCCACTCCCGAAGTAATAGGGTCAGTTCGCCGCGCCACGGACATGCCTAACAGAAGAGTTAATAATGCACTCATGGCCGTCCTATAGTATTCAAGCCACCCCACTGTTGTCACTGGAACACAACAGGGGTGCATAACATTGCAAAGGGCGCTGGCAGGCACAATCGCTGGACGGGGTTGGGAAAAATTCGTTTCCGATACACTTTTATTTTGGCTCCCGACTGATTTGCTTAAATCGCGCAACATGGCACTTCAAATTGGTCAGCGTGTTATGCCGCGATTCGGGATCCTAAATCTTGTGATGTGAATACAGTTGTCTCTTTCCGCATCTCAATTATGGGTTGAATATTTATGCACCCCTGCGTTTTGGACTGTGTAGCACGCACGTCGCAGACACAGGGAGAATGGGGGGAGTGGGTCGGGAGGGGGGGGGGGGCAGTAGTGCCGGGGACAAAGGTGAAATGGCCGAGTGTAGTGGTTTGCCTCCGTGAATTATTTAAATACCTCCTGGGACACTTGCATTATACTTTTGAGCCAAGTTTCCTTTGCTGTTTTATACAAAACGTGGAATATTCTGCACACACGCGCCGGCATTATGATGACAACGTCACGGCGCACGGCGGCGGCGACAGGGGAGGGCGGCGAAGTCACCCCGCTGTGCGTGTCGAAATTTTGATTTTCTCGACGCCTCCTTTGTGAATATTCACTAAACGTTAATCAGTTTTGTTGTCTGCTGTGATGGGATTAATTTGGGGGTCGTTGTTGCGTGGCACAAAAATGGGGCTCGAAAAAGACGGCACTAGACTCAATTTCACGTGGTAGATTGGCAGCTTCCTCGAGGACCCACTGCTACTAGAAATGAGTTGAGAGTTCCAAAACTGCCCGTAGAGCCTTTTGTTCGGCTCAAGAGATGGCTTGTGAGTTTTGAACCTCTTATCTCGTGTCTAGTAGCAGTGGGTCCTCGGGGAAGATGCAAATCCACTCTCCTTCTTAACGTGAAATGGAGTTTAGACTAGAAAAATGGACATATAAACGTTCAAGGATCATCTACTTCTTGTCGAATTAGAATGTTCCTAATTTGTGAACGCTATTTTATTGTCCAACGGTTTGACATTTGACCTGACTGCGACGAAGAATGGAAGAACAAAGTCTGCCACGTCGAACCCTTGGCTTGATAAGAATTGTTAATGATGCTTTTGTTTCGTTATCCTCTCTTTTATAATAAATAAATGTTATTACGTAATTTCCCAATCTATGTTTTCTAGCGGAATCAGAGTATTTTCAGTGGTATAACAATGAATTGTGTTGTGTGGCGTAAGGTTACGTATAGGTCGGTCCTGACGAGTCATTTCTCATGGAAATCAGAAGCAATTGAAGCATGCATGCAGACAGAAAGGTACATTGTTTTTAGATAACATTTGGCTGGGTTTTGTATGTTGCATATTGGATGCAAGATCAGCATAGGGTCGTACGTTCCGGGATATTTCCGATGTGCCCGTGGAATCCTGTAATCCAAGGAACAGCATAGGTACATGAACCAGAATGAGAGCCTTTACCCTAGTCAGAATAGCCCTCCTCTCAAACTGCGCTGAGCTTGAGTGTATCACGCCGAACTACCTCGCGAATATTCGCACTTGGTGCCCAGACTTAAAAAAAAAAAAAAAAAACATAATAAACGTACAAAAATGAAAAATATAAATTCAAAAAACATCATTACAATTGGTGCCCAAAAGTGGGATGTTAAAAAAGATCCCGGCGCTCTGCACCCATTTTCACCAAGAGTGGACGCTTAAAAGAAAAAAATATCTACCACTCTTGATGATCAATTGAAGTGAAAATGTTGTATCATCCCACACTTGGACACCAATTGTAATGCTATTTCCTTTCAATTGGCGCCCAGGGGTGGGATATTACAAAATTTCGCACGGTCATTGTTTTTCAAATTGATATACCTCCTCTTCCTGGCCCAGCACTCTAAGCCTCCGTGACAGCAGCCCTCCATGACAACAGCCCCCATGACAGCAGCCCCCATGACAGCAGCCTCCATGACAGCAGCCCCCATGACAGCAGCCTCCATGACAGCAGCCCCCATGACAGCAGCCCTCCATGACAGCAGCCCCCATGACAGCAGCCCTCCATGACAACAGCCTCCATGACAGCAGCCCCCATGGCAGCAGCCCGAGCTAACCTGCCGGTCTGTCTGTGCCCTCGACAGCGACGGCGCGCCCGAGAGCGGGGCCCATCAGCAAGGGGGCCCGTCGCCCATCGACAGCGCCGCGGCGCTGCACCAAGCGCTGGCCGGCGAGTCGTTCGTCGAGAAGGACCGACGCCTCTCGGAGATGATCCTGCAGCTGCAGATGGTGCGGGAGTCGCTGGTCACGCAGCAGGAGCAACAGAACAAGGTAGGCCGTGATGTTGAAGCTCTTGTGATGCCTTGTGATACCTTGTGGAGCCCTTGTGGAGCCCTTGTGGAGCCTGTGATACGTTGTGAAGCCCTTGTGGAGCCCTTGTGGAGCCTGTGAAACCTCTTGGAATTCACTTCACGAAGTGTCCATAATTTGATTCTGCCTTCGGTAGCTTGCGAAATTGTCGACGAAAATTGTTCCGGCTTGTGATTGGTGAGGAAGAAACGGAGGTGACCTTGAACCGTAAGCTGTTCTGCGACCGCTGTCAATAGGTGACAGTTTGGCCGGAAGTCGACAGGTTACCGTACTTAAGGGCACCCTCAACTAGTTTCCCATTTTCAACGTCAGCACCGCCAAGTGCTAAATGTCACATACGTTTCACGTTTTCTGGTACACAATTCTCGTATTAATTTTCAGAATGTGTTGCTAGCCAAGATATACGACTTGTGCGCAAGCGCATTTTCGACGCACATTGAACTTTTTTCCCTCTGATCGCGATGCAAGTCTGCGCATCCATGTCTGTATATCGGCGCAGTGTGTTTGCGCGCACAAAGGAGCCCATTGTTGCGCGCGCTTCGCGGAAGAAAGGCGAACTGCACTTTTTATTACGTTTTTAGATGGCATTTACATAAACAAATGCACGTTCTGTTAGTTTCCATCGTCGAACATAAGCATCTCGATGTGGAAGATTATTGTCCGATTGATACAAACTTCTTGTATCGCGCTCTCTGCTTCGGCAACGTCCGTCAATAGCTAGTTACATCGAGTAATATCGCGTCCACTTTTTTAACGTCTTGCGTTACGCCACATTAATTATTTGTACTTATTAATCGGGATTTTAACTCAAATAAGTCGTCGCTTTTTTTGTTCTTGCCTTATGAACAAGATGCACTTTTGTATGCGGCTATAACAAACTAGGTTAGCCACTTTACAACAGCAAAAAAAACTCTTTATTTTTCCGAGTCTTGTATATACGCCTGTTGGGTAAAGTAGTCGAGGCCTTGCACTCGAGAAGGCTTTGTGCGCATGGGCCAGCGGTCAATCATCTTGTCTTTGTACGCCGGCCGCTGGTGAAAGACGTGGACAGAGGAAACGTATATTCCCTTCCCTTGCCCACCCCCGCCTTTCCGATGGGTCTACCCTTCACCGCCACATTGCCCAATCCATTGAATAAACAAATTACAAAGTCCGCCTGCAAAAGAATATAAATAACAAAACACGGGGCCCGAGAGAGAGAGCGAGAGAGAGAGAGAAGAGGGCAACGCAAAAAACATCAAAAGCACAAAAATTGAACCACACTGCATGGTTGAGTTTGTTCCCAACTTCAATTCTCTTCCCTCTTCTCTTTCATTTTATCTGCATATTATACTTCTTCTGCCTCCTTCTACCTCTTCTCAGGCATATCTTTTCAAGGATGCACAAACATAATCCAATTTTGATAATGGAAAATAATAATACACAATTTCTAATGTTGCGAGTTCAACTAATTGGTTAAAACAAATTCTGGATTACATTCATTTTAGATGTTCTTTATTCCTTAGAAAACATTGAATAGGTTTGCGACTCAAAGTTCAAGGAATTAAAAAAACCGAAAACATATTTTGTGATCTTTTATCATTTTCACAAAAGCGTCATTACGGAAAGCCAAGCTTTTCGCCATTTTCAATTCATGGATATTTCGAGACACTATATAGACAGGTATACCTATCTGTCGCGAACGCCTGCAACGTAACAAGGGTGACGTCTAGCGGAGGAGTTGGTAATCAGTAGACGCGATCTGTCCACCCTTGACTCGACATGCACACAGCTCCCTTTCTTCCTGGTCTCGGCCGCTGTGTACCGAGTAATTCCAGGCTTATTATTCCGGGACGTACCCCCTTTTGTCCTGCCACGGCCTTTTCAATCTTCGACCCCGATCCCGCCGATGTCAAAAGACAGAGAGGCCGACTGCGCTCCGGCATGCAAATGACTGGGCGAAACCTCAGCGGAATTTTTAAAGCAGAAAATCAATTATTTATTAGTCCTTAAGAAGAGTTTGAAAAACAGTGGATGGAATTGTGTAGAAAACAGTACTCATTTTTCTTGAGTCTTGCTTGCGCATAAAAGGAATTCTTTATTATTTTTAAGTGTTTTGGTAACCGGCTGGCCTTTTGACTGCAAGAAAATCCTGATAACAAGATGGCATTTCCCTAAAATTCCCTCGGTTTGCGTGGCATGTCTGTGCTGAACGATTCCTTCGCCACTCGACGCAGAGGTGCCAAATTCTCTGCAGTCACGTTTCGATCTCAATCTTGATTTCCTTCCATAAACTTGACGTCATTTATAACCCGAGAGAGCTCCTCCATGGGATTAATCACCTGTAATTTCCCTGTTATAATTAACGGCACGTGACCGGCCGACTCATACCTGCACCCGACGACCCGTCGTTAATGTCGCTCGACGCACGCTATCTTTTATACTAATGTTGCATTATTAATACTACAAAAGCGCGCTATACGAATGTGTTGTTTTAAATATACACCTACTCATTAAAATGACAGATGTTAATAATAAGCTGTTATATCTCCCGAACGTGACTCCTATGTAAAGAACGCGTGACCGAGCTGGCGTTAGTCCTGACAAGAACTCATATCTCTTGCCCCCAAATCACTATAGCCCATAATAGTCCTATTTAAACTAAACCATCCCAATATATATATCTATATGCGCTCCCTTTTTTTGCCATTCCCCGCACGGTCCATTACTTCTTCTGGGCATGCACATCGAGAGGCTCTGGCAATGGAGCATGGCCCTATCGTAAATAATGGGACCCTTATTTGGGAATCGCAAACAAGTCCAATGAGACCTCGCAAGATTGCATGCAGGGGATGATTGACAATAAGCAACGGTTGTCAAAATCTCACGCTTTGCCGGCTTAGCGATGATATAGTTGACGCAGGGGAACGCGTTTTGATATCTCGTCACATACGCGCCACGTGGAAACGGCACTTGAATCACGGCCCGAGAATCGCGATCCAAAATTCCACGAAGCCGGGGCCGGCCAATGCGAGCGCTTTGCGCTTTGTTCTTGACTCTCGTCCAACCAACCGCGGACGGGCGATGGCCAAGATTGCGTGGGCGCATCACGCAAGCCGTGCCCAGAAACAATTACTCATTGCGTGTGCAGTGTGCTGTGTGTGTGTGCATAGATTGCGCGATTATACGACGCAATTTGTTTGCGCAAGGCGAGCGGCCATTTTGCTCTTAGGTATACATGGTGGCGGTAGCGGTCGGTCGCGAATGTATTTGCCAAAATGTCAGCTCTTACCTTTTCGATGTGTATAATGCCAAGCGCATAAGTTTTTACCTGTCGAACTGCGCATGTCACTCGCGTGCCATGCGCAGGAAGACTAAATTTCTGTGTTTCCTTAGCTGTTCCGTTCTATCTGCAGTGGTTCTATCTTTTCATGCAAAAGTTTCTGTCTTAACATGCCTGACAAGGAAATTGATACTGTTTTGGCTATAATTGTACTGTAGACAATTTAATAGTGTACGCACACAGGAATAGTGAACCGGAAAAGAAATTGCATCAAATGTGCACCCGATCTTAATCACTTGAGAAACTTGAATACAAAATGAATCGTCGCGAGAATTATAATAAAAGGAAATTGTGTTCCCTTTTTAAGAATATTTACCGAAGTACTCAAGTTTTTTTTCTCCTTTAGAACGTCTCTGCAAGACTTCATTAGCATGATAACACAGTAAATATCAGCACCAAACACAGTGCGAACATCAGTGCCATGGTCTGAAGGTATAGGGGTGGGCTTCCACCCTGTTGTTCGGTAGTGTTTATCTTCCCATCGCCAGAGAACTCTCGGCAGCGTCCTCCAAAGTTTAAAGGAACTCTCGGGAAGATCTAAGACGATATACTAGCAGAAACACGGATGACTGAATGAAAACAAATGACAAACAAATAGTATATATACACGGTGCGCAGTGGCATGGCAGCTTGTAGAGCTCCTCCCTTGTTGTTCTCTCATATATACCGGGTATTATACACAAGAAGTCTTTACAGTATTATGTTGTATAAGCGGCTTCTGTCTCTCTGTGTTTGTGTGTGTGTGTGTATGTGTGTGCCAATGAGTTCTCCATTTGCGCCATTTGCTTTTCGTTTTCCTCGACTCTGTACGCCAACGCCGACGACGACGACGACGACGTTTTCGTTTCGCGTCTTGTTGTCTAAGTCGAACACAGAGCACCGAGACTGTTCTATTTATATAGACTGTCTTCTTTGTCGGAGCGATCGCGCTCTGCATTTTCCATCTCGCTTCTTCAAACGAAACCTTATCAAATTCACCATCTCGAAATGCGCCGAGCTTTTCGTCAATGCGCAAGGCGAGGACCGAAATTAGGAACGCCGCGATTTTCGGAGGCGGGCGCCAGGGAAATGATTATTGTGGAATCATTTCCCTGCGGCACAGGAATAGGGATGCCTCTGTGCCCTATACACAGCACACAGAAAATGGAATAATTATTATTTTTCTTGGAATGTTGTCTCGGGAAATATTATAATCCGCTAATGTAATTTGATATTCGTGTTGCTGCCATCACAAATGGTAGATATGCCAGTTGTAAAGCGCGGCGCCATGCATCAGCAGATGGCAAACATGAAATGTAAGTTGATAACTGGATTTGGAGACAGATCGGTCCATTCGGGATCATCGACGGCATCGATCAATTATTCCCTCTTTGCGTTACAGGAAATCCCCGGACGCAAATCGCATGGAAATGTGCGATGCGAGTGTGGATGGGTGGAAGGGGGGGAGGGGAGGGGATAAAGGGTTGTTTTTTGGGGGGGCAGGGGGCGTTTCAGTCGAACGGTTGGGACGGGGGTACTAAAGCGGATCGGGAACCACTCATTAGCAAGGAGAATGGGTATGGAAATAAAATGACAGCGACGCGATTCATATTATGCCCACTCTATTTGTCATTATATCTATAGATGGGTACCTCGACAAGGCTTAAAATTTCATTTCAAATGGATCTGTGGGTTTGTATTTTCTCTACTTTTTATTTTATTTTTTTATAATTTTATGTTTGATATCAAAGCAGTTTTGCCCCCTCATTCCATCATTTAACAAGGGTACAATAATTCTATTCAGAGCAATGGCGATATTATTACTATTGAATTGCATATTATGTTCTAATACACACCACTCGGTTCAATAGACATGCTTTCGCATCATCAATATTATACATTCAGATTGGTAATAATGTCCTTTCTCATTTTCTCATTGGCACGTAAAACATTTCAATGGAAAGCCATTACAAAATATATGTGTATGAATATAACAAATTCAATGACGAGCCTGCGATGCTGTGTTCGACGCCGCGACGTAATTAAAACTAATTGATCTCGGGAAAGCGTCGCGGTCTCTCGGACGAAGAGGAGGCGCCGCACCCACCACCAACTCGGCTCCTCCACCACTTGCCACTCAAACAAACGCTGCGTACAAACTCACACGGCCTCTCAAGGCCATAAGTTAACCCAACAAGTCCCTTGATCATATTTGTTAGGCATTTATCATTTCCAGACAATTTTTTTTATAGTTTTGGGAACTGCATAGTGAATTCACTTCCGCATCCAATTTCCCTTGTAGGATAGTCATTCGCAGTGGTGTAATGATGGAAATAAAGGTGGGTATACGCTAAGTTTTCGTCAACGGGGGGGGGCGAACAGTAAAAATGAAACTAAATTCCCATTTCCACATAATTGTCATTACCAACACACCCTATTTTACCAATATATCAAACATTGTTGTTTGGCGCTTACGACTATTTTCGCAATGGGTTTCACTAAAACACGTCCACATTTCGATTTGCGCCTCAAAGTTAAATGGGTAAATGGGTAGTGGGTAAATGGGTTGTGGGTAAATGGGTGTGCTATGAGTGGGTGGGAAACGGGTAAGGTAAGGTGAATGGGTATATAAAGTGTGAAACGAGTATAGAACGAGTATGGAACGAGTATGGAACGAGTATGGAAAACTCACAAATGCTAGGGAAGCTTCGCGTATATAGGTACCGGCATTTACCAGCGTATTTCTTGAAAATAAAAGTGAATATATACTCTAATTTCTAAAATAACGTGTGAGTAGGTATACGCCGTATGCCTACGTATACCCTGGACTGCACCGCTGGTAAAATGCCCTTACCAAGGTAGACTGCTCTTCTCAATAGGTACACGTGGACGCTCCACGTAATATCGGCTGATTATGACGAGCAGATTCCAGATATATAATGCACATCCCCAATCAATGCACACAGTCCCGAACGTCCCGTATCCCCGATTATGATTAGGTTTTGTTGCAAGCGTCCTCATTACCGGACCGGCTGACCCATGCCGGCTCGCCGGTCGACAATCCAGTCCCTCCCGCCAACACTGGCCGGCTAACACTCAAAGGGAACAAACGCACCACATCAATCCCAACTATGGCCGAACAAAACCATGATATTAATGCTGCAGCTATATATGTTTAATGTATCTCTGTGTTTGTATAGTACATGGTTCGTTGTCCATTATGTGCCATAGAGCATTGAAATTAGTCCTGTATTGTCAACACAGACACAGAGGATTTTGAAAGCAATTTCGGTTATATTACACATTGCGCACAACAAAAAACAATGCTCCGATCAATCCGGCGCGTTGCTGAGAGCACAACGCTCTGTAATGTGCACACATGGAGGTAAAGCTAGTTACAATTGCTTTCAACTCGCTGACAGAGCGCGTTGAAAAACCGTTGTTGATGTCGTCATCCCTGCATTCTTAATTAACAAACGCGCGTTTGATGTTTTTTGAGTAATTAAATCGCGGATCATTGTCAAGTGCTCCCTTTGTTTTCATAGTGTATACAAAGCTAGGTGCGCCGTAATGGAACACATCCGAATCCATTGCGATTGTTGCGTGGCATGGGGCGGTGTAGGTGGCGTCGGTGTATACACTACTCAAATTGGCACGTCAAGGGGATGTGAAACATAAGAACTTATTTTGAGCGCCGAATGCAAGCTAACTTCTGTCCCCAAAGAGAATAGCGTAATTAATTTTTTCACTTCAAACACGTATACATTTTAATCAAGCAATGATTTATTGTGACATTTTTTTGAAACGTATTGGACGTCCCCCAAGCTCTAGTCACACTCGCGCACGAATATGAGCAGACAATTGTGCGGTGGCGTTACATTGTCGTCATCTTGCTTGTCCCTGTGGAATGCAATCAGCCATGACAGGCGACGACGTTGTGCGTTCGGCGCATGCCCGCGCGACGTGCACTTGCCGTCGCGTGTCACCCGGCGCGTCGCGACGCCGAAGACAAACCTGCCGCATGCCGACAGACATATTGTTGTCAGGGAAACGAACCACATAACAACGAACACCGCGTAATGTCCTCTTGTCTCTACGCTCGCGACGTCGCTGAGTTATTGCAGCTTCTAGCGCGGGAGCTCCGCGCGACGTTCGGCAAGTCATAATTTCATTACGGTGATTTATGACAGTCGGTATTTCTAGACACAATAAATTACTTGATTTAAATTTAAAACAATGAGTGCCTTACGTCACGGGTTCGGGATGACGAAACGGTATTTCTGTATGCCTCAGTGGAGGAATTGGCTGCAGCCACAGGTCTTAAAAAATCTCATTTGTACCATTTTTTATAAGGATTTCATTTCGGCAAATTTGGCAAATTTGAGAAGAATACAATGATCTAACATTTTGGTCATCTGTTTTGTTGAATCCGACAACATTCTGAGCGGTTCTTGTACTTCTTCGAAGCGTGAAAGGCGAGTGCTCAACTTGCAATGAATGCCACAATTGAGTCATTGTGCCCTGCCCATCCTCAGAAGTAATCTCATGCCATGGAAGACCGCGGGCCGGAAATATCAATTCTCGCGCGTCTCTGTTTTATCGGACGCCGTTAATCGTGTCCGTTGTGTGCGCCGAGGGTCATTGTGGTCTGGAGGCGACAACGCGCTGCTTTGTGCGGCCGAAGATCAAACGAATCGGTTGCCGTGGGATATTGTCTCAAGACGATGTTACAACACTTGTTTACACCCGGTATAGAGGTTGTTTCGTTATCTTTCGAGTTCTCAGCTGAAGTCTCAAACTTAAGGGATGATACGATGTTGAAGTTTTGAGTACTAGTTTATACATAATTTGCTCGCAGAAAGTTACCTATACTCGTTTTTTTTTTAAGATTAATTAATATAACGGTAATTCGAGTTCCCGGGTAATTATTTCAATCCCCAGTTAAAACTGATCATTTATATAGCACGACGCTCTTTGAGACGAAACGTACAAATATGCATGCTTCTTGAAAGAGGAAAATAACTTTCTGGTAGAATAACGGAACCAGAGGCACAGCGGTGTGATTTTGCACGCGCAGGTTACGAATTTTACAAGTTTTGTAATACAATTTTCCAGAAAATTTCTACTCGAGCATATCTAATGTGAATTAAGACAACTTGATTAATCAAAGGTCTCTATGCGGGTGTTTACTCCAGCTCGACTTATTTATCTGCAATATATAAGTATTTGTTGCTAAACGAAGGAAAAGTCAATATTTAACTCTTTGACTACTTTTCTTCTAATGAAACATTATTTGACTTTGCCACATTTTCATTTCAGTTCGCCGTTCGAGACAAGTTTCCATGAATATGTTCATACCTTGCTTCATAACGCATTTGCTAATTCCGTTATCCTCCCGTAACAGACCCCCAAAGGGGCATAGGTATACTTTTAACCAATTCACTAACATTTTACACTTCCAATTCCACATTTTCTACTGTCAAAAGACCACGGGCGGGGCAAAGATGACGGTGACCGTCAACCTAAAAGTCGCATGCCACTCCTGTACCTTCCTTGTTTTGTTCATTAGGTCTGCCACGGACCAGATCATGAGGACGCACCGCATCCAAGTACTGCAGTCTAAAATTAATTTATTCGGTAGAGTGGCTTTTACCCGGAATGTATTTGTTTACTGGCTTTCCATTACAGTGAGGCATCGAGTGTATAATTCTGCTTGTCTCTTGAGAAGTGATTTATCAGAGAGCTTATGGATTCAGAGTATACAATACAAATCTTTTGTTCTAAATATAAGTTAGTGGTGGATGAGCTCCTCTGCCGGGAACTGGCTCATAATGGCAGATAGCTGGCATGTGTGATGATTCGGGCCGGGGTCTGGTTTGCTGTATGCTACCAGAGTCAATCTGCCATAACCGAAACTAATAATTATTCCAATATTTCCTATATACATCATATATGACTGACTATAATAAATTGTAGTTTCATCTGGTTTTGTGGCCAAGCTTTCTTTCAAGAAAGTCTCTTCGAAGGAGCTGTTCTGCTGCTGTAAACCACTTGATTTTTAGGTTAATCAGGTTTCATGGATTAATATGATGACGACAATCGTGAAATACTGGAATGTCCAGCATCATTTAATGTTAACTATCGCGTTTACTAAACTAAAAAAGATATGCCTGAGAAGAAGTATATTCTTCATCATTTCCAGGTGCACAATAAATTAAACGGCTCGTTATATACTTGAGTGTAACACGCTAAAAAAACTGTGTGCCAAGTAATTTTATATTTTAAATTGCATCACCTTTAGCTGGCCGTGTGCGCACAAAAGGAAATGTGCTAGAACACACGTAATTCATGTTTTATTTCGCCTGGATTCAAATATCACGGGCTGAATTGAACGTTCTTGCCTGCAGACAATTAACAAGTTGCACCGTTCATTATTTCGTCCACTTGCTCCTTATTTGTATACATAAACCAAGCAGTACTCACACCTCTATACACACAGCCAAAGTCACACACATACGCACATACAGGGAACGAACACGAACTGGTATATACTGCACTTAGCCGTGTAAAATATAATTGTGTAATCACACACTTTTGTGGTCGGATTCGGGCGACCATTACAGGATTATTACTGCACGATAATTCAACGAGTGCAGCGTTATGAATGGCGTTTCATGACATGCCTTGTGCAGACATTATGAAAATGCATTTATATAGCGTTCATTTAGCCTAGTGCGCTCTTGTCTTCTGCTGTGGGGAGCAATTTCAGAACGTTGCTATGTATTATGTGTGTATATAGCACGAGAGCTGCTGCACAGTTTACCAAAAATCTTGAAAAAAAAAAACATGTCCATTTATGAAAAGTGCATGAGAGGTTCAGTCTGGTGACAAACTATTCTAATTTAGAGGTTTGACATTTCTATTTGACATTTTGTGTACATCAGCGGTCTCTTCAAGCAATAAATCACGCCTTTCGCGCTTTAGGTAAACGAATTATGCATTTTTTTGAAGTTGAAGTACCTTGCGTCAGGCGCTTCAAGTCAAAAAAATAACTAGAAATCGTGCAAGTGCATAATGCTTGTGCAGATGCCGGAGCACCGAGCATCATAAGAGAGTCACGGCCCTATGCGATCACGGTGCCGTTTCAATAACAAGTTGACGATCAGATCTTAACCTGGCCTTTCGAACCGCGCGCGGGGAGTCTAAATTTAAGACGGTGCTCTTAGCGTGCCCAACGGGGGGGGGGGGGGGGGGGGTACGCGTTGTGAATGAGCTGCTCAACAGCTGGCCCTCCGGTACACTAAAATTCCTCCCCGCGTAATGTCACTAAATGAGTGGGGTTTTTTTTCTCGCGACGGCTTTCGATAAGTCTTTAAAAATGCTCTTTTGGGGTGTTTCAGATGCAGTCATTCCAGTGCATCTCTATAGACGATTCTAAATCTGGTTTTCATGCTTATTCTTTAACACATTCGCAAAAAAAATTAAGACTATAGAGTTTGTTTCTTATGTGGTCACTGCCGTAATCGGACTTTCGAGCATTATTATTTTCGCGGTGTAGGTATATATGGCGTAATGAGAATAGGTACTTAATTTACAAGATGTGAGTTGTCAACGCCTAAAAATAGGTTAATAACTGTTCAAGTGCATTCGCAATGTGCAGTCGGCCCATCAAGTTGGCGTGTGGTCCAGCCATGTCGTCGCCCTGGGCGCTTTGCGTGCGTAGGCAACCCGCAACACAGCCTCGGTAACTTTGCCAGCTCATTGCCAGCCCTTTCGGACGGGCCGAAGGCAGGGGCAAATACGAGGGAGGGAGAGTATCCTTGGATTCAACCTCTGCCCCCCCCCCCCCCCCCCTCTGCCTTCTTTGGCCACCCCAAAATAGAGACATTTTGCGTCTGCACATTGCTCTGTTTTGCTATATCTTAAAGCTAAATCATTTGACCTATAATTTTGTTATGAAGATTCCGTTTCGTTTCCCGTTTCCTATGCAATGTTCACTCTCATTTCGCTCCCGAAAATTAGAACAAAACGAGCCCGAATTCGGCGTGTCATCCCGTGCGGATTCGGGACTCACCATGGCCTTCCCGAATTCGAGAAAACCCCAGCGTTGCCGTCGAGCCTGTCTCCCATAACTAGCCGCACGTGCACTTCGCATTAGTTGTTGCTACCACGAGTAAAGGGGTTTTCGTCGTGAGATTTTCGGATGCTCATCGCGGTCCATGCATTAGCTATTTATTAGTCGCGTACATCTCCCATGTGTGCTCGCGTATCCTTTGTGTTTCACAGGCGAATGTGGCGGCCATGTGTTCGCTGCAACACTACTGCCAGAACACACTCTTATCGCTCGGCGTGACGTAACAATCGAACTTGACAAGCATTGCGAGCCCGTCGCGCGCATGCGTGAAACAATTTGACGTAAAACAGGCATGAAATTTCTGCCATGGCTCCTGCATGATGTATGTATATATATAGGAGGGTCCATCCATTATGAACCATGCCAAACTGCCAGGCTTTTATTGTTGCTTCTGATCATTTGGAGTGGCTAATAATAATATGTAGGCATGGCATGTGGTTATAGAGATAAGCACACTTTCTAAAAGGAACAACATATCATTGTGACCAAATCAGCAACCAACAACCATTGTGAAAATTAGTGCACTTGTAAATTATTTCAAATGTTACGTCACTGAATCAGGTGGTAATACCCAACGAACTTGATTTTATACTTTGAAGTTTGAACACAAATTGTCAATTCCAGGGAAAGAAGGGAAATGTTGATCCAGCTAAAAGTTGACGACAAATTGACCAGCATTATCCTCAAATCATAGTTTCCTTGTAACTAATTCATTACACATGTATTGTCAATTCCAAGGAAAGAAGGGAAATGTTGATCCAGCTAAAAGTTGACGGCAAATTGACCTGGGGGGCGATTGTGTAAATTTGTGGTTTCAAAACCATTCGTTTTCAATATCACTGCCCATGGTTTAACATGGGGGCAGTGATTTAAAATCGAGTGATTTCGAGCCAAATCGAACGAAATAAAGTTACACAATCGCACCCCAGCATTGTTTTCAAATCAAGTTTCGCATCTACTAATTCACAACACTGCACGCGTGGACCGCGTGCAAAATGACAAACGGCTCCAGCGCAGACACATTTTGCCCAAATCGCTTCGACATGTCGACGGTCCATAGCGATCCGAGAGAGCAATCTGTCGCCGTCGCCAGCAACAACAATGGCGTGGCCTTTGTCTACGAGTCGAGCGAGCAACACCTTGTGACTAATTACCCGACAATCAATCACCGAACCTGACTGCGACACCCCGCGCAGAGCGGCTCATCCACACAAAACTCCCGCATATTTATTTACCGCGAGCGAGAGGATATACACCTTCTCCTGCACCACTCGGTCGCGTTATTTCTGGCGCGTTTTGTTCATCTTTCTTCGCGCTGTTCGCCCGTTGTCGTGTTCGCATTTGTCATCGTGATTTTACGCCGAGCGAATGAGCGATGGCTGTTCGGGAATTGTTGCGCATCACGCGAGCACTCGAGGACATCAGGATAGGTTAAATAGGAGCTTGTCTTTCGGCGTCTTCAGACAAAAAAAGTGCCCAAAAACACGATGATTGACTAGTGGTTTTCCTGCCTATAGCATTAAACGCTTGTTTTTTCTGTCTAAATTACTCTACATTTACAAACATAATGCTCAAAGCACAATTATTTTGAAGCGTAGTCGCAAAGTTACCACATTTTAATTAAATTACATTGCATTCACAACTCCTATCTCTCAAAAATGTTATAAGCTCATCACCAATCAACATCGACTTCGCCACTAATGATTCAAAACAGCGCATTATAAAACACTAATTGAGTTGCCAAAGTTGCCAATTAAAATGATTACCCCCCCCCCCCCCCCCCCCCCCCCAATAATGCGTAGTGCGTACACCGCGCGCGCCACAATGCGATCACAAGCCCAATTGTTCTGCCATTAATCCTCCCCTATACCCCATCGGCGTCAAGTGCGCAACCGCGTCGTTGTGTGCTTTGTGAAAATGATATTCATAACTGGATGGCGAGGCGCTCGAATCGGTGCACCCCCAACGCCTCCGCGCCCCCCCCCCCCCTCCCCATTACGTGCTGCTAGGCGTCAAAACAATGCGGCGGTCGGCCGAGTCAAGAATGCGGTCCAACCCCTTCCCAAGTCCCCCTATCATGACGGCCACCCCACGGTAGCAGCGATTGTGCGAAGGGATGAAACAACCCTTGAATAATTAACTCGTGATTCCCTCCCCCCCCCCCCACCTCTCTGCGCGTGAGGTTAATGAGTGGACCGCTAGGTTCGTGCGCATCGAGTCGTGCTTTGATTGTTTGTGCCGGATCAAGGGCGCCGTGGGAAATGGGAAAATCGGGGGCGCGGCGAGCGCGGCGAAAGTTTGCGGCTTGTGTTTGGCGGATTGGCTCGGGTCGGGTTCGCTAACGGGGCCGTTCATTTCCGTTGTGTGGGCTTTTCCGTCGGTTATTGCGTATTAAACGGGCGCTTCAATGTTTGAAATCGGCAGCTGTGATTGCCGTTATCGAGTATAATAGATCAGGGCGCGATCTGTGTTTTCCTTTCTTGGATTTTACAAGAATTTAACAACTTCGCCTAATTCTTTTACACTGCACACGTCTGTGAAACAACGCTCAGAGGGCGGAAATGCACACTTACTTTGTATATAACATGCTCTAAGGCGAAAATTAGCGTTCCATTTTCACTCATAAACTAATTTTTTAACCCCATTGGAGCTTTACGTTAAAAATAGTGAATCATGACTGAGGGAACATTTTCTCCCACACACCCAAATCCCAAACACAATAATATTCATTCGAAGTAATCAAGGACCACGTGACAATAACCATAACGTCCAATCAGTTGACGTGCGTCTACGATTCGAATCTGAAGAGAGCTCACTTCGTTATTCGGGAACCGGGTGCGTGCGTCAAGGGACTCCGTCGAGGTGGACCCCCCCCCCCCTTTCTCTTTGATGGGGGGGGGGGGGGGGGGGGGGGGGCACGTGTGCGCACGACAATAATTGGCAAGCCGCGGCGACCACAAAGCGATCTCGGGCGAAACAATCTCCCTCGGCTAATCATCGCGTCGACGCCCCCCCCCCTCACGCCGGCCGACCAAAACCCCAAACCCCAAACCCCAAACCCCCGAAAGCACGCGGTGAACGCGGAGCTCGACTCGAGCAAAGAAAAACCAGCGGTCGGCGCTCGCTGAAAGAAACGACAATACAAAATAGCTGACTTTTATCTGTTTACTGGAATGGAATAATTTAATCCCATCGGCTTTGGTTTTAAACAATGCGTTCTGAGATGAAGCGAATCTATGGGAAACGAAACAGCTCTCATGAACTATATGGGCAGTGATCTGGCGCATGCGTGGACACTCGCCTATTTCCAGTGGCCGAAATGGAACCTTCCATGGCGCAGTTTTAATTTAGACTCTCGCCGCGCGTTCTAAAGCATGGTAAAATGGTTTATTATTAGAGAGGAAAATTTTATTGCAGTGTCAACTCATTTTCTTGACAAGATGGAGAAGAAGAAAAAAAGAAGCAGGTCTGTTTCGCTTTTTAAATAATGATGTCTTCTTGACATGGATAATGCGGCATCCGGTATAAACGCCATTTTGATTGGCCAACAGACGACACATATTTTTGTGTGTTGCTCGCCATATATCTCCGCATCATCTCGCGTGCATATATATACCTATATACATCGGAGAGAGATAGCGAGAGAGAGAGCCGGGTTGTGTGCACCCACTCTAAGATCTAGCCTAGCGACAAGGAGACCCGTCTTTTTCCCTCGTTCCTCAGATTATTTTTAGTTGGCAAAATACAGGAATAGCAGAAATATTCCATGCGAGAATTATGAATAGCCGGGTAAACGAGCGCGGTATTGAATAATGCAAGTCGAGCGTGCCTCCCGACGACGGGATCCACGTCAGACTCGCGGGGAGATTCTAATCACAATTGCCCCCCGGCTAATGCAGTCAACAACTGTGGTCGATGGTGATGGCTACCACGCTCGCGAAGGCCATTGTGTTGCCATCTTGCACGAGAACAACAGGGGCATAGTCTTCGAGATATATAGTCATCATATAAGTGTATGTCGTAAACATTTTTAATTGGGAAGCGAGACATACTTTACCAAGTTTAATTATTCAACAGTCGAAAACCGAATCTTATTGTTCAAAATTTAAAGTGTCAGAGTTCAATCCTCGGCCATAAACCGTTCTTTGTATAACGAAGATAATCAGGTCAAAGGTGACCCGCCCGTTCACAGAGAGATACGAGCGCAAGTTTTAACAAGAGAATTGGAGAATTGTTTCAGAATTGTCGTGCACTGTGCAGCACCGTGACTTTTCCCAGCTCCTCTAAAAGGCTATAATTAAGAAATTACGACCTCTTTCTTACCGCGTCACGTTCGCGAAAAGCTGCGCGCAGGAAAAGCGTGGCGAGCGCGCGCCGCGATTGGCCGCCGGCGCGCGACGACAATCGCCGTGGGAGCGACCAATCCGCGGGCGACCAACGCGTCTTTTGTCTGCCGGCGCGCGGCACAAACGAAAAGTCGCGCGACAAAGCACGGTCTCTCGGGACGCCAGCCAATTGGAAATTAGACTGGGAAACTTTCCGCGGGCCGTGACGCGTAAGGTTTGTCGATTTTCTCTTGTTCTACACGGGAATGCGGAGGGAGACGTTCGTCGGGAAGAGCAGGGAATAACTTTTTGCCGCGCGGCGTTGTTCGTGTTATATTGCTGGTAATATCGGTGCGCCCTCAACTGTGCATAATGTGCGTGTGCACCGGGATTATCTGACAGGATCGACAGGACGGGAGGGGGACACATCCCGACGCTTCCCTGCTAATCAGGTTCAGGAATAAGGCTTAGTTCACACTTGGCTGGCGTCGGCGTCGCGACGCCTTCGTGGACGCGTGCGCCGCGGGTTGCCGTCGACGTCGGGAAATTGGTATTATTATATACATCATAAGAAAATATACGGATGGCACTTCTTGATTAAAAATTGTATTTTGTATGAAAGGAAAGGAACGACTTTGTTTACCGCTTGATATTTTTAGTTTTGAACTTTCGGTTATTCGATTGCCAGCAAATTATATTCAATTTTTGCTCGACTGGTTTTGTCGTCTTCGATTCCGTGAGGTGTGATCGCCCTCCGCCGCCGCCGCCGCCGCCGCGTGGACGACTCCGTGCCCGTGACGAGCACGTCATGTGACGGCGTTTGTTGTCGCGTGCTCCCCGGGGGATCCCGCTCCGAGCCGTCATTGTCTCCCTGAAACTGTCGACAGTAGGCGCGGGAATGTAGGAGCGACGGGGAGGATAGCAGACGTCGACCGCGGAGCAGACAAACCAAATCAGTCGGGATTGGCTGTCGGCGTTCGTTTGTTGAGGTCGATCTTCTGGCGTGTGCACTCCTTGGGGACGCCGCCATGCGACTGACGTCACGGGATATAGACTCGGGCGACGTCGACAACAAAGAGAATCGCTGAGAGAAAGAAACGCAACGCGCTGCCGACACGCGGGAGAGTGCTGGCAGCCACGGCGAGAAAGCTTTCTTCGACAAACGTCGGCCTTCCTTAGAATCACCTCGGCAATCGCATTTCCGCAGCCAATCCGTGCGTTGCCATTCAGCGTTTCTTTTTACAAATTATTGGCAATTGCATATCAATGGTCTACGTAGTACCTTGAACACTCGCCGCAGCACGACATACGTCCGGTTGTTCGTGCTCCGCGGGCGTCTTGTCTCCCTGGCTTACAGTTCCCGTCAGAGCCCGATGAAAATGGTGACTTGAGCATTATCTCGGGCCGGTCGTTATTTAAGCTGACAGCGGTCTGGGTCGCCGTGACAGCGTAAGAGCCCCCGGGAAAGCTGTAAATGGACATTGTGGCTTAGCGGCCGGCCCGGCGCAGTTCTCTCGGGAGCGGCGACTAAGCTTGTTTATTCTGGAGCCCCCCCCCCCCCCCTCCCCCGGCCCCCGAACGGCCATTACCTAATGGTCAGCGTTGTGTGCCGGACTCTTGGCACTCAACACTTGGCGCACGGCGTGGGATTAGCGCGGCCGGACACGGAAACGCTGGTATACGCGGCTCCCGGAGGCGGAATGGGGACGACTGGAGAATGCGGCGGTCGCTTCTCGGTTCGCTGCTTGCAATTTGTATCGAACAAAAATAATAGACACCGTATGAAATGTTGGGATCGTTGCCGCCGTCTACTTCGGAATTTATCAAAACGTAAAGAGGTCGATGGAGGAGCCACGTTTGCGCGCGGTTTCTGCTTTACGGATTTGGCTCCTCCACCAAAGTTTTCACCAGATTAAAGCTGACTAAAAATACTCGTTGACAGTTATCGGATCCGAATTTCGTTAGACAATGTTAATTGTGGCTGGCAGCTTCCTTCTGCGCGTGCGTGCCCGCGCGCGCGTTGGTGTGAGATGATTGTTGCGATGGGTTTTGTCGCGATGAGAATGTAGAAAATAGAAATCAAACGGTTGGTGGTGACAGGCATCCAGCCTCCCGCCGTCCGCCCGCCATCTCGAGTGAGACGAGGACGCGTTGATGGAGCGTGAAACGAGTGCAGGCGAGACAGAGCGAGAAAGAGACCTCGAGGCTTGCACTGCATCGCGGGCATCTTTATTGCATCGGATGGCGCTCCCGAGGGGGCTTGTAATACCGGCGATGATGGAATTATAGATCTGTGAAAATAGGAAACTGCAGCCGCCGCCGCCGCAGCGGGCGCTAGTGTACAATGGTCGGCGACTGCCACCCGCCCTATGCGATCGACTCTTTCTATCTTTGCTGCTCTAAAAACGTATATATACACAGTCGAAATATACCCGAATGCATTTCCTACTTTATGACTTGAAGGCACCGCACAAAAAAAGTTATGTCACTGGTATTTTTATATCCTTCCTTTCTTTTTCGTATGCAACACAATATATGCCTGGACCATGTGCCATTCGGCTAACATTTTTTAACTGCACATTCAAGGAATTTTATACCTTCCCTCTGACATCTTATATATAAGGACAATACTGCACGGATGAACATATCGGTGCTATTAATTACAAAGTTGTGTAACCAACTCCTCGGAGTAAATTAAGACGTTTGATACAAAAACATCCTCGGCACCCTTCCCTTCCTTTCGCTACCGTGCACGTGTCCCCCGTTTCTCCCACGACTCCTTTCTCCGCCATCCTGCGGCGTGGCATCGTCGTCGTGACAAACTTATGCGTTGTCGGCATGCGAGGATCGCCGCCATGCGGCGGCCACAGCACCAGCAACAACCGTCAAGACAAATGCGTCCTGTATAACGACAACAATAAAGACTGTGGATTCCTGCCGTGCGGCACGTTATCACGGCCCGAATTAACCGCCACAGGATCCTAAAGGCATCCGCTCCAGAACTTATAGATTGCGAATAGCCCGATGCACAAGATCGCATGACGACTGCTTTCGGAACTGACCGAAATTGCGGAGATAAAGTGTGTATAGGAAAAAGCCTTTGCGCCCCCAGATTTCAAAAGTGCATACGCGGACATGGGTATACGGTGTTGCCATTGAAATAGGATTTTAGTGCAGAGAGGCTGATGATACTGGAAATAGCTCCATATTATTTTGATTTCATTGTGAATTAAACGAAATTCGCGAGAAGGAAACGTAGGAAAGAGCTAAAAGAACACCGGTCGGGTGACCGGTCTAAATGTGTACAACGGGCAAGTTACATTTCAAACCGCTGTGCGGACGCGAATGACAGTAGCGTTACAGTTCAATTCCATTTCAATTTGTCTCACAATGACCGGCTTAGACTGCAGGGCGATGTACCACCATGTTCCCTCCCGTTTGCGATGTGGCCTGTTATTCCCATGTTGTATACTCGACGTTCATCGCATTATAGCGCACGCCGACGACGACGACGGCGTCCTCCTCACCCTCCAATCTTTGCTCGACTCACTCGGCGGCGAACAAATGCCAGGGGAATTGGAAACGCAACGATTGCATAAAACAGTTGAAATTGTTCCACCCAGCTTTGCCAGCCGAGGCAACTCTTGCAAATCAAAGCAGTAATAATCGGGGCGGCAGTGGGGCGCACACAAACAGAGGACGCTCGTCGTCGTCGTCGGCGTCGCTTGCCGTCCGTGTGCACTGGGTATAGGTACAGTCCATGCGATCGGTGAATGTTTCCAATCTTAAGCTCGAGTAAGCGCGCGCGGAGCACGGCGACCGAGAGAACGCCGAGAACAGAGAGCAGATTTGTTGCCGACGATGAATGCGAGCGAAACAGTTGAAAGAGCTTATCTGATTAATTAATCACCGTTCAATCAGTTAGGTAGCAGCACTAAGCAGACGATGGTTTTGTTTGCCAACATCAAAGGCTCAAACTTAACATAAAAGGGTTTTTCCTGGGGTTTATATAAACTAGAGAGTATGGCTCGATGTGCCATGAGGTCCTCCGTTTTATATGTATATATATATATATATATATATATATACACTGCTGCCACCCCTAACCATTCTAAAGAGTTGCACGGGGGTGAGGTTCAGATGATAGTAATACGTATATATACATTAGATAAAAGGCTCCTAGAAAACACTCACATCCCCTAAAGTATAGACAGTGAACAGGGGTGGGTAAATAGATAAGGTTCGAGGGCTGGGGAATTGATATGCACAACACTATCACATGAATTTGTCGAAATGTAAAAGGCTTGGGCACACACACACATATGTATAGAGAGTCGTGTAGACTGGCAGCGATTGGGCAAATGGTGGAGGCGCCCGGTTGTTACCGAGCGCCGGTGCAACAGATGTTTCCGGGCGCGGCGACGGCGTCCCATTGTGGTGGCCGTCGACCGACGCATCCGACTCTTTTTGTGCCCCCCTGGCCCCCCTGCCCGGGGGCCCGATGGTGGGGCCAGGACGACGCAGACAATCCAGAGCAGTGTGTTTTTAAATAAAGCCGCGAGCGCGCCGTCTCTCTCTCTCTCTCTCTCTCTCTCTCTCTCTCTCTCTCCGCGGCCAACAAACATTGACGCACGTCAAACATTACAGATTTATACAAAGAATTATTTTAAACTGGACAAAATGTCAAAGCGCAGCGCCGCCCTCGTTTACATCGCAATGATTGTACAAGGAACGATTCGTTTTACTCTTATTATAAACTATGTCTGGATGGCACACAGGCATGCACACAAGGGAGACCGGGTTGGTTTCCCTATACTGCACTCGTCATATTTTGTCGTCTCTTTGACTTTTCCCGAAGCATTTTCCTGTTGACTGATGCTGATTGCAAAAATGTTTCATTGAAGCGCGATCCATGTATATACTTCATCTTGCTTTTATTATACAAATCATTGTGTTGCTGGTCTTGATTTTTGCCGACTGGCCAGGGGGATATTTACAATGTCAGTGTATATGTGCATATCAAGCATGCGGTAATAATAATATTGTATTTATTCGATCGCGGCTATATGGGGATCGGCAATGCGGTCTGCCGGGCAACAAAGACCGGACTTGTCGGATGGAGAGACCGTGGCATCACTTGAATCCCAGATACATCATTGTATATCCGGTCCAGAGACCGCTCGTAAAAATGTCCCGCGCGTTTCATTTTCGATGAGATTTACCTCACATTCAAACGTATATACAAACAATGCAGCCAGATATTTTATTAACTTGTAAATTATTATCATCCGTTTATTTGTACACTATTAAAATAGCATTGCGCGCTCGGCTTCGACTGGCGCGACTTCATAATACAGGCGCAGTGAGACGTCAAAGCTAAACAATTGCAGTGGAACACATTGCCAGCGATGTCCTGCATCAAAATTTTCGCTTCTATGATTTATTAACTTTGCGAATTGTCGCATGCTTGGCTTGTCCCGAGACAGAAACTCGACAGAAGTTTCGCCCACGGCGGTGATCTAAACACAAAATCAACGCGAGGCAACATCTTGCACATGTCTCCGTGTTCACCATTCTTCGTTCGTGTGAAGTCGACGTCCATCTGACGGGGAAGGGGGCCATTGTCTCGGCGAGCTACACCGACACCCGCCCAAGTGGCAGCCACATGTGGGGAAGTGCATGAAACCACCCGACGAAAAGGAACAAGTCGTGCATTTCCGAGGGTCAGGGTTGGGATTCCGACGTCGCCTCGACGTGATCTCGTTCGCACCGTACTAGACATTGGCGGGCATTGTTCGGGGCTCATTCGAATGTCTTCGGGAAGGGTGTGCTGCTGAAATGTTGGCCCGTGGGGTCGCGGAACTAATAAATCAGGACGTCTGGCACTGACAAGGAAGAGTATAAATTCATCGGTGTCATAAGATAGTTAAAACAGATATTTGTAACATACTCTTTGTTTGCTTGATGACTGTTTTGCCACAGTTTTCTTCAAATAGTGCATTTTAAGTATCCACCCCAGCCTTGCAGGGAACCAAATTGCAAACGCAAATTGAAAATGAAACTGTGAAGAATGATATTAAATGAATATTTATCTTACAACTTTCCCACCTGCATGTTCCTTGGTGTCTCTGATCAAGAAAGTAACATAAAAATAGCAAAATGCCCACGTAACTATATTCTGTTAAAAAAAACACATCTTCAGTCGTAAAGGCCTAATTCGATTTCGTCCCGTATTCGCGTGTAATTCTGACGGTATGCGCCCGAAGTTCCAGCCGCATGGTGTGTCCATCGACGACGTCATGCCTTGCCGGAAAAGGCTGGAGGGCTCCAGGGAAAAGCTCTCATGAAAATGAGTTTTCCGCAATGACATCTGCTGTTTTCGATAATAGATCGCGTTGAGTCGTTGAAATGAGTGTATTCTGAATAGATAGCATGGTTAACTTTTATTTGAAGCTGTGGCCTTTTAGTATTATATTTTTAAGGTCCTATACCCATGTACAGATCATGATGCATATCGCTTATCAATATAACGAAAATGATGAAAACCTCTTGGCCATGCGCGCTTTGAAAAGCTCTTTCTTTTGTATACCTACCAATGAAGCAGTTTGTTCTTCTTTACCGTTTTGTCTTTGAGTTTCTTTGAGCTGCCAGTGAAGGTACACATCTTGTTTTTACGTGCTTTTCTTTGCAACCAATATTATCTTACCTTCATTCGTCTCCGTGCCGTTCATTGGCGGGCCTTATGCGAGGAGCACAAAAGTGGAAAGATGTTTCTAATCAGTAAGTTACTGCCAACTGCTGAGCTTTTAGATGATTGAAATATGAAAAGAGCATTTTCCAATTATTACATTGACTGATGTGCCAGTAAACCCACCTCCAAAATGTTTCTCTAAATCTTGCGCAAGTTCAATGCGGGCCCGAAAATGTATAGACAAAACAAGACTCTATGAAACTAAAATAAACCAAATAAAATAGATATATACCATCATTACCGAAAATACAATGGAATGGCATTTGTCATGACAAAAATATACATCTGATCAATTGAATAATGACGCTACTATACGTATACCTACATGCCATGAATTAAAACATAATGCTGGAAGAAATACGTGGCCTAATTACACTGTGTCACGTAGGTACCAACCTAACAAAAGAGTTGTTAGGCCAGACGCTGCGACTCCTGAAGGGCCACAATTATCCAAAGTAGGAAGCTTGTGACATCTCTGTAAGCAGACGCGTCAATACAGAACTGTGCACTCTGTCGAGAGGCTTGAACGGCGTCCTCCCGGCTGAGCGAGAGGCCAATAACTTCAAAGGTGTTTGCTGCCTCGCGAACAGAGTTTGCTTCGGGTGGGTGGCTGGGTGGGCGGGTGGGAGTCTGACACAAAGCGCGGAGCTCATAATGAATCAAAGATAATGAAGTACATTAGCAGAAGAATAACAGCGAACCGGGAGCGAAATTTTCTTTTATAACTTGAAGAGACAAAGAACGGTATATAGAAAGAAAGATAATGAGAAAGAATCGTGTTTTCTTTAGAAATTTTCCTTGCTGCGTTCAATAACAAAATTCTTGGAAAGTTTTCTCGCCTCCGTTTCTCGTCGTTATATAGGACTTCGTTCTAGCCAAGAAATAAAAATTCCGTGCGCCTGATGATTAATTAACTAAGTTTGCAACAATTAAACTATAAATTATTATACGGACTAAATTAAAACTAACGACATGAATTGTTATAACCCAGCGTGGTCTTTGAGAAGACGACCAAAAATGCGCATCAATCTCTCAAAATTCCTTGGACACTAAAAACTTTGCATTTTATTACTGGCTATAATCAATCAGTTTTATTAGTATAGGCACTTCAGGAAAGTTCATAAATCTCCGGGACTTTATCTCCAAACAATTAATATCCCAATATTTTATCACATCTTGAAAATAAAGATAAGAGGCTAAACATATCTTAATTGCTCACAATACATAACGAAAGTGAATGGCATTTGGTCTCGGGTATAGTCCTGCTCTTTTGGGCGACCCGATAAATCAGATGCACCTATCTCGACCAATCTGGCGACCGATAAATCCGTCTCCTGTTTCGCCGTGCTAGAATCGGGACTCTGTAGCCATGCTGACAAAAAAAAAGCTCGGGTGGAAAAAAAACCACAAAGTGTGTATCCCTGGTGCACGAATGTGAATGTGGGTGATTAGGCGCGATGATAGATCACTTCCGTTTGGCTCCTCGCATTATATATGTAATTGTGTGGATGCTGCGGGATGACATAAGATTTCCACGGTAGCTGCTTTCACGGGGGCAGCGGCCAATGAGACCACCGGTCCAGAATATTTATTAGACGCAAATTATTGGATCGTTGGGCCATTAGTGTTTCTTGAATTTTCAAAATCGTCGGTCAATTCTTTACGGTCTTGGTATTTTTACCGGATCGTTTTAATCATTGTCCAATACTGCAACCCATGGTTTTCGTCTAATGTTATTTTATATTATAGGCAAACAAGACCAAAACTATCTCAACCACATTTAAAGTTATCCATTTAACGAAAGTATAACATGCAAATTTGGTCATTTTAATCTTGAATATATAGTTCGAATCAACTCGCAGCGACCAAGCAAAGATAGCTTGTTGCATGTCACTTTTTTTCAACCCCACATCTTTGCCGGGCAGGTCCTACGGCTGAAAATGTCCCACAAAGATGTATTTGTATTTATTTTGCTTTTGCCAAGTACATATAGTTCTAGTATGAGCCTATTTCCAAATCTAAACTTTTTACAAGATGCTCATAATGTGGTATTTTCAGAGGAGCTCCTGGAGTGAATATAAAAATATATGCTATAGGTTATTATTACTATTAATGTATTCATTAAGCGTTGTGTATTTCGCCGTATTGGCATGGTATTGATATGGTATTGCGTTACAGAGCGCATCTTGCGTGTTGTCCCCGATTTTAAAACGTCCCCGCGCCAAAAATAAGACTTCCATTCATTTATTTCACATGATTAAAACAAGAGCCCGGCGGATCGCGCTCTCCGCGCTTCTAGAGGAACTACCTTAGCGGCATCGGCGAGCGCAAGATGGACTCCCCCTTGGTATTTGTGCACGCGTTGCCCGAGGCCCGCTCTTCTGGCGCAATTAAATGATGCGTCCCGCGCCCGAGGAGCGCGATCAACTTCCCCGTGCAGCGCGCCGATGGGTATACGCCGTGAATGGGACGCCGATTTGGCGCGCTGCCTGTTTATATTTTAGTCCATCTGCGAGTGGGCGGCATTGGCAGCGCGTCGCCGCTCGGCCGACGCCGTCGCACCCGAGGACGCCGACGCCGACGCCGACGCCGACGCCGGCGTCGTGTAGCGGGTGGACGCGCGGTGGACCGGTCCAGAGAGGAAGTCATAGATAAAATTTTCGTAAAAAAAAATACACGACTTTCTTAGTTTTCTGCTTCTTTTTGTGAGAGAGAAACAAATCAACAACAAGGTCAACGGATCGGTGCATGAATCTGGCGTCGGATAATTGAGAATGGCTGCTGGCAGGGCTGTCTGTGGTCCGGCCATGTTACCACTGGGAATCTGGGTTATTCACAACATTTCTGTATTTCATTCATTAGGACCGCGGGCCCCTCTTTGCGGCGACAGAGATCGCAACCCGTATTACAAAAGTATTTATAGATACACATCTTTTTTGTAATCCAACTAGCCAAGAAAAGGGGAATATAATTATCTGACATTAATTATATACTGGTTCATGAAACGAGCTCCGATATGTTGTTCGTGATTTCGCTGCTGCGTGCTCCGTTCACCAGATCCTTGCGACCTGGCATGACACTTCGTCAAAACTAATCGGTACCTCGTTTTGTTCTATGCTGCGAGCTGTTTGGAATTTTTATTTACCATGTTGTGGAAATGGACGTAGGTGCGTCTATTCGCCAGATATAAGAACTTGTCCGATGATTGTTTACATGCATGTAATTGTCAGGTGTGCGAGTTTACTCGGAGCTGAACGCGACATTTGTCTGTGGTTTTTCCAGGCTTACGCCAGCCACGTGAACAATGAGACGCAGAAGAAGATGGAAATGCAGCGCTACCAGCAAGAGCACCTGAAGCGGCAGCAGGACCACATCATGCAGCAGCAGCACAAGATACAAGATTTACAGGTAAACATGCCGAAGGTCGTGATCGGGTCCATGTTTACTATTTTATAATAATGTCCGATTGTTTTCAATTGGTTTTTGATGAACAAGATAAGAGCATTGACGTAGGGAATCGAACACGCCTTGACACTTTAGTGGTCTGATGATGTATTATTATCGCTCGGCGCACGGACTTGCACAAGTATGCCGAGATCTCAATCCAGGTGTTTTTGGCAAATATCACACTCGACTCAAGTCTTGTACCATTCTTATTTTAATAAATTGTTTTATGTGGCTGCTATTTTCGCTTGTGATGCCTGCGCCCCAGTGTTCGAGATATAACTTTTCATTATGAATGAACCGGACCAAAGCGACTCAACAAAAAAAAAAAAAACCTTGCTCTTCTTCTTAGTTTGCTTTGCGATAAAGAAGAATGCTATTTTTAATTAATTGCCCATCCATTCGAATATGATACCGAATGTATTTGATCAGCTGTCCGGATACCGCGGGCAATGAATTACAGTCGCATGTCCCACCCAAAGCAGTGTCTTCGGGCGACCGCTGCTCCGGGTCGTGTGTATTAATACATATGAATGGAGGTTGACAAGGTACTAGAAAGAGAATGCGTCGAATAAATGTTCTAAAAATTACAACTTCCGTCCTCCTGACGTGACGTCCTATATCTCGAATGCAGGCAGCCAGCGGTGGTGCGCGTCATAGGAAACGTAGCAGGCCTTCTGGTTCTCATTAAAAACATAACGAATATTGTTCTCGATCGCGCGGACGGCCAAAGCCAAGCCACTTCACACAGGGAGGACGACAAGGGGACGATCGGTTCATTGGTTTCCCGTCGCACAATTCCGCAAGCCTTGTCACGTTGGATCGAATTTTTCTTGCGCGGATTTCGCTGTCGCAGCGTCCAATGATCCGACAATCTAAAAGCGGCCCATTTTCTCCGTATCGTTATAAGTTGTCGTTACACAATAATATTTATAGATGGACGGCGTAACATAGGTTCGGCCGGCCGGCTGTGTGAACATGTCTTGCGGCTTGCACAATGCGCGAAACAACGGCAGTATTCTTGTTTTCAGAATCAGATCTCATCGCAATACGCGTCGAAAGGCTTGAGCATGCCAAGTCCCCAGTCGCTGATGTTCCTGCCGTTCCTGGACCAACTCCGCGCCGGCATGCCGCCCTCGATGGGCCCGTCGCCGCATCACCCTTCGGGCGGCGGCGGGGGCGGCGGCGGCGGCGGGGGCGGCAAGCCGATGGGTCCGATCCTGTCGCCGCACCGCATGCCCTCGTGGGCCAACGCCGCCCAGTTGGCGCACATCTCGGCGATGGGCGTCGAGCGCACCTCGCCCGTTCCGCCGCACTCGCCGCCACAGTTGCAGTCCGCCGACCCCGACGCGCCGCTCAACCTGAGCAAGCCGAAGGGCGCCCAGGGACACCCCTCGTCCATGGGGCATCACGGCATGGGCGAACAGCCCGTCGCGGCGACCACGCCGAAGATGATGGCGCCCGGCCTGGTGATGCCGAGGGCGTTCTTGCCCTACGCCGGACTGCCGCCGCACCTCGGACAGATGCCGGTGCCTGGTGAGTGTATGCACAATGTGCAGAAGTCAAAAGAGTCGATGAGTCAATGAATAAAAGAAGCACATTTTAAGTGCAATCGGTATTTGCCCCGAAAAGCAATCAGAGCTAGAGGTAACGAGTGGATAGGGACCTTGATGGTCGTGGGTTGGGTGGCAAATTTGAGAGGGTGCAATTCTTTGTCCTGGAAAGAAACAAACGGCAGTCTTCGAATTCCAGTGACAAAACTTCACTCTGTACCAACTTCTTTTTTAAGAATTCTCGCTTGCTGCATCATCCAGTGACAAACCTTGCTGTCTTAGAAGTGAAGCGTGTTGCTGCTATCTCTAATTTTGCGTTATTCTTGATGGCCATCTGGCCTTTCAAACATTGCCTAGCTTAACTCACAATGAACCCACAAATCAGAGTCCTAATACATCACAGACACATTGTCAATGCGCATGAAAACTAACAGCGCTGTTGTCTGATTCCAGGCAAGCATGGCCAGGGCATGAACCACCACGGCAAGGAGGGCAGCATGATGTCTCCTGACAAGCACCACCACTTCCCTCTGCACATGTATGCCATGGGTCCCGGTGCGCATCCCATGCCTCCCAACAAGAGGGATGCCCCCTCACCTCTCAATGCCAGCAAGGAGGACGCTGAGTTCATGGCTGCCTGTCAAAGTAAGTGTAACTCACTAAAGAGTCCATATTTCACACAACTAAACTAACATCCACTGCACAATGGAAAGCCCTGCTGAAAATTTAAAAATCTAATAAACTTATATTTTTTTCAGTATGGAGTTCAGATCAAGGTTACAAGATTCCAGAAGAAAATAATGAAAAAGGTAAGTAGAGGGAAATGGAAACTAATTGCCATTTTGATGAAAAGTTCAGCTGCTGACTTTGTTTTCCCTGCTTTCCCATCGATTGAAATCGCTTGCCGGCAATGACGTTTGCTTTTCCTCTCGACAGCGAAAATGGTTCGGCAGCAGAAGCGAGACAGCGAGAGCAAGCCGCACATCAAGCGACCGATGAACGCGTTCATGGTCTGGGCCAAGGACGAGCGGAGGAAGATCCTGAAGGCCTGCCCGGACATGCACAACTCCAACATATCCAAGATACTCGGTAAACACTTGAGCAAGGCTATAGCCGTCAACTTCAATTGCACCTTGTTTTTGGCTGAAAATAATTTAATATAAGATCTGGGTCAAGATTAAGAAACTACATTCTCTGCTTTCATTTGTGGAAATCAAATAAAGTTCTTTCCCTGTATGCTTTTCACATTGAGCAAGGGTATAGCTACCCTTCAACTTCAATTGCAGCTTGTTTTTGGCTGAAAATAATTTAATATAAGACCTAGGTCAAGATTTTCAATTTTCAATTTCAAGTTTATTTATTAACAACTTTCAAGTATGTAAATACATTGTCTTGTGGTTGCTAGAACCGTTAGCTACAATTTAGATTAAGAAACTACATTCCCTGATTTCATTTGTGGAAATCAAATAAAGTTCTTTCCCTGTATTCTACTCACACTAGTTTCAACCGAATTCTTAGCACAATGTTCGTGATGTTATCGAATGTTTAAACAGCCAGTGACATTTTCGTCATTTTGATTAGCCAAAGCCACAGCAAAGCAATGCCAACTTGTGAACGTAATGATAGAAATAGTAAACTCCTTAACAGACCCAAAATTGTGTCATCACCAGACAATATAACTAACTACAGCGTCATTGCCGTTTACCCAGGCGCCCGATGGAAGGCTATGTCCAACGCCGAGAAGCAGCCGTACTACGAGGAGCAGTCGCGCCTCTCCAAGATGCACATGGAGAAGCATCCCGACTACCGCTACCGGCCGCGGCCCAAACGCACGTGCATCGTTGACGGCAAGAAGATGCGAATCTCGGAGTACAAGTCGCTGATGCGTCAGCGCCGGCAGGAGATGCGCCAGCTGTGGTGCCGCGAGGGCGAGGGCTTCCTGCCGCCCGATCTCACGTCGCCGGGGACTTCGGCGGGGCGGCCGCCGTCGGTGTCGCCGACCGCCAACGGTACGTTACGTTCCGGGACTTTCCGGGATCGGTGCCGAGCTGGGAGCGGCTTTGTCGGAAAGGAGAAGGGAAATATGTATTTTGTTCCCGTAATTGGTGGTTTTTTTGCCCATTCTTGATAACATTCAAATAAATTTGTTAGCTGGAAAAACAGTGGTGACCATTGACTATTGACAATTGACAATTTGTTGAACCTTTGAAGGTTGCTAACAGATTTCAAAATAACCATAGGTAATCCTTGAGTCACGAGGCAAATCTGACATGCCACATGCATGGAGCATGTAGAGATGACTAGGAGACAAACAAAACAATTCAAAGTTGAAGCATTAGAGCATATTACCTCCAGAGGTTCATTGTCTCATTATTACCAAAAACATTTTAAGACATTTTCCTTCTGGGATCCGGGAATTTTCCGGGACTTTCCGGGATCGGTGCCGAGTTGTGAGCGGCTTTGTCGGAAAGGAGAAGGGAAATATGTATTATGTTCCCGTAATTGGTGGTTTTTTGCCCATTCTTGATAACATTCAAATAAATTTGTTAGCTGGAAAAATAGTGGTGACCATTGACTATTGACAATTGACAATTGTTGAACCTTTGAAGGTTGCTAACAGATTTCTAAATAACCATAGGTAATCCTTGAGTCACGAGGCAAATCTGACATGCCACATGACTGGAGCATGTAGAGATGACTTGGAGACAAACAAAATGATTCAAAGTTAGAACGTTAGAGCATAATATTGCCTCCAGAGGTTCAAATTGTCTCATTATTACAAACAACATTTTAAGACATTTTCCTGAGAATCTTCACCAGCTGGTAACTCCTGCAACTCCTACCACCACCACCACCACCGTGACAGAGGGATAATTCTCTCTTTTTCCCCGCTGCCAGCGTATTTCTAAACGCCGTAGGAGACTCACCCTAGCGTCTTGTCGGCAGGCGCCGCGGGGCCCAGCGGCGACCACGCACAGTTCTACTACTCGCCGGACAGCCTCTCCCCGCCGGACATGAGCTTCTCGCCCGAAGTGTCGGCCGGTTTCGTCGGCAGCCCACGCAGACGCGACGAGGATTGAACTCTGCCCGCTAGCCGCCGCGGCCAGGGGCCGAATTTGTAATCTAGCGAAATGTACAAAGTATTATCAGACCTGTGCTGCTACTTTTAAGTAGAGCGGTTTACTCCTTCGATTGGTTTCGTTCGGTAGCGGTTCTGTTGTTGTTGTCGTCGTCGTAGGCAATCGATTCGGCTGAGAGTCGTAATTGCACGATGGAAATTGTTGTCTCGTTTGACAAGCTGCTCTACTTAAAGTTTGATCAAACAAAATGTTTATTTGAAAGGAGGATTTCTCTTGTAAATATGACAGTGTGTATTTATATTCCGCCGAAACGAAAGGATTTTCTTTGCCGCGGCTGTAAATTATTGGCAAGTTGCGGTTTCCAAGGCCAGTCTTGCAGCTGGATGATTATAGCTCCGAAATGCAGGAGTGCACGTTCTTTTTGCTAAGCGAATTTGCCGTGGTCTAATCGCTGGCTAGAATTCGGTACGCAGACCTGTTATGATTGTTGAAGTCTACAAAACTTGCACAATATATAAGTATAAACTCTGAACTTAGCTGGTCGGTGTGACAAAGAAATTGTATCTTACGTACGCACCTCTTAAAGATCATTTTTGAGGACATGAGGTGTCCTCTGCCATTTTTATCAAAGTATCAAAAAGTTTCTCTAAGTCGTGAATTTATGTCTGCGCCATTTTATATCTTAATCTGTTGCCAACAAAATGATAGAAGCTAGGGAAGAGAATATTATTACTTAGGTATCATTCAGTCAGATTTCTCAATAGACTTGTAAGACGTGTTCTTTGAAGCCAGTAATGAAATAAGTTAACTAAACCTATTTATAAACTTCAACTATGCTTAGATCATGTTCATATAGTATTTTGTTCATGCAGAATTGTAGTTCTGTGTTGAAAATGACTAAGAAGTGATTATTTATCGTAAATTGAAAAAAATTGTATCAAGTTTAGGTACCTAGGTCCAGAATCTGAAAAGAACTGCAAACACACTTTATTTAAAAAATAATGTTTATTATATCTGAGATTAACTGAGGAAGTGGATGTTTTTTGGAGAAGGCATGGATTTTTTTTCAAGACAAAGTTAATAATGTTCAGCCTGTAATTTATATTTTATAGTGTTGCATCTTCCAAACATTTACTCAAAGAGAGAAATAATCCTTTGAATTCCCCAGTTATTACTTTTTATGAGTTTGATAGAAAGTGTCATGATTATTAAGCAAATAATCATTATTGTGATATATTTTAGAGTTAGATACTGTCTAGGTGCCATGGAGAATTTGTTCGGAGGTCTTAAAAACTGGGTCACTGGCCACATCCCTTTCAGGCATGATTGAAGGTTTTTGGTTCACAAATCGATGTAGATATTATAGCAAAGAAGTCGAGATTCTGCATTTTGCCAGCTTTTTTTACTCAATAAACTTTGTATAGGTTAATCTTCTGTGCCAAAAATGTGTGTGAACAGATAATGATAAAATATTGATTAATAATTAAAAGTTAGTGTACAAATTCCAAAGAAATGAAAGTGATTTGTTAATATTATTATAAATATTATACTGTGGTGTTTTGTGGCGTAAGTTTGTCATATTTGTTGTTTTTGGTTTAAATAGCTGTAACTAGTGTCATGTAAAGGTAGTTATTGGACATAAGATTTTTGCTAATTTAGGAAATTGTTGTACAAGCTTGTATAAGACTATCATTATCCCCTCTCCCCTAGGCTAGCATATGCAGTCATGTGTTGTATGTTTAATACCCTGCCATGTAACTTAATTTACGTATCCATATTTCTATGGATAATGCCATATTATTATCATTATTATTATGTTAATAAAATGTCTATGCACATCTATGAATAAATGTAACTTTTTAGAAAACGCCTTGTGCCTCTGTGATGACAGTTCATATTTTACCGCGTAAAATTGTGTTGAGAGCACTGGCCTTGCCGTTTGCTTATTGGTTGTTGCGAAGGTTGTTTGGTTGGCTCCTCGGTCTTCTCTCGGAATTACGAATTCCTCGTGCCTCAAGGTTTGCAAACAGCCCATATGCTCGCGTGAGCAGATTGCCAATCACTCTTTATCTGGCATTCGTCGACGGGAGACATACGTGTAGTATTGGACTGCCTAAAAGTGTTTACTTGCTCATCCCGTCAAGTTTTGCTTTTTTGAGAGTTTGCGAATTTTGCTTATCTGTTGCGAATTTTTTGCTTCGATGGCATGCATTCCATTGGCGCAGGTTGTTTTGCAGAATTGCTGCTGTTGTATGCTTAATGATAATGAACTTTGACTGCGCGTGTGACACCTTTAAAGGAACTAATTGCGATTGTCACAATGGGTAGCCTCATGAAATTACCTAGGCTAATTTGTGGACGTAAGGTACGTATAACATAATTTTGATTTGAACACGAATGACTATCTCATAACCTTAAAATCGACCATATCACTGGTTCCCCATGAATAATGTGGCCATGAATTTTTTTATATATTAGGCCTATTAGTTGTAATTTAAGCCAATCACTAAAATGTCATGCTGACCTTCATCTACGGGCTGTCTGCCAAAAGAAGCAAACCATTCAATCGGCTTTAATTAATTGTTTATTGTCATGTCACCCACAGAGACATGAGGATTCCTTAGTATTTAGCAAGCCCAAATAAAGTCTCAATACTATACCCATGTATCTACATCAATGATGCTACCATAGAGTTATGAAACCATAGGTTTTTTACTCTATGATACTTACCTTACACTGTAGTTTATAAATTATTAAGCAAATTGGCTTTTGCCAACTGTCCCTGTCATAGATAGGTATATGTTTTTATACAACATGCAATAATTATCTTGTTTCCTTTGACAGCTTCTTAGAAATGCAGCAAGGCAGCAAGTGGGAGCAACATGCCGACTCTCCAGCGACTTTGCGTCAACATTCAGGGTGGGTGTCACATTCAAATTTGAATCATGAATTTGCACTTAGGAGGCTTTAATAATTATAACATTGGCTTTAATTTGCAGCACAATGACTTGTGTGTACGGTTGGCTGGTCCAGATGAGCTCCAAGACAAGCCTAACTTTGAAAAACTCAAGTTTGGACACAGTTTTACGGATCACATGATGAAAATAGCATTTCACAAAAAGAAAGGTGGCTGGGAAGTGCCTGCCATTCTCCCCTTTGAGAACCTTTCGCTGCACCCTGCAGCCAAAGTGCTTCATTATGCTGTGGAAGTAAGTTTTTACAGATAAATGCATCATATTTTATGAACTATCAATATTTGTCTAAATTTCATCAGCCACTTTGAATAGTAGGTATTCAAAAAGTTCTAAAGGTCACCATCTTCCCATGTGTAAAAGTTAGGTTAGGTAGGAATGGTTGCTTATAGAGGTCCTCAGTGCCAGTAATTATAACTTAAAACTTATTTTCAGCTCTTTGAAGGGATGAAAGCATTTCGTGGATGCGATGGAAGGATACGATTGTTCCGACCGGATTTAAACATGAAGCGAATGAACGCATCAGCAATTCGATCTGGACTCCCAACCTTTGATGGCAAAGAGTTGATAAAATGTTTGAAGCACCTAATTTGCATCGAACAAGAATGGGTGCCGCATTCAGAAGCATCGAGTCTTTATATCAGGCCTACACTCATCGGAATTGATGTGAGTTTTTAAATCCCTCTTTAACTTGGTTTGTTGCGTCCCAATTTTATATCCTTATCAGAGTTACCTACCTACCTCCATTAAAAAATAATTGAGCTAGTTAATTTTACTTTAAAAGTAGATCATCTATATAAGCTAAAAGCACACATAGTAAGAATGTCATTAGCCTTGAATGGATGAATGTATATAAAAAACACAATGTTTATTGATTTTCTCACTTGAAAATTCCCAGCAAAATTTTGCATAAATTCAAATCAAGTTCCTTGATGACATATGAGGAAAAGTTTATAGTGTTCCCATCACTGTTGTCCGACCTTTCTAGAGAGCCAATAGTACATGATGCAACTAAATTTTATATTTACACAATATAACATATAACGCACACTTCGTTAACTAAATTAGTTAGCTTGCAGCAGTGGCGTTTATCACGCCAGCAGAGATCAAATAGGTCAAAACATATTGAGCTATTTAACAAAGATTACAAACAACTAATAAAATCAGCACCCAATTGTTAAATCAATCTAAGGCTTGCTTTGTTGTTTGTTTGTTGTAGATAGTACTTTTAAGTTTTAATGAAGCCACTAAATTCTACTGATGAATTCAATAAAGTGCTATCTTTGTCATTTTATGAATATTTAATATTTTGACATTGAAGGTATTCCTTCCAGATTATTGGCCTTAGTCAAGTGTTGATTTCTTGTCATAATCTTATCTTATCTAAAGACATGTTGTGCATTAATTGCCAATCAATGATTGATTATCATTAATTCATGTCCCATTGGGCGTCGATTCATTTTTAAAAGCAAAAACGCACACCCTCTCGACTAAGACGTCATCACTTGGCGACAGGCCATTGCACTACGAGAAAATTTTCAGATATCGACAGTAATGAAATCTTTTGATATCATTGATAAATTGTTTACACTTCAAAGCAAAATTCTGTATCTACGATTGGGTTATTATTATTTATTAGTTAGCTCTAGATGGCTTTGCATGAGTTGCTAACTAATAGTTTAATTTTAACTAAAAGTTCAGCTTAACTGTCAGTTGGTTAGACCCAATCTAAGTACATACCTACTTATTGTTGACAATGTTATTTTTTCACATTGAAAGCAAAAACGACAAAATCAAAGTTATGTAATCCAGCAGGCAAATACGACTTTGACAACGACATAAAAACAGCAAGCATGACTGGCAGGCGGTAAGGGTAAGGGAATGTTCAGAACGGTCCACTTCTAGGACTGTGCTTCTAGACTACGGTGGGATTTTAGGCCGGTTCCTTACCTCGTGCTGGATGCACTTTCCAGGCCACACCTGTTATCTGATAGTAACAAAACAAATACACACAGAATCCTTGCACTTTTGACAACCAATCGAATATTTTAGAACTCCGAAATATCTCCTGGAAATCCAAAAAAAGTGTAATTCAGCACAGTTCCGTTTGTTAATTTTTTGAAGTTTTGACTCAAACTTGGTACACCCCTAAGTAGATGGAATCAGTGTAAAATGATCCAAGTCCTTGTGTCTTATTTCTCTCACATCGGGTGACCAAAGTCGAACATTGATAATTTAAAAATGTTGAAACGGACCAAAAGTTGCCGAGTTCTTACGGCCACACCGTTAAAGTTATCATTTCAATATTTCAGTATGTTGTAGACAAACTACGTAAATAAGGGCGACCAAGGCCCTTGCCGTCAATTTTTCTGTGCAGTTTTGTATACAATGGCTCTAAAAAGGGAAAAAAATGACAAGTTTCGGGCTGTGTTCTAGCATTCCAGAGGTAAATTTTCGAAAATAGGGCTATGGTCACCCTCATTTACGTTTTTTTATACCTACGGCATACGGATATATTGAAATGAAAACTTCAACGATGTGGCCTTGAGAACTCGTCAACTTTTGGTCTGAAAACCACTTTTTGGCTAACTGATCTGTCCCCTTATCTCATTTCCTGCAGAATTTTGGAGCAAAACACCTTAAATTAGCCAAGGCCCCTGCAATGGTTTATCGACCAACCAAAGAATTAAGTTATTATCCGTTATTTCAAATGTAGATGGGTACCTACCAATTTTAGCTTGCATTTCTGTTTGGAAAATAAGTTGTGATAGGCATAATTTGCGCATCCTTACGAGCTGTAGAGCATCAGCTGAGCCTTGGGTCAGAACGCTGACTATAAAGTGATGCTCAATATGTATTTGTGTTATGTGGGCCAAATCTTAATTTTTAACATCAAATTCACCCTGAAAAGCGTAGTTTAACGAAAAATGACCATACAATTTGCTTTTTCTCCCTCTCACCCCTCCCGATGTCTTCTCAATATACACGATACAGTCAAGAAACCAAAAACCCACGCTAACGCAACCCATACGCGACTCTTGAATCAAGCATCGTTTTACAAAAAATACACTTTGCAGCCCGCTGAGGCCACACATTTCTTAGCTATGGCCGGGGGATGTGAAAAGGTTGAGAACCACTAACTCAGATTGTCAACAACAATGCGCGTAACAGTCAACAATGAACCGCTTTGTTTGAGTATCACTCCTGTCCTCCAACGTTTGCAACTCTGCTCGGACTTTGGCTGCAGATACAAAGCTTGACAGCAGCCTTGCCAACAAAGCCCCCATCGTGCACCACACAGCTCGTTCTATTAGTAGCACAAACTACAAGCGCTTCGTTCACCTTGCTTATCACATCTCGACAGGGTGGATTAGTGTACGAATCTTATTGTTTGATTTGTGCTATCCTACGTATGGGAATAAGCTTTTGTTCGCCGTGGTGCACTTTTATAAGAGTAGGCTACTTGCCTCCACCGGGTTTCCCCTCCTGTCTTCCAGGTTAGGTTAGCCTGGATGAGCCTTCTCCAATTCCCAATAAGCTAAATTAATTGTGTACATTCAAAATTCTCAGCATTCACCGGGAAGATTTTACGCTGTGGTGCTTTTACGAGCAGTTGACTGGCAATCATTGACATTGTTCAACATTGACATGTTTTTAATGTTCTTTCTTAAAAGCTTGACTAAGCTTGTTTCTAATAGTTATCTAACACGTTTCTTCCTAGATAACTTTTTGCAGTTTTGGTCGCAAAGTTGAAATGGAGCGGGGCTGGCACATCGCCTCTGTCAGCCCTGTCCAGAGAAAGCTAGCCAGCCCCAACTAGGGAGCCTATATATACGGCTAGAGAGTGGCCAATTTGAGAACACTTTGCTATTGGCTGTTCGAATTCCATGCTAAACGGACGACATGTTTTTACCAAGTTGATCACGACACACGTGGCAGTTGTCTATACGAGTTTCTCATATTCCTTTGCATATCTACGTATTATGTACATGGTGAGGTACGTTCGTAACGTATAAACTACTGCAGAAAGGGCTGTCGAATAGTTCTAGTTGGTAAAAACATGGCGCCAAGTTCGAACCATTTTAAAAGCCATCGGCCGCCAAAGCCTCCAACCCAACCCAACCCAAGCCAAGCCAACACCAACCCAAGCTTGAATAGGCGCCTACGTTTGTTTCTAATAGTTATCTAACACGTGCTCTTCCAAGACAACTTTTTGTAGTTTTGGTCGCAAAGTTGAAACGTAGCGGGGCTGGCACATCGCCTCCTGTCAGCCCTGACCAGAGCCCGCTAGCCGAGCTGAGCCGTCGGCCCCCAAAGCCTCCGACCCGAAGCCCAACGCCGGCCGTTTGCGTTTGCAGCCGGCGCTGGGCGTAGCCGCGTGCGACTCCGCGCTGCTGTTCGTGATCCTGTGCCCGGTGGGGCCGTACTTCGACACGACCGGGCCGGGCATCGCGCTGTTCGCCGACCCCCAGTACACCCGCGCGTGTCCGGGCGGCGTCGGGGACAAGAAGATGGGCTCCAACTACGGGCCGACGCTGTTCATCCACCAGGAGGCGCTCACGCGCGGCCTGCAACAGGTGCTCTGGCTCTACGGCGACGACGAGCTCGTCACCGAAGTGGGCACGATGAACATCATGATGTTCTTCCAGAACGACGACGGAGGTGGGTCGGCTCGCGGCACGGCCCTTTCGCGGCGGTAACTGCGATGTCCGGAGCAGACGGCAAGAGTTCATTGGTTTTGAATAAAACTTTCAAACTGGGATTTGAATGCTAAATCAAAAGTCTCATGTGTTTCGTTTCGTTTATTCCATGGAACTATTTCCATATTGCATCTTGTTTCTGGATGGTCTTAAAAATCTTAAATAAAGTGATATTTTTAAATGTTGTTATTCTATATTGAAGGCTAGACTACCTCGCTGCCAGATGCGAGCAGCTGCGAGATAGCGCGAATGCTGAGGCTCACGAGTATGCGCTTTTTTACTAAACCGTAAGAGATAAACTATTGAAGTAAGCGAGGAAGTTAAAGATAAAGAATCAATCTGTGATGGTAATGGACCCTTTTTCTCAATGTTAATCTCCTTCATCTCTATCGATTCACGAAAAAGTGCAAAAAAGAGGTAAATACAACATATTTAGAATCAGTTTCGGCCCTTTTAGACCCAAAAAGTGGGAAAACGGGTCCGTTACCGACACAGATTGATCTACAACTTCCTTGCTTACCTACTTCAATAGTTTATCTCTCACGGTTTAGTAAAAAATCGCATACTCGTGAGACTCTGCATTCGCGCCATCTCGCACCTGCTCGCATCGGGCAGCGAGGCAGTCTGTCCCCTTAAAGCATTGTTGCTAGAAATCTAGCATAAAACAGCGAAACATAGAGCTGAGAAATGATTCCTGTAGCGCAATGTTTGTGGTGCAACTGACCAACTCCAACGTCCGGGTGTGACTTTGTCGTTTGCAGAGAAGGAGCTGGTGACCCCGCCGCTGGACGGCTTGATCCTGCCCGGCGTGACGAGGGCCTCGATCCTCGACATGACCCGCGAGTGGAACCGGTTCAAGATCACCGAGCGCAGCATCACCATGAGCGAAATCGTCCAGCGGAACAAGGACAACTCGGTGAGTCGCTGGTCTCCGCAGCTTGGCTTACTGGTTTGTGTGCCGGCTAACAGGACGGGTACGGACGTTTTGATGTTGAATCAGCTGTGCATCGTTCAGATAATAACTGTTTACGAGTCTTGTATTTCTTTGATCCCATAGTTATATATATCTTCCCAAGTTCTATGACTTTAATTATATTCCAAGTTCTATGTTTTCATGATTATACCCCAAGTTCTTTCTATCAGAGTGGCACATACATGTGTACATGCTGCCTATCCAAGGAGGTAACACTTGGTTTTTGAATACTACTTGATATTTCATGGCGACTTTCCCAACGTTTCGCACTGTGTACTGGTTGCTTCATTGAGGGTAAACCTCAACTGCCTTCGCAATGTCAAACTAAACGGGTGTTTTTTTCTCTTCAATATTAATATTATAACATGGTTTTTTTGCATTGATTACAAAGCACATGAAAGTGATTTACGTGTTGATAACAAGCATTGATTAGCAAAGAAATATTATGCAGTAATTGGATTTTTTTTGGGTAAATCCCACTTGAAAAAAACCATTTTCAAAATACCAGGTTTTCCCAGCGTTACGACCAACACTGCACTCGCATTGGCTAAAATAATATGAAAGATGGGGAGATATCAAGGCAGACGGACCACGAGTTTAAAAAAAATGTACATACTTTAATCAATCATGCAATCTAGTAATCTCATGCTATGTCAATGTGTAAGCATATTATTGGCAACTAAATTGCATAAGCAATAGTAGAAACTTTGTATTGGTTTGGACTTCATTTCAAAACAAGGCACCTTTCCAGCGCCCTCTGAATGAACTTGTCACACATTTGCCTGTGTTGAAAAAATGTATGTGGATGACTTTGACCTTGAACCAGATTTTCAAGTTATTTTTTTTTTACTCTGCCATTTCCCACAGCCCCCTAGCTACGCTGGGGCCACGAGAGCGATGGGAAACATTTCCATGTAGAAGGCCCTGGTTGTGGGCTAGCGATGAAAAGAGGTGGCGTCGTCATAGTTGGGAAGGATCTTTTAAAAAGATCGTGATCCTTTTTTAGTGATCTTGGAACTGATCGAGATCGTTTTGTATGCAATGATCTTTTATTTTGATCGAGATATTTTTTAACAATTTTTTTAAAAATATCGTTTAAAAAGATCAAGATCGTTTCCCATGCTTGCCTATTCAGGTGTGTTTCAGAGCGATCTTGAATGTGAATTTATAAAAATAAGATCGTGAACTTCGATCTTTTTAAAAGATCTTTTTTAAAAGATCGATTTCGTTGCGAAGTCACACAGTCGCATAGCTGTGTGTCCTCACCGCGATCGGCCTTCTGATTGGCTGTCGCTTGTGAACACGCTAACACCGCCGGCGCTTTGCAACTCTGTAAACGCATCTTTAAATTCTTGCCGTCGATGGCTGCCATGCCAGCCATGGGCGTATTGTTTTTTCAAAATTTACCTAAGTAAAGGAGTGGTGACATTAGTTTAGAAAGTTGTGCAAGTTATTCATATTTAATTTCATTTTGTACCTTTACATTCATTAACGTAACTTGTACTTCTCCTGTCCCATCAACCTTTATTATTTCTACCAGTCAGTCTCTTTTTGCTGATGTGAATGTTTTTCAGCCAGCCATTTGTAACTCTGAAAATAGGATATGGACTTAAATTTCTTAGACTCTGTCTACTATATATCCTAACTTTAGCACTAGTTTAAAAAAAAAAACTATTCCAAACTGGGATTTGAATGCTAAATCAAAAGTCTCACTGGTTTCGTGATGTTTCGTAACATATGCTATAGTTACTTTATCAAGGGTTAGCCAGTCGAGCTATCACCCTTAATAAAGTAACTAGCATATGCTACAAAACGTCTGGAAACCAGTGAGACTTTTGATTTTGCATTCAAATCCCAGTCTGAAATAGTTTTTTTTAGAATATGGACACCTCTCATTAGCACTTTAGTTGAAAAAAAACCTAAAACCCCTCTACCCACTGGGATTTTCACGACAACCCCATGTTCCCACCGACCCCGCATTTTAGTCTCGGTAACGTAACGTCGAATCCCGTTTGCCCGTTTCCAGCTGCTGGAGCTGTTTGGCTGCGGCACGGCTTGCGTGGTGACGCCGGTGACCAAGATCGAGTACAACGGCGAGACCCTGCAGATCCCGACGCTGGAGCAGGAGAAGCCGCTGTACGCCGAGATCCTCAAGGTGCTCACCGACATCCAGTACGGCCACGTCAAGCACCCCTGGGCCGTGCACATCGACGAGTGAACGCGGCACTCCTGTAGCGCCTTTTGTTACGGACTTCTTTTTTGATTTTCATGTTACAAAAATTTATTGTCTTGTGGATTTTTTTACGCTACCGCACCGTGTTCTTTATAACGAGTGATTCTTTTGCATCGTTCAAGGCTTCGTGGTTTATTGTTGGTCGTGTGGCATGCGGATTGAGAGTTTCTGGCTGCGACAAGTGATGTATTACATGGATTCTGGTATTCCGTTTGGGTTGTAGTTTGCCAGATCCGATTCGCTGAAACGGTTCAGACGGAACGGTTTCTGTCTGCCCAGGTGGTTGAAAGTTTCAGCGAGGATGAAAAGGGGTCGGTCAGAATGATGATTCTTAATTTGGTGCTCGATGTTTTAAGAATCAGCTATCGTGTTGTCAGCTCCTTCGATGATTATTCTTGCCATTGAGATACTACGGAATGGACTCTAAAAGTTGTGCATTTCCCGAGTGAGTTAATTCTAACTGTAGTATCTTGCTCATGACATTTTGTTATACACTAGCTAGTACATTTATTTATATATACAAAAACTATCCTCTCGACGTGGCATATGGTGGTGAATTTACCTCTTCAATTTATACAATTTTTTAATAACACACTAGACTAGTACTACTTATGAGTCTGCTTGCAATTACAAACAGCAACATTTGTTTGCTGTAGAAGCAGCTCAGCTGGCCTGTGCCACATGCTCAAATTCCAAGTGCCCAAAATAAGTAAATAGTCTTCCAATAGTAGAACTGCAATTAAACCTACCTACTACCTACCTAATGTTAGATTCCCAAATAGGTGTTGGATTGGTGCAAATTACATAGTTTTAGAGCAATTGATTAATTGCTAATTTAATAATTGATATTTGTTAGTCAGCCTTAAGATGTTTATCTATTTTTGTAATTTGTACAATAGTTTATTCTTGTTTCTGGATATAGGTATTAGGCATTGCCCACTTGAATGCAATGAAATGAGATGGCTTTAAAGGTGCCAGGTGGTCTTTTTTTTATGTATGTAATGTACGGATGATGCCAGATAAAGGATGCCTACTTACCGTACGTGTTCTCAAACTAAATCGTTGAGGCAGAGCAGGCATTTCCTTGCTGCGATTTGTGGCAGGTAGTCGACAAAATATAATTCAGTGCAAATAAACTAGATCCAAGCCCCGTTTTGAAAGCGATTCGAAAGTTCTACCTATTGGAGGGCAGACGGCTGTGCATATGCTGCCTTTGGAGGTGCTAAAGTAAATATCTATGTGTTAGTAGGATGTACGAACTGCCTTGCCGTTGGTGCTTTATTCGGGCTTTATTTGAGTGAGCATTGTAGTTTGGACAGAACTAGACTTTCTTTGAACGCCGAGCTAATAAATGATTGTTGGTTCATTGTTTTGTTGTTTTATCCATCCAACTTGTGAGAGAATTGATTGGCAGTAGAATGGGATAGGGCATTCAGATGTAGCCGTTATATCACAGACCATCAAGAGGCTAATAATTATCAATCCATATTTTGTTGAGAATAGCTACTAACTAGCAAGCAGAGGAATGTTTTCTAGTTGCTACCCCTTTGCCCCCCTCCCACTCCCAAACCCCCAAATCCTCATATGTGCCCATGCAGCAAGCTATAGGTAGAGTAGAATGTACTGATTTATACTTTGCAAAGATGTGTGCAAATTGCTAAAATAATTATTTCTCGAGTTTTTGGCATACATGACTTCTCGTTGGGTATCTTTTTAGTTTTATTGAACTTTTTTGTAAAGTCTTGTGGTTTTCATACTAAATTCAAATCCCTTGTAATGAATTTTTCATTCGCTGCGCTTACAGCGATGCAAAGCGAAGGCGTCACCAACCGTGTCGTTTCGCAACCAAAAAGATAAACATATTCCATGTCAGTCAAAGCGAAGCGACAGGTTTGCTAAGCTCTGTGACGTCACCGGGAACGGCTTTCTGATTGGTTGTTGCTTGCGATCTTGTCTACGACGCTGTCTCTTTGCAACGCTGTAAACGCAGCTTATTACCCTTGTTCCGCTTTTTTTTTGCCTGCTGGAAATAGCTGTGCCAATATGTTGGCCTATTGCTAGGGTTGTGTGATGTAAACCCATAGTATCGATCAGATTCCTTCCTTCTATTATCTGTATTCTCAATTTTGATTCTGGGATTAGTGGATTGTTTTTTAATGCGGGTTATAAAGCTTTGCGTTGATAAAGGAAATATAAGTAGGTAGGTAACTCTTTGGGTAGGTATGTGATCAACATCACTACTCAGTTATATAGCCAATACACATCTACGCTTTCGAGCCCATGGGCTGAGCCCATTGGATTCTAAAGCACAGTGTGAATTTCAAATCTGTCTCGTTTTCTGCCTCGGAGCATTTCGGACCCAGGCGGGCCTAGCCCCCAAACATGCACGTATGGAAGATGTACTGACTATTAGACAGCCTATGTCTGAGTGGATTGTTTTGAGTCTTGTTTACACAGATCAATGTTTTCTCAAATTATTGAGTGACATTGAACCAGATTGATGGAAACGGATTGAATTCTGTATAAAAAAGAAAAGTTTGCACAGTTCATTTTTACCGCCGTCCCTCTTGACCAATAGCAGGGACGATCGTTCGCGATTCGTCCCTGGCGATTCGCGTTCGCGAACTTGACTGGTGAGTGGTGACTGGTGAGCGACATGCATCAATCTTTTGATTAGGTGTTCTGTGTTTTTATCCCTGAAGAAACTCTTTTGTTCCAACACAATGAAGCAGAAGATGATTATTTCCAAATCGAGAGATAAGGTATGCCGTACAATGTTTTTTGTCGCTTTTGCAATCGATTGATTCTCTGAGTCATCGCACGTGGTAGCAACAGGTTGAGGTTATGTAAGGAAAAAAAGTGTTGAATTTCTAGAATTTTATTAATTATGATGGATTTCATCGTAGGTCCAATGGATATGAATTGTTTTCAAATTTATTGAGCTTGCAGTACACGATAAATGATCTTTTTAACAACTTAGGTGCTAACTATTGTCCAATGCTAGGACTGGGCAAATTTATATCCTCTTAACAATGTTTTTCGTTTTTGTTTAATTTTGGGGGACAGACTACCTCGCTGCCAGATGCGAGCAGCTGCGAGAAAGCGCGAATGCAGAGTCTCACGAGTATGGGCTTTTTTACTAAACCAAGAGAGATAAACTATTGAAGTAGGTGAGCAAGGAAGTTGTAGATAATGAGTCGGTCTGTGTCGGTAACGCACCCGTTTTTCCATTTTTGGGTCTAAAAGGGCCGAAACCGCTTCTATAAATGTTGTATATTGCTATTTTTGGCGCTTTTTCTCTTGAATCGATAAAGAGATGAATGAGATTAAAATTAAGAACAGGGGTACGGTACCGGCACAGATTGATTCTTTTTCTACAACTTCCTCGCTTACTTCAATAATTTATCTCTTACGGTTTAGTAAAAAATCGCATACTCGTGAGACTGCATTCGCGCTATCCCGCAGCTGCTCTCATCTGGCATCGAGGTAGTCTAGCCTCTTAGCTTTTTATTAGAATCCCATCAATTCCAGTGATTTTGGAATATTTCTTTTTCCTATGATTGTACTGATATTGAAGTATGAGACCTGCCTGTACCAGTAGATAGTACTTAAACCTACCTTCTTGTCTGAAATCCAATCATCATTCTATAAGTTCCAGGCAAAGAAATTCAAGAATTTCGGCAACGTAGAAACGTCGGAGCCAATTGCAGATCATGAAAAACAAGATGTGGCCAGGAACAATGATGCATGGGAAGTTGAAGATGCGGACGAGCATAGTGTTCACAGTGATGGTGATTTCAACGATAATGACCAAAGCGACGTTGTTGAGCCGGGATTTTCTTTGGCTGGCCAACCTTCAAATAAGAGAAAGTTCGATGGAGAGGGCTCTAAAAAAGGAGGCAAAAAAAGCAAGTATAGTGAGTTGATGAGACCTCCAACTGCAAAAGAGATGTCGCGACTTCGAGAGACAGAACATTTGTTCCATTCCAATTTGTTCCGACTTCAAGTGGAAGAGATGTTGAAAGAAACGAAAGCCAAGTCGACTCATGAAATGTTATTAAAGAAATGGATAGAAGAATTTAAAACCTTGTTATTGAAATCGAAACCGTCGAAAAAGTATGTCCTCTCCAATATTGAGTGGCTGGCTGCGCTTGGAATTGAGCTTCCAATTGAAAAAAGTACACTCACTGATGTAAACTGTCGGGTTCAGAAACCTACCGACGTGAAAGTGATCGGTTCTTATGCCTCGGGATGTTTAGTAGGCCCAAACATCAAAGTAGACATTTGCGTAGAAATGCCGAAAGAGAGCTTTGTTCCGGAGGATGAAATGAATCACAAATACCATACAAAACGAGCAATCTATCTTTCTTATGTTGCTCACGTTATCAAGACATCAACCTTATCAGAAGAGTTGAACTTTGTTACGAAAGACAGCATATTAAATCCGATCCTGGAACTAAAGCCAAGTGGCAAATTAGGAAAGTCGGTTCTTGTTTATATACACGCCGTTCCTCAGTCAGATTCTTTCGAACTCGAAAGATTTGCACCTTCCTCGAATAAAATCGAGCGATCCTGGTTTTTCCCGGGAGAAGTTGACGAGAAGCGCAAGCGGTCCCCGACTCCACATTACAACGCCGCCATGGCACGCGACTTGACGCTGGCTGCTAACGAAGACTTCCGGACTAACCTGATCTCTGCAAACCCAGCTGTCAAAGACGGAATCATCCTGCTGAAAATTTGGCTTCGCCAGAGAAATCTGGACGAAGGGCACGGATGCTTCAGCGGGTTCATTATGTCGATGTACGTTGCCTACTTGCTTCAGGCAAGGAAGCTGAACAGTGTCATGAGCAGCTACCAAGTCGCCAGGAACGTGTGGAATTGCTTAGGTACGTAAATTGTGGCTGCTGGTGTGTGCTAAAAACTTTTGTTGAGCGAATACGGCAGTTTTGCGCAACATACCGAAATGATACGTACAGAGTTTTGTGACAGAAATAATCCAGTATTCAAGCCTTGTGCTAAAATTAAAAGTATTTTGAATATCAAATTGGGTATAAAGTGCTGTTAAGTACATTTTCCCTGTTAACTAACAGATATTTTTCACATAAATTTTCCCTGTTGGTCTTTGGAAGAGAGGCAAAGCTGGAAAAATGTGCACCCGAACCGGGATACGAACATTTTTCCACATTTTTCCAGCTTTGCCTCTCTTCCATCAATTGCTTACTGGTAAAAACCAGTAACAATTTCCTCTCAAGTTGGTCTTTACTTTAAAACCAGTTAAAACAAATTGACTTCAATTCAGTAGTAGGTACATTCAATACCTACCTAGTACCTACCTACCTAGTTAAAACAAATTGACTTCAATTCAGTAGTAGGTACATTCAATACCTACCTAGTACCTACCCAGTTTGAAAAAGTCTTATTGCAACTTGTGCTAATGGGAACTAGGAAAAAACTACAAGATACCTGCAAATTTTATTACTACAGCCGTGCCAAAGTTTTCTTCCCTTATTAACTTGGTTAACGAGATTTGACAGCAGCGACAATTGGTTCCGTCGACAGCTCAGAGCGACTGGTGCGCGGACGGCATCTCGCTGTGCGAGACGACCAACGCCGCGTCCACGCCGCTCGTGCACTTCCACAAGCACTACGAGGTCGTGTTCGTCGACGTCACCGGCGCTCTCAACCTCTGCGCCGGCGTCGTAGCCGAGACGTTTCGCCGCGTCCGTCACGAGAGCAAACTCGCCATCGCCGCTCTTGACGCCGCCCACGGCAACAGCTTCCAAGCGCTCTTCCTCACCACCAAGCCGCTGGTCATGCTCAGCGACCATCTCTTGCGGTACGTTAACCCTGCATGGCGCAGTGGTACAACTGTTGGACCACCTCGTAAATGGGGCTGTATCTTACAAAATTACCATCCTGTCGGGGTGGAAAATGTTATATTTCGTTCAGTACTAACCAGGGATTTCAGAAAAAAATATATTGCAACAGCAAAAATACCCACAAGCGTTTCATTGTACTTCAAAGTTTCAGTGGTACAACTGTTGTACCACCTCGTAAATGGGGCTGTATCATACAAAATTCCCATCCTGTCGGGGTGGAAAATGTTATATTTCGTTCAGTACTAACCAGGGATTTCAGAAAAAAAATATATTGCAACAGCAAAAACAACCACGAGCTTTTCATTGTACTTCAAAGTTTAGGCGGTACAACTGTTGTACCGCCTCATAAATGGGGCTGTATCTTACAAAATTCCCATCCTGTCGGGGTGGAAAATGTTATATTTCGTTCAGTACTAACCAGGGATCTCAGAAAAAAATATATTGCAACAGCAAAAATACCCACAAGCGTTTCATTGTACTTCAACTTAGTTTAGGTGGTACAACTGTTGGACCACCTCGTAAATGGGGCTGTATCTTACAAAATTCCCATCCTATCGGGGTGGAAAATGTTATATTTCGTTCAGTACTAACCAGGGATTTCAGAAAAAAATATTTTGCAACAGCAAAAACACCCACGAGCTTTTCATTGTGCTTCAAAGTTTAGGTGGTACAACTGTTGTACCACTGCGCCTTTAGAGAAGTGTTATTGCTAAAACTGAAAATCGTTAATTTTGTCTTCAGGTTAAATTCAATGTTCAAAATCGATATAGGGAATGACAACCCTTATGCAAACAAATAATAATTGTGTATTTTAGCCCCACCTGAAGATTATAGGCAATCAATAATCGATTTTCAAAATGTTTAAAATTTCAAAATTCAAAAAAATATTTTTTGTTTTTTTTGTGCAGCCTCGACAAATTTCTGCCTTCAGGATAGTCCGTCGGCTGGTTTATTTAACATGCGATGAGAACGCTGTATTTCTGTAACGTTTGCAATCTGGGGTTTCGTTAGTAATGATGTTCGAATATGAAAGTTGCGCAGGTAACTTCGCATGCACACCTCATTGATGCAAACGGTTAAATTTTCTTACGACATAAAATTAAAAATGTTACTTTTTGAAATTGAATGTTATAACAAGTTCACTAGAAACACAAATTGCTCCGTACAGGATCCAGGAACCCGCCCTCGCCGCCCTGGTGAAAGACCACTGCCCGCCCGATAAGCAAATGGACCTCTCGGGCCAAGTGCACCCGATCGCGCAGACAATGATCCTCGACGTCCTCCGTCGAGGCCTCAAACAACGTACATCACACATCAACGTCGAACTTCCGCCGGCCGCCCGCTGGCCCATCAACTCAAAACCACCGCGTCCAAGCGAGCCGCTGCGGCTGGGCTTCGTGCTCGACCCCGTCCACGCCTTCAACATCCTCGAGATGGGACCCGAGGCGAATCTGCCCGAGGCCGCCGAGTTCCGAGCGTTCTGGGGCGCGCTCAGTCAGCTGCGACGGTTCCAGGACGGCAGCATCGCCGAGGTGGTCGTCTGGGGGCTGCCCAACGCGCCCATCAACGAGAAGAAGCTCGTGCCGCTGAAGATGGTGCAGCATCTGCTGGCGACCAAGCTCGGCGTGCCGAAGACCGAGATCGTCTATCTCGCCGACCAGTTCGAGTTGGTGCTCAAGAGACAACAGGTATTTGTCTTGTTGGAAAAAAAACTATTTCAAACTGGGATTTGAATGCTAAATCAAAAGTCTCACTGGATTCCTGACGTTTCGTAACATAAGTCGTTGTAAATGTGTTCTTGCGGCTTTATTCTAGACGTAATTTATACACACTGTCATTTCAAGGTTTGCAGCTATCTTCACATGTACCTACTTGTTCTTATCTGGTTAGAGAGCATGCCACAATAAGGACTGTCATTTTGAATATACAAGGCAAAACACAGGCAATTGTGACTGCTTATAGCCCTGCTGTGGATAGTGCTATATCTCACATGACAATTTTTTTAGTATTCAAAATAATCAAAACCCAATGTGAGATAAATTTTTTGAAAAATAATGCTAAAGATAGGATAAGCAGGCATAATTTAAGGACAGAATGTAGTTACTTTCAAATTTAATGTGCATATATTTAGTACTAAACAGTAGGTAGGTAAATCCTCTTTTAATCTTAACTTAAATTACGAAAGCTCGTAATTGGCTATTCCTTTTATTATTATGTACACAAATTAGCCTCCCAAAAATGTAGCCCACTCCGGGAAAACTCCCGGAATGGGCAACATTTTTGGGAGGCTAATTTGTGTACATAATAATAAAAAAAGTTAGGTAAATGTTTTTCACTTTTTTCAAGTTTTCTACACGATATCTTGACATGTATCTGGAGCTAGTAACTGTAAAAAGTTATGAGAAAAATGACTGGCTACCGTGGAGGTCATTCAAGACTCGGTCATAAACACAAACATCTTTTTTACGCTGTTCAAGTGATCTACAGCATTCTAGTTAACAAGTTCGATCGGTTCAGGTCCTGCCCGCCGGCTTCTTCTACGGCACCGGCGAGAATGCCGCCCGCCAAGCAATGGCCTCGTTCGACCTGCTCGCCAAAGACGTCCGCATGCTGGCCAACTTTCCGCTGGACATCACGGCGGTGGCGGGAACGTCCGCGGCCCTGCGCTACACGGACGCCTTCCCGCCGATAGCCACCAATCACGCGAGCAGCGTCCGCGGAGGCGATGGCGTCGTCGTACGACCGGATTGCGGGGCCGCGATGTTTGCAGACGATGTCACGACGGTGCCTGCGTGGGTGGCGCCGATTGAAGGCCAGTGCTTAATTTTCTTACACTCATGTCTACTATATATCCTATCTTTAGCACTAGTTTTAAAAAAAATGTTTTCACACTGATCATTAGAATTTAGGAAGCTCTAAAGATTAAAAAACAACTGTTGGTTCTTACTTCTTTTGTTCACATTGTTAACATCACATCAGTCAAGCTATCACCCTTGATAAAGTAACTAGCTTATGTTACGAAACGTAGGGAAACCAGTGAGACTTGATTTAGCATTCAAATCCCAGTTTGAAATAGTTTTTTTTCAAGGCGAGTGCTGTTGGGTTTGTGAGGGCTTTTGTTCTGAACGTTGACACTAGAGCCTAGAGATTTTGCAACTTTTACGTTATGCCGTTATCGGTTCTGATGGTTAAAATCCCTATCGTTATCCATGTGTAATTTTTTAACTTTGTAGCCGAGAACGGCACAGCCAGAGTAACATAATCGCAGTGCAGGTTGGCTTGCCAGCGCCTCGGGCATACTCGATACCATTGCAGAAAACCAGACTGCTGCTGATGACAAGCCAGTCTGGATACATCGACTGCCGGGGAAACTATTATTGTTGGCAGAGGGCCTTTGCGTAGCTGTTTTAGTATTGGAGTGGAAAATCTGGGTGACCTTCTATCTCTGGTTACACTCAACAACAGCTAGAATCATGAAAATCGTACCCATCCAAAGTGCCCCGATGACGCTCTGCTCGCTTTGCGTTTGCAGGCGTGATCCAGCTGGGCATGAGCACCAAATGGCCCGACGATCTGGGAGCCGTGCGACGAATCCACGCCGCGTTCTACACCGAGATGTGCCGGCAGCTCGGCGGCAACCGCCTGGCCACGCAGGTCTACCCCGACCACTTCGACGTCCTCAAAGACGGGTACGTGGGACAACAAGTCTCGTTGCAGTTGGCGGAAACAGTCTCCACTCGAACAAGGCTGTAGTTGAAATGTCGAGTGTTCATTCTTGCGATCTTGCCTTGTTTTAATTTGCTTCCTCCTATCTTCACTTTTCCTATTTGTTTTCCAATCATTTGCAACCTCCCCTACTCTGCATTGAAAGTTAAGACTTCTGAAAAAAGATGTGAAATTTTAAATTTAGAAACCTTGTTTGTTCACTTGGTACATTACTGCTTGTTTCCAATTCTTTGTCATATCAAAATTCTTGATCCATGCAGTTTTCCTCCATAAAACTTTTGAAATAACTTGACAATTTATGCAAAGTCTTTTGGCAAGGTTGACCTGTTAGTGACCTAGGTACTGACTTGTTACCGAACCTAACCGCTGGAAAATTTATTTTCCCTAAGCTGTCAAAAAACCATTACTAATTTAAAATAATAATAGCAATAACAACCAAAACACAATGTTGTGCGCTTAAAAAGGAAAGTTTGCGAAACGCTTTGAATGTGTTGTGATTCCAAGTGGTTTCCATCCACAGGTTTGTGTTCCGGCTGCGCATCAGCAACCCGAAGGAGCTGTCGCTGCTGAAGAAGACGGTGTCGCTGCTGGGAGTGACCAAGTACCGAGACAACGACGAGTCAACGGTGCTGGAGCAGCAAGTCGAGCATCTGCCCAAACTCACGGGAGCCTTGCACGGGTGAGCTAATCCACGCAGCAAATTCGCTCGCTTGACCCCGTGCAGCCATGCTGCAAGTGACCTACACTTTAGTAGATAGTGCCTAAAAGTCCTGCATGTTGGTAGTGCTAGGAAATTAGTATGTTGGGGAAGAGGTAATGGGAGAGACATGTAATTAATTGGTGAAACTGCTTTTGTCACTTGTTTCGACATTACGGTGGTAACTGCAATTACGGGGAGATTACTCAAAGATTGCGGTATGCACTTACGGTTGGCACCTGAGAGACAAAATTAGGACCAAGCGTAGAATATTTAATGATTGATTTAATAGTTGAAAGCATTACTCTTGCAAGAGTAACTCCAGCGCTGCAAGTTTCCCATACTAGGTTTAGTGTGTTTAGGGACGGTATTACAAACTGCGTCAACCCAGAGTTGAAGTAGGAGTTCAGTTATTTGTCCTGGCAACCGCCAAATAGGATGCCGTGGAATTCATCTGCTTCTGAGGGTTAGACGCTTAATCCAGAGTTGACAAATATTGTAATACCGGCTCTAATAGATACAATTTACAATCCAGATATATACAATCTGGGTTATAGCGATCTAACGGTATAACACAGACAAGTACTTGTCTGGTATTTTGTACTTTGTCTGAACACTGAGAACAAATAAATAAATTTCAATAAAAAAAATAAAAAAAAATAAAATTTCTTGAGTATCTAATCTTGTATCTAGATTGTTTTAAAAGGTATCTGTTACAACACTGAATTTTCACTTGTGGTTGCCACCTGAGAACAAAAAATAGGACCAAGCATAGAATATTCAATGATCGATTCAATAGCTGAAAGCATTACTCTTGCAAGAGCAACACCAGCTCTGCAAGTTCACCATACTAGGTTAAGTGTGTCTAGTGTTCAACGAAAGAGCCGTTGAGTATGACGTTGCCACGTGTCTTCTGTGCAGCTTGTACCTGCAGCACTCTGCGTTCGGCCCAGGCTGCTGCCTGGCCAAGCGCTGGCTGCGATCCCAGCTGCTGGATGACTCGCACTTCCCGGACGTCTGCATTGAGCTGCTGGTCGCATCGCTGTTCCTGCAGCCGGCGCCGTTCGAGCCGACCAACCAGCCGCAGACGGCGTTCTTCCGCTTCCTGCGTCTCCTGGCCGCCACCAACTGGAGCACCGAGTGCATCATCCTCGACCTCAACAACAAGATGAAGAAAGGTGAGTTCCGGTATAATTAGTATGCCGTGACATCTCTTACTGAAATATGGTGCCAGTTTCTTCTTTATCTTAAAAGTAGATAACTAGGAATACAAGGAACTACGGCCCAGTTTTACCAAATTCTTCAACTCCTAGTTGTAACCCAACTAGGAGTTAGGTACTTCAGTTATTTCAGGAGTTTATTCGGTTGTAACTCCTAGCTGGAATCTCAACTAGGAGTTTCAACTGAATTCAGCCAATCACATGCAGCAATTTCAGTTGTAACTCCTAGTTGGGATCTTAACTAGGAGTTTAAAAATTGGTAAAACCAGGCATGACTAACTTAACAAAGTACCAAATTATTTAAACACAGAGGAAGGATGGAGCACTATGCTAAAATTATTTGCATTTTATCTGACTAGCTTTTACTAGGGGTGGAAAAAGCGCTTAAGGGTTATTTCTTACGGGAGTTTGTTTAGTAAGCACCCAAACCGAAAAACGCAGATTTTGGGGATTTCTGCACTGATGGCCGTGGGCACATGATGTTTTTTTACTGTCCAAAGGCAATATCTTTCTAATCGATTAAATAGTTGAATTCAAGAGGTAAATGGCCCAGTAACAAAACGTTAAAACTTTAAACCTCTATTTTGTTGTTGTTGTAGAGTTCATAAAATGAAAAGTATGTCATGTTGTGGATATACAAGTGCAAAAAAAAAAAGGATAATTACGTACTAAGCGGGAGACGTATGGAAAGAAGGAATGCAAATTATCGGAGGGTAAAGCCTCAACTTCTATCGCATCGAAATGTGTTTTTACGAATGAGTTTGATGCCAATCCTTGCGGCGTTCCAGAGGAGTTGCTGGCGATCGAAACGAAGTTCGCGCGAGAGCGGGCGTCCCTTCCGGCGCTGTTCATCGCGACGAGCTTCGACCACACGGGCTCGGTCTGGAGCAAGCACGCGCCGACGATGCAGATCCTCGTGCGAGTGGCGTATCTGGCCAAGGCCGCCATCGACGTGCTCAACTCCAGCTTCTTCCCGACAACTACGGTGAGGCACCTACTCTGTAGAGCTGTTACACGCAGCTGTTTAGTTTTGTATGTCTATTAAAATTATTAATAACCAAGTTACTTAACCCTTAAACTGCTGAGTTTCTCTTGGTGTAACAGAGCTGCTGTGTTGAGTATTTTTTCATAGCCATGCATTTCCTAGCCATGCGGTCACACTACAAGCACCTTCCAAAACAGCTAGCAGGTGGCAATCGCTTTGGTCAATAATTTTTCAATGAGAGGGACAACTTTTGCTAATGCTAGTAGAGTCAGCTCAATTCCAAGTCTCTAACCTCCATTTCACGTCAAGAAGGAGAGTGAATTTGCATCTTCCTCGAGGACCCACTGCTGCTAGACACGAGCTAAGGGTTCCAAAACTGCCCACAGAGCCTTTTGTCCGGCTCAAGACATGGCTTGTGAGCAGTGGGTCCTTGAGGAAGATGCAAATCTGATCTCCTTCTTGACGTGAAATGGAGTTAAGGCCCATTTCTAGGACGCAGGAAAAATTCAAATGTATGGCGGGACACCAGAACGTCTTTAGTTGGGCGTAGCCTATGATGGGTAAAGGCCCTGTTAAACAACTAAAGTTGCTACTTGCTGTCCGTATCAAGGGCTAAAAATGTAAAGATATGCCTACCTATCACAAGTATGTGATGGATGACCTATCACAAAACGTTAGCACAGTTCATCCTGCGACACCTGTGTGACCCTCTGATGAGTTGAGTTCTTTCCTACTCTGCTCCTTCTACAGCACATTTGCTTGGGCTTTTGTCCCTCTACATTCAACTTTGATAATAGAGTTATGAATGATGGAGAAGAACATAAAAGAAAGTGGAAACTTGATTTTCAAGTGGGTACTTGACTTTCAAGTGGGTGAAATCGGAGTCTCAAGAATCTAGAACAACCGAGTGATTGACATCTTTGCCTTTACCTTGTTTGTTTGTTTGTTTGCTTGAAGAAGGTTCCATGAACGGAAAGGTTTTAAACAATGGGATTACTTTCGGGACCCCGACCATCCATCACATTAATTATGATTCCGTCTGCTTCCAGCCGTTTGTGAACGTGTCTCCGCTCTTCGTACCGTCGACCGACGATTACGACGTGGTGATCACGTTGAACCCCAAGATCAATCCTCGCGAGCAAGAGCGAGTGCCGCTGTCTCGGTTTCCGCCCAAGCACCGGACGAAGATCGGGGAATACGTGCAGCGAAAGTCGGAAAAAGTGCCGATTGTCGGATTCAATCCTGTCCAGTGTTACGTCGATCAACTCAGGGTAAGCATTTTGTTGCTCAATAGACTTGGGGCCGAATGCTGAGTCGTCACTGAGTGCGCACTCACACTGAGTCTGCACTCAGTGCACACTTAGTTGGCATTTGCAATGATTAATCGTCCCCTCAGTGCGCACTGAGTGCGGACTGAGTGTGAGTGTGCACTCAGTGTTGGTTCTGCATTCGGGTCTTATACACTAAGTGTAAGCAGTGAATTGATATGCGATTTGAGCTTTTGAAGTATATTGTTTAATCCTAATCTGTGTTCGCATCAGAACGAATGATAAACTAGGTTTACCGAAATGTATCATGTACTTGTTATGTGTGCAGGAAAACTACAGCGAGTACGCACTGTTCTTCCACGACACGTACGGGGGTCTCGTCATCGGAGTCCTGTGGAAGCCATCGTCACTCGGTGTTACAGATTTTAAGGTGCGTGCCTGCCAACGGCAACGTTGTGTTATTGCTCTTTAACCCGAAGAAATTACTTGGTCCGGACAAAAAGGTGTCTAAAGGTTTGGATAGAAATTGAAGGTTACTTTGGAGGTAAAAATTAAACCAGGTGTTAACTTTTTATCTAAACATTGTTATTTCAGCACTTAATTGTAGAATAAACCTCGTTGGAAAAGAGTTTTATTGGTCTTGAGCACTTTCTTAAAGATGGTAGGTACCTATTTCTGTCACTTGGAAGTTGGTATTTGTATAAATTGTATTGATTTGTATAAATCAGATATTTCCTTGCCATCTTTAGCATCATTCATTAATCATTGTTCATAGCTAGTACCATAGTATCATATTTATAAATGGTGCAAAGAAGTAGACAAGACTTGCAGTATTTACAAGTTTTTGCAGTTTTTTCCAATGTGAGTCAGCAACTTATCACTTTGTGCTGCTGCATTCTGACCACTTACTAGCCCCCTACTTACCCTGGAGAGAGCGGTGTTTGAAACACTAATGCAGCATGAAATGGGCTGGGTGCAAGACCGTTCTCATTTCGTTCTGACAAACAGCTAAACGAATGCGTTGGGACTTGTTTCAGGTGTCACTAGTGAACGGCCGGAAGCTTGTCGAAGGCTCGAAGCTGGCTGTGAACCAGGCAGCCATCGTGGAAGACTTCTACGTCATCGGGGCAGGCATCGTTGAAAACGTTGCGTTGAAAGGCGAGCAGAAGTAGTGGCGGGGGCTGTCTTTGTAGTGGTGGGCAAGCGTAGGTACGTATTTACTATTTACGAACGTCGATTTTGATTTTGTATAGTATCCAGTTTATTTTATTGTGTAACAGATTGATATATAAACTTTAAAGTAACATGGTGATACGCACGATAACATTAAACAAATATATAAACTACCTTTACATGTAGATTATTACTCTTATTTCTTGCGAGTCTTTTATGGAATTTCCTTCATCGTTTGAAATATAATTTTCATAGATGGAATCACATGTATATTTTTTCTTTCTCCTACACAATTTAATAAGTACTGAGTTTAATACAGCAATCACATACAACAGCTGAAATGTAACATTGAGATATGTTTTGGGGGAAATTTGACAATTTGGACCTTGGCAATTGATGCCGACTATATGGGGAAGTATTTTGGATAATTAATCATGTTACGTTACCACATCGAGAAGGTAAATCTATCTACCTACATAAAACAAGCCCTGGACCTCATTAAACTGCTGTTCTAGAAGTCCCAAAAAAAAAGTCAGACTACAAATAAAAAAATATGTACCTAAGAGTCTCCTGAGGGAATTAAAAAATAACCTAGACAAGAAAGCGCCAATCATTCTATCAGAGCTCAAATGCAACGCTAAAACTTGAAACATCAAAACCACGGATGGAGCTTACCCGGGGAGTCCATTACTATGTAATAATTGGCTCTGCAAATCTTGAAGTATTTTGGCATTCCAGTCACATACAGCATAGACGCCAAGAGCATGAGTAATCAAAAGATTTAGAACTTTTATTACACTTGTTCTCTTTGCCAATTATCTCTAATAAAGTTCCTAAACTGCTATGGGTACCCAAAGCTAGGATTTCTAACCAGGGGGGGCAATTGTGTAACTTTGTGGTTTCAAAACCATTCGTTTTCAATATCACTGTCTATGGTTTAACACGGGCAGTGATTTGAAATCGAGTGGTTTCGAGCGAAATTGAACGAAAAAAGTTTCACAATCGCACCCTAGGTGAAAATAAGGTTTGATAAGTTTGTCTTGACTGTAGTTATTACAACTTAGGTTCGTTTAGATCCATTAATTTTTTTTTAAAGTGGCGTTTATGACATCACTGCAGAACAATTATTTTGGGACTTGAAAGTAAAACCCTTACCTTTTCAATATTGACTGTCTGCTTTAGGTTCAACCGATAAGAGACATGACAATGCTACTTTTGTCATCCTGGTTGGAACTCGTCACCCTCATCTGGCATGCCGTGTTATCCACTAGCCTCGAGTCGTTCCCCACTATCTAGCCTCGATGTTTCTCGCATAGCCTCTGCTCCTCATAATGGAGCGAACTTATATCTACGTTACAAAACAAAGAACGTAACGCGTGAAATAACTTTTAACGTTGCATGGGATACACACAGCGCTGAGCTAGTTGCGTATCCCGGCTAGCAACGGTCGAAGGTTGCACGGGATACATACAGCGCTGAGCTAGTTGCGTATCCCGGCTAGCAATGGTCTGCATGGGATACATACAGCGCTGAGCTAGTTGCGTATCCCGGCTAGCAATGGTCGAAGGTTGCACGGGATACATACAGCGCTGAGCTAGTTGCGTATCCCGGCTAGCAATGGTCGAAGGTTGCACGGGATACACACAGCGCTGAGCTAGTTGCGTATCCCGGCTAGCAACGGTCGAAGGTTGCACGGGATACACACAGCGCTGAGCTAGTTGCGTATCCCGGCTAGCAATGGTCGAAGGTTGCATGGGATACATACAGCGCTGAGCTAGTTGCGTATCCCGGCTAGCAATGGTCGAAGGTTGCATGGGATACACACAGCGCTGAGCTAGTTGCGTATCCCGGCTAGCAATGGTCGAAGGTTGCATGGGATACACACAGCGCTGAGCTAGTTGCGTATCCCGGCTAGCAATGGTCGAAGGTTGCATGGGATACATACAGCGCTGAGCTAGTTGCGTATCCCGGCTAGCAATGGTCGAAGGTTGCATGGGATACATACAGCGCTGAGCTAGTTGCGTATCCCGGCTAGCAATGGTCGAAGGTTGCACGGGATACATACAGCGCTGAGCTAGTTGCGTATCCCGGCTAGCAACGGTCGAAGGTTGCATGGGATACATACAGCGCTGAGCTAGTTGCATATCCCGGCTAGCAATGGTCGAAGGTTGCATGGGAAACATACAGCGCTGAGCTAGTTGCGTATCCCGGCTAGCAACGGTCGAAGGCTGCATGGGATACACACGGCGCTGAGCTAGTTGCGTATCCCGGCTAGCAATGGTCGAAGGCTGCATGGGATACATACAGCGCTGAGCTAGTTGCGTATCCCGGCTAGCAATGGTCGAAGGTTGCATACAATGGACCATCCGAGCAACTTACATCTACGTTACAAAACAAAGAACACAACGCGTGAGACCGCGGAAAGCCGATGGCGGCCATCAGATGGGCGCCGCGATCGTTGGCGGCGGCCGCTTGTCCGGCGAGATGAGGAACTTGGCGCGATTGGTGGCGAGCACTACGTGCGTGGCCGCGCGGAACTTGCGTCTGGCGTTGAACTCGCGCAGTCGCCGGACGGCGTGCGACATGTGGAGGGCGCGGGCCGTCTCGCCGCGGACCCACGGATGGGCCGAGGCCTCGGCGGCCGTCGGACGCTGCCGAGGGTCCACGTGCAGCAGCTGGGGAAGGCGCGGGCGGTCGGGCATTAAAGCGGACGCGACGGGAATGTGTTACGACTGGCCTAACGTCGGCGTAGTTGGTTGTTTAGGAACTAACGAGGGTTTATGTTGCAAGTTTTCAGTTTTTCTGGAACTATCGGGATTGGTGCTTGAACCAGATCCCATAACCCAACCAATGAAGCCGGGAATGTGTGCCCGAATGGCTAATAGCTACTGGCAATTCCTGCCAGACACCCGACAGCGATCAATTGGTTTGTATCCCGTGTGGGCTCCACATTTTTCCAGCTTCGGTTCCATTCCATGTTGTTGCTTGTTAAGTGCATTTTGGCAAATTAATCTGTGCAGCGGTTTTTACTCCAGATAATTACTTGAAGCAGATGTGTTCAAGGCAATGGTGGTTTGTGTGTGGATATTCGAGTCTGAAACCACCTCGAGTTGTGCTCATGATTTTTGCTCACGGTTGTCGATGACTGGTAAGGCATAATGTTAGATGACATTGTCCATCAGGTGCTATAATAACTTGTTTTTTTGATTGGAAAGCTAATTTTTCATTTCGATTGCATTCATTTCTACATGCAGGCTGCTAACTGGACTTGTAACACTATAAGATATATATAATAAGAAGTGTGAGGACCATCACATTACATGCTATCAGTCAATTTAAAGAAGGTCGGTCGATGTAGAACTGATGAAGCAATGCAATTTTCTAAATGAGAAAACTCATTTCTTCCCTGGTTGGTGCAGTTTTCAGCCTGTCAGGACACTATCAGCTTCTCGATTTTTTGTGCATAGTTTCAAATCGGCCTAATGCCAAGCCAGTAGACATGAAAACACAAGTCAACAAAGATTCCAACGATAATTGGGCCAGCTTGCCTGTGCCTATACCTGAGTGATGAGGCACTTTGCGCTGACGGAGATGTCGTCCCACCACGGGCTGGGGAAGTCGTAGGTGCCTTCGACGATCTTCCGGCACACCCCGATCTCGCCCTCGTCGTCCCAGAAGGGCTCGAAACCAGACAGCCTGTGGGAATCGGTCAGCTTCAGACAGTGAGGACTGGTTTCGGAGCTCGAGGTTTTGGAAGAAAGTGGATAATTTTGCTCCAAATTTCAGAAAAAGACGTACGGCTCTGAATATCCGATGTTCAAGTGCAAAAGGACTTTTTTCTGCGATGGTGCAATGCCTGAGGGGCAGTGGTAGGACACTCGAGGCAGGAAATCACAAATATTTTTCAAAGAGATTTTAGAGATTTTAAATCTGCTTTATTTTTTTGATAGAATCTTTTTCATTGCTGTGGTGCATGCCACAGGTTGTTAGGCTATGAAGAAAGATTTTTCAGCTATGAGACACAACTGGATGTTTTTGAGAGATGCGAAAGAAAGCTCAAGGATTCCGTGCCCGACTTTTGGGCCAGGTTCAGACCGAGATTCTGTACCGACGTTTGGATTTGCGGCTGAAAGTACTCGATATTTCAAATAATCCATTCCCTAAAGAAATATGTAATGGCCTATCATTGCGAGGCCCCCCGAGCCCGAGGCCCCCGAGCACTGGTGTATATGCTAACTCCCTCCTAGTTACGCCACTGCTTTTGGGCCCACTCTACTTTATGGGGGGAAATTTTTGCCTAATTGGGCCGTAAAGAGCCCAAGTCGGACAGGTCCGAAAAAATCGCTTCTCTAATGCTGTTCCCTGGCCATGGTGATTGGTGACTCAGCATTTTAAATATTCGAGTGTGTTATGTGTCATTCATAGGGGCCATGGACAGATGCAAATCTTTAGCTCGTTGATTGAATCATGACAGTTGCTGATATACACCCATTGTTGTCTGATTGCATTGCGTTAGTACCTACGTACTTAGTACCTACGTACTCAGTACCTACGTACATTATGTAAGTGACGACGCCCAGACTCCACATGTCCACAGAGGAGTCGTACTCCTTGCTGAGCAGGATCTCGGGAGCTGCAAAGAAATTCAGTCGGCTTAGGAAAATAATGTGTATTATTTGGAGTTGCGAGGGTCTGTTTTTGCTATGATATTAGTTGACCTTGAATGGACGATGGACAATTTAGTTGATAACATTCTTATTTACTAACATTATGCGGTAGTATTGAGTCGATGAGAGTTCGAAACGTCTAAAGCAATATGTTACACGATTCAATACTTTTTGTTGCCACTAAACCTGGAAGGCTCCGGCTTGGAATTTAAGAAATTCGGGTGAGAAATGTGGCCAAATCTATGTTGAAGGTCTATGCATGAAGGTTGAATATGACGTCACCTCGCACACATTAGTGCCTATAGAAATGAGTCCAAAATCGGCGCCCAAATGCTACCAACTCCATGTGCCCCAAGTTCAAAGACCCGTCGTCTGGCCCATATAGTGCTAGTGGTACTCAGCCCTCGACTCAGCGCTTATACTATTTTTGCAGCCCACCTCCATATATGTTATTATAATTCAAATGCCAACTAAGCATGCAATTCTCATTGAACAATATTTTGATTTGAAATTTCCATAACCTTCTTCACAAGTGCATATTTGCAAGGGTTTTAAAAGGTCGAATCTCCCTGAAACGCATTGATTTGCACCAACAAATTATCGAAATACATTTTTTTTCATGTGGATTGAACCCACAAACACCCCATTGTGTCGTAAGCTGTATCACTTTTCATCTAGTTTCGAGTGCAAGTAATGAAAATGCTTTCAATATCCACAAGTTACACAACACTATAACATGCAAATCTCGAGTTTTGTGCCAAATTACCCTTTGCGACCCGCAGAGGTCGCACATTTCCTTTGTATGGCCCGGTGAAAAATCAAAAGGTTGGGTACCACTGTGCTAGAGGTGCAGGTGCTCACCGCAGTAGCCGACGGTGCCGCAGAGAGTGCTCATCGTGAGCCGCCCCTCCTGCAGGATCTTGCTGAGCCCGAAGTCTGCAAGTTTCAAACGCGAGCTGTCGCACTCGTTCTCGTAGAGCAGGTTCTCGGGCTTCAGGTCACGGTGCACGACGCCCTGGGCGTGCAAGTACTGCATCGGGAACACGACGAAACAGAGGGACTCGTGAGCCTGGAGGTACACTTGCGCAAACATAAAGTGAGCCAGTTGAAAAAATATGCAAGTCTTTTTCAGGATCGGTTGAAAACAGTGTAGGTATATAGGTAAGGGTTCTGAACACGTGGCTAGCCATGTGCTTTTGCAGGCCTGGGACTGGATTGATAAACCTGTTTTGTTATCAGTAGCTGCTTTGCTCTGGCAAATGACGATCGGAAAGACTCAATGATTCGGTTCACTCTGGAGTTTTGCACGATGTTGGCACATATCTTCTTGCCTAAAACACGTAATTTTGAAGATGCAATTCAAATCAAACACGTTTCTGCATCGTTCCGCCACCAGTAACACAAATCCAGCATTACTATTCCATTTTTTGAGAAAAAGTAGTTTTTCTGAACGTAATTTCACTGGCATTCTTTTAAATGCGTCTCTTATCTCTCTATCAAGCTAGCCGATCATACCGAGACCCGAACTTTTGGATGGCTAATCGCCCATGCAGGCCGGAGATGACAAGAACAGGATTTTGATAATTGATGAGCGTAGCGAGCGAAGCGAGCGAAGCGAAATCATCAATTTCACTACTGCTAAAAAAAACACTTGGTGTGTGTTTGTTTTTTTGTATGTGTGTTTGCGCGCGCTCTACAGGCCAAACGCCTGCCTCGAGTGGGATGAAATTTTCAGGGTGTCTACTTTTGTTCTCAACTTAGACCCCCTGCGTTTTTCAAGATAATCCTCCACACCATTCACTTTCAAAGCAGAAAAAAGAGCAAAATTCGACAATTGGGCATGTTTGGAAAAGTACGGAAATTTATTTAAAAGTGCGTATTTTTTTCAAATGTTCCCAATTTCGATTTGCCTTTAGAAACCATCGATACCAAATCGAAACATCACACCAGATTTTTTCCAATAAAAACCAACCCAATAAAACCCAATAAAAACCCTTGGGCATGAGTTACATCTATGTATTAACATGCACATTGCTTTATGACCTCGAAATGAGCATATTTCCGCTACTCTACATCTCGGACAGAAACAAAGAAAGGCCAGAATCGTTTACAATTTCAAGTGATCAGAATTTTCTAACAAGCAATGGTCCGGCTTGCTGCTCCATGATTTAGGCTTTTTGCCTCAATCTTTTTATGCCCTAAATACAAATCGCTACGCTCATCTTCAACGCAACACAAATTGCGTTCGCCCTAGTTTATACCAATGCACAAATTACTTCGATGTATCGGGAAAAAACTGTCATGTTGAGCATTTTAACAATCGTTAATTACATCATTTAATTGATGAGCGTAGCGAGCGAAGCGAAATCATCAATTTCACTACTGCTAAAAAAACACTTGGTGTGTGTTTGTTTGTATGTGTGTTTGCGCGCGCTCTACAGGCCAAACGCTTGCTTCGAGTGGGATGAAATTTTCAGGGTGTCTACTTTTGTTCTCAACTTAGACCCCCTGCGTTTTTCAAGAAAATCCTCCACACCCTTCACTTTCAAAGCAGATAAAAGAGCAAAATTCGAAATTGGGCATGTTTGGAAAAGTACCGAAATTTATTTAAAAGTGCGTATTTTTTTCAAATGTTCCCAATTTCGATTTGCCTTTGGAAACCATCGAAACCAAATCGAAACATCACACCAGATTTTTTCCAATAAAAACCAACCCAAGAAAACCCAATAAAAACCCTTGGGCATGAGTTACATCTATGCATTAACATGCACATTGCTTTATGACCTCGAAATGAGCATACTCCGCTACCCGACAGCTCGGACAGAAACAAAGAAAGGTCAGAATCGTTTACATTTTCAAGTGATCAGAATTTTTGAGAAAGCATTGGTCCGGCTTGCTGCTCCATGATTTGCATAGGCTTCTTGCCTTAATCTTTTTTTGCGCTATATACAAACCGCTACGCTCATCTTCAACGCAACACAAATTGCGTTCGCCCTAGTTAGTATCATCACATTCCGATGCGGAATATGTATGGCGGCTATTATTTTATTTGTCTATTCGATAAAGCAGAGCCACGCAGTGAGCGATCTTCCTAAACTAACAACTACCCAGTAAATACACACATTAATATAAACATTGTACCTTACTACGATGAACTAACATTAGGTGTATATGTCAACTGCATTCACAGGACCCTCGATGGTTTGGGACTCCATGAACTTGCCATTGATTATTTTGTAAGTGTGTACCTACACATACTCTGTAGGTAGTTTGAGTCTAACCCATTTCCCTACCTACCAACCAATGTCAATGTGACTGGTTTAAATATTACCTACCCCAGAAATTAATGGTCGCTCACTAAACTAGGTTCTAGGTAATTCACTCGGTAGTTCAAATACTTCTTGCACAATTACTACTTATTATATTATAACTATACTTATTGATGAGCATTGCTGGCGGAGCGAAAACTTCTATTTCATTGTCACCCTCCACGTAACTATCAGCTAGTCTCGTTACTTCAATATCTTATTGCAAGGGAAATACATATAAATATACATAATACAAAATAAATATGTTGTTACGGGGTTGAAGTTGAAAGATCTGATTATTTTGCATAATATGTTTGCCATTTTGACCAAAGACGTGGATATCTTCAAGACGAATTCATTGGAAAATGGCAGAATCAAAGAATGCTTGGGTCGAAGGTTAAAGCCATCTAGATACATATTTGCCAGCGAGTAAGTCGAAAAATCCATTCAGAGGGCCCTGCCAAGTGGCAAGGTTCCTTAAAAAATGAATTCATGTCCAAATAGCACATAATTGATGCAAAATTATGATCGCTACGCTCAATTATGCTCGCTACGCTCATCACTAACCGTTAGCTTTTTTGGAGGTATTCAATGAAAATTATTTTTTGCTTTAAGAAATAACAACAAATGGGAAAAAGGGTAAAAAGCGTTCGAAGTCTCAAGGCACAGTACGCACATCTTGGCGTTCTGCGTAGCATTGAGGGTAAGATCCAGTGGTTCTATGGACCAGTGGGCCAAACATCCAGTGGTCCCCCCCTCAAAGGCCATATCACAGAAATCCACAGATGTACATGCAGACACATATCCATCAAAATCCCCTGTCGCGGGCGCAACTCGCCACTGCGCAGTGGTTCGAAGGCCCGGTTATCGGGTATCAATGGACGTTGCCCCTTCTAGCTAGGTTACGAAGCTGATCACTATAAACTTCAGCAGAAACGTGTCCGCCACTGTGCCCTTGCGAACGCGGGCGTTTCTTCACTCCACTGCGCAATGGTCCGAAACGCCCACCGGTTCATCATCCTTGAACGCAGCCCCTTTCAGCTAGGTCACAAAGTTCAGCTACAAACTTCAGCTCAGATACATTGCGTAATTATTAGTATATTACTGTTAATTTCACTGACAGCGAAAGCCAAATTTAAAAAATTTCAATTAATGTTGTTAGTTCTGGCATTAGCTGTTAGAGCTCAGGGACAAATCTAGCAATCTTATTGGATGAGCGAGCGAAGTTATTATTTAAAGAGACCAAATTTTCCCAAAAGTTTTTGGGAAAATCCGGGAAAACTCGGGGAAATGTTCTCCCATATATTTTGTGTTGTTTTTTCGTATGATTCAAAATTTTCCTTTTTTGCGTTGTAGGATCTTTCGTGTGATTTTAAGGGGAAGGGAAATGCGGAGGCCGGGAAAAAATTTTCAAACAATATTTACAGTCACCGCCAACAAACCCATGTACCAAATTTCAGATCTAATGGGTGACGGGAAGAGGGTTAATAAGCCGTCGCGCTATTTTCCTGCCAGCCAAGCCAGCAAGGCGGCCAGAAAATCGAAGTAAATACAGCGGATTTAATAATGACTAGCAGTATGGGCCCGTGCTACGCATGTGTACACTGCGGGTGCGGGCATATTTGTACTTTCCAGTTCATGGCTCTAAATATGAATTTTAATCAATATTTTTTCCTCATATCTGTGGTGTAGAGCAAAATCGCCCTCACCCACAAAGTTAAAGTGTTGGCACCTAACGGCACCTGTTGGTGTTGCTGGAGTGGCCAAGATTTTACATTTCATCATGGTTATTAAAAATGTATTTTAAAAAGTTCCACAATCTCTGTCCCATGCCCTTCCCAAAGACGCTACAGTGGTAACAGGAAAGCTTGAACAGCACAAATAACATGAATAAAATGTTTAAAGAAATAGGTTTTAGTCTCTAGAAACTGGATAAAGCCTTTTATCGTGGGTATAGGTACGCCGATAGAACGTTAATAGGGAGACATGACTCCTATACCTATGGCCCTAAGACCCGGGGATTAATATAATTTTTCGATTTGCTGTGTAAAACATGAACAGACGTCACTCACTTGAAACGCCTCCATGGCAAGATGGACGTAACGAAAAAAGTTATTTACATTATTCAGCTACTAAAATCTATCAAATCTCTATGAATTTTCCTGCACTGGCCAAATAAACTTGAGCTTAAAGAAAGCAGGATCATTTTCTGAAGTTTGAAGCTGATATTTCTATATTTCAATGCATATTCCCGTTCCCCCAAATAGTTTTGAACCTTTCAGAAAGCTGCAAAGAGTAAAACACTGCACGAGCGATCATTTGTTGATGAGCGTATAGCGAGCGAAGCGAAATCATCAATTTCACTACTGCTAAAAATTACACTTAAGTGTGTGTTTGACCAAACGCCTGCCTCGATTGCGATGAAATGTACAGGGTGTCTAGGTTTGTTCTCAGCTTAGACCCCTTGCGTTTTTTCAAGAAAATCATCCATACCCCTCCCCTACAAATCAGAAAAATGGAAAATATTCGAAATTGGGAAAACTTGGAACAGTACGGAAATTGATCTGGAAGTGCGTATTTTTTTTAAATTTACCCAATTTCGAATATTTATCTTCGTCACCATCAACACCACATCGTACCATCACCACGGGCTGTTTACGACGTTCCGAATTCAACGTATCTGCCACTAACTGCTACGCGCATCTTCAACGCGAACACCTTGGCAGCGTTTCCTAGTAATATCAACCCCTTAATAGCATCTAGGTTTTCATTTCGCTTGTATTTTGAATAGGTGAAAAGTTCTTTTTCCATAACAACTAGATGTTGATTAATGAAACTCTAGATAATGTGCTATAGTAAAATCTTCAAAACTTTTAGTGAGGGCGAAATCTTAGCTACGGCTAGAGCCGTGACGGCCGCGCACGCATATTGTTGTGTTGTGGAGGCAATCAGCCCCCGAATTGACGGGAGAAACGTCTTCTTTGCAGTTAGAGGACTCTCATCCCGATTTTGGGCCTATGACCCCGTAAATCTGCCCATATCGTGCCCATGTCGTCAGTGGGGGGATACTGCTGCATTGCTGGAGGAGTCACTTCGATCCTAATTAGCAAAGCTCAACGACGCAATTAACCTGTCTGCCCTGTGGCTATCTGACGCTCAAAACTCATTACCAGTGACTGAAACAGTGAAGTACCTCCGCTAGCATTTTTACCTGCTCTTGCAAAAGAGCTCCAAATCAAGACGTTGTCAGAATTTTGAATGCATGTACCTTTTAAAGCGCCGCCGAATAATCAAAATACCTGATCGATCATGTTCTTTTTAGAGGATGTACAGTTCAAAAACACGAAACGATCATAAAAAGCCGACCGAATGTATTTTTGTTTGTCTGGAATTTCTATTATTTTTGCTGATTTAGTCAAATTTCTCAAACTATTTGAGATGAATGAAGCGCTGTGATATATCTATACTCCATTTCACGTTAAGAAGGAGAGTGAATTTGCATCTTTCTCGAGGACCCACTGCTGCTAGACACGAGAAAAGAGTTCCAAAACTTTGAAGCCATCTCTTGAGCCGGACAAAAGGCTCTATGGACAGTTGTGAAACTCTCAACTTGTGTCTATAAGCGGTGGGTCCTCGAGGAAGCTGCAAATCCACTCTCCTTCTTAACGTGAAATGCAGTACAGGTCGTCGTGATATCCACGCTATGGTCTGAAGTGTACGTGTGTTGGGTTGAGCGACCGTGTGTACCTCCAACGCGCCCAGTATCTGCCGGACCCCCGAGGCGGCGTCCTCCTCGCTGTACTGGCCCTTCTCGACGACTCGCTCGAAGAGTTCGCCCCCCGTCACCAGCTCCAGCACCATCTGCACCTCGGTCTTCGTCTCGAACACCTCCCTCAGCTGGATCTACGACAATAACACGTCCACATACATAGGTATACATTTATTTATTTATTTATTACAATAAATTTCGTTGTGCATATTTCAGCACATGCCCTTGCGTAAATCATTAAAATGTTTTACAAGCTTTGAAAATTGTCAAGATATTAAAACTAAAACTCAAGTGCATTCCTTGCACTTACAATCCGTTGTTTCTAAAAATTCGTCGATACTGTAAAAACAATGCATAATTAAATAGTGTTTTACGTCTTTCTTAAAATTATCCCTGCTTTTCTTTGATTCCTTAAGCCGCAAAGGCATTGCGTTGTAAAATATAGCACCTAAGTGCAATACATTTCTTCTACTTAATTGTAATTTACACTTATTGTTTCTCAGCTCCCCTTTCCGCCTTGTGTTCGTGTTCACATAGTGAGCCTATATAGGGCTAGAGAGTGGCCATCTCTGCGTATGGGCGCCATATTTTTACCGAATTGATTTATTCAACAGCCCTTTCAGCAGTAGTTGATACTTAACGAACTTACCTCACCATGTACATAATACGTAGATATGCAAAGGAATATGAGAAACTCATATAGACAACTTCCACATGCTTCGTGATCAACTTGGTAAAAACATGTCGTCCGTTTAGCATGGGATTTGAACAGCCAATAGAAAAGTGTCATCATATTGGCCACTCTCTATCCCTATATAGGCTCTCTAGGTATACACAGTCAATCATCTCAGTTTCAGCGGCATGGGCTCCCAGGGAAATTCCACTCAAATACGGATTTTCTTTCAAGATTTTCATTTCAAGCTGACTAACTGAAAATCAAAGTCAATCTCCATTTCACGTTAAGAAGGGGAGTGGATTTGCATCTTCCTCGAGGACCCACCGCTGCCAGACCCGAGCTGAGAGTTTCAAAACATCCCAAAGAGCCTTTCGACCGGCTCAAGACATGGCTTGTGAGTTTTGAACCTCTTAGCTCGTGTCTAGCAGCAGTGCGCCCACGAGGAAGACGCAAATCCACTCTCCTTCTTAACGTGAAATGGAGTTTAGATCAGTATTTGCGCAAGTAGGGGGGGGGGGGGGGGGGGCGCCAACGACATAGCCCTGGCTCATACCAAGTGCATATACAATTGTCCCAAAGTGATGGCTCACTTAGCCGAATTACGTAGCCGCCATTCCAAACGCTGTTTGTTGCGGTAGGAAGCTTGTTGACGTATAAGGAGCCTTGGAGGTCGCGGGCCACTAAGTGATAGTATGTTGTGATGTGAAATCACACCAGTGCGGTGCTTGTTTAGTGTTTACACTCACAAAAGTCTACGCTTTTCTGTAGTTCCTGCCCACTATGCATATCCCTGTGCCGCGTAATATCCCTGTGCCGCGCACAAGTTTATTATGTAGGTATCGCAGAGTTGTAGAGTACCTATTCCCATACGTCTTTCCGACATCGTAAACGAGTTGGAGTGGGTAATCAAACAAACAACTAGTTGAGATCGACGCTACGATATGACGCACAGGCGAACTAGCGACAGTGTGGAGTCCTGAAATACCCGTCGAAGGGAAAGCACGGGACAAGATTTCCACCGCCCGGAAAAGCTTCATAAAAACATTGCCATTGTGGATTATCTTGTTTCGAATAATTTCAACATGTTATTGCAATGTTAATAGATTAGTACCAAAAACACATGTTAAATCTACTGTTTAGTTTATAGATGTTGTGATGTGGTCTTGGGAATTGATTATATATTATGCATTTGCCTTATGAACATCGTCAAGACATTTTCACAAGAAATTTCTCTTCCAGCGCCCTCTGAATGGGTTTGTTCCGATTTGCTCGCATGGCAAAATTGTTTCTAGGTGGCTTTGACATTGAGCAAGTTTCGAAGTTCGTGTTCGAACACTACGAATTGTTTGACTCTGCCATTTCCACAACCTCCTAGCAACATTCACACCACAAGACAAACATCGTCACGCAGAAGGCCCTGGTTGTGTGCTCGGATAGAAATTCAATGTGTGCTGTCGATGGCTGCAATGCCTTGTCACAACACTTGCTTTCACGGTCACGGGAATAGAAAACGCTGTACATCTGACCACAGTTTTAATGCGTCCCGTTCGCTATTTCATTTGTGACTTACCGGCCGTATCCAACCATTTCATCCACAAGTGCCATTTCTATAACCACTTCTGCAAGCTCAACTTTCATCATGGTCCCGAGCATTACCTATCCGCACGGCACCGTCAGGCAATATTTACGTTCTAAAGACAAACTGCATATTTGCCGACTCGTCGCACGCGAGACATTTCTTTCCGTTCGTGATCGCACGCTGCATTCCTTGCCGTCGAATGCCTGCTCCTCGTTGCGCACGCGGGCACGTTCGTTATCGCCTCGCAAAGTCGCCAGACTCGGACATATAAGCGAGTGCGTTAAATGCACAACACGTTCGCCCTGCAATTGTCTCGAGCAATCCAAGGCAATTGGGTTTCGTTGCCCGCCGGCCAGCCCGATATAGTCTTAGTGGCCGTGCGAGTAATTGGACGGAACAAACGACGTGATAAGCATTGATAATCAAATCAAACGCGGCTACCTTGTCTTGCCTTGCCTGTCTTTCTAAACTCTTGCGGTGTTCGGCTGCTTCAGCTTTAGCCAGTATGTATACACCGACGTCGATTTTACCCCAGTGATAATGCCTTGTCTTGCTACTCGATGTATTTGGGAGCTTGTTTTGGCATGAGTGCCTTTGTATCAGCAAGAGTGCCTTTGTTTCAGCAGGGGTGCCTTTGTTATAGCAGGGATGCCTTTCTTTCAGCAGGGGTGCCTTTGTTGTTGCAGGGATGCCTTTGTTGTAGAGCAGAGACTTCAATCCTGCTACACTTACAATGTTTGGGTGCTTCAGCTTTAGGAGGACTCCGATTTCTGTCTGGATCATCTTGCGGTTCAACCGCGCCTGGAAAAGAGAATAGGCGTGAGATTGATATCAATTGTATAGCAAGTTTTACTGTCACTCACTAATATCGGAAAGTGTATAGGATTGCACAGAGAGAGAGAAGAATGATTGATAACACACTGATTGATAAATAATGCCCCCCCTCCTGTCATATATATATATCGCTCTAATATGGCTTTTTGCTGAGAATTCCGATATCCGGCGTCGGCATTGTATTCCCGCCTATCTGACAGTAATATCTCTTTCAAAGGAGAATTTAACATGGGTATTGTGCAGTGAAAATATGGAAAGGAACAGAAAATGTACTGCTGCGTCGTTAATGAGAATTGAGCATGCACTAAACGTTATCAATTGCTCGACTGTAAATATATACAAGATACCAATTGAACGCGATGTAATAACGTTTTTTGTTGGCGCGCGCGATTTCGTCGATTGCATTCGCGGAAATGAAATTAAACACAAATCATCTCGAATCAATATCGAACCAGACGCGCGAAGCTGCGACTTGATATACACACTGAAGCTCCGAGTCCACCCCACCGTTCGACTCCTCGCGTCGCTCGAGCTCTCGGTGTCTATTTTCACACCACATCCAAAGGGTTGCAGACAAGAGGACAGATTTCCCGGCTTTGCATCAAACCCAAAGGCGACCGGGCATGTGACATGATCGCCGGTTGATTCGAGCAGCGAAAATCATGCCTAATTGTTATATGGCCGCGATGAGTCCCCTTTGAAAAGTCCGAAGCGAGCGCTGAAAATATAATGCTGGTCGCTTCGTCCCGGGAAAAAGCAATGACCATGTTTTTCCCTTTGATCTCGCATGATGTCTGCGGATATAAACTCGGAATGGCAACGCTTTCGCATGAGAGATTGACAAGCGCACGCGCTCGATATCAGACTACACGCGGAGTGAACTTGCACCGCGGCACAAGGCGCATCCGCACACGAAGTGACCTTTATTTTTTTCCCTCGAGCAGATTTCCAAGCTCGAACGCCGCGCGATGAAAGATCGGCATGGTGCGGTCTGCCATCATCACTTCAGTAGCAAGCCCTGACATAGATTTATTGTTTGCTCAGAGTCGACGGTATAGCATGTTTAGAGCTGTGGGTGCCCGAGAGGAATACTTTATTTCGCGAGTGCTTCGAGAGCGGAAATCTTTCGAACGAATGGCGTACGAGCAGTTTACCAAATCCTTGGGCACCGCGCGGCGGTATAATTGTGCTACCTTGATTATTCAAAATCAAATCAAATATCAAGACTATTTCGGTGTTTTTATTCAAGGAAGAATTGAAACCGGTTTGCGGTGTTCTTTGAGTTAGCGTACGATTGGTACTTGGTTATACAGCGGCAGCGTCATTCTCAATTATCTAACATGAAGCATGAAAGCTATGTGTATAGGTACAAGGAAGCAGGTCTCGGGTGAAATACCGATGCCATACGCCTACACAAGATGTGAATGGGCCGAAACCCTTTCTGGAAACAATTCGGATGAAAAGTTTTTAGAGTTCGTTTCATCATGAAAGAAACTCCATTTGTACTTGCCGCTCTCATTATTGAGATAGCAAATTTGCGTCAAGGTATAGAAACAGAGCTGTACATGGAATTGAAGTTTCATATCACATTCTGTTATTAATATATCGTGAACCCTCGGGAGAATATGTCCATTAGATGATTGGAAGCTGAGAGCCTACGTATTAAGTCACCAACACAATGGAGCTATAACATTTTCCCTCGATTGATACACCTAATAATATAACCCATCAACAGATGTAGGTACACAATACAACACTATACGCGCGGTGAAAGTTATGTAAATGCCACTCCGAGTTCCGATCGTTTAATTTGAAACGGCGAGTCCTTCGATACATAAACGCCCATCTACCATAAATCTAATAGGCGCTGGGCGCATATAGGTATAAACGAAATGGGTCAAGCGCCGAAATCTTACCTTTTTAAACACCTTGCACGCCCGCTCCGTCTTGCCTTTGTGCAGACACTTGAAAACTGTCGACGACGCTCCTCTGCAACATGCAAAACAGGCACGCTCATTTAATTAGGAAATTGGTTAATTAAAACATGCAAAATATATAATGAACTTCGTGGGTTTTATTACTATATATTTTTTCAATTAGCCATGGCTGCTACTTTTTAATTAACATGGGATTAGGAAGTTAAATGTGAAGATGTCTGCCATGTCTTCCTTTATGCGTGAAGTCATGCTAGCGAGGGGATGTAAAGAAAGTGTTCGGCACAGCAACGCTCCATGAATTGCGGCTGACACAAAAGTGGCTTACGCTCTAAGCGGGGATGAAGTAACTTGTACTAATTATACATCTCGTCCCCTGATTCAATTAGCCAATCAATAACGTGAGCCTGCCGCTGCCGTGGTGTCGTCTGGGCGGCGTTAGCTATGGCAATCAGCTGAAGCCAGGCGAAGAAAAGCTAAGCCAAGGTGTTATCAAAATCTTGATACGCGTAACAGCATGCTATATATATATATATACGAACTCGGATAAGAAAACTGTGTTTGTTTTTATCAATCTTGTTAATCTTTCAACTTAGAAATTTAAAAATGGCATTGAAAATTGATGCCTCATTGCACTGTTTGCTGTGACATTTGTAATCTAGACTTTCCTAACTTCAGTGTCAATGTCACATTGGGAGCACGACACAAGTCACAAGGAAGAAACTATGGTGTTCTTGTTCAAATATTTTCAACGTTTTAAAATACTTAATGATTAATGCCTGCACACTTATTTTTAATTAATGTTCAATAACATGGCATCTATATCTACATATTTTCGTAAGTAGCATAAAAAAGTATATATACCTATACATTCCAAACTAGTGTGTAACAAAACTAATCCATTATCTTACATATGTCGATAAAAAAAAAACTTTAATTACTACGCAAGACAAGCGCGATTGTGTCTCTCACTTATCTTAAGTTTGCGTGCGTACAAAACAAAAGCACACATGCTTGCACTTATCGTACATGAGCGAGAATTGAAAGCATTTCAATTAGACGTATATAGGTACGTGTACTTCAACCTATCACGCACTTGCAACAATCGCATGTAGTATATACCTATGCCACACTCGAGTTGCAACTTTTATAGTCTCTTTTCAAAAACTTGACATATGTCACATCTGAATGAACGTATCATGTCAAACCTAAAGAGCGATACAATAATTGCAGCATTACGAAGGCCAGACAATCGAACGAGGGACGTTTGCGGCACCTGATGATTGATATACTCTCATTGCAATCATGATATAAGGCATATCATGCCTTGCAGTTAAGGACGTATATACCTATTCCCTCACAACAACAACAACAACAACAACAACAACCTGTTCAAACACTCAGTTTTGTCTGCAAACTATATTATAGCCTATTATAAGTTGAACAATGATGCCAGTCATTTATCGCCTTGGCCTGAATGCATTTTGAAGCCGCCGCTGCTGCTATAGCGTCGGCACGCGGTACGTTTTACTTTTTATTATTTCAACAATTGTGATGGATTCGTCGAGCGGCGGCTAATTAAAGTTTTCAATTAGCCAGTGCACGTGACGAAAGCGCGTTCGGAAATCGATCGGTCACCCGTCGCATCGAGCGCAGTCTGTTACTGTGCAGACAAACTTTCGTGGTTTAGAGCGTCGCGCCAAGGGTCAGAGGCGGGGGGACTTTAACGACTGCAAGTCGACATTGTCTTTTTATTGGCCATTCGAGAGACGATGCGGAGAAAATAATACAAAAAGCTCGTTTTATATACGCGAGGCGCAGGTGTTTTGCTGACTTCCTCGTTTACTGCATCAATGGGCAAAAAACTAAACTGATTACAATCGCATCGAAATTGCAATTTATACCATCACGCATAAACCAGTTCGATTTGGAACCATTCTATAATTGCAATAAATTTTAAATTCAAGTACCGAATAGTCACCTACATACAACTACAAGTAACTTCCGATGCTGTCAGTGTCAGCCAACCTACATATTATTACCCTGCTCCAGGGTTGGATAGGCCCATTAGGCGACCGGGCAAATGCCCAAAGGGCCGGCAGGTTCTGGGCCGGTAGACCGGCCATGGGGTCCGCCCTCGTGGTCCGAGACACCAGAAACAAACTATGGATGGACGGCCTGGACTTTTGGACAAGCGGACAACGTTCTCTTTATAGGGATTGACTTTTGAAATAGCGGATGACGTTTTTTTCTGAAATTCCCGGGCCGGTTTTTCCCCCTATCCAACCCTGCCCATGCCCTAATACCATTCCGACGATGTCGCCCACGATGTACGCCTCCTCCATTCTTGCCGTCCATTCTTGCAGCTCTCGATCCAGAGCGACGTCCAACCCACCCTGGACCCCTGTTCTGTAACTTTTCTGCAGATGTGAGATGTAATGAAATGAGAGTGAGAACCTTCATTTGTTCCATATGATAACTATAGGTGACCTTGGAGTTGTCTCTCTCATTTCTTGTCATCTCACTTGGGAAAAGTTCCGATGATGATAGCCTGAACGACTTCCTACCCTGTCCGACCTTCCTATGATGTCGCCTGAGCGACTTCCTACCCTGTCCTACCTTCCGATCATGTCGCCTGAACGACTTCCTACCCTGCCCTACCTTCCGATCATGTCGCCCGAACGACTTCCTACCCTGTCCGACCTTCCTATGATGTCGCCTGAGCGACTTCCTACCCTGTCCTACCTTCCGATCATGTCGCCCGAACGACTTCCTACCCTGTCCTACCTTCAGATCATGTTGCCTGAACGACTTCCTACCCTGTCCTACCTTCCGATGATGTCGCCCACGATGTAGTCGTCCTCCAGTTTCCGTCCATTCTTGCAGCTCTCGATCCAGAGCGCCGACTCTCCGAGGTCCAGCGACAGCGGCTGTTCTTCCTGCATCCCGTCCGCTCAATGCTGCACTGGAGTCGCACTCGTCTATCCAATCACATGCCAATCCCGAACGGCGATCACACGCCGCTTATCGGACATAGTCGAACCTGCGACTGGCGATACAGCATAGCAAGGTACAATCAGTCAATTGCACGCTATCTTAAGAGATCAAGAACACTTGTTGCTTTTCATCGTCTCTGTCAGTATGTCGATTAATTTTCGGAATGAAAACAAAGCACTAAAATAATTAACACAGCATTTTTCAAATAACACGAGTAGTTCCTTCTATTTTTTGTATGTCAGTAACGTATCGGAGGAAATTGGAAGCAATTGAAACACGACCTCTTCTTTCCGTGTCACGTGTGCGTCGACCGCACACGCACCGACGCACTATCGATTCACGCACGTGCTTTACGCGTCTCCGCCAAGCGACAACGCACAAAACGAGCAAAAAACAGACACACAAAAACACGCAAAAAAAACAAACGCTCGTTCGCGCGCGCAACTTTTCAGACAGTCCACGCGCAGCGTCAAGTGGCGGTGGCCGGGGCGAAAGTGAGCGTCGCACGGGCCGTGATCACTCGCTTAATCACGCACACCTTGAGTCGTCGCCGGGCGCCGCGATCTCGACCGCCGTGCTCGCGCGTCCTGCACTGCCGGCTGCCTACCGCGCAGGGATGCGGTCTGGTCGCCGGCAAGTCGAGCGGTCGACTGCCGCGATGGGATCACACGGCCAAGGGATGAACATCCTCGGCGCATGGGGAGTGCGGGGCCCACGCAATCAATAGTTTGGACGCGCGCAGCCCGTAAGCTCCGTGGTTTTGAATGTCACTAACCATGTGGCCATTACCATTGATTCGGCGAGGAGCGCAAATTGCGACGGTTAATTTGGGGTGAAATGGGAGAGAGTGGGTTAATGCGAGACGGGCACGAGGAGATTGTCTGTGGCCATGTTATATATGGCGTCGTAAAGTTCGTATACGACGTCGCATCGCATAAAACGAAGCACGCTTGCTTTGTCTCGCTACGCCAGAGCTTGAGCGCCGAAAACGCGGATTGCTTCGAACATCGGCGCCGCGACCGCCTTGATCTCCGCCTCGGGCAGTTGGAAGCCGTGGCGTCCGCCGTAGAGCTCTATCGAGAACGAGTACTTGACGCCGGCGACCCCTTTCACCCAGTCGTCGCTGCCGCCCGACCCCTGGTCTGAAAGCACACCGCCCGCCGGGAGGCGCTATTCCGTTTCGTGCCTCGTAGACGCAATGGAAAATTTCCCGCATTTCGATGGGCTTTTTGGGCAGTTTTTCCGGAGCGGACCTTAAAAAATTACCCAGGGTACACAGTTCGAGAACCTTCTGTGATGTTTCAGGAGTTATACTATTAAAACTTGAGTACGTCCTCGAGAACGCACTATAGAGTACGGAGATGCACACAGAAATGACGAAGATTTGGGGCAAGAAAACGATTTCAAAGTGAAATGCGATGTAAATATGATGATTCTAGTCGTCCGATTGACTTTGATACCAGTTTGCTGCCAGTATGGTACCAATATTTACACTGCCAGTATGACTGCCTAACCGTAGAAAATTAACATTGCGTCTACGAGGCACGAAACGGAATAGCGCCGCCGGGAAGGGGGACGTAAAGTGGCCAACGCACACTCGGACTGTACCCTCGCCGGTGCGGGTATTTCTCACGGGGGTGCGACGCCACTGGGAGTAAAGATTGACGCCCCCGCGGTCGAGGGAAACAAATCTACAATAATTTTAGCACACAGACAAAACGACATATTGTGTTTTTATTCAATTGGTCGAGGCTGGCGCTGCTATTGGCTGAATCTCTCGCGGTATGAGCTCAATCGGGACTGTTTGGGTGTCAAAGAACTGCGTGTGGCCAATGGCCGCCATTTTAGCCATTTACAATGGCCATTTCAGAAGATATAAACACACACTGGCGTTCTGTCACGGCGAATTCCCTCAGACAATGTTCTTTTCTGATTCTGATGACCCTTGACCATCATTTTATGTTGGACTCTGGAAAAGTTTTAGCCAATTTCTTCCAAGAATTCCACCCCGAGACGTAGTTCCTATACTTAAGTTGTTGCAGATTTGTTCCCACCCCCTTGGTACTCACATCCGAAGGCGGAGATCGGTCCCACCGCATACCGTTGCCCCCCCGCCCGGACCAGCGCGTCGTTCGCCCGTCCAGCCAGCGCCTCCTGCATTCAAACGACGCCGGTGGGTCGTGCACGCATTATTTAGGCGTCCGTCGCCGACATTGACTAACAAATGAAGAGCGCGGCGAGCCACACTCACCAGATCGCGCCAGTCGGACGGCCGCCGCGTCGTGAACGCCCAAGGGAGCACGAATATCTGCACGAGAAACGAGTTCGATTTCCATGTTATCGATAAAACTTGGAAATATGTTTTATCTAGATTAGTTTTTTTGTGCCGTCCCCGAGACGATGTCCCCAGGGTTAAACTTAAAAGCATTGAGAGCAGTGTGGCGGACTTTTAAAGGGAAAGCCCCGAAAGCGATTAAAAAAAAAACAGTCAGAGGCCCTGAAAAATGAAATAATCTCGGGGTCTTTGGGGGACCCTTTTCCAAAAACTCTGAAATGCTATCTTTTTTGTGTGGTTTTTTTCGACTCTATGTCAGTGAAACAGTGGAAATTGCCGGATCACAAGCGACACATTTTTCATTTCTGGACGCCCCCATGGGCCAGAAATTGCCAAGCGGCCCCTGCGGCAATTTCCCGCGTAGTCTCTATGCCCGGTCCGACGCTGACTTGTGCGTGGCGTTTCTCACACTGCCGTAGCTGTGCAGCGACAGATAGACGGCGATGGCCGCCCTGTGCCTCCAGATGTGGTCCCTGACCGCGACGCTCTCCGGCTCGGTGAACGCGCCCCCTCCGTGGTACGTCGGCGCGCAAGGGTCGTCGCTGGCCCCGACCTCTGACCGCGCGCCAAAACCCAGATTATATCACGACAAACTGTGCGAGTGTGGGTTTGAAAGTCAGAGGGCTTATGAGGGATTGTGCTTTTCGTGGGGGTTTCCACCCCACCATTCCACCCACCGTTGAAGTGGAAGTCGAAATTCCTGTTGAGGTCGACTCCGCGGCAAGTGGAACCGTTCAGCTGCGACCGTGTTTTCCTCCAGAAACGATCCTGAAAAGTTGGCGGCTTTACAAAACGAAACAAGGCGCTGTTCGATTTGGAACTTTGGCACGCGAATTTGATCGCTATTTTCTCTGTCTCCCTCTCTCTCTCTCTCTCTCTCTCTCTCTCTCTCTCTCTCTCTCTCTCTCTCGTTATAGAATGTCAGGAAACAGGACAACAGCTGCGCGTAATGCGAATTGCGTGCCATGGCCAAATAATAGGAAGGGTAAATGAATTAAATGTTTGAACCACAGATTGGCGTTCAAATTCAAAATATTGTGGAACACTCCATTAATATTATATGTGTCTGCTAAACGCATATAATATTATGTAAACCCCCGTTAAACTTTTTCGCAAAGGTAAATTATGTTATGCTGCGCACGAAGATATACGTATAACATAATATCATTTATAATACCCCTGCTGAAAATTCTTACCAAGATCTTGCAAGATCTTATAAGATCTTGCCAAGACCTTGCAAGATCATTTCTCAAGATCTTATAAGATCTTGCAAGATCTTGTCACGATCTTGCCACGATTTTGGAAAATATTACAAGATTTTTCACAAGATCTTGAGTCAAGATCTTGCAAGATCATGAGACAAGATCTTGAGACAAGATCTTGAGACAAGAACTTGCAAGATCTTGCCTCAAGATTGTGAATAATCTTGACAAGATCTTGACACAAGATCTTGTGTCACGATCTTGCAAGATCTTACAAGATCTTGCAAGATCTTGTGTCATTATTTTGCAAGATCTTGCAAGATCTAAGCATTATAAAACAATTACTATAATACAGGACAGACATAGAATAGAAAAACTGTTGCTGTATCTGGGTATGATGCTAGTCTATAACTCATGGGAGAGATTAATAACGGATATATATGCCATGAGCTGGTATTCCAAAATTAAATAATTCTCGACATACAAGCTTGATGATGCAGTGAGTGGAATGCCGGAATTTAATTGCGAGGATACTTAATATGTGAAGTTTTCGCGTGAAACAATATGAGTAAAATATATCTGTGGTATATATTATATATTAGCATATAGGGTGGATTCAGTGGCACTTGCAAGTTATGCACTCATATAGTAGGTCTCAAATCGGGACCTCGTAGCAAATCGGCGTTTTAAATTGCTTATGTGTATACCGTGTATACAGGGTTGGATAGGGGGAAAACCGCCCCGGGCATTTCAGAAAGAAAGTCGGCCCACAAGAAAGTCCATTTCCAACGCACCTATGAGGCCTTCCACCCACAGTTTGCTTCTTGTGTCTCGGACCACGAGGGCGGCCCCCTGCCGGTCTACCGGCCCAGAACCTACCGGGCCTTCGGAATGGGCCCATGCAACCCTGTGTGTATATATACGCAATGATCCTAGGAGCTGATTTCCGAACCTGAGACGCACTGAGAAGCGAAATGATTGAGGATCTGGGGTGGGCAACGCTCGAGAAAAGGAGAGCGCGGGCCAAATTATGTAACCTACACAATGGTTACATGTAATGTACACTAGGGCGAACGCAATTTGTGTTGCGTTGAAGATGAGCGTAGCGGTTTGTATATAGCGCAAAAAAAGATTAAGGCGAGAAGCCTATGCAAATCATGGAGCAGATCACTTGAAAATGTAAACGATTCTGACCTTTTTTTGTTTCTGTCCGAGCTGTCGGGTGGCGGAAATATGCTCATTTTGAGATCATTGAGCATTGTGCATGTTAATACATAGATGTAACTCATGCCCAAGGGTTTTTATTGGGTTGGTTTTTATAGGGAAAAATCTGGTGTGATGTTTCGCGCATAAAAAGATTGAGGCAAAAAGCCTAAATCATGGAGCAGCAAGCCGGACCATTGCTTTTTCGAAAATTCTGATCACTTGAAATTGTAAACGATTCTGGCCTTTCTTTGCTTCTGTCCGAGCTGTAGGGTAGCGGAAATATGCTCATTTTGAGGTCATAAAGCAATGTGCATGTTAATATATAGATGTAACTCATGCCTAAGGGTTTTTATTGGTTTGGTTTTTATTGGAAAAAATCTGGTGTGATGTTTCGATTTGGTATCGATGGTTTCTAAAGGCAAATCGAAATTGGGAACATTTGAAAAAAATACGCACTTTTAAATAAATTTCCGTACTTTTCCAAACATGCCCAATTGTCGAATTTTGCTCTTTTTTCTGCTTTGAAAGTGAAGGGTGTGGAGGATTTTCTTGAAAAACGCAGGGGGTCTAAGTTGAGAACAAAAGTAGACACCCTGAAAATTTCATCCCACTCGAAGAAGGCGTTTGGCCTGTAGAGCGCGCGCAAACACACATACAAACAAACACACACCAAGTGTTTTTTTTAGCAGTAGTGAAATTGATGATTTCGCTTCGCTCGCTACGCTCATCGACAAATGTAACCTACAACAATGGTGGGGTATGGTGGCTGGAGGGAGATCGGTCAGCGGCTGGCCAGGGCTACACGCCCTGGCAGGAAGGACCACTGCTATAAGCTGCAAAACAAGGGCTATAAAACCGACACTGGTAAATGTTCATTCATCCCGACAGCATTCAAGCAGTAGGGAACGACCTGCCAGAGAGTGTGGTAAGCCCGTGGTCAGACTCGGCCAAAGTCCTGAAAGCGAGGTTGAAAGAGTTGGATTAGTTATACAATGGAATGAGTATGTTCTGTACTATACTATTTGTAATATGTTAAAAGTAAACAAAAACACATAAACAATATATATATACAATACAATACTATAGTCTGCACTCACATGCGTGTGCGTGAACTCGTATCCGTCGGGATTGACCACCGGCAAGATCCACCACTGCAGTCCGTCGCCCGTCCCGCGCTCGATCAGCTTGTGGATCGCGTACAACGCGGTCGCGGGGGCGATCCATTCGCGCGCGTGCATGCCGGCGTCGATCCACACCACCCGGTCGGCGTCGCGACGTCCCAGTTTGACCAGCTGCAGCGGGCGACCTTCGGCGCTGTACCCGATCGTGGTCATGCGCACTAGGTGCGGGTGGACGCTCGCCAAGTGGTCCAAATGGACGGCGATCTGGAAGGGCGCATCCGGGTGTCGAATTTAATATTTGGCCTGCGATCGATAGATGTATATATTTCATTTATTCGTTTCAGTCTGAGAGTTTTATTTAAAAAACACTATACATTTCCTCTGTCAATATAAACTCAATTTCTCATACCATAATTGTTATATACTGCAGTCGAGTTCAATCAGAGAAACGATCAAGCCACCGCCAACAGGTGGTTTGTACGTCGATCATAAAATTATTTTACCACCCTGGTGAAAATTCTTACCAAGAACTTGCAAAATATTGTCCAGTTCTTGTGGCAAGTTCTTGCAAGCTCTCGTGACAAGATCTTTACTCTAGATCTGGCAAAATTTCGCCATAAACTTGCAAGGTTGTGTAAGATTCTATGAAAGATCTAGAATGAAGACTCAAGATCTTGTCTGAAGATCTTGGTAAGAATTGCCAGCAGGTCAAGTCCGCGGATTTCCATTCGCATGTCCGTCCTTGGATCACTGCAAAACCCTCGGCCTTTTGTCTGCATGCTGGGAGGAAACACTCATGAAGTATCCCGGGTAAATTGTTCTTCTCTGCTGGACCCATGATATACGTATAGTTGGCTTATCCTTATACCATGGGTTGGACCCGTATAGACTGTTTTATTTCTCGTCTTGTTCTCTCACCTGATTGAATGTGTGATATCTGAAGTAATCGAAAGAGTAGCTCGTTTCAATCCAGTTCGCCGAAGGCGCGGCATCGCTTTGGTTGAAAACCCTGCAAAGTTTTCCATTAGAAGCGGAGTTTTCCCCCCATGAACTCAAAGCATATAGCCAATACACATTACGCTTTATTTACGCTTTCGAGCTCTTAGGGCAGAGTCCGTCGGATCCCAAAGCGCAGTGTGCATTGCGAATCCGTCTCTTTCTCGGCCTCTCAGATCGTTTCGGGCTCCGACGGGCCCAGCCCTGAGGGCTCCAAAGCACAGTGTGTATTGCGAATCCGTCTCGTTCTCGGCCTCTCAGAGCGTTTCGGGCTCCGACGGGCCCAGCCGTATGGGCTCCTAATCGCAGTGTGTTTTGCGAATCCGTTTCGTTCTCGGCCTCTCAGAGCGTTTCGGGCTCCGACCGGCCCCAGCCCTGAGGGCTCTAAAGCATAGTGTGTATTGCGAATCCGTCTCGTTCTCGGCCTCTCAGAGCGTTTCGGGCTCCGACGGGCCCAGCCCTGAGGGCTCCAAAGCGTGGAGAAATGGTAATGTGTACTCACTACAAGATGTCCAAATCCTGTGCTCACCTCACGTGCTGATAAGAGTCCGTCGCCCATCCCTGTCCCAGGAGGACCAGGGAAGCTGCGACGAAGACGATACTGACCATGACTGTCGCCGTCCCACCAGAGAGTGATGGGACTTCACTCCCGGGATGGTCAGATTGTTTACACTGAGCATAGCCTTCAAACCCGGCGTATAGCTTCCGCATTTTGCGCATCCTAACTCTTGTTGTCTTAAGCTCGGATAATGCCTGATCAATGCCATAAGTATATATTACATCTCGGCAAATTGAGTTATGGGTACTACTTTACACGATTTCTTTGTGATTACGCAGGAGCTATCATGAAGCCTATAAAAGCGCAGAATTGTTCCGTCATTGTGTCAATAAGTAATCATCCTTATAATAGGTGCATGACGGACAAGATGTGACGTTTCTGTGTTGTCATTATTGGTGTTGCAGTTTGTAAATTGTAGTCTATATACTACCATAATATTTTGACATTGAAAGCAAGAGTTCTCTCAGATAATCAGACCACATCGGTAATTATTTCGCCTCTTGTCTTCGCCGCACGACCAAGTTTAAGATTTCTGTTTCTTGTTAAATAATCAACCTAACGCAGTTGGCTTTGCGTGCAGTGCTCCGCTAAAACTTTGCACGTAACACAGATTAATAGCCTCTATGCAGTGTTACATTTATTTATTTACCCACTTATTATACCGAGGCATGCATCTAGCCGATAGGTAGAGCGATATCATGACTGATGCCAAGTGTACGGGTTTTGCCAATTAAAACAATCAACAGTTTTTGTCTAACAGACATACCTACATATTATGCGTGCAGCGTGCATATATGTAACATCCTCGCCCAAAATGCGGCGAGTGCATTGCGTGTGGTGCGCCTGCGTGGCGAGCGTGCGTCAAATGACCCTTCAAAATGTTCGGCATGTGAGTTAATTGCACTTGACCGGTGTTTTACACCCGAACGGCAACGCAACACTTGTCTTTCGGACACAAGTGGTGTCACTGTCAAGTGCGTGTCAATATGTGAAACATCGGATCGCGGTTGTGTGAACAACATTATTGCCGGACGGGAATCTCAGTGACTGTGATTGCATGCATTATAGCAGATGAATGGCACTCGGATAACTATACACCGATTGTCCACTGATGTTACCTATACCTATAATTTGACTTGATCGAACCATTCACATTCGATTAAGCATGCTAGCATTTCACAAGCACCACTTCAACCACAATTCAGCAGCAATGGCATCAGAAATTTTTAGCTGAAATACCTAATCGGTCATACAAATGCAAGTGCATTTTTGGGGAAGGCAAAGCCAGAACCCAGGTTCAAAAGCCAGAACCCAGGTTCAAAAGCCAGAAAGTGGTTCATATTGTAGATGTTAAAAGAAAAACTATGCAAAGCATCGGTAATTGAATTGAGCAGGGATTTTGAGTTTTAACACGCACGATTTTGTATATTTGTATAATGTTTACATGTACTTCGTATATTTGTATATTGTGTTTATTTTTTAATGTCCTTATATCTTCGATCATTGCTAGCCGTTGATCGCTAGCAATGATCGAAGCTTATATATCATGTTTGATCCTTTCGACAATAAACAATACAAACAAACAAACAAACAAATCTCAGAGCAGGGGGAAAATTTGACATTTATTTAATTCCGATTCTGTATTTTCTCGATTCGGTGCGATTCGAAACCAACTGATTGAATTGCTAAACTTTTGATCGAAAGAACGGTTAAACTAAAGGTTGGAAATCTGCAGACGACAGAACAGCAATTGTGTTAGATGTTACAGCTAGCCAAGATGTTACAGCTACGGACATACGCAAATGGCGTCGTCCACTCTTAAATCGCATCGTCCACTCTTTTAATTAGCGAGTCGTTTCCGAAATGATTCCTCGTCCAAGGACGCCCCGGCTGGCCCGGCGCGGTGAGAACTCGCGCAATTAAAACAACGTGTATATGTACCAGTCTACCGGCCGGTCCTAGTGTGCGGCAATTACCAAAAAACCATGTCTAATTGCAATGTGGCGGTCATCCCAAGCCTTGACACTGCACTAGATACCTGCGTCCGACACACACGAGAGTCACGAATGTCGAAATCTCGCAGAGATTGCCGAAGACAATGCACCCGCCGCGCAGAACAATTCTGTCATACACCGGGACACTTTATTGCAGCATGGGAACATTGCACTTTTGTTTTCGGCAAAAGTGGATTGCTGGCCGAGATAGGAATGACTTAGTGAGCGTGAAGTGTTTTTTTTCAATCCAAATTATAAAACAGGCTTTTGGGGCGCTTTATCCGTTTTTCGGTTTCATAGACCGAGATTTGACATTCAGAACGAAGCCGAGCAGAGAATACACTAAAGTGGCTAGACAATGGGAATTTTGATTGTGTTGAGCGTACAAGCGATAGGCGTAGTTTGACTGCTCGGCGTAACGGTCGTGGCTTCATTGATGGGTTATATATATACACCAGGACATTGTAGGGGCAGGGCAGGGCAGGGCAGGGCAGGCAGGGCAGGGAGGGCAGGGCGCAGAGGTGTTGGCGTTTTCCGCACTCATCTTTCCGGCAGGTGAACTCTGCGGCGATGAGTGCCGGCCACCAGGAGGGCGTTTCGCGGGAACAATCGGCTCTCTCGGCCAATCGCGGTGGTCACAACACACCTGTGCGTTGTGCAGAGCATTGTTGGAAAATTGTTGTAACTGAAATATGTTTTATGCTAATTCTTTTTGCGACTACACGGAATGGAAGTTTTTAAAACCTCGTCTGGGAGTGTAGGCATACGCGGACATGGCTTGTTCTCTGTGCACGACAATTATTGTGGGACGATTTTTCTTTATCGATGGAACGTGACCATTTAACGACAAAAGAAAGGTTGCATTTATTGGAGCGACGAAGAAGTTCAGTTCGAAGTCTTCTCGTACAATACTGACTTGCCTTGCCTGCACTGATGGCAGCTGCAGCTGACATGATTATTCCCAGTGTTTTTTTATTTAAATGAACAGCCGCAAAAAATGTGTTATTTTCTACAATAATAAACGCCTCTACATTCCTTATCAATTTACCTATTTCCTACATAGCAAAGATGGGGAAACTTTTCTCGCAGAATCGCATTCGCTTGTCATGCCTGGGGCTGTTCTTCCAATATTTATTTATTTATTTATTTACGCGGTACATAACAAGTTTACCGGCCCGTGACCCTTACATGGCAATTGGGTGTGGGATGTGAAAAATGTAATAATTGATATAATAATTTTTTGGGACTCTATACAACCGGATTTAGGCCATATGTTAGATTAATGATCAACATTATCATCGTCCATCGCCCCCACCCTCTGCCAAGTGCCCAGGAGAGTGCTGTCGGAATGACCAACAGGAAACTAGCGTGGCCAGCATAAACATCATCACACCAACAACTATGGTACTGAAATATTATTCAAAGTACCCATCCAGCTGAGCCATGGGACCCATCCAGCTGAGCCGTGGGATCCGATGGCTCCATGGCTCTTTGAAGAGCGCCACGACAGCACCTGTATGCGAAGACGATGAACGCCCAAACGGCGATTGATTCCCTGTACCTGCTCTTGTAGTCTTGTACTGGCTCCCTATACCATCTCTTGTACTCCTGTATACTGGATCTCGCGTGCCGTCTCCGCCTTGCCCCTCGCTAGCCGCGGGCTCGCCGTCGTCGCCGTCGAGTGGGACGCCGCACGGCGCGCGCCTCGACAGCGCGAGGGTCAGTTCCGCCGCGAGTGACCGGCAGGTGCGACGTGCCATCGGCCAGTCCCGACGCGCGCTCTCTCTCTGCGGCAATCACACTCGAGCAGCCGCCGCCGACGGGAGCAAAGGGTGCAGAGGAGGCAGCACGGACCGCAGAGGAGACAGCGAGGATCGCAGAGGAGGCAGCACGGACCGCAGAGAGACAGCTGGGACCGCAGAGGAGGCAGCGAGGACCGCTAAGAAGACACCACAGATCGCAGAGAGGCAGCACGGACCGCAGAGGAGGCAGCACGGACCGCAGAGAGGCAGCAGGAGGACCGCTAAGAAGACACCACAGATCGCAGAGGAGGCAGCGAGGATCGCAGAGAGGCAGCGAGGACCGCTTAGAAACAGCGGGAGGACCGCAGCATCTAAAGTCAGAGGATTGTTACCACTCGAATGGCATGGGCCGAAGAGCACTAAAGTGACTATACACATTGGCGATCAAGAATCGAATTGAGTGGCTTTCAAACGGTTGATTTCGAACATGTTTGCGTACAGTTTTCACCTGCAAGTTCGGTGCAAGAAAAAGTGACGCCCAGAGAGGTTTTGTGCCGAAAACCAGCGTCCAGCGTCGAGCTCTCTTGAGACGAGCGCCGCGAGCACGTATCAGATATCAGTACCAGCAATCGCGATGTGACTCGTCTCGCCGAAAATGTCGACACGAATCAAAAGTCTGATCAAATGGGGACCGATCGTCATCTTGGTCGTGTGCTCGCTGGTTTGTCAGGTAAGGGATACCTAACTTGTGCTAAATCATATAGTAGCGGAAAGTCAAATATACATTTTTTAAAGGTAGTACCTATTACTTCATCTAAGGTAGTACCTCTAAGGTAGTACTATGGTATGTGTCACACTGTTATGCGTAGCACTTGGGTATTATGTCCCAGCGACGAGGTCGCAGGTCGCTTTTTCAAAACTAGAGTAATAATAAGTTTCATTTCATTGTTGTGCGTAATAAAGTTATTATCTCGTTATTATTTCGTGTAGTACGTGTTTCCTCCTGAAACACGACCAGTGGGCGAATTTCTGGAGCTGTAAATTTCAATGACAATAGCCCAATTGCGAAGGCCGTATAATTATTTCAGAGATGCTTGGATAGACCCACATGCAACATGAAGTTTTTTTTTTGCACAATGGGGAGACTTTTTGCCGTTCATCGTCAACTCGTTTGCAAATAACGTAATTCCATGAGATGATCATTTCAAAAGATATTTGATGAGCGAAGCGAAATCTTCAATTTCACATACTGGTAAAAAAAATTTCTTTTGTTTGTGTATGCATGTTTGCGCGCGCTCCACAGACCAAACGCCTGCCTCGATTGCGATGAAATTTTCAGGGTGTCTACGTTTGTTTTCAACTTAGACCCCATGCGATTTTTCAAGGAAATCCTCCGTACCTCTCCCCTTCAAATCAGACAAAGAGCAATATTCGAAATTGGGAAAATTAGGAAAAATACGGAAAATTTTCTAAGTGTGTTTTTTCCCAATTTTTCCCAAACACACAAACAACTGCAAACAGCTACCAGCAGCTACGCTCATCTTCAACCCGAACAATTCTGCAGCGTTTCCTAAGTAATGTTAAAAAGGACGCGCAGTTATATATGTTGGCGATTGAAATGACCAGTGCGCGTTTGCGCTGCGAATGCAATGCGGACTCCATTTATGTTACAACAAAAAGGTCACATGGCCGAATCGGAGAGGAAGTTTGGTTGCAGGGGCGTGTGAAAATCCTTCCATCCGCAATAATGGACAGCTCATTGTTAGGCTTCGTTGCAGAGGTGTGAGGAGTCGGGGGCGGCAGGGAGTTATAAGTGGCCTTTGATACAGAGTGTACCTACTTGGAGTACACTAGGTATAGAATGCAGTGCTGACCGGTAATGAGATGGAAAGGAAATGAGAGAGCGATCTGCAAATATACACAATCATTCGAATTAAAATTAGCCTTTTCAATTTCGCATTCATAAATTATGTAGTGCACTTTACGTTTCGGGGAGGGAAAAGTTCTTGGAATTAAGGAAAACGACTTCTCAATTTATGCTGGGAGTGCTTTTATACATTCTTGCGCACAAATAGAAAACCGAAATACTTTAGAGAGTCTGAAATGAGACGAGCGACGCTATTTGCAGCCAGCGTCGTTTCATGTTCGGAATGCCAAGACTGACAATTCCCTGTGCACTTTCCACGGTATTACGTATTGATGCGTTCCCGGCGCCCCTATTATCCTGAGCCGCAGCGTCAGGAATTGATGCACGCCGGGCGCCGAGCAAAGGTGCGCACGCCGACGCACATGACTCGAAAGCTGCTAAACGCTGCGGTTCACACCTCCAGAATCCCAGGCCAACGCACTGACCGTGAAACCAAATCAAATTATTGTTAGCTCGTGTAAACCGCGCGGTGTATACCTCTGCTCGCTGCTGACTAATTCATAATTATCACCGTCTTTTAAATATACATTCACTATTGCCAGTGGGGCAAATACTGAATTCGCGAATTAGATCTTCTGTCCGCGATCTAACGAAATAAAATAACAGATCGTTTATCGGTTGTTCAGAGATGTTAATGTATTACCTGTATTTTCTAATAGGTAAATACATATATACGACATAATACAGCCTCTATACGTGCACTAATTATACGAGCAACATCCCGCATGTATTATTTTATAACAGAGGTGCGGGTGACTATATAATATTGTATTGGACCAATTGGAAATAAATTGGATCAATTCACATACTGCCAGAAGGCGAAGCTGCAAAGCTGCAAACCAAACATTGTGCCCAGGACAACGTCACTCGTTCCCGCTTATATTGTGAGCCACTTATCCTGAACTGAAAATGATTAAACCTTTGTATTCCCTTTCTTATATAGATTTCCTCTCGTTAATTCGATGTCAATACCACGAACCATATTCCAATGCAATCGAATCATTGGAGAAGGTGGTCACGATCTTACATATCGTTATTAGGGATAACATTTCTCTGCCGTTTTTGTAGTCGTGTGCGTTACGTTGCTCAAAGTCAAAGCCGCGATAGAGTCACCGAAATCGGCATTGAGACCGAGGTACTGCACCTATACATCCGAGTGTCGTCATGCAAGGTAGTGCCGGTGGTTGCAACCTGCCCGCCCCGTTGGCCATGGCCGCAAGACAACAGGTGGGGGTGCAGCATGTAGCGACTAGCGACCCAAAACAACAGCACATCGGGACCATGGGAGCAGATGGCGCCCGGGCCGGGCTCCGATGCAGTGAACGCGCCGCGGTGTCCCTCGATCAGATATTGTGCTTCGGGGGCTGAATTATTTATCTACCAGCTTTGTTAGACAAATTCGAATAATTCGACTCTGCTCACTCAGAGGTATATGGTACCGTGATCACTGGCTGTTATTATAATCAGAAAATTGGTTTTCACGTTTCGGTCGGTGTGGGAAATGAATCCGGCAATATATTCATTGAAATAAGCTATGAATTAATGGTTCAACCTTGCATTATTTATACAGGAGCTAGGCCCATGCAAAAAAAAACACATTCTTAAATGCTTTGTAACAAGAATACAGAGGAGTGGACAGGAAAGCAACCATTACCGGATTTTGTATCTTACTTCGATAATTTTTGTTTGTAATTTTTATCAGGGATCTATGATAATCGCTCCCTTTACAACAAAAGTAATTATAATGATATACCTCCTACAGAAACCACTATAGCGATTTATTCACGAGATGAAAGCAATTTCTTGCTCTCGAGAGGTAAAATTAATTTAAATGGGTTTATGGAAAACACTGATGCTCAGAGGCATAGCTTATGCTAAATCCCCTCATATAGCGATGTGTTTGTTCATCGTAAGACGCGAATTGTAAAATCTTAATTCCATTTTACTATGCGTCTCTAAAATTATCATGGTAGCAACAAGAAATCGTATACTGGCTTTGTATATCTAAGTTCATGCACTGCTCATTATTCATATTTTGGTTATGCTATTTGGATTTGTGTCCTCTGCTAAACCTATCATTAAAATTCTTCTGTCAGCGGCAAACAATGGAATATAGGACAAAAATCATCGCATCCACTTCCCCATTCTTGGCCGTCGTGATTTCGGCACGAGATACAAGGAGCTGACGCATCTTCGATCTCCATTCTTTCTTATTGGCGGAAGCGAGATATCAGCAGAGACGCGTATAGGAAAGTTGACCTGGGTCAATTGTGCGTGATTGCAGGGAGCCTATATATATATATTCCGAATTTGGAATTCTTTGGGAAAAATAGCGGATATCTGTCCCAGAAGAATAATACAATGGGTCAATCGTCGTTTTATTTATCGTTAATTAATGCACATTTTTTATGAAGCACACTTAACGGACGGACCGTTGAATTGGCGATGTAAAGAGTTGATTTCAATGATAAGTTCGACAAAATTCCACGGTTCATTTTCTTATGACGATTTCATTTCGCATCCGTTCGATAATTCCCAGTGGCAGAAATGATAAAAGTTTCAATAGCAGCTTGGACTATAATGCGAGTTGTGAAAAGTTTAGTTTTAAATATTAGATATATCTGCAATTGTGATCTCATTGCAAACGGACGAGTGCTTGCTCCACGTGCAATAAGCTGGAGCCCTTTCACACCACGCGGCCAACGAAATAGAGGACGGGAAAAGATCGTTAGGCCGAGCCCTGCTATCTGATCACAACTCTGTGTGCTTCGGGACTCAGCAAAGCGGAAAGGAATGGCCTCTACGGAGGTAGGTACATTATGCATAATTAATATGCGTTAATGATATGTTGTCATATAAATTGTAGCGGGCTTTACCTGTGCACCTGAAAGTATGGCCCTTTTAGGCCAGGGTCCAGTTTGTATATAACAATTGGATAGCCATCGCGATGAAGCGGGCGAAAGGAAATAATATCCTGATTTCTCGTAAGGCAAAAATTGCTTATTCAAGTACGTAAGATGGCTAATTTTCTCACGCGATTGCTTTTGTTCTTCGAGTTTTAATACCTATGGCCAGCGCGGCCGGCGAAACATTGAATTGTATATACATAATTACGTCGTTGAAAAACGGTTGAATTTTTTATGAAGCAACTCTAATTATGGTATTGGTAAGTAAACATAAAGTGTGTACATGGGCATCCAACAGAGTAATGATAGAGTATAGCCACACTGCCATATGTCGGTACCGGTAAAGCCATGTGGATCACGATTTGATGGCTGCTTCACTAGGAAGTCGAAACCAAGGAAAACGAGGGTGGTCGTGAAATTAAAGTTCACACTGTTTTTGAAATGCTCTACCATTCCCATGCCGCAATGCACACCGCGATATTTTTCGTACGATATTAGCATTTCTACTGTGAAGCAATGCTGTCCAAATCCATCAACTCAAATGCCGTATATACATGGTGGACGATAGCAGATCACTGCACAATATGGCGTTGGTATATTATACTGGTTCAATATTTAAACATTTTGTTATCACAATGAATAATATGAAAGCGAAGCTACTGGCCGCGCAATTATAAATGCCGCTCTCTCTCTCTTTTGCTGTCGTGTGAAACACTAAAAGCGGTCCGAAGATATTAAAGTTGAGTGAACCTGTGAAAATTGTGCACATGGTCGCGTACATGCATAATAATAATACTACGATCCTGGCTATATTATTGTAGTAATGTGTGAATGAATAATTCACTCTCCACGACGCCGTTATCTGATTGAACGGAATCCATTTTCTCACAACGGCCACTTTGGAATCACCTGCAGCGCGCCTGCGCCCGGCGATCGCGACGAGATGCGACTTTCGGTTTCCAATTGTGCACCTGACTCCGAAACAGCAACGCCGACACCTGCCCGCGAATTTGCCTCTGATTGGACAGATTTCGCAGCTATTGGTCAACACAATAAACAGCCGTATATACAAAGGGGCATCTTTAACGCGTATAATGGCATCTGTCCTATTCAAAACTCGAGAAGCAAGTTTTCGGTGGTTGGTCCTCTCATGCCTGAACCAGATTGCAAATTGCACAATGGGAAGTGACCATAAAAAGGCACGAAGCATGGAGCCAGGTCGGACCATTCTATAGGTTGTACGCAGAAATAATTGATCATTTGTAAGACGCAGCACTCTCGCGCACATATAGTATATAGGTAGGTACCTCGGTGTAGGAAGTGCGCAATTTTAGAGCGCGAAGTCCCAAGCCATGCCTCATTATGTTACACTCTTCCCTGTAATACAACTAATTGAACGAAAATGGGAGTACAAAAGCAAACAACGAAACATTTTGGAAGCAACCAGAAATATACCTAAAATTATATAAAACAAACATTACAATACATTTTAACGCTGCAAAAAACCCAATATAGCCATGTGTGTATAACATGCAAACAATCCCGTCTCTGCGCAGGCCACGTCCGGCGGCACGCCGCGCCTGCGCCACAGCCACCGGAAGCTGCGCTGCTCCAAGTGTCCACCCGGCTGGGGCGTGGCGCACTCGTGTTCCTCTACGCAAGACACGCACTGCGAGCGCTGTCCGCACGGCCGCTACTCGCCGCACCACAGCTTCGCGAACCCCTGCTGGCTGTGCAGTCGCTGCGGCGTCGGACTCTACGAAGCGCATCCCTGTCACCCCGCCGGCGACACGGTGTGCGACAATTGTCGCCGACCGCGCGGCGACGTGCGCGATCTCGCCGGCGACTTTTTCAAAAAGTGCGCGCCGCCCGAAGACGTCGCCGTCGTCGACGAGTGGGAGACGGCGATCCACCACGACGACGCGCGTAGACTGCTGCTGAAGAAATGATCTCAAATTGTGGGGTTTGCTTCGCGTGGGTTTGTTTGCGGGACACTGGACACAGTTGCGTGGTCTATAAATTCGTGGCTCGCGTAATTGCTTTAGGATAAGAAAAGATTTCGAGGCAAAATGATGAGAATTTGACGAAACGTCCGTCGCGACCGACAATTAAAGAAGCGTTTAGTCGCAATTTGAGTTCGCAACTCGCGTCTCTCCTTCGAGATTCAACTAAATCACATTTGTTGTGATGTCTTTCGCGGATTTGCTCTGATATATGAGAAGGTTTGCGGTCCTAAAAAGGGGCCTTGAAAGTTGAAACGCGACGTTTCGACTACGCACGGCTCGTCATCTTCAAGAGACTGATCATCTTCGCAATTTTCCTAACCAGGCCAATGTCCAGTTCGTCGCAAGCTCATCTGTGGCAAACAGCACAAAGAAATGATCTCATCGCAACGAGTGTTCGAGAACCGCGGGACTTCTCATTCATATAATTATATGTTTTGTTCAACGCATCGACAAGTTCAAATTAGTTTGTAGAGATAAAGTGCGAGAAATTCTACCGACGTGCATCTTAGCGGGACGCTCTGCCAATGCCACGGAATGCGATGCCGGCGGATAGGTCAGTCAACGACTCCTCGCAATCTCATGTGATTGTGATGACACCGCGAACGGAGCTGATCTGAATGACACGAGTTCAAGGAGTTGAAGGTTGAACTCGGCGGTTATTTTGGCACACTCAAAACTGCAACCTTGAAGAGGTGCATCATAAACACATTGGTGCATTGAAGTGTATTTCCGTTGCATTACGGCAAAGTGCAAACTGCACTCATGCGCTCTTGCTACATTGCTAGTCGTTATACTGACCTAGCTTGAAAGGGATTGATGAACGGCGTTTGTCAGTGTCGGACTGGCTATACCCAAGGGCCCCGGCGGCGGGCGAGGAGGTCCTTATAAGGGACCCCGTCATAAAATGCATTCATTCTCTAAAAAAAAGCTAATCGCTATATTTTTCGATTCAACAAAGCTCAAAAAGTCAATTTCCTAAAAGAAAGGTCACCGTCTTGTTTGGGGGCCCCCGGTGGTCGGAAAACTGGGGGCCCCCGGTGGCTATATTCCGTTTCGTGCCTCGTAGACGCAATGTTAAATTTATACAGTTCGGAAATCATACTGGTAGTGTAAAATATTGGTACCATATTGGTAGCAAACTGGTATCAAAGTCAATTGGACGACTTGATTCATCATATTTACATCGTATTTCACTTTGAAATCGTTTTCTTATCTGCAATCTTTGTTATTTCAGTGTGCATCTCTTTACTCTATCGTGCGTTGTCGAGGATGTACTCAAGTTTGTAGTTGTATTACTCCTGAAACATCACAATAGGTTCTCGAACTGTGTACCCTGGGTAATTTTTTAAGACCAGCTCCGGACAAACTGCCCAAAAGCCGATCTAAATGCGGGGAATTTAACATTGCGTCTACGAGGCACGAAACGGAATAGCGCCCCCCGGCGGTCGGAAACTTGGGGGCCCCCGCGGTCAAATAGCTCGGGCCCCGGAGGCCCTCCAGGTCCGACTCTGGTGTTTTTACCTTCAAATGGATTGGAATATCGTATATCATTATTGATGCCGAGGCAGAGGGAAATTAGTATAGTATATATAGATATACGTGTTATGCTGGTTTGCAGCCGTTCAATTGCAATTGCAGCCGTTGTACATTCTACTTGAGCCTATATTATAAGTGTCTTTGATTTTACATATCCATTTGTGCTAGTTTATTAGCTTTGCTAGTGTATTTTTTGTATACCATTTGCACGTGCTTGTGAATTTTAATACCAATTACCATTCTCCAAATTGTATTCTGATCTGTGCATGCCAAAATATTATTTGCTAATATAGGACGCGTATTTATGTACCTAAATGCGATCTGTTGTATATTGTGGTACCGTGTATAATAATATATAGGTACTCCTATATGAGTTGAGTTGAGAAAAATAAATACAAATATGCAATACCCTGTCCGCTAATGCAATATGCTAATACATGCACAATAATACGGTATTGTCGTTGGCTGGTCTAACATGGGGTAATTCAAAGCAACACAAGAATAGAATCATTTGCAAGCAATGTTTATTTTTGACAAGTATAAAATCTAGTTAGCATCATTGATGCATCTGTAAGCACCGCCATATAGATAATCTGTTTTATCTGATTGGGTTCATTGTGCCGTATAGCCGTCAATACTATTTGGCGATCATGCACAATATTCAATTTACAAAAATGACAGTGAATTTTCTAAGACTCGATTTAAAAAATATATATTTTAGGAAAAATTTTTATTTCATCAATAGAATGAAAATTTTCGAAAATCGATGCCTCAACCTATGAGGACAATAACAACGCGTATAATTTCGCGTTCCGTGCCGAGTGGTTGTAAATACTAGCCCTGCCCTACGTAAGTACTTTCCTTGGTTTGGTTGATATTATTGCTTGCAATGTGACTAGTACAAGTGGAAGATATTTTCCTTGAACATGACGATCTAGTTTGTGTATTGAAAAGTCCTCTGTACATTAAGAAATTGTGTGACTTGTAAAAAATGCAAGATTATTTATTATTTCGTTCGAAGGGTTCGTGAGTCGGCAAAGCAGTCGTACACATTTGCCACTGACGGTCCTCATTGGCTCAATGAGTAATTACGGTTGCACCAACCAAACAAAGTATAAAATTCTTGTATATACAGCCAGTCAATGATGAATATGCGTTCCGGAGAACTTGCGTTTAATTTAAAAATGATATTTACTGAATAAATTTTGTTTTAAGACAATGCAAGACCATTTTTTAATTCAAAAAGTAAAAACACCAATGGATCGTTTTTGTCGTTGTGTTGGTATTCACAGTGCTGTGCACCGAGAGCAAGTGGGTGTAGAGATTTTGTGTAATGGCGTCTGCTGTCGCTCGATGCGAGAAAAACCAGTGCTAATTCAGTTCATTGTCCGAATATCGCTACATAAAATATTAGACCCGATTTAAGGTTTCAAAGATTTTTCTGGTGAGTATGCTGGCTCTCTGTCGATCCGGAAATTCTTTCATTATCTAAGGGGGTCTCGCCGAATGTGTGGCAGATGAACGCCAGTCAAATGGGGAGGATACGAAACAGACAGATACCGCTAACGCGTGTCGGCTTCTCTCCATATCAATTCTTTCACGATAAAACTTTCCATTCATGGCAATTTTGTGATATAATCCTTTTTTGAATGAACGCTGCATCACCCTAGTAGTTAACTTCAAATATTAGCAGTGCATATCAATTCCATTTTATAGGTAGGGCAATGCCATTTCGTACCTTTACCTGATAGCCTACTTCCGAGGAATTTTGACATCTGACATGTCTGACAAGTAGTTAATAAATAAGTAACTACCAAAAAAATCTATATGCCAGGATGTTCGAGATGAAAGAGTCGTTCCAGAAAAATACCTACCTATAGTGCATTCACAAACCCTTATTTTGTTACCCTGTTGTTTCAGAGATCTGGTTGAGACTTAAAAGTGCCTAACAAGCATCAACATGCCAGCGGTGCGAGGAGATGGCATGCGGGGTTTGGCAGTCTTCATATCCGACATCAGAAACTGTATGTTTATTGCTAACTACCATAATTTCCATCTAGACCCGATCTTTGGGCATTGCCTGCCAATCTTAAGTGATTCTGGGAAAATCCATGAGCATGAAAAACCTCGCAGATAGTGGCAGGCATATAGCAGTAGTAGAACCTTGTACCAGATAGGCTTTAGAGCTACTACAATGTCCTGCATGCAGATATCAGCCCCACACTTCTCCATCTGGCTGATATTGATAGCCATTTCCATCCACCCACCATATTCGTGCTATAGTACACTGGTGTGCGCTTGACTGTTGATTGCCAACTTCTATGAGGTCACAATAATATTATTATGTCTGTATCTTGTCATTATTGACTGCACCTTGCCGTATTCGGTATTACCTACCTACCTATTTTATTTATTGAAAGTTTTAAATAACAGGGGCAGGTAATAAATACTAAATTATTTGATAGGTAGGTGGTACCTATTTATTAAATATATATGTATAACCTAAAACTTGAACCTATCTACAATTTGTAAATTTTACAATAATTTTTGATGATCATTTCTTTTTATGTAGGTAGGGTATTGTTCTGGTTAGGTTGCACTATTAATATCTTCCTTTGGTTGAGAAATGATTATGCTTAGTAGCTGTGGGAGATGCAGTCAATCATGCCGGTTGATGAAGGATAATTGTGTTACCACTTAGCAATGATGGCTTCACTGACTATTCTTATTGTCGAGACAATTTGTAGCATTTGAAATGGTTCAATGTAGATATGTAAAGCAGAGGGTGAATGACACATTAATATTAGAGTGAATTCTCTACCTGAGTCCAGAGAAATAAATCAAGAAAAGGTGCAGGTAGACATTATGGGATTTGTTTGATGTGTATTATGCTACAGAAATTGATGTGTTGCTTGTATACTAAGGCTACACAGTCCAATGTTATCATGCAAAGTAATTATTGGCCAGTCTGACAATGGTTGTTATCATTGTGATGCCACCCGAATTTTATAACACAGCTTATAACTACCTACTTTACCAGGTAAACTTGAAAAACAAGTTTTTGCTTTTGCTTCTAGAAGTTACCCTATATTTAAAGATGATATTGAACTTTAATTGCACAAGTCTTGTTGAAAAAAAGCTAATTGGTGAACCATCATAATATTCGGCTAAACTTTTGATACGCGGCACTTATAGCCTCCGTTCCTCTATGTAGGCAATTTTTAGTTATTATTTTTAGTTACCTACAGGGTTTTGAAATTCGAAGAGACTCTTCAAGTTTGAAATACCAGATATATATATATATATATATATATATATATATATATATATATATATATATATATATATATATATAATATATATATATATATATATTTTGTAATGATTTATTCACTAGGAACTACTACATGATTATTAACCAATTTAAAATGATAGTTTCTTAGATCTAAGAGCACTTGGATGACAATGAACTTAAATATTTTGTACCTGACGCTGATCATCACCCAATGCACAATACGACTTCTCTTTAAATAGACAAGAACAATTTGGAGAAGAGCCAACTTTAGCTTTGTCACTCAATAACAGATTTTGAATGCTTACAAATTAGCGTGTCATTCCAAAAATGCAGAAATAAAAATAAAACTGAGGCAGGTAGATAGGCATAGCCAATATCATGTACATGCAAACAAATATATGGATGTCAATTTATATCTTTTCAGGTAAAAGCAAGGAGGCAGAAATAAAAAGAATAAACAAAGAACTAGCCAACATTAGGAGTAAATTCAAAGGAGACAAGACCTTAGACGGCTACCAGAAGAAGAAATATGTGTGCAAACTGCTGTTCATCTTCCTGCTTGGTCACGACATTGACTTCGGTCACATGGAGGCTGTTAATCTTCTTTCGTCAAACAAATACTCGGAGAAACAAATCGTAAGCATCAAACACTATTGCCACAGTTTTCTAATCAAACACTCGATGCATTCTAAACCAAATGATGAAAAAATGTATCATACCAAGAGCCATGCAAGTTATATGCAATTGCGTGTTTTGTTATTATCTTCAGAGGGCATGCAAAAACATTTATTTGTAATTACTATTAATCATGTACTTTTATTTCTGCTTCAGGGTTACTTGTTCATTTCTGTTCTTGTGAACACCAACAGCGACCTGATCAAACTCATCATTCAAAGCATCAAGAACGATTTACAGTCTCGGTAGGCAACTCTTTTACTTTCTCCCTAATCTCCATCTGAGCCTGAAACACATTTTCTGTGTTTGTGACATTGACATATTATGTAGTGTAGGGAACTGAGTGAAATATCCATTATGCCCAACCTCCAAAATAGCTAAACAAATCTTTTAATTCCAGGAATCCTATCCACGTGAGCTTGGCTTTGCAATGCATCGCCAACATTGGCAGCAAGGAGATGGCGGAAGCTTTCGGCCACGACATTCCCAAACTTTTGGTCTCGGGGTATGTTTACCTTTTTAAATTAATTAGAAACTCGCTTTAAAAGAACAAAGCAATCTTTTTGATTTGAAGCATGACAACATCTCTTGTCAAGTTCAAGTAGGTATCTTGAACACACTAATACAAACGTCAAAAGCTCTTAAATACTATGTAATCAACCCGCAGTTCGACGCCAATTAAATCGATGTTGAAGAGTATTTTATTTAAAAAAAAAGGCAATAACTTTGATTAGAGCCTCCTGGCTGACTGGTCAGTGCAAAGGTCCACATACCACTCTGCCATCTCAAGATATCTGAGCCAACATATAGCACACAGGGTAACTTGAGATAACAGTACCTACCTATATCTAGGGGTGGGTGGTAGCAAGAAGGAATGTAGTCAAGTACAGCCTATGCACAAAACAAGTACATGGGGCAGCAGGCAGCCAGAGAAAGCTGTACCATTAGTTCATTACAACTATTCCCTTAAAAAAATTGTACCTATGACATGACTATGGAGGTTAAGGCTATTGGTGTGGTTGTTGGTGATTATTTCATGAAGCTTTATTTGAACTTACAATTGGTATTTCGTGGTTATAAATCACACAATTTGTTGCTAAAAGTGTGAGGATTCCTTAAACCCTAGTTTCGTTGCAATCGGACAAACGGTGTGGCAACAAGTTAGTATCCAGTAGGAGGTAAAATTTGAGCGGGAAGCTGCCCGAGTATGCGCTCACTCCAATAGTCTTAAGGCCATTCATTGATGGTTGTTGAGGTTAATTGAATTCTACTTTTTATGGATTCCCTAGAGATATTTCGAGGTTCTGAAATATTCAATTGGTTGTCAAAAGTGTGAGGATTCCATAGATATTTGTTTCGTTGCGATCGGATAACGGGTGTGGCCTGGAAAGTGTATACGGTAAGAGGTAAATTCTTAGCAGGAATTAACCCTTAAGTACATCTTTCAATATACCGGCTAAACATGGTAATTCTAAAACTCTTGTAGGTAATTGACGAGTGAATCTTGCAAAATGAAAATGGTTCAATTGGTTGTCCAAAGTGTGAAGATTCCGAAAATATAGGTTTCGTCGCGATCCGACGAAAGGTGTGGCCTGGAGAACGAAAGGTGTGGCCTGGTGAAGGAAACGGCTCGACTTCGGAGCTCATTGAACGGCCTTAAGTAACCAAACTTTGCGTTTGACAAACGCCCGTTACGTCTGCAAGTGCGCTCGACCCACGTATCCCCCAGGTCCCTTGACGCCTCGTCCGATTCCAGTGACACAATGGACGTGGTGAAGCAGTCGGCGGCGCTGTGCCTGCTGCGGCTGTTCCGCACGTCGCAGGAGATAATCCCGAGCGGCGAGTGGACCTCGCGCATCATCCACCTGCTCAACGACCAGCACCTCGGCGTGGTGACGGCGGCCACCAGTCTCATCGACGCGCTCGTCAAGAAGAACCCCGACGAGTACAAGGGATGCGTCAGTCTGGCCGTGTCGCGGCTCTCTCGGGTGAGTTCGTGTTGCGGGAGTTCGCGTTGCAGGAGTTTGCGTTGCAGGAGTTCGCGTTGCAGGAGTTCGTGTTGCAGGAGTTCGTGTTGCAGGAGTTCGCGTTGCAGGAGTTTGTGTTGCAGGAGTTCGTGTTGCAGGAGTTCGCGTTGCAGGAGTTTGCGCTGCAGGAGTTCGCGTTGCAGGAGTTCGTGTTGCAGGAGTTCGTGTTGCAGGAGTTTGCGTTGCAGGAGTTCGCGTTGCAGGAGTTCGTGTTGCAGGAGTTCGTGTTGCAGGAGTTCGTGTTGCAGGAGTTCGTGTTGCAGGAGCTCGTGTTGCAGGAGTTCGCGTTGCAGGAGTTCGTGTTGCAGGAGTTTGTGTTGCAGGAGTTCGCGTTGCAGGAGTTTGCGCTGCAGGAGTTCGCGTTGCAGGAGTTCGTGTTGCAGGAGTTCGTGTTGCAGGAGTTCGTGTTGCAGGAGTTCGTGTTGCAGGAGCTCGTGTTGCAGGAGTTCGCGTTGCAGGAGTTCGTGTTGCAGGAGTTTGTGTTGCAGGAGTTTGCGCTGCAGGAGTTCGCGTTGCAGGAGTTCGTGTTGCAGGAGTTCGTGTTGCAGGAGTTCGCGTTGCAGGAGTTCGCGTTGCAGGAGTTCGCGTTGCAGGAGTTCGTGTTGCAGGAGTTCGTGTTGCAGGAGTTCGCGTTGCAGGAGTTCGCGTTGCAGGAGTTCGCGTTGCAGGAGTTTGTGTTGCAGGAGTTCGTGTTGCAGGAGTTCGTGTTGCAGGAGTTCGTGTTGCGGGGATTAAAAGCACCGTTGTATTATTATTTTATCATCACCCTTGAGAAAGTAACTAGTTATGTTATGAAATGCCAGGAATTCGGCAAGACTATTTAGCTTTCAAACCCCAGTTTTAAATAGTAATATTGTTTTGGATGTCCATCTTTTTGTGGGCAAACCTCGTTTGGCTTGCCTGGCTTGTTTCGTTCTTGATTTTGCTGAGCTGTGACACTAATGATGATATCTGGCTCTAATGCTTAATGCTATAAATGTGTTCAGCTACCTAAAACTACCTAGGTAAAATAAGGAGACTAGGATGAAATAATCATGGTTTTATAAAAATGTATCTCTAATGTTGGGGAGACCTGATGGTTTGTACTAAAAAGGTGAAAGTATCACTGTACTGGGCTGCAATCCAGCCTTGAATTCCCATGGTTAATTATTTGCTTAATTGATAACAATGATAACCATCCCGTGCTACATGCACCTTCAGTTGGCGGCAGGCTCAGTTTGTACCTAATCGGTGGCCCGACGACTGATCTCTGTGTCGTGCTCGTTGCAGATCGTGACGGCGAGCTACACGGATCTGCAGGACTACACGTACTACTTCGTGCCCGCCCCGTGGCTGTCGGTGAAGCTGCTGCGGCTGCTGCAAAACTATTCCGTGCCCGGTGAGTCTTCCTCGATCTTTCACACGCGACCCGTAACATTACACCATACCTTAGTTACGGGTGATGATTGTTCGTATCCGAATATCCGTCCAAACTATCCGGACGTCTTTTGTTTCGCCAACCCCCCAACTGGATTTTTGGTAATTCCATGGGATTTCAGATTATTAATCATCGATGAGGTATAGGCTCCAGCAAACACAAGTTTATTGTTACATTTTTTACACATCACTTTCGATTCGCCGGCTCCAACACTGAAGCAATCCCACGCAATAGATGTTTTTTTTACACGCATTCGCGTCCGCCAAGTTGCCACTCAACCGCTACTGGTAAACCACCGGCTGATTGACCAGGGCCGGGTGTGTAGGGGGGGAGGGGATGACGTCAGCAGCGTTGCCAGAGCCTCGAGAGGCGGAGAAGGCATGCCTTGCAGTGAAAAAAATAATTTTTTCCCCCGGATATCCGGATAGTTTGAATTTGAACCGGTTTGGAAACTATTCGGTTACTATCTGGATATCCGGATATCCGCCGGCATCCCTAGTTACGGGTGATAATTGTTTTGTGCCAGAACGCACCGGAACGCTGTTCCGGCACCTCTTTTCGGCACTCTAAAAGAAAATTTAAATATCGGCGGGAATATCTGCAATCGCTGGAGAAATAGGTACTCCATTTTCATGTTAAGAAGAAGAGTTTATTTGTTCCTTCGTCGTGAGCCCAGTGCTTCTAGACATTAGCCGAGTTTAAAATCATACAAGTCATGTCTTGAGCCGGACAAAAGGCTCTGTGAGCAGTTGTGAAACTCTTAACTCGTGTCAGGCAAGAGAGAGTCCACGAGGAAGATGCGAAGATACTCTTGTTCGTAACGGAAAATAAGGTAAGTAGTTGCTTTTCGTGTGCCCGCGTGCTTACCGAGTTTGTGGACGTAGTGAAGAAAATTACTTATTTTTATTTACAATAGGTAAAAGGATTAGATGGAATGGGGGGGGGGGGGGGGTAAAGAAAGGGTAATTTTCAATGATGAAAATTGGCGTTCCGGCACCTTTATATTTACAAAAAAAGCACTGGTTACGGGTGATGATTGTTTTGGCCTGTGGGAAAGGGGTTAAGATGGATTAGACACACGGCGTGGGTATCTACGGGTGTTACGTGAATTACTCATGTTGATAATTTGGTTTGCATGGTTGAAAAGTGCCAAAGATCCTTGATACGGACACATTTATAAGACACATTAGATGAGCCAAAAGCAGCAAGAAAAGTTCACGAAAAATGTAGCTAAGTTGTTTTGCAGCAACTCATTGTTAAGGTCGTTCATTGATTGTTGTTGAGGTAAATTGAATGTTACATTTTTTGGATTTCCAGGAGATATTTCTAGTTACTGAGATATTCAATTGGTTGTAGAAGTGTGAGGATTCCGTAGATATTTGTTTCGTTGTTATCATCAGATAACGGGTTATCGGATCTGATGAATGGGATCAGTTAACGGGTAGAGTGGTAAAATCTTAGCTGGAATTGACATCTTTCAATGTACCGGCAAAACAGGGTTGTTTTAAAACGCTTGTAAACAATTGACGGATGAATTTTTCGAAATGAAAATGGTTCAATTGGTTGCCAGGAGTATGAAGATTCCGAAAACATAGGTATCACCGCGATCCGACCAAAGGTGTGGCCTGGAAAGTGTATCCCGTACGAGGTAAGGGAAGCGGCCCGAGTTCACAGCTCAATGAACAGACTGAAGTTCTCAGTTTTGTTAAATTCCGAGTGAATATTAGTTAGATATCGACATCGTGCACAAACACCCCATCAGTAAGATTGTTAAAGTACATGTTCGACCGTGCTGTCTGCCGCCACCGATTCCGACCCGACTAAACGTGCATCACTAGTCCTTCCATCTGCCCGCAGAGGACCCGGGCAATGTTTAAAAAAATCCATGTCTTCAGCTACGTGTAATTTTATTCCATTTGCTAAATACAATTTAATTAAACACTTGGCACTTTGCGTTCATACAAAAAGACAAAATACAAACACCTTTCTCGGTGAACACTGCAAGCTTTGTGTTGCACAAAATTTGTAACACTTCATGCGTTTTTTACTAGGTCACAGTTGTGGTGCTTCGTTTAAAAAATTAGGCACCTAGGTAATGCTATTAATGAAAATAAGTAGACCGTATAGCTCCTAAAATTGTACCACTTGTATTTGCAAATTTTCAGAAGTACCTAATGGTACCTGATGAAACAAAATTACAGCAAGTATAGAAACGAAATGCTCCACTTCGTCAGTTCTTCCGTATTTAAGCCAAGGAAAAATCATGCGAGGTCATGTTCACTAACAGCAGTACAGCATAGGTTTCAACCAACTAAACTTCCCTTCCAAAATGGTAATTTATAGGGGTGTGCGAATATTCGAAATGGACGAATTATTCGACAAATTATTTTCGAATTATCTGTATTCGAATTTCGAATAGTGATTTTTAAACTATTTGAATTCGTATTCGAAATCGAAATTTTTGTTTTTCGTAAAACGAATAATTCGAAAAATTCGAATAGTTTGAATATATGGCACCATTGATAAGCAATTTGCTGCAAAAATTCACATTTAAGGTGTATTATTCGAACTTTAGGCAAATTATTCGAGCCAAACGAATTATTAGATTCGCTTCGATATTCAACTTTTTAAAAATATTTTTATTCAATATTCGATTAGACTTCGAATTATGATTTTTAAAATATTCGATGCGAACCAAGAAAACCACTATTCGCACACCCCTTGTAATTTACCGTAATTTACAAATTGTAATTTACCAAATAAATTACCGCGTAATTTACCGCCTCGCGTCACTAGTCCTTCCGTGTGCCCGCAGAGGACCCGGGCGTGCGCGGCCGCCTCAACGAGTGCCTCGAGACGATCCTGAACAAGGCGCAGGAGCCGCCCAAGTCGAAGAAGGTGCAGCACTCGAACGCCAAGAACGCGGTGCTCTTCGAAGCCATCAGTCTGATAATACACAACGACACCGAGGCCAATCTGCTGGTGCGCGCGTGCAACCAGCTCGGGCAGTTCCTCTCGAACCGCGAGACCAATCTGCGCTATCTGGCGCTCGAGTCCATGTGCCACTTGGCCACGTCGGAGTTTTCGCACGAGGCGGTCAAGAAGCACCAGGAGGTCGTCATTCTCTCGATGAAGGTGGGCGGCTTCTTGTTGGCGGCTTGTTTTTCGCTTCTTGTTTGGTGCTACGTTGGGGGGGGGGGGGATGCCAAATGGCTGGATCATGTTTTGCAGAAATAAGGAAAAACAGGTTAGCTTGCACAGTGTTGTTCTTCTCAAATCCATGCTAAATTTTATTGATTGGCATTGCTTTGAAATTAACTTTTTGGGAAAAATTTGTGCAAATTTTATTTCCAATATATTCTGTTGAATGAAAATTTGCAGTTAAACTCAATTCCATTTTAGTGCCAAAGGCATTTGCTGAAACCTACGTACTAGGTACTCGAATTGTGATTTTCAATCTATCTCCTAGCGTTCAGCCTTTTCGCCCAACAACAATATTTTGGAAAATGTATTTCTGCCCATACAATCGAGTCGACATAACTGATAGAGATTTGGTGCAGCGTTATTGACGCGTTGAAGATGTATTTCTGCCCACACAATCGATATATCTGCCAGAGATTTGGTATCGTTAGCATTGCAATCAGCGACCTTCACGCGTTTTTGCCTGTCCCGTGTGCAGATGGAGAAGGACGTGTCGGTGCGGCAGCAGGCGGTGGACCTGCTCTACGCGATGTGCGACAAGAGCAACGCCGAGGAGATCGTGCAGGAGATGCTCAACTACCTGGAGACGGCCGACTACTCGATCCGCGAGGAGATGGTGCTCAAGGTGGCCATCCTCGCCGAGAAATACGCCACCGACTACACTTGGTACGTGCACCCCGGCCGGCTCTCATTTCGCATGGTTTTGCCGAGTCGATTTATCCCTTTTATATATAGTACGTCTCAGGTTCTGTTGGCAGGGCATTGGGCCTGTTCTATAACATTGTAGAATACCGGTTTGCTGCTGACAAAATAACCTAAGACGTACTATAGTTTAAAAAAAAATCGTTTCACAGTCAGGGGAGCTGGATGAGCTGGAGCTGGATGTAAACTCATTCAACTCATTGCATTGGGAATGTTTTCTGGTTTAGTTTGAAACTGATAAGACTAGTGATATTTGATGTGTGATACTATTAAGGAATTTTCTAACACACAATATGTTTAGAGTGCCAGATATCATTCAATTATGTTGCCTTGGCTAAATATTCGTTTTAACTGGGATACGAATCCAGGAGCTCCTGATTGCCGACAGGACATTGCCGCCATTGTGACAGGACATCACTGACTTATTTTCTAATTTATCTAATCCTCTGCAGACCAGATTGCTGTGAGATGCACTTTGCCATAACTATAAGAAACAAGTTGTGTAAGTCACCATAGTTCCAGGCTAGCAGATGATTACATGTTTTAGACTTGGACCCCAGTTACCCTGTGACACTTGTTGAAGTCAACATTCCGTCGTATTTACAAACCATAAGGCTTTTAAGTTAACATACCACTGAAGACTGTCTTTGAAGCCTTTATTTAGAAAACTGCGTTATCTTCAAAAACACATGGTTAGCGTTACTGTTAGTTGAAAACTAATTTCTCCACTATTGGTCCCTACATATATGTGAATCCATTCCCTGGCATCGCAGTTCAAAACTTTCTCCGCTAATCCGGAGTCTCTTCCCGTTGGCCAGGTACGTGGACGTGATCCTGAACCTGATCAGAATAGCGGGCGACTACGTCTCGGAGGAAGTGTGGTACCGAGTCATCCAGATCGTCATCAACAGGGACGACGTGCAGGGCTACGCGGCCAAGACGGTCTTCGAGGTACGTCGTCGACGTCTGCCTCCGACATTTAGACCCGAACTTCATCGGAAATCTCGCGTCTCGTTGACCTATGCTATGCGTCGATGTCCCTTCACAGCCAATCTTGTAGGACACGGCTCATTCCTGCTGTATCTCCCTGCTCTACGATCAATACTCTACAATACTCCGTGATTCTAGCCGAACTAAATTTGACTCCACTCGAGTAGCTTTTTTGTTCTTGCGTCTCCTGCTGTCTTGGCGTGCTGCAACCTGATATTTTGGGCAGCTTTCAGCAATAATTGCTAATAATATTTTTAATTGCAATAATATTTTGCTAATTTTTCCAAGCCTCAGCACTAGTTTTCAGAAAGACTCTTTAGATTAGACATTGAATGCTACATGAATTACATCTACTTGACGTTCAGGCAAGGTTCGGGAAACCGGTGAGACTTTTGATTTGATTTATCATTCAAATCCCGGTTTGGAATGGTTTTTTCAAAACTAGTGCTAAAGTTAGGATAAAGTAGACATGCGTCTAAGAGATTTAATAACCAATATCTATAGGGAGAAACGTGGGAAGATAGAAGATAGATTGGCGAGACTTTGTGAAAAGAGAACCACGCTAGGGTGTAGACTAAAGTTTTTGGTTAGCTGTAGGCTGTAGGGATTCCGAATTAGTACTATTGGTTCTTTTGTTGACGGTTTTAACGTCAGTCGAGCTATCACCCTTGATAAAGTAACTAGCATATGTTACGAAACTTCGGGAAACCAGTGAGACTTTTGATTTGGCATTCAAATCCCAGTTTGAAATAGTTGTATTTCAATACTAGTGCTAAAGATAGGATAAAGTAGACACGAGTCGTACGAAATGCCCATTAGTTCCCCGGGGCCCGAGTTAGCATGACGCCGTGCTTCCAGGCCCTGCAAGCGCCGGCGTGCCACGAGAACATGGTAAAGGTCGGCGGCTACATCCTCGGCGAGTTCGGCAACCTAATCGCCGGCGACCAACGATCCTCGCCGCTCGTGCAGTTCCAGCTTCTACATTCCAAGGTGGGCTTCTACATTCCAAGGTGGGCTTCTAAATTCCAAGGTGGGCTTCTACATTCCAAGGTGGGCTTCTACATTCCAAGGTGGGCTTCTAAATTCCAAGGTGGGCATCTACATTCCAAGGTGGGCACCGCTCCTTGTCTGGCAACCGATTGGTCTGTTTGTGGACCAGTCTGTTTGTGGACCAGTCTGTTTGTGGACCAGTCTGTTTGTGGACCAGTCTGTTTGTGGACCAGTCTGTTTGTGGACCAGTCTGTTTGTGGACCAGTCTGTTCGTGGACCAGTCTGTTCGTGGACCAGTCTGTTCGTGGACCAATCTGTTTGTGAGCCAGTCTGTTCGTGGACCAGTCTGTTCGTGGACCAGCTGGTTTGTGGACCAGTCTGTTCGTGGACCAGCTGGTTTGTGAGCCAGTCTGTTCGTGGACCAGCTGGTTTGTGAGCCAGTCTGTTCGTGGACCAGCTGGTTTGTGGGCCAGTCTGTTCGTGGACCAGCTGGTTTGTGAGCCAGTCTGTTTGTGGACCAGCTGGTTTGTGGACCAGCTGGTTTGTGAGCCAGTCTGTTTGTGGACCAGCTGGTTTGTGAGCCAGTCTGTTCGTGGACCAGCTGGTTTGTGAGCCAGTCTGTTCGTGGACCAGCTGGTTTGTGAGCCAGTCTGTTCGTGGACCAGCTGGTTTGTGGGCCAGTCTGTTCGTGGACCAGCTGGTTTGTTCGCCAGTCTGTTCGTGGACCAGCTGGTTTGTTCGCCAGTCTGTTCTTGGACCAGCTGGTTTGTTCGCCGAGGGATGGAAGGGTGCCGTTATCTTGGGCACAGAGGATTTTCAAAAAAGATATTTCTAAGTTTAAACTGGGCTTTGACTGCTAAAAAAAGGGCCGCCTTTTTTTGGGAAGTCAGTGTGACTTTTATTAGCAATCAAACCCCAGTTTAGAAGGGAGGCAAAGCTGGAAAAATGTGCACCCGAACCGGGATACGACCCCGGGACCTCCTACTTGCCGGGCAAGTGCTCTGGAGCACCTGCCCGGCAAGCATCCCTTCCATCAATTGCACACTGGTATCTGCATAAACCAGTTGGTAACAATTACCTCTCAAACCCCAGTTTGAAATTTTTTATTTTAATAATAGTGCAAAAGAAAGGACATAGTAGACATGAGCCTAAGAAATTTGATGAAAAGCACTGCCCATTGAAGTCCGACGAATCGCTGACCGTGTCCCACAGTACCACCTGTGCTCGCCGATGACCCGGGCGCTGCTGCTCTCGACGTACATCAAGTTCGTGAACCTGTTCCCCGAGATCAAGCACAACATCCAGGAGGTGTTCCGGCTGCACAGCAACCTGCGCAGCGCCGACGCCGAGCTGCAGCAGCGAGCCAGCGAATACTTGCAGCTCAGCATCATCGCCTCCACGGACGTGCTGGTGAGCTGCCGATTAACAGTTTGCACACTACACGAGTTAGTCGTAGGGGTGTAAGTCGGTTATTGAACTCATTGATAATTATTATTGATATTGATAATTATGAACTCATTGAGTCATTGAGTAATGATAACGTAAATACTTAAGACATAACATAACGGACGTGCTGGTGAGCTGCCGATTAACAGTTTGCACACTACACGAGTTAGTCGTAGGGGTGTTAGTCGATTATTGAACTCATTGATAATTATTATTGATATTGATAATTATGAACTCATTGAGTAATGATAACGTAAATACTTAAGACATAACATAACGGACGTGCTGGTGAGAGGCCGATTAACAGTTTGCACTCCACACGAGTTAGGCGTAGGGGTGTTGGTCGATTATTGAACTCATTGATAATTATTATTGATATTGATAATTATGAACTCATTGAGTAATGATAACGTAAATACTTAAGACATAACATAACGGACGTGCTGGTGAGCTGCCGATTAACAGTTTGCACTCCACACGAGTTAGTCGTAGGGGTGTTAGTCGATTATTGAACTCATTGATAATTATTATTGATATTGATAATTATGAACTCATTGAGTAATGATAACGTAAATACTTAAGACATAACATAACAGACGTGCTGGTGAGAGGCAGATTAACAGTTTGCACACTACACGAGTTAAGGATATTGGTGCAGTTGTTGGTCATTATTTCATGAAGCTTTGTTTTGAACTTTCAATTGGTATTTCGTTGTTATTAATCACACAATTTGTTGCCAAAAGTGTGAGGATTCCTTAGACCCTGGTTTCGTTGCAATCGGACAAACGTTGTGGCCACAAGTTAGTATCCAGTAGGAGGTAAATTCTGCTCGGGAAACTGCCCGAGTAGCCCTAGCCCTAGCAGAGGAATTGGTGCTTACTAACCTACCTATGATTAAACAAGGAGCTGTGAAACATAATTGGTCGCTAACCAGTGTCTCGACGACTGTCCAGGCCACTGTGCTGGAGGAGATGCCCGCGTTCCCGGAGCGCGAGTCGTCCATCCTGGCCGTGCTCAAGAAGAAGAAGCCCGGCCGCGTCCCCGAGAACGAGATCCGCGAGTCCAAGAGTCCGCTCCCGCCCACCAACAACCACCAGGTAACGAGCGCAAGACTCGCTGCTCCTCACCCCTTGCCGGCTTTGCTGACGGGAAATGGAGACACCGCAATGCCTACCGGTGTCTATACGCCATTATAGTTGAGAAGGAGAGTGGATTTTCACCTTACTCGAGGACCCACTGCTGAGACTTTTTGCTAAGAGTTTGTAAACTTCAAGCCATGTCTTGAGCTGGACAAAAGGCACCATGAGCATTTTTGTAACTCTTAGCTCGTGTCTAGGAGGAGTGGGTCCCCGGGGAAGATGCTAATACACTCTAATTCTTAATGTGAAATGGGGTTTAGGTATCTTGAGACCGGGACCGGAGTCTGGACCAGGGAAACGAATTTTTATCAATTAGAGAACGAAAATAATTTCAGTGTTCCAAAAATTAAACTTTGTACGTGTCTTTTTATCGACTGAACATCCCAGTTCACCGACATTTCTCAAGTACTGCTACACTAACCCAAATAATAACCCAAAAACGGTTATTACCTAATTAATATCCATGCTCTTCACTAAAATGTCAAGACCACGATCAGAACCCAACTTGAAAAAAATCAAAAGCCCAAGAACGGTACCTACTGGTACCGTGATCTGCTTTTTAAAGACCTTGAGACCAGGACCGAAACCACAACAAAATACAATACAAAGTATTTATTTGCAGACACACTTTCAGTGACAGCCTATCAGTGACAAATATTTTGTAGGTATTCGTAGGCCAAGGGGTAGCCCCGACCTTAACACTCCCATCCCCGTGGCAAAGCGTGGTACAGTCCAGCCCGTGAGAGAAGATGCCACAGCAGGGACTGTCCCCTCACGAACTACCAACTCGTGAATTTAAATTTGATTGGCGGGAAAACAAAACACTTATTCGGTAACAAATAAAAAAAGTACAACATGAATCTATTTCATAATTAGGAGTAAAAATATCAACGAAGACATAGTTGAGAGATAAAAACATAAGCTTTGGTGAAATTAGAAGGTCTAGAAACATGATGGCAGGATTTCGGTTTTGTCAATTTGGTGCTTATGTAAGCTACAGTGACTACTAGCGCTCTCCGCGGAAAGGTATCTTCTGAAATAAAACATGAAATGAATCTTCATGAAAATGAAAAATGAAAAACATGAAAATTAATGAATCCATTTCTTAATTATGAGTAAAAATATCAACAAATACATAGTTGAGAGATAAAAACATAAGCTTTGGTAGTATAAGAAGATATAAACAGGATGACAGGATTTCAGTTTTGTCAAATCGGCGCTTATGTAAGCTGTCGCAAAATGACCACAAGGTTGACGCGCCTTAAAAACCCCACTATTCATTCTGCTTATGTAAGCTACAGTGACTACTAGCGCTCTCCGCGGAAAGGTATCTTCTGAAATAAAACATGAAATGAATCTTCATGAAAATGAAAAATGAAAAACATGAAAATTAATGAATCCATTTCTTAATTATGAGTAAAAATATCAACAAATACATAGTTGAGAGATAAAAACATAAGCTTTGGTAGTATAAGAAGATATAAACAGGATGACAGGATTTCAGTTTTGTCAAATCGGCGCTTATGTAAGCTGTCGCAAAATGACCACAAGGTTGACGCGCCTTAAAAACCCCACTATTCATTCTGCTTATGTAAGCTACAGTGACTACTAGCGCTCTCCGCGGAAAGGTATCTTCTGAAATAAAACATGAAATGAATCTTCATGAAAATGAAAAATGAAAAACATGAAAATTAATGAATCCATTTCTTAATTATGAGTAAAAATATCAACAAATACATAGTTGAGAGATAAAAACATAAGCTTTGGTAGTATAAGAAGATATAAACAGGATGACAGGATTTCAGTTTTGTCAAATCGGCGCTTATGTAAGCTGGTGCAAAATGACCACAAGGTTGACGCGCCTTAAAAACCCCACTATTCATTCTGCTTATGTAAGCTACAGTGACTACTAGCGCTGCCAGTGGAATGGTATCTTCTTGAATAAAACGAAGTGTAACGGTGTTCGTTGTGGCGCAGTCGGAGTCTTCCCACGTGGCCCCGGCCGCCAACAACAACAACGTGTCCGCCGACCTGCTGGGTCTGTCGACACCTCCCGCCAGCCAGCCGGCCGGCCAGGGCAACATGCTCGACGTCTTCGGCGACATCTACGCCAGCAACGCCGGCACCAACAACCTGTCGCCCGCCCAGGCGTCGTACAACGTCAAGAAGTGAGTGTTTGGGGCAGCAGGAATTGGTTGCGGTGTGGGGGAAGGGGAGGGGAATCGCCGTCATGAACGCATTCGAATTGGTTTTCGTAGACGGATAATAAAAGTAATTTCTTTGCGGAGTGCTCTACCCAAAATTCAAATACTTTCTTGTACACATTGTACCATGCTTTCTTTTCATAATTCGTTTCTGGGACTGCTAAACGGTTTTACTTTTCACGTGTCGAAACCATTTTGCTCGCAATCCAATCGACAAAGCCCAATGTGCCTATGCAAGTAAATGTTTCGATTTCGCAGGTTCGTTTGTAAAAACAACGGCGTCCTATTCGAGAACGATCTCCTCCAAATCGGCGTGAAGTCCGAGTTCCGACAGAACCTCGGCCGTCTCGGCCTTTTCTACGGCAACAAGACGTCGGTGCCGCTGCAGGTAGGCGACCAATCAGAACGTCCCGTTAGGGAGCGTCTTTGGCAAAACTGTAACCACCTGAGGAACAGTGGGTCCCTTGATTATAATTTACCTTGTGCCATGGCGTGGTAGATGAAGCCAAAACTGTAACCACCTGAGGAACATTGGGTCCCTTGATTATAATTTACCTTGTGCCATGGCCTGGTAGATGAAGCCAAAACTGTAACCACCTGAGGAACATTGGGTCCCTTGATTATAATTGACCTTGTGCCATGGCCTGGTAGATGATGTTAAAACAGGTTGCCAATGCACCCCAGTGATTGCCGGCGAAATTACTAGCATCAAATTTTTGTCGTAGCCATAGCTAGGTTAAGGTATGACCGAATATCTGGGTAACCTTATATCTGTGAATGTAATGACACAAGTCTTAGGCCCGGTGTGCCAACTCCTAGTGGAGATCCCAACTAGGACTTGCAACAAAATTTGCTGCATGTGATTGGCTGAATTCAGTCGAAAGATTTGGTAAAACAGGGCATTAGTAATGAAATAGTGTAGCCCTAATATCTGCATTGCTGACGTGTGGTTTGTGTCCGCCGCAGAACTTCCTGCCGAGCATCTCTGCACCGGACGGTTTGGCGCAGAAGATGAACATCCAGGTGAAGGACGTGGAGCTCACGTTGGAGGCGGGCGCGCAGATCCAGCAGATGGTGAACGCAGAGTGCGTAGAAGACTTCATCGGTGAGTTCCGATCTCGACTTTCCGGACCCGATTCGCGGGCAGCTCTCAATGAGTCTGAGTGCTTTGTTGGGCCGGTTTCCCTCAGGCTGTGCCACATACGAACTATGCTCGTAGGATTGATAGCTTTAGAAGATTTTTTGCAGTAGAGCTGGGTGCAAATGGTGGGATAATGACAATGGGGAAGAAGATACGGTGGAAGTTACATGAATTACTTGTAATGTTTAACATTTCGTGATTTCGGTCAAAGACTTGTTTATGAAGAAAAGGTTTTTGATGAACTCTGATGTCTGCTGTACCTACCCGATAATTGGACCATGGTACTCTTGCCAACACCAGGGTCCAACCATGCGGTCAAGTTACTATAATTTAGCACTAGGGCTTCGCGAACACAATTTGTGTTGCGTTGACAATGAGCGTAGTAGTTTAATGCGGACAAAACAGTGGAGACAGAAAGTCTAAAACATGAAGAACAGTATGTGAAATAACTATTTGCTTGTAAAGAGTCAAGGAAATCTTATTTCAAACTGATTTTGAAAAAAAATTGCTTGAAAATTGCAAAAATTTACTTAAACAATGTTAGAAATATATTAATAAAAAGAGAATGGAGAGTCCTGAAGACCTTAAAACTTCAGAAATGCTTTGTATCATCACCTTTTTTAACTTTGTAAAGTTTGGTGAACAAATATTGAGATCTTTCGGCTGTACAGCTTGAACAAATTTTTCGAAAATTGTTTTTTTTTTAAGAAGACATTTGAATAGATTTTGCTGAAAAGAGTACAGGGTCTTAGCTAGAACCTAGCAAAGGACCCCTGCATATTTGATACAAATCGGTTCAGCCGTTTGGCCAGCAGACCGTGAACAAACACACAAACAAACACAAATAAGTGCCTTTTTTTTGGTTTTGCTCTGCTCGCTTTGCTCATCAATAATTGGTTCAAGCTGTGTGGAAAAGTCATGGAACCACTTCTATTTAGCAAAATGTATCAAGACAGGATTTAGGAAAACATTCAAGGACTGACATGGTACTGATGGCTGATGAGTCTACTGTTAAGAGGAAACGAAACGCTAGTGTTTTCGTCGTACGCGAAGGTTCACGCGGGAACTTCTCCTGGCCACAAATACGAACACAGAGTTTTGGAAAAAAATATATTTGTAGTTGAAGGGTTGTTGGATGTCGGATGGTGTGTTAGGTTACTATACTTTCAAAAATGACAGAGGTGTGCATTTTCAAAAAGTGCATTAAATGCCATTTTTACGGCATTTTTACGTAGCTCGTATGGAAAAAGTATGCCATAACTTGTATTAAAAAATACCATCCGACATCCAGTGATTCTTTCTCGGTCTATAGGTTTTTTCCCAGATTTTTAAATTAATAATTGTTGGTGTATGAAGTTCCCGCGTGAACCTCTGCACTGACCCCTGGCCACGCAGCGTGGCTTGTGAATCCAATCGTTTGCAACGCTCTTAACGGCAGTTCTTTGAAAAAACCCATTTCAAACTGGGATTTGAATGCTAAATCAAAAGTCTCACTGGTTTCCCAACGTTTCGTAACATATGCTAGCTACTTTATCAAGGGTAAAAGCTTGACTGACATGAGCTAGACATGAGCTAGACATGAGTCTAAGAAATTTAATAAGCAGTTCTTTAGATTGCAACGCACATTTATTCAGCCAAACTTGAAGTGTTCATAAATGCCTAGGCGGATTGTCGCGAGGGGCCTACGAAAAGATGCAGCTGATGAGCCAGGGGCTGTCTTTGAAGTAGACGTGCATGCCCAGCACCCCGTAGGTGGTCGTCCAGTCGAGCAGGCACTGAGGGGTGTTGGGGACGGTCGGCTGAAACGAAGGGATTAACGGCTTGTTAAGAACAGTTCCCACAGGCTTCAAGGGAATGTGTCTTTTGAAATACTATTCTCAATCAAGGATTTTTTTATGTTTTAACAGAGCATTGGGTAGCTTTGTAACTGTTGCTTTTAGAGCAGAATGAAAAAAAATTACCCACTTAAAAAATCTCAACGTTGGAAGCACCCATTGCAAACTGTTATCTGTTTAAAACTTTAAACCATGCACACATATAAAGTATAAACTATACCCATACAAAAAAAAAAATTGCTTTTAAACACATCCGAAGTCCAATATAAAGTATAAACTATAAAGTAGGTATAATATACATACCTACACACATAATTTATTATTTTTTACACTAATATCCAGTGATTAAACTTTGAGGTCATGAATTGGCAACTTGTTTGATTTGTGATTCTCACCTTGATGGCTGCCAAGGGAACGTTCTCTAACTTTGTCGCGCCGAACGGCGTGAACTTTCCGAACGTCTGCCAGCCGAAGCCGTTGAGTTCTCCGTACTCGTACAGCGCGAAGATGGGGAAGAACTCGGCGCAGTCCAGGGTGGTGCTCATGTTGTAGTAGTAGTGACGGCCTGTAACGAGACATAGCTAAATTGTCTTCTTCATGGTGACACTCCATGTATCAATTTTCAACGATATTCAATTTGATTTGCTAGTTAAATCAGGCAAGGGTCACATGGAATATCCATATGAAATCAAATTATCTATAAATGTAGCTGTTTTTAAACAGAATTCCAATCATTTAAATTCGGAGCTTTTCATATATAGACTATGATGGTCCATGTATTAAGTTGACAATGTTCAACCGGCCGCGTTCATTTCCTCACCCATTCCCGGGATGCAGCTCTCCTTGATGTACAGAGTGGAGCCGATCTCCTTCTCAAATCGCGGAATCTCGAAGAGGTCGTTGCGTGTCGGACCGTTCTGCACCCAGAGTCCCGTGCCGGTGCCGTTGGCGGTCAGACTGGTTCGGCCAAAGTCCTTGACCAGGTATTCTGGGGAAAACGAGCGGCAGTCCGCATTAGCAGCCTGGTCACGTGTTGAATTTAAACTACTGGAGAGAGATAAAATAAGTGATTATAATAAATATTAGATTAAACAACATTAACATTAAGGTGATTCAAGACATCACTGCAACCGATGTAAAAAAATCTATATATTTCCAATTCTTTATATTTGGTCTTGTTCCAACATGTTTTTGAAACATTAAAAACATGATATAAAAATAAAATACGGCTGACTCATGCTTGTAGCTTCAAATTTATAATTTTTGCATATGCTTCTACGGGGCAGCTTTGTGTCTATACCAATTGTCTGATCAAGATGGGACACAAAATTTTGGAACCTTAATGGTGTTGGCATAATGACTATATATTTTAAATTTCAATATACGCCATATTTTTCTGCTGACGGTTGATTAAAGATCGTCGATTTTTGCATGATTTTTCAATAATCGATTTCTCAGCCAATATCAAGAAATTTGATCAAGACTCTATCTGGTCATGACAAGACAGTTCTTCTGCGCTCGGAAAAAAATCCGCTGCCTGTTATCTATGATAGTGTGTCTGTAAAGCTGCCCCGCAGAAGCCTATGCAAAAATTATAAATTTGAAGCTGCAAGCATGAGTCAGCAGTATTTAATTGTTATATTATTGTTTTATTGTTTCAAAAACATGTTGGAACTAGACTACATTCAAAGAATTGGAAAAATGTAGATTTTTTTACATCGGTTGCAGTGATGTCTTGAATCACCTTAAGATCCAAGGTTTTTTGGGTTCGGGATGTTTACCGTCAAGATGAAACTTATAAGTTATAGCCTAAGGTCTTGAACGGGACCTTGTGGGTAGCACTCACTCTGCTCGACCGTGAACAAGGTGGTCGTGTAGACAGACTTCCCGAAGCGCGTGATTGGACGGAACGAGGGGTGCTTTTCCACCGGATACGCCGTGTTCGAGATGTCCGAACGCAGGACCTGCAAAGGTGACGCTGTGCCTTGAGCTTCTTGCTACATTCGAACACATGGTCGTCTTATTGTCTGTGACACTGGCTCAACACCTTGTACAATATTCTCATTTTCACGTTAACGAGGAGATTAGATTCAAATCTTCCTCGAGCACCCACTGCTGCTAGACACGAGTTAAGAGTCCCAAAACTGCCCACAGAGCATTTGGCCCGCTCAAGACATGGCTTGTGAGTTTTGAAACTGTCCTCGAGCAAGATGCAAATCCACTCTCCTTCTCAACGTGAAAAGGAGTGTAGTTGCAATGGAGTAAGGAGCATGTGTACCTATGTGTCTGAAATACTTGTGGAAGTCATGGATAAAAGGGTTCCCCGCTTCAGGCATTGCTGTCTAGGTGACGATGTCACGATTTTCCGTTGCCGGAAAGTTAGCCGATCGATTCGGTATACATTAGATAAAACAGCGATGCGATGCTCACCGTCAGTTCGAGCCCTCCGATGTTTCCGTACTTGTCGAAGATGATGCACACGGCCGGATCGTTGGCGGGACAGAGGACGTCGAAGTCGACGTTTTTCTCCTCTGGCGGCGCGACGAAGCCGAGGTCCCGGGCGTCGGACGCAAGTCTCGGCCACCGGGCGAACGCGCCGCCCAGCGGACCCGGCAGCCCGAAGCGCATGCGCAAGTCGTCCCACACCGGCGTGGCTAAAAGGGGAACACGTTACTTCGGGTCATGGACTTGGCCGCGTTTGTTGTACCGGGCCGTCTTAAGAGCGTTGCAAGCGATTGGATTCACAAGCCATGGGCTGCGATGGCCAGGGGTCGGTGCAGAGGTTCACGCGGGAACTTCATACACCAACAATTATTAATGTACAAATCTGGGAAAAAAACCATAGACCGAGAAAGAATCACTGGATGTCGGATGGTATTTTTTAATACAAGTTATGGCATACTTTTTCCATACGAGCTACGTAAAAATGCCGTAAAAAAGGTATTTCAGGCACTTTTTGAAAATGCACACCTCTGTCATTTTTGAAAGTATAGTAACCTAACACACCATCCGACATCCAACAACCCTTCAACTACACGTGTATTGTTTTTCCAAAACTCTGTGTTCGTATTTGTGGCCAGGAGAAGTTCCCGCGTGAACGTCCGCGTACGACTAAAACACTAGCGTTTCGTTGCCTCTTAATGAAATGCGCGAGCGGGCCTCAAATGGTGATTTGATGCGAGAGGTCTGATTTGCGTCGGTGTTCTGGCGATCGCGTGCCAGGTTCTTGGTGTTTGATGCAGCTTATTATGTTATGACAAAATTTGGGTTTGGTTGGCTTGCAAAATTTTTTGAATTGAAGCAAGTGTTGGTGCAACTCGAAGCGTTTATAAGAAGTTTGTGGAGATTTCAGATCAATTTGTTTTGTAAAGAGATAAGCACAAGACAGTCTGTATTTCAAATGTAACAACACATTTGGAGGTGAGCTGCAAGAATTGGTGTGCTGGGCTGGAGGCTGAGTGTCACTGGGCTAGGGGCCCTTTTCCGGAAGGACCAACGCCGCAAGCCATTGTTTATTTAGATTTTGTGATCCTTATGTACCTAGGTATCTTCTCAGCGCATGCATGTTTCATAAATACGAATATAATATGGACAGCACATATTTTTCAGCACATTTTAACAAGCAGCCTGATTGGATTTACTATTTTAGTAATTTGCAAGTGAAGTTAGGTAGGTACTGAATGTGATAGATATATTATATAAATGTGAAAAGATAAGTGACCAAATTATCGAATTTATTTTTATTTGCCAGGTAGTTTCGATTGTTAAATGACTTTGTGTTTACTCACCGCTTGCAGCTGCCACCAGCAGCAAAAAGATTGCCGTCGGAGTGAACATGTTGTCTGTTGCGGCGAGGCACCAAAGCTCTAGGTCCTTTCACTCGAGCCCGGGCCCTTTTATAGTTGGACCACTTGACACAGGTTTCGATTTCCGCCCACACGTATGTGTCGAAAAACACTGGCACATCCGGGATGCTTTGTTTCGCCAAACACTTGTGCAAACAGACTTCGCTGCAAACTTAATTTCGTTAATTGAGTTTTAATTAGTCCATGCTAATATTACATAATACGTTTTAAATACTTTATTTGAATTGTGGAGTTTGAGAATTGTTCTGCTTCTTTCTGTCTCAAGTTTTTAATTGCTCTATTCTTCGTCTCCCGCAGATACTCCGAGCATGGTTCTAACGTTTGTCTACAACAACGTTCCGCAAAAGCTTAGCATCAAATTACCTCTAACGATAAACAAATTCTTCGAGCCGACGGAGATGAACGGTGAATCGTTCTTCGCTCGCTGGAAGAACCTGGGGAGGTAATTGTGAATCACGAAACAAGCATGTTGCAGTATCTAAGCTCTCAATCAAGTTGGGTTGCATGGTTCAATGGTGTAAATACCCTTGTATTTTCTCCAAATAGGAGCTTTAAAATCTAAATGGAACATTTTTTGATAACTGCTGCATGGACCCCCCCCCCCCCAGGCATCAATATTTACACTACTATAGAGGCCACAAAAAAATATTTAGTCACCACATAAGTTTCAAACACATGACAGTGGCAGTGCGAGCATCATTGCTTCATTTGTGTAAGGTTCCCCCTCAAGAACATCTTCAAATTTCTTGAAAACTTTTGTTTAGAAAGTATGGTTTTGAACAGCTTATGCTCAGACTCAAATTTAATCTGAAACCCACGTATTTTCTCCAAATAGGAGCTTTAAAATCTAAATGGAACATTTTTTGATGACTGCTGCAATAATTGCAGAGCTGTAAAACACATGACTCGAAGTTGGCCGAAGCCCGTAGACTCCAAATCCACGATTGCACCCCGCCCTCGATCCCTCGACCACGCGACCGACTCCAATCGGCAAACGCGTTCCGATGCCGCCCGTTTCACCCTGCCGTCCCGTTGCTCCTCGCCAGCAACCAGCAGCGTGCGCAGCGCATCTTCAAGTCGTCTACGCCGATGGACCTGATGGCGGCGCGCACCAAGATGCTCGGCTTCGGCATGGCGCTGCTCGACGGCGTCGACCCCAACCCCGACAACTTTGTCTGCGCCGGCATCATCCACACCCGCACGCAGCAGATCGGCTGTCTGCTGCGGCTCGAGCCCAACAAGCAGGCGCAGGTACGGTGCCCGTCTTGTCGTCTGGCTCTCTAACCGCACTCTATGACTGGACTGTGTCTCGCGTTCGGAAGTATGTGCCTCTAGCATGCAACGGATGGCCAAGGGAAGCGAAGCGGGAAAAATGTGCGACCGAACCGGGATAATACCGGTTTGCAGGGACATCCGAATGCGAGAGTGACCAGCGAGACATAGTTTAAAGCTGTGTTTACACGGTTCAATGTTTCGTTCAATGCATTGAATTTAAGGTTGAATTCAATGCATTGAACCGTGTAAACAACAATTGAATTCAATGAATCATTGAACGAAAGCTTGAATTCAAGGTTTCTTTCAATGTTTTATCATTTAGGACGTGTTCTAAATATCGTTCAATTTTCCTTTCAACAAAAGGAAGGGTATGTTACTGCCTTCTAGAAACAAAGATTTTGGAAGGCTGTGCCACCATTTTCAATGAATTTAGAACATTGAGTCGTGTAAACGGCTCTTTAAGAGCATTCAATGTTTCGCTCAATGCATTGAGTTCAATGCATTGAACGAAACATTGAACCGCGTAAACACAGCTTAAGTGCCACTGGTCCAAGCTTATAATAGTGCAGTGCAGTGGCTCAGTGGTCTTCTTACAACTGTCAATGCAGTCCAGTAACTTATCTTGTCTTAGCTTCTCTTCATTTCATGTTAAGAAGGAGTGTGGATTTGCATCTTCCTTGTGGACCCACTGCTGCTAAACACGAACAATGAGTTTCAAAACTTACAAGCCATGTCTCGAGTCGGACAAAAGGCTTTATGGGGAGTTTATGGGGAGTGGGTCCCCGAGGAAGATGCAAATCCACTCCCCTTTTTAGCATGAAATGGAGTTAACCTACCCATATTAACCATCCTGATCATTGTCTGTGCTGTGAACTTTTGGGGAGTGTGCAACTTTAGGCAATACTGTTCATTCTTCCCAATTGGGATTTTGCTTTTCTGTGGTTATTTATACCCACCTTTATTGTGACAAACGCACCACTGCTCAGTGCTTGTGGTATGTGCTTGACTTGATTTCCGTTCTCCGATGCAGATGTACAGACTGACGGTTCGCTCCAGCAAAGAATCTGTATCCCAAGAAGTCTGCGATCTACTGGCCGAACAATTCTAGTCACCCGTTGAAAAGAACACCAACCCCCTCCCCCCCTACACACACACACACGTTCAGGACCACACGGTAAGTGAAAGAAACGTCGGGAAAACGTGCAGTGTGCGCTAGCCGTCGAAGAAAGCTCCCGCGCGGCGAACTGCCATCATGACATATTGTATAAACGTAGTTTCCTCGTCTCCCGGTGTGATTGGCCAGTCCGGATAGTTCCCAGCTCTCGGCATATCTTTAGACGCTAACGGCGATTTGCGTTGGTAGGCTCGTGTTTCATGGCTTTGTAGCGAGGCGATCGTGTGCCGTTCTCGCGTAGCTTAGTTACACTTCTCGATGTAGACAATTGAAATAGCTAATGAATGGACGGAATGAGTGTCACATTTCCCTTCGGCGTTTGAGGAGACATTTTGATATTTGGTTTTGGAGTTGGGTATAGCGATTGTGAATGATTAGTCAGGTGCCAGCAGCTGAAAAAGCAAAATACTTTGATTTGATTAGTTAACCTACCTATTTAATAGCACAAATTTAGTAGGTACCTTACCTAATTGCTCTATTAATATTATGCTGATGTAGCTGAAGATGGTTAACATTATCCAGTTATCAAAATATAGTCTTGGCTTGGATCGTCTTGAATGTGTTGCCTTGCCATGAAAATGTAAAATGTTTGCAAGTCATTAGAACGATTGTTGTGTATGAAATTACGATAAGTATGTACTATTGAGGAAATGTGTATGCTATAAATATACATAATATATTATAAATAAATATATAAATATAGTCTATGGAAGATGTCAGATCAATAAAACTTGTACAGATAAGTGCAACTAAGTTGAAATAATTTTAAATTATTGTTAAATTAATTTTTTATCACAATCAGCAATAAGTGCAATAGTTTGACAAGATAACTATAGGATGTGGTATGGGATGGCATATGAATTACGAAATGAACTGCAATTCAGATTTCCGATGAAATGTTTTGACTGTACGACATCAGAAAAAATCTATTTTATTTTATGCTATATTATGATGTTTATACTTTGTACAAGTGTTGGGGCATACTACCTGCATAATCGATTCAAGAGACTAAAATCATGTTTACTTTTAGCCAAGACAGAAAATCACCTTCACCACGAAAGACTTGTCACTAACAAACCAGTAACTTTGTGTTTGATGTTTTTGGTTCTCCTTTTTGCATTTGTCTGTGTCTTTGGGCACAATGGGAATTATAATTTATATCTTGTCAAAGTGAAAAGCACCAACAAGCACGTTCCAAACAATTGGTAGTGTGACGACGTGTGATTACATTTACTTTCTCGCTGGAAGTATGCAAGCGTAGTGCACAAATTAACGCAAACTGTTTATGTTGAACTGCACTCTATGAATCTCGTGGGCCTCTCGAGGCCTTAGGCAGCAAACGCTCTAAGAAAACTGTATCGAAGCAATGTCGTGAACACGGTACCTATGAATTTGATATTAGTTTCGTGCACAATTATTCCAGGCATCTAGATTTCCTGGAACGCTCTTTACATTCCTTTACCAAAGATGTGCGACATTGGATCGGAGCCTGAAGATTTCTTTCCTTCTTTGCTGTGAAAGTGAAATACTGGTGTGATTGGTGTATTTTTATGACGACTTACTTAGGCGTGGATAGCATAACGCATCCCAGCAGGCATATTATTATTGATAGCCGAGTATTTTGAATTGACAATAATATTTGCCGTGCAGAAGCTGGTGTAAAAGTGGCGAAGCAATTTATTATCAATCGGAAAGATTGAGAAGCAAAACAAATTGTTTATTTTCCTGGGATCATAATAATTCGACTAGCGAGCGAAGGCGATTCTGCGCTTTCGAACTGAATACAGGGACGTAGGAATGAAAGATTTCTGTTTTGACGAGCATGCCACACTGATGCCGCCATATTTTCCTACGGGAATCAGCGGCCGGCAGGCACCTAGCGTTTAACTTTGAACCACTCCGGTAACTGACTTGCTTGCCGATTGCCACACAAGGATCCAGCCACGGGAGAGATCGGCCGACCAAGTTTGTAGCTAGCATCGCATTGCAATTGGCGTTACAGCTGCGTAGAGGCGTGGAACAGGATGCTAAAGCTAGAAGTGTACTCGAGAATTGCGACTAGATACCTTTATGAATGTGTTGAGAAGTTGAGAGAGTGTTCTGTATATGAAAGCTAGTGTATTGAGTAGGTAGGTACTGTGTAGTATTATTTCGTAAGTACCGTTATTGTTTTGTAGCATGAAATGTGTAAGATCCTGCAAAAGACATGTTCATATTAAGTTTTCTGTCTGTTTGTCTGTGCCATACAGACATAATTGAATTATACCTACTGTCTAAAATGCTGGAGAAGTATGTATCATCAAATCGTTCATCACAAAATGAAATATTGTTAGTGTAAATTCATCTGGTCTTCAGCCCAACTGTAAATGAAAAAAGAAAATTTAATCATGGGATTACTCAGTGATCTTGTGGTTTCCTTTAAAATGATGATTGTAGTCCATCAATAAAATAATAAATGTACCTAAACATAGCTCTGAAGTGTAGTTTTTAATTTACAGTAGAAAAATATTTGTTTTCCTTTTTTTATACCACATTATCTCGGCTAATACTAAATAACATGTAAGCATTGTTTCAGTGTTTTTACTCAGTATAATTTTGATTTCAAAGCTGATTTATTTAGGTCCTAGGCAAGTGGAGGCTGGGGGGCATTGTCAAATATTATAAGTACCATTTTCTCCGCTGGTACCAGACTTTCAAAGTGGTTTTTGAAAGCCTCAAGTACCTAACATAGTTATCACCTGGAAACAAGCTGCACACCAAAATAATATATTATTCAGCATGTACACACTTACAATATCAGAAGGGCACACTAATAAGTTAACTATAAGCGATGAGTTAATTGAATGAAAACCTTTGAAACCCCTTTTTTGTGGTATGGTCTCAGCTGGATTTTTATTTTTTGGAGCAGATTTTGAAATGGTGACACGATATATATCCCTGAAAATTGTTTTTATATCGGTAATGAATTGGATTTGATGGATAGGGAGTATTTGTTGTTTGAAACACTGTGATGGATTTTTTGGTATAATTTATTGAAATCTTAATCTCGATAATGTCCAAGGATGCATGATTTCAGTTTGCCTCTTGCATGCCCTACTCGACTACGAGAAGAAGCAGTGGATGAGCCAGGGGTTGTCGACAAAGTAGACGTGCATGCTTAGCACTCCGAATGTGTCCGCAAAGTCGAGCAGGCACTGAGGGGCGTTGGGGATAGCCGGCTGAAACGGAGAAGAGCCGCCGGTAATTAGTCGTGGATCCGATAAAATCGTAACCAAAGAAAAAAAAGTATATCGCGCTCGAGTGACAATTTATGGCAGGATTACTGTAGATTATGCGAATACTTCCCGATATAAGCTTGATATTTTCTTGATCTATGTTATTATTTTTATATCATAGTATCCTATAGGTACCCAATAAATAGCATTGCATGACAATTGAGATGTGTATCTCAACCTGAATATTAGTAGCTATAGTTTGGTTTGAGGTTCCCCCACCTTGATGGCTGCGGTGGGAATGTTCTCAAACTTGGTTGCGCCGAACGGCGTGAACTTTCCGAACGTCTGCCAGCCGAAGCCAGTGAGCTCTCCATACTGGTACAGTCCGAAGATGGGGAAGAACTCGGCGCAGTCCTGAATGCGGCTGACATTGTAGTAGTAATGACGGCCTGCAACGAGTATCAGTTGAATTGCTAGGCGCGTAATTTGCGGTCATCTAAAAGTGTATTATATCCAATTGATTGCATTGATTTCCTCACCCATTCCCGGGATGCAGCTCTCCTTGATGTACAGAGTGGAGCCGATGTCCTTCTCAAATCGCGGAATCTCGAAGAGGTCGTTGCGTGTCGTTCCGTTCTGCACCCAGAGTCCCGTGCCGGTGCCGTTGGCGGTCAGACTGGTTCGGCCAAAGTCCTTGGCCAGGTACTCTGGGGAAAACGAGCGGCGTTAGTGATTTCCCTGCTCAATAAATATCCAATAACAATGGTCGCCTCAAGCAGTTTGGGATTGGCACTCACTCTGCTCGACCGTGAACAGGGTCGTCGTGTAGACAGACTTCCCGAAGCGTGTGATTGGACGGAACGAGGGGTGCTTGTCCACCGGATACGCCGTGTTCGAGATGTCTGAACGCAGGACCTGGACAAACAATTAATTTCTAGAAGCTCTGCCGACTTAATTTGCAAAGTTAGTAGATAGTTAAATAATACATATTATAGTTAATGGACGCACTAAACCTTATTTCACGGTAGGAAAGAAATTGTCTTCGCATTTTCCTCCTGGACCCTTTCCTGATAGACACTGTCAAGCAAAGAGATTCAAAACTGCCCATGACCATGGCCTTTTGTCTGGCTCAAGGCATGGCTTGCAAGTTTTCAAACTCTAAGCTTGTGTCTAGTAGCAGAGGGCCCATGAGGAAGGTGCAAATGTATACTCTCCTTCTCAACATGAAATGGAGTGCTGGATTTTTCCAGCAATCGGCGAGCGCAGATATTCCCGCCGATGTTTAATTTTTTTAGTGTACTGAAATGCGGTGCGGGAACGGCGTTCCGGTGCATTCCGGCACAAAAAAAGCACTGGTTAATGTATAGTAATGTGTTAATGTACATAAATATACATTGTACATAATGACATTGTAAGAATCGTGACTTAGACTGTAGATGCCAACCGTCAGTTCGAGCCCTCCGATGTTTCCGCGCTTGTCGAAGATGATGCACACGGCCGGATCGTTGACGGGACAGAGGACGTCGAAGTCGACGTTGTCCTCCTCTGGCGGCGCGACGAAGCCGAGGTCCCGGGCGTCGGACGCAAGTCTCGGCCACCGGGCGAACGCGCCGCCCAGCGGACCCGGCAGCCCGAAGCGCATGCGCAAGTCGTCCCACACCGGCGTGGCTAAAAGGGGAACACGTTACTTCGGGTCATGGACTTGGCAGCGTTTGTTGTACCGGGCCGTTTTAAGAGCTAGATAAGAGCAAACATTGATTCGAGCTAGATGTTGGAACACGTCTTCGAAACGGCTGTAAAGGATTCGTATGAAAAAAAACCTCATCCTCTACTGCTATACTTTAATTGTTTGTCTGGGTACTCCAATAATTGGAGGCGTGAATTTTCAGTAGTACCTGTTTGAGCACAGCCTGCAGGCATATTTGGGGAAGGAAATTTTAACAAGATCGAGATCGTTTTTTATACAATTATGTTTTATAGTTTGATCGAGATCATTTTTCCACAATCTATTTAAAAAGATCTTTTTCCATTCCTATTCAGGTGTTTTTCAGAAGCACTGTTCTTAACTTCTGTGCACAGTTTGCATACTTATAATAAGGGAATTTTAGCCAACAGTATTATCTTTCAAGTTTACCGTTTAATCCGGGACAAGCCGAAACAGAGGCGAATCTTTGATTAGTGGTCCTTGCTGGACAATTATTGAACTATTTTTCAATATTTCCTTCTAAAAACGATCTTATTTCCTTCTAAAAACGATCTTTTTATAAAACAATCTTGAAATTTCAATATATTAAAACAAAAATCATGAACTTTGATCTTTGTAAAAGTTCTTTTTTTGACGATGATCTTGATCTTTTTAACAGATCTATTTTAAACAATGTTCCCCAACTAGGCCTGCAGGTTGATCACAACAACCTATTTAAATTTCAAAGTGGACCAGAATTGCTTCATTCATGCTCAGATTTTTTTGTCCAGAAGTAAAGCAAGAAAGAATTATTGATGAATTTAGCAATGTGAAATAATTATATTGCAATGCACATTTTCTACAGCTAAGAAATTGGTAATATTCAAGAGTAATTCAAATGTTAATCCACGTTATATGATTGAGATTTCAGATACCCACCTGGCCCAAAGATGCCTGACTGTGAGCCTGTCACCAGCAGCAGCACAAGGATTGCATAAGAAGCAATCATGTTCGTCGCAGCTTACAAAGTGCCTACTATGTCGTAACACGGGGAGATATGTCCTTTATAAGATGATAATTTTTTCCGTACACTTATAAGTTAGTTAGGTATGTCACGCAGATGTTGTTTTCATTCTAGTATCTTGCAGTAACGCTTTAGTCACACACTTGTTCAAATAGACACCCACGATATTCACCTAGTCTAGTTGTGTTACTAACGTATGTGATGCAGATGCCAATCTTTAAAATGTATTTATATTTTATTTATAGTGTGCTTGCTCTATAGAATTATCTATATATAAATGCTCTATATATAGGTATTTTTTGCCATGAATTTCACTTTTGTTTGTGGGTTGCACAGTTGTAGGTGAACGATTGTCACATATTTTTATGCTGTAAATTATTCTAGGTATGGAAGCGTTTCTTTGTCATCGAAGGTATTAATTAATGAACCATTAATGAAACTGAAATAACTCAAAGGATCAGTTTGTAGATAAAACTGTTTTTTGTGCGTTTTTTGCTAGGTGTATACTATCAGTACGACAGATTGGAACTTCAAATGAACCCGCTGGTAACTGCAAGAAACCAGAGTCGATTAGTTGGCTTGGCGGCTTCAGTGCATCTGTCTCGATTGACCAATGAGAGCCTTGCAAGTGGCTGGCCACTGCCTAAAAATACCTAAGCCCTGTGACGTAGGGGGATTGCTATTTGCACGCATACTGGACGACGAGGACGAGACGAGGATACCCGAAGTGAAACATGTGATTGTGGACACTTTTCGAATTCAAGTGATAAATTGATAGAACTCTCAATCTTTCTGGCAATTTAATTAAGGATCAGTCACTATGCACTATTTTAGGCTCGACTCTAGAAAACAACGTGCTCTTCGCCCTTGATTTTGTGTTGCTCGTCTTTCTACGTCAATCACCTAGTAATTCAGATTTGTACCATCTAATAGTAGTGACATTAACCCTACCACCGTTCTAGCATAGAAATGCAATGGTTTTAGCATGTCATAAATATTGTTAATGCCAGTACACCGTGATAAAATAGAGAAAAATAATAAATGTAACCATAGAAAGGTATTGTGAACAGCTCGGCTCTCCACCAAGTTCCTCTAAGCGCGGAAAGCCAGCGCGGAGCAGCACTTAGCGTGGAGACTGGTATAGCGGGTCGAATTCAATATACCGGATCCAAAAGAGAGCATACAAAATCACTAATCAACTTTTTTGTAACACTATAATGCACTGTGAGGTATAAAAGTGTTATAAGATGAGGAACTGATACCGAAACGCTAGGGATAATCGGAAATATCCTTAACTATATAACCTAGATATATAACATATACTTATTACAACTGGTGTTTAAAAAATAAAATAGAAAAGGTTAGTTTAGGAAGTTATAAAGAGCAGAGGGGAACCTGAAACCTCCAATAAACTTTCAAAGCAAATGACCACAGATTTGTTCTGAAATCTGAATGGCTAGATTTGTTCTAAATAACCTAGGTTTAACTTGGCGAATTATTTGCGGTGAAGTGTTGGGGTAGTACCACGATAAAACTCCCAGGGCTGGGATGAAGGTCACATGGTCAAACTAAATTACCCTGACTGTCCCAACTTTTGGCCCAACCCCTAACTCTAGCCAGAATGCAACACTACAAAATAAAATAAAAATTGGAAGAAAATACGGGTATAAATGTATGGTTTATTTCTGGAAAAGTGTTGGGATAGTACCTCGATGAAACTTTCAGTATGTTGGCAACATAGTCCAGTTAAATTACCCTGATAGTCTCAACTTTTTGCCCAACCCCAGCCCGAATGCAACACTAAAAAAATGGGGATAAAAGTCGAGTATAAATTTGTGGTTATTTCTGGAAAAGTGTTGGGGTGTACCTCGAGGAAACTTTCAGGGATATTGGCAAAAAAAAACCCGATAGTCTCAACCTTTGACCCAACCCCTAACGCCAGCACGAAGCATCTTTGTAAAAAGATGTCCTATAATTACTCCCCATAATGACAGTACATATACATTACAAGTCCTACAATATAATTACACCCCATAGGAAGGAGTGTAATTGTAGAACTGCCGGCACTGCAGGCTTGGTGGTGCCATGTACGTGGTAGCTTAGACCCGAAATTAAAACGCCTGAAGAAAAAGATACGATCGAGGATCTACCTAGAATAGGGCGTAAATGACGATATCTGCTTGGCTGTGACTTTGACGATTACGAGTTAACTGCAATTCTAAACATGCTCTGCCATAGTTCGGAAGGATCTTTAAAAAGATCGAGATCGCGCGATCGATATCCTTGTTTAGTGGTCTTAGAATTGATCGAGATCGTTCGGTTCATGTACCAGGGTACATCAGAAAACAAAAGCAAAGAAACCAAAACAATACGTAGTGACCGTCTCCGTATTTGAACCTGGGTCTCTCAGATCATTTCAGCTCGCTTTGCACCCGGCCAATATAGGAGATGTACAGGGCGATTGCTAATTATTAATGACCTCAATCGCTAGCACAATGCTGGATGCGTAGTATAATGCGCAAGCACTAGACAATTCTAGTCCATCACCCAAACACCTAAGCCTCGATGTCGCCCATGTGAGGTGCCCAATGCGGTTCGGTCCCCGCCGGCCCAGCCCTAACTCCACGTGCGGTGTGATGCCTTTCTGGGCCATTTTTTGGACGTTGGTCTTGGGCGTACCCAGGATCCCGAAGTGGCGTTTCGCTAACGAAGCCGCGTGCTTGCGGTTGACCGCAGCGGCGTCGGCTCGGTCTGTCCTCGCCAATTGCGTCAATGCGGTGCGGCCAGTCGTGATGCTTTGCGTCGCCGAGGTCTGCGTCGAGCAGGGCGTTTGACTGGTGATTCTTCGAAGTCGCGTTAGTGCGTTTTTCACCTTGGTCCGTGGTGGGTTGTGACATGAAAGCTGCCCAATAGCTAACTACTCAGACCTGAGATATAATGTATCCTATGTCTAGGATTACTGAAATCATCTTTATGATAGTGTGATGACGAGCCTCACCTAGCCTAGAAGGGAGGTGGGGAAACCCGGCGCTGACACGAGCCAAGGTGAGATTGGATAACCCCCAGTGCAACCAACTAGAGGTATAGGCAAAGTATGATGCAGCGCAGATTCCAGTGAAGCATAACTCACAGGCGCACCGAATTGTAGTGAGCACGGTTACCGACTCGGCTCCATACCGACATTTTAATTGATTGGTTGATCAGGTAGTTCAATTTGATATCCGACAGATAGCTCTTGGGTATCGCTGCATATTTAACACTGCGAGCTGTTCACGGCATTTTGACGAGCATCAAACCACTCAGCATCGGAGTCTGGTTGTCGGACTGAGACCGGCACACAGTGCTGGTCGAGGATGTCCGACCGGTCTCTGCACCGGCATGTCGCCAGTCAGATTCTGTCCCTGCCACTCGCGATTTTTCGCAGCGGCCATTTTTGCCAGCGATTGAGTATCATCAGTAATGATGACGTAGTGCCTTTGCGTCATCAACTGACATTGCAGTGGTTTTTAGTAATTTACAGGTGAGCGAGCCGTGTCGCCTTGCCGCTAGTCGGTTCACTGTGGTCGCTGGCCTGTACGTCATGGATGTACCGGGTGGTGACTTCTGTGCTCTAGACCAGACAAGTGGGCGTGTGATCGCCTCGATGTCCGACAGAGTGCTCTTGGGTTCCGTCGCCAAGCGCACGCATCGCGTTAGTGCTTGTTTACCCTGGACTTGGCCACGTGGTGATTCCGTTGTTGGAATTCATGAGCCCGGCTAGCCGATCATTGTCTCGACTCGGGATGGATCGTCTCGTGACTTTGTCTTCTAGACAAGCAGCTTTGACCGTGCTGCAACCGCCCTGGAAGCCAATCAAAGAACTAAAACTTAGTACAGCAACAAGTCCAACACACGCTAGTACCAGACTTTCTAGCAGATTGCGCTGCCAAGAAATAGTGTTTTTAAGGATCATGTGGTTCATCGACTGGCCACTAGAGTGCTGGAAATGGCCATCTAGTATCTAGTCGATGAACCAATTCTTTAATACACTTCTCATACACAATTGATGTACAACAATTCTCCATCGAATCCACATGGCCTGATAGCTCAGTTGGATAGAGCATCAGGTCGGAAGCGAGAGTTTCAAGGCGGCTGAGGTTCGATCCCAGTCGTCGGCACCGTATTTTGTCTTTAAATTAAACAAACGCAATTGACATATGAAATTTTCTTACAGATTCTCAACTGCCTAGTTAGCTAATTGGTAGAGCGCTAGGTTGGCAGTGAGAGCGTCCAGGGTGTACCTGGTTCGAGACCGCTTACAGTCGCTAACGGCCTGAGTTTTGTCTGATCTCTGTCGGCGCAAGTTGAAGCGATTGGGGTACGTAGTAGCACACGATCACTTCCGCCATCCACAGAGCTTTCAGCGACTCGGCCGTCCCCCTTGTGGGGCTCGACTCCGGACGGTGCCGTCCGTCGCGGGTGTCTCGGACTCCTCGGAGTCCCAAGGAACCCGGACACCAGGGAGCGCTCACTGCCAGCCTAGGAACTAGGCAGTCTTTTGCCCAACAGGTAACCATAGGCTTCTTTTGGGCGATTGATTTAGATTCTACCAACGCCCCACACCCCGCCAAACCCCGCGATTTTTTGGCCTATCGACTTCTCACGTTCGGAATGGTTCCGAGTGTTAAACAGATTCTATGACGTAGGAGCCAGGCAGCACTCTCTGTTGGCAAGTTTGGTACTAACTTGTGGGACTTGTATTAAAATTTGCTTCGATTCAACTTCGCTTCAGTTCGGTGATTGGCAACCAGGGCGATTGCAGCACAATTAAATTAAGAGAGCAATCGAGCCAGTGGCCAAAAACCTACTTGGGCTGGGATCGAACAGTCGTCGCCTGGTTGACAGGCGAGCGAGCTAACCACAGATCACACTCGCTTCTAAAATATTATAAGTTAATTGTAGTATAAAGATTATGAAAGAAAACTCCTTTCAAACTCAGGGAGTTTAATATAAGTTCGATGTCAAATGGAAGGGACACAACTATGGGCTGTACACGATCACCTAAGGCACAAAATTACAAACCGCACTAACGAGACATCACCTGGCTCGGTAGGTACACAGTGGTCCAAGGTAAAAACCGCACTAACGAGACATCAACTAGCTCGGTAGGTACACAGTGGTCCAAGATAAACTGCACTAAGGAGACTGCGAAGATTTACCAGGCACACGCCTCGCACGTCTACGAATCATAGAACACCATTGCAATGCCGATTGACGACGCAAAACGTCATGACTAATGATAGCATGACTCAATCGCTAACATAAATGGCCACCGCGAAAAATAGCCAGTGGCAGGGACGGACTCTGACTGGCGAAATGCCGATGCAGAGTCCGGTCGGACATCCTCGACCAGCACTGGGTGCCGGTCTCAGTCCGACAACCAAACTCCGATGCTGAGTGGTTTGATGTTCGCCAAAATGCCGTGAACAGCTCGCAGTGTTAAATATGCAGCGATACCCAATAGCTATCTGTCGGATATCAAATTGAACTACCTGATCAATCAATCAAATAAAATGTCGGTAACCGTGCTCACTACTCTTCGGTGCGCCTGTGAGTTATGCTTCACTGGAATCTGCGGTGCATCACACTTTGCCTATACCTCTAGTTAGTTGCACTGGGGGTTGTCCAATCTCACCGTGGTGTGGGCGCCGGGTTTCCCCACCTCTCTTCTAGGCTAGGTGAGGCTCGTCATCACCCTGTAAGACACAGACGGCAGCAAAAGTCCAATTACCAATCGATCATACCACGAAGTCAGCCGAGCGTGGCCCTACCGTGTTAAGCACAGACCGAGGCTGTAAAGGAGCTTAAAATGGGAGTCCGTATCTACAATCATTAATCCTGTCTGTATGCATGGAAGGGAGGAAGGAAGATGGACGAGGTTCGTTAAGCCGGGTAAACAGGCGCGGATTTAATGGTCAAAAAGTGGTCAGCACTCACTATCGCTGGGGTCTCGACCTATTTTGTTCCCGACTTTGATAATTATACATCCTGCAACGCTCATAGTCGTAATGCGACCCAAACTGCCATTAATTTCAGATTCTAACATGAACAAACACAACCACTAACAGTGCGAGTTCCCCCTCATCTGCAGCGATCGAGTGGAAAGAGGTGAGGTAAAGTAGATAAAGACGTGATAAAACCAATAAAACTATTTAAGCAAAGAGCAAGCGTGACAGAAAAGGGCTGACATATTTTACAACATGAAATCAGTCTCGCAAGCGAGGTCCCATGGGCGCAAGTCCTCAGCCAGGCCTCCTGGCTCCGAGGCCCCAGGCGCAACCGCAGGGGCCTCGCCAGCGAGATCCCTGGGCCTCCAGGAAACTCTTGAAGTGGGTGCCTCGTCCGCACTTGCGGAAATGCTGACCGTTAAATCCGCCCCTGCGCGTAAACAATGGTGCGGCAGCGGGGGAGTCAGTGGCGTAGCTATCGCTGGATCAGCTTCACCAGGGCCCACGAGCATTGGCTTGAGGGCCGTGAAAGGGTAAATCGGTGAGTAAGTCCCCAAAACCCGCTGTACCCGATGATGGCACCGAGTACACCCTCGGCTCCCTTCCTGGCAAGGTCTCAGTGTCGGCACCGAGTCCAGCCTCGGCTCCCTTTCGGGCCAGGCTATAGCTTCACAATTAATTATATCCCGTTGTCAAAACAGTGCGTCGTTAAACACCACAAAACCAAAATTCTAAATGTACATTATATTCCTCGTGCATTTCTGCTCGTGATCTGGCCTGGTAGGCAACCCAATCTACACGCGAGCATGCAAGGCTAGTCTAGACCCAAGGCTGAGAGACGGAGGAGCCGCAGTTTCAGCGTCAAAACGGCTAAAACCTGGACGTGAAATTCGCTCTTGGTACCAGGCGCCCAGGAGAGCGAGTAGTCTCGAGCGCGCGCCACTCGTCACTGCAGATGCTCGGTGTCCAGACCGGGGAGTGGGGGTGTCATTACCGCGCATGCGCTGCTTGCGTGTGTCGGGCCGTCGGCGAGATCGTCTGTCAACATTTTCAATTGTTTACAATATTGAAACCGTATGTTGGAGCCTTTGAAATTACCTAAGTCGACTTTATTGAATTTTTTGATTGCTTGCGACGTTCTTTCCCTAGCCAACACAATTCGATGGAGTTATGTTTGCATGTGATTTTATTTTAACTCTATTTCTTTCCAATTTAAATCGTTTGATAGTCGGACTTTTTCTTTCGGAAAGGCTCGTTCTGATGAGATTTCCTCACAATTTTCACTACCAAATTTGGACAAAATATTTTGCTACGACAGGCACTAGAAACCAAGGGTCAATGTGCGTAAGCTGACTGTAAAGCTCGTCTTACCTGTAACCTTTACCACCGCATTGCATTGACGCACTAGGCGGAGGCAGGCCGAGCCAACGCTGCTGCGATAAATCGCAAGCACGCGGCCAGCAGACTTCGACAGCGAATCGCCACTTCGGGGTCCTGGGGACTTTCAAGACCAAGGTCCAAAAAATGGCCCAGAAAGCTACCACACCGCACGTGGAATTCGGGCTAGGCCGGCGGTGACCGACGTACAAAGCTCGGAGGAAAAACAGGAATTAGTAGATCAATTTCAACGAGTAACCATAATCGAACAGCTGGAAATGCTACCCCCTGTAGATGAAGTTTACCCAATTATTACTGTTATAGTTTTACTCCTTATTAAACACTATTCACAGCTGTAATTGTGCGAAAACAATCACTCGAATGTTGTATCTTCTCACCGTAAAGGACCTTTACTGTGAGGACCGTGGCTGAATTCTAGATCATCTTGAAGTCTTTGGTACATGCAATGGTACACATCCATACTCAGGTCTACACTAGTTGCAATCGTGAAGTTAAAACATTATTTATGTGTAAGGAGTGTAAAAGTTGTTGCTTTCGTCACTAGAAACTTCAGTACGTAGGTACTTACTCAGGAAATAGTGAAAAGATTTTCAGAACCTTGTTGTCAACTGTTGGTCCGAGCTCGGGTCAACATCTTGAATTCACCGATCATCACTCGAGGACTCAGTAAGCTTGTCAAACCACTCGGTACCGAGCTCATTAAACCACGAGGGAGAATAAACGTCAACACATAGCGTTTGGACATGCTCTTAAATCTCTTAAGGTTAGGCATTTACATAGGGTATTCAACATTCATAACTGAGATGCTGGGCTCCATAGTGACCTACCCCAGAAACAAGTCTGGCAGAAAACATAAAAAATTACAACTAACAACTCTCTACAAATCCATGGTACAACTAATATTGGTATGGCAACATTGAAATTAACTTATCGAGTTGAGCCATTTTAGGGTTTCTAGAAATGATTATAAAGAGTACTGTTGTGGACCACATTCTCCCATTGTGGGATTGTGGCCCGGGTAGCGTTTTACCTCCTGCCACCACCAGAGGTTGAGGGATCTGGGGTGCGATTGTGTAACTTTATTCCGTTCGATTTGGCTCGAAACCGCTCGATTTCAAATCACTGTCCGTGTTAAACCATAGGCAGTGATATGGAAAACGAATGGTTTTGAAACCACAAAGTTACACAATTGCCCCCCAGGACCCTGTATCCTGAAGGGATAATTTAGAATTTGGTAGACATTGCGGAAGACCAGTGGGCGACTTTGGGAAAAGTCTATATAAGTGATTACTGATTAGAAACAATTCGGTGAACTGAGTGTTAATTATAAGCAAAAAATATATATAACTAGTATACCAAGTACGTGAATATAAAAGACTTACATTTTATGAAACCTGAACGACAAGTAAGTCCAAGAGCGAGGCTGAGCAGAGAGTTTCTTTTGCTTTAGCTGGACAATGTCTTGTGCCCACAAATCGGGGTTCACATTGCTAACTCAAGAGACACTTGGCAGGAGGGTGCAAGTTGCAATGCCTAGATGTAGATCTGTTTATGATCGGTTTATGATTGTATTTCTAAAGCTCGCAGAGTTTATGACTGGCGGGATGGCCTTTGGAACACAATGTCCAAGACTATGAATATCAACCATCATCCCTTGATCAAGGCAAAAAGAATTTGGAAAGGTGAAACGGTCTCTAAAAAGTACCTGTCTGCTCCATGGCAGTACTGTGGACAAAAATATGGGTAATGTGAAAAATGCGGCCACATTCTGGTGCTTAACTTCTCCTTGCAATGAACAAGTGAGGTAGTAGTAGGTATGCAGATGCCGTATGATGCTCCTTGGATTTTGCCTTGGAAAGGTTTTTTTGCAGGAACAAAGAAATATTCACAGTGAGTCGAGATAAGTATGGACACCAGCATTTTATTAAGCGCTGCAAGCATTATGTACCTCTACATTAGCATATAATGACAATATCGACACAATAATTAATTAAAAGAAATGTAATTTCCAGCATGGAAATAACAACGTTCCACTTTCTAGATGATCGGCAATTCCCGCATTTGATGCCTACATGCATGTAACTTTATTGCTAACTATTTTAGTATGTACATTCTGTTATGAAATGACATTATAGAAGAAGAAGCAAGAAATCGTGAAAGACGTTATTAGTATTTACAAAACGTGAGATAGGTATCCAAATCAAATGCAATGGATGGATCTGTGTGTTATTTTAAGGTGCCAGTACACTACAGCAACTAAAGAAATGCTTATGTATATATATTTCATGATCTCGGATTTAATAACCAGAAATATTTCTTCGCACAATGAGTATCACTCTTTTAAGGTGATAATTTATGAATGATGAATAATAAGAAGCTGAGAGTTAAAAAATAAATTCCAGTTTTCGATCAATACCATAAGGTAAGTTGGTAATAGGTACTTCGTACATACCACATAAAATAGTAACTATCGTGTATAATATATCTCTCAAACTATAAACAACCATTTATATAATTTTAAATTAACACTATCACAATAACAAACTAAAATACTAGGTACGTGAAAGCATTAAAATTTACACCAAGTGGACATAATATCCTAGATGTTAATGCAGCCTGTCCCGACTTAAAATTTCAATCTGTATCCGATGCTTTGACCAAGTACGACCCAAATTTGCCAAACATACCGCCGTAACAATTTCATCTCAAGCTCCACAAAAAAAAAAAAAAAAAAAAAAAAACCTCTCGAAAACACAAAACACGACCAGACGTCCGAACCGGACCCCTACTTCTCGTTGGGCACCTGCAGGACCACCGTCCGCGTGCCGCTCGTGTCCGAAATGTTCACCTTGAACTCGTTGGCGTACTCGGCGACCTTGTCGGCGATGTCCGCGCGCAGGCGGCCCGCGGGCGGCGGCCAGTCGTCGTCTATCGGCGGCACGATGAAACCCTTTGCGCCGGCCAAGTACTCAATAGGCTCGTGCTCGCGCGATCGCTTCGGCGCCGGGCCGTAGTCGTGGTCCTGGTGGTGGCGGCGCCGGAAGTGCAGCAGCGAGTCCATCTCGGACATCAAGCGGCCCTCGGACTTGACCGAGAGCTCCTCGAGCTCGGGCGTCTCGCCGGCCAGACACAGCTCCTCGGCAATCGGCTTCGAGAAGAGCAGCGTGCGCGAGCGACCTGCGATGGAAGCCCGGGAATATTCCCAAAACGGGGAGGTTAAAGTTGATTAATTCTAGCTACACTAGAATTAATTTGAGTTTGCCACTGTTTGGGGATCTCTTATCATAGAGAACCATACCATAGAATCAAATAATAAGTTTTTGCCATTACCATTAAAAAAGGCAAATTTATCATTACAATTATTTACCATTTTACTTTTTACAAATCATAAAAGAGTCAAATGATAATTTACTTCAAAGTCCACCAGGCTGTGGTAATCTTAGGCTAACTCGACTGTATGCAATGGGCATAAGAGCCAATCGCTAACAGCTCCAGAGTCGGAAGGCTCTGCGATGGTAAACTTAAATTAATCCTGTAGTTTGTTACATTTACGTGTAATGTGTTGCTACGAAATGGGGAAATTATATTTTTGTCATTTTTATACTTTAAACTAAGTAAACTTACTGTGCCAATAAATGTTATTTTTTTAATCAGTTTGTTTGGCATGCAGTAAAATTTTTTGCTTAATTCCTGTTTTGGGGAATATTCGCGGGAATACCCCCCCCCCCAATTTTAAATGTCGGGAATTTATGCATCGCTACGTGCGCTCAGTACCTTCACTCGCGTTCGTAATTACGCCTATTACTCAACAGTCTTTGGATCCTTTTGAAAGATGTTAATGTATTTCACGGCTTTAGCTATGACGACATTGACGCTCTGGTCGTGAACAGGACCTAGATCGACATTTCGGCCACATTTGTGCAGTTGGTACTGATGTCCAGAGCTGACTTTAAATTTGATTCACATAGCAGTAAGATGATCTAATGACAGTGCCTAATCATACTGCCAATACGAGCATAGCAGAGCATGTTAACCCAGCTGCTATCAATGATTAGATACTTCCAAAATATGATTAGCTTGCTATTGTTTGCAATCAGTTAATGTTTATTTCACAAGTTTAATTGGGATTTAAAGTTTCACAAGTTCACCTACCTTCTGATAATATCATTAACACAATTAAAATTAAAATTACCTAATGCTATATTTATATTACAAATTACAACAAAATCATGATCTTCACAAGCTTCTTGTTTCATAAGCATTGAAATGTTTGAGTAGGTACCAAAATTATAAACAAACTTATCTCCAAGGCAATTTAGTACCTCGTTAAGGTAACTCTAAGTTCGTGAAAAAACTTCTGTTGGGTTTCGTTGGTAACGTAAAGCCTCATCCAAGGGTATTACGATATTGGGGGAGTTAACGGCCTGATAACAAGGTGTTAGGGTTCGAAAACCCGAAATGTATCATCATTGATGGCATAGAAAATCAGGTCAAAACTAGTATACCAGGAAAGCTCTAAATGTAAACAAAACATTTAAACAAATTTCTATACACTTCTATGCTCTGTTGAACACTCTCGACTAAAGAAAAACTGGGGTCACCCGACTAACTTCTAAGATAATGGCATTTCAAAATTGATATTGCAGTTTGAGGGTGACGCTTTTGGTGCATTTCAGAAATTTTTCCCCATTAATGTAAAGCTGTACTATTGTAAAACTCAAAAACAACATTAGTTATGATGTAAATAGATGTGACCATATTGTTTTCCCAAGTTCACGCACTTTTATGCACAGAATTATTCTGCAAACTTGGCGTTACCATGGATAAAAAGACCAAACGATGGAGACATTAACAGTAGGTAACTTAAATTAACGGTAAACTTACCGGCGATGGGCGGTATGTCGTTCTCCGGCAACGAGATCTCCGTCTCGGCCTGGATGTCGGCGGCTCCGCGGTTGGCGCCGAGGTTGGGCATCATGACGAGCGCGACCGAGAGCATCAGCACCATGAGGCACGTGGCGGGCTGCGCCGTCTTCGCGGTGCCACGCGAAAGCGCCGCGTGCAGCCGCTTCAGCTGCGTCATCATCGTCTGGTTCTGAGACTGCAGCACCTTGATCTTCTTCACCAAACTCATGTTCTCCTCCGTGCACTGCTTGACGCGATCTTCCAGGCCGTCGATGTATTCCTTCTTGCGCTTTCTCGAGTCTTGCGCGGAGATTTTGTTTCGGATTTTCCGTCGTATCCGCTTCAGTTCTCGCTCTTCGAATTTGGTCAGCGGGTAGTGCGTCGGTAATCGAACGCCTTCTTTTTGTAGCAGTCTTTTCTCTTCTGAGGTCAGCTGCAGTCGAGGGTAGTGAGCATCCGACTCGTCTTCCGAGGAGATCGAGGAGCTTTTGGACGAGCCGGCCGATGATGTGACGCTTGAGACGGGCTTTGACGACGATTTGCGAGATGAGTTAAATATTTTGATGGCCCGGATGTCCTTCATGTCCTTCATGCTGACGGGCAAGAGGATTGACCGGGGGTTGCCTGACACCGGAGTCACGCGAATCAGCTTCTGGCCGGAGATGCTATGAACTTGTTCCACCGTCATGTCCTCGTCAAAGTCCGGCAGGACATCTGGAAAACACATATAATTTAATGTTACTTTTGATTCCTGTAACGTTTCTAATAGGTAAATTCTCACATACTATTTCAAACATAAACATTTAAATTATACTTTAAGGGCCAAAGAACTAAAATCACTGCATTACTCATGTGCAAACTAGGTCAGAAAATCTTATATCAGTTCTAAAACAGGACATGATTCTCTTACTCATATCATCGATGTCGTGGCCATCCTCAATTATGACATCACCCACAGTCTCGGTGTCAGATAGATCGTAGACAGACGAGTCTATTTCAATTTCCTCTTCCTTGATTGGGCTGTCCAAGTGGAAGTCAAAGTCAGGATTGGGAGAGCCTTCGCTGCCAGAGGTTGATGCCATTAAGTCTGTTCCGTCTTCGTCATCAGCATCATGTACCATTGGAGAAAACTGTTGGTCGCTTGACAGACCGCTGTCGGAACATATGCTGTTTGCAACGTTCATGTCAATTGTGTCATCAGGTAGCGTAAACATCTCGTTGTCGTCAAGAATTTCAAAGGGAATGTCCTCAAACTTGAGGAGGGAGTCAAGAAAGTCATCAGGATTGCAAGGCCATGGATCCTGTAGATAAAATAGAAGAATTTATAACGACATAAGATCGCAGCATTGATTTCAGTGCCATAACACTGACACATGTAGCACTGCATCATTGAATTTGAAAATTCAATGAATGTATCATTCAAATCAGATGCCACCATATGTCAGCCACTCTCCATCCAATATAGAAAGACAGTTGCTCAAAGTTTAACAAACAATACCAAGATAATAAAATAAAACTGAATTATCATGTCTTGGATAAAACAAATTGGTGTAAAGAAGACACTAATTCCAGAATATATTATTATTCTGGGTAGGGCCGAGCGAAAACAACTTACGTTTCTCGCAAAAGAATCCTTGTCCGGCTGGTTCATTGGATCTTCTCTCTCAAAGAGAAAATCCATGAGACTCAAGTCAGCAGGCATAGTCATGATTTTCGTTCTGGACAGGATAATGTATGTTATATATGATGTTTCATGTTAAATACACAACATAGGGTGGGCATAGTACGCCTATTTTATGATGAAACACCCATTGACTATGGTCGGTTCTAAAAAATCATCACTCTGAAGCTTCTAGCTCCAAATTAGAATTCGTTTATTTATTGTGATTAGGCTTGAACTTCTTTCTGACAGCTACCAGCAATGTGCGCTGGCTATTTACGTGATATAGTTATTTCAATATGCTTCACAGACTCAGAAGCCGAGCTCGTACTCCAACGTGGAAGAAACTACGTCACGGAGTCGCTATTTGCACAACAACATGGCGACGATCGAATGCCGAATCCGACAGATCCCGAACAGTTAGATTGAAGAGCGCGCTATTTGAGAGCACTTGCTTGCAATCACGGACAAGTTTTTAGAACTGCCAAGTGCGTTGTGAAGTACTTCGTTTCAGTTGGCTATTCTATGCAGCCTGCTATACAATTATGAATCGAAAGTAAATTTTAAAGAACGAACTTGATAATATTGTGCAAAAACCATAAAATGATGCCTAACAACTCTCTACCACAATTTTCGCCACAATGCGTACCTATTGTAGTATTTTATTACAAATGGTTTTCTAATCACGCATTCGTTTTACGTAATTTCACGAGTTATTTGACTGACAAAGCATGATCATAATATTATGCATTTATTTTCAAAGCGGTTAGCACGGTGAACATGGGCTCGACGAACCGCGATCAGAGAAGGGCACATACTCAATATACCGGAAACAAAAACGAGCATACAAAATATCGATTTTAAATAGTTCATCACATTTTATTATTTAAATAGTTAAGCATTAAAGGGTCTAATGAGTGTTATATCGATCAAACAATCGGGTGAGATTAAAATAGGTAAACACAAAATGCACCACACCCTAAATGAGCCTACGTCCCCTAACTCTATACCGTGACGTGTGTTTGAAAAGTAGGTAAAAAAAAATGAAATTCAACCCATGATGAATTATTTGTGGAAATATTCAGGGGGTACCAGGATAAAACTTTGAAGGCTGTTGACCACAGGGTTGAAAAAAATTCCCGTGATAGTTCTAACATTTGTTCTAACAAAAATGAATGGGGGGACCTCGACGAAACATTTAGGGTTGATGGCCACAGGGTTGACCTAAATGCCCGTGATAGTCCCAACATTTTCCTCATCCCCTAACTAATCCCCTAACGTGATCAGTCCCAACACGCTTTTCTAGTTGGACTTTGGGAAATAGATTTTCCGACAATGCATCTTCCAGTCTTGATTTCCTGAGAACCAAACAACTTACAAAGAGTTCAAGTTGGCAAACGATTTACCTTACTTTACTCTAACACCTTATTATCATTAAAACAATTTTATAGATGATCTTTGGGAAATTGATTTTCCGGCAATGCATTTTTGGCATTTTGAAGTCGTCATTTGGACCTTCCCGCTGTAAGGTACGTATCAGCGTAAATCCGAAGATTTTCCGACCAATGTTTCAGTTTTTTGCTTATTTAGCAATGGAAAAAACTCCAGCCTCTGCCTATTTCACCGCAGAGGACTGGGACGACTTCCCCCCCCCCCCCCCCCTATGAAAAAAACAGACTCTGCATCCAAATGGCCAACTATTACGCGATGCAGAAGCTCGATGAGTTTCATCCTGATTTCCCCAAAAATTAACTCCTCGCCCTCAGCAGGATCTTCAGGGTTTTAACGCTGCGAACAAAAAGCCCTACAGCAATTCACAATAAAATTTAACCGACCTTACAAACAGATTCCATAATATTAAGGTACCGAATTCCATAAATGGCAAACCCTTTTCCAAGACCGGCCACGCAATACGTCGTGCTCGTGTGCAGGTTTCGAGTCTCCTGTGCCGGACTTTTTCGTGGAGTGGACTGGCCTTGGGTGAGTCAAGCTTGGAGGGCGCCGGCCAGGGCGTTTGGGCCCGCGTAAAGTTTTATTTTACATTGTTGTATCTTAATCTGGAATAATGCGTATATTCTGTACAAATTCATCATAATATACTACTGATAAAGGTAATCATGTTCAAAACTTCCCTCTTAGATGAACTAATCTAACCCCATTACTAACTTTAACTTTAAAGCTTCCATAATCCTCACAAAAATGTAAAGCCAGGTACCTACACAAACGCAGACTCAGATAATGGTAAATATCTGATCGGCACACACTTTGCCTCAAGAAATATCAGAGTTTTTCCTCGTGCTGGTCAAAAGTTACAACGGGTTCAAAAAGTTACCGTGGGGGCCTCGACCTGAAACCGCAAGTTACGAAATGCTGACCGTTAAATCCACCCCCGCAGGCCGCAAGAATGAGCAGTGACAGTGTTTCGGCGAAAGAGACAACAATCAAGATAGTTTGGCAGCTGCGGCAAACCTGCTCACCACGCGTCCTTCCAACGACCAGCCTAGCGATTTTGTAACTTTTACGTTATGCCGTTATCGGTTCTGATGGATTAAATCCCTATTGGTGTCCATGTTAATATTTTAACTTTGTAACCGAGAACGGCAAAGTCAGAGTTACGAAATCGCAGTGCTGTGACACACGCCATGATTTTCCATACAATGGAGATCCTAAATCCGTCGGGGAAATTTTGCGTCAAGTGTAATTACAGCGGTACGACACGGTACAGCTTGTCAGATGTTATCAGTACCTCTAGTTTGTTTCGTTAATCAACATCTTATTGCAAAGGAAATGGGAAGAAGTAATTCCAGAATACATGCTAAATGAAAATCAATGTACTATTTAGTTTTAGGGGTTGAGGTCGCGAGAACTGGTTAGTTTTTTCATTAATTAATTTGCCATTTTGGACATATTTTCATAAGATGGAACCTTGCCACTTGCCAGCGCCTTCTAAATGAATTTGCTTGATTTGCTCGTATGACCAAAATGTCTTTAGGTGGCTTTGACCTTGAGGGAACATTCTCATGTAGAAGGCCCTGGTTGTGTGCTCGGATAGAAATGCAATGTGTGCTGTCGATGGCTGCCATGCCTTGTCACAACACTTGCTATCGTGGTCAAGGCCCAAGGGCACAGAAAACGGGAAACTTTCTGTGACCTTCATTTTTGTATATCCCGGAAATTGAGCTGCACTTAACCTTTGATGGAAAGTTTCCCAATGTGTTGCTGGAAGGAAACTGGCATGTTGACGGTCAAATAACTCCCACTCGATTTCTTGGAAGTTGAAACAGCATGAAAGTGAACGATTTCTGTACGGCTTATACTTTTCTGTAAAATCAAAATCAAGATGTAATGGGGCATTTTTTTCGGTATTCGAAATCACGTAGAAATCAGATTTTCCTGTTACACATCAAACAGTATAGCCATGGTATTATAACTTCCCCCACTCTTTCATTCATTCACCTCAACGTTTGTTCGGTTGAGACTTGAGATCGGACGTTTTCCCTCCCATTTCCGCAGTCACAACTTCTGGATTCGAATATAATCATAATGATCATCTTCCAAAAACGCCTTTCAAAATCAAACCTCTCAGCACAGAGGTGGAGAAGATAAAAAAACGTCATTATATATCTTTTCTCCCGAAACTTTCTTTCAGCCATGGCGACGAAGGAGCGAACTTGCCGACTTTACAAAATGTTTGAAAAAGTTATCAGTTTATCAACAGAGAAAGATTGTTCATTTCAGCTCGCGAGCAGGAATATGAATTCTTTCCCTTATCCGTTTTGAAGCGAAGTGAATTTCACCAGAAGTTGGTGTAAGTGTGCCGTTTGTCTTGCAGGGCCAACCTCCCCCACATCCGCCCCCCCTACCTCCACCCCCGCCATCCCCCCCGGCACATAAGTCGCATCGAGAGAAGAACTTTCAATTCGTCATGTTAAAGACGAAATTGAATTACTAAGCAGCATGCGAAGAGGCTGTGTGCAGGGCTTGCTGACAAATCACTGCGCATCGGCGCTCGCTCTCTAGCTGAGAGACGCCAGCTACAGCGAGTAATACAAAACTCTTACAGTTTCCTTTCAGATCTCGTTCCAGAATTCTCCCCTCCGACAAGTTGTATTCTCGGCGACATTTACACACCAAGTTATGTCGCGGTTATTGTGCGAAGATGACGAACCTATTGAGCCAAAGGGATACAGACAACGGCAAATACAACGTGAAAATTACTCTTTTTACAGCAGCTTTTTTGTCAACCAAAACAAATGTATGAATTAAACACACCAGACTAATATTTAAGACAGTAAAGAGATGTTATGTGTTCTTAGGGTATGAAACAAACTATGAAAAGAATAACTATTCACGCAAAGAAAATGTTTCTCATTCTAGAATATTTCAGTGGCAAAATCATTTTTCGAATGCAACTGCAAAAAAAGTTGAAGCCATCAATCGCAAATCGCATCCATCCAATAATCCAGCAATTTTAAGTTCACCCCTAGAATCCAGCAGATTCGTTCCCGACTCCCGAGGCAGCTTCGTTAGCTCTGTGACTTTCTGATTCATGACGCCATTCGAACGGCTCACTCCTCAGCGCGGGCACCATGTCGCCGTCGATGCCCCTCATCGTCTTGGAAAATTGAACAAATTCATGGGTGAAAAAGCAACCACGTTTGAACGGACAGTCATAAATTTGCCGACAGAAACGACGATTATACCGATAGCACGGGGACAGCCAATATGTCCCGGAACACCCTCCGAAACCCGGCCATAACTTGAAAGAGCGGCCGCCGCATGTTTGCAGTGTCGACGTGCCCGTCGTCGTCGTCGCCCGGACGCGGCCAGTTGTCACTTTCCCGAGAGTGCGTGTAGGACCCACACAATCATGGCCCTCCACCGGGTACAGACGGTCGAAAATAATTTCCGTTTGTCAGCGGGCTTTGCGGCGGGTCGGACCATTGTGCGCCTGCTTAGTCATTCGGCGCGGCACACGATCGCGCGAGGGAGGGAACTATAGGGTGGGCACATCCGGTCAAGAGATTAACCGGAAGGTCCAGCGCGTCACGTGATCGCGTAGATCGAGTCGCACTCGGAATTGTCGAGTCGCCGATATGTAATTATCGAGCCGTGGTGTAATTACGAAAAACGTTGCCCGGTCGTAAACAGAATATTCGTTTCGGAATTAGGTGTAACGACGTAGACATGGGGTGTATACACGGTACAACACGGATACGTTGGCTCTATACGTTCATTACGTTCATTATGCGCTACGTTCTGAGCGTATCTATAACCAACTAAGGGATGATTGCAGTAGCGACGGGCGCTTGGCCGCCAAGATTATGTGCAGACCAACACTCGTAATTGTAATTGGTATGGTTACACGATGAGCTATATAATATAGTGGTGCATCAAAACTCATTAACGTAACAACAGCTTGCCGCCATTGTTTCGCGCTACGTGTGGAAATAAATTACTGCCGCTCTTCTGGGAATTAATATTTTTTATTCAGTTTGCTGAGAATGTACGTAGACGCGCGCGTCGGAACAATGCATATCAGTTTTTTATTTCTTCAGGAAAAAAACCCTTCTGTGCTTCCATCCTCTCTTCACCATCGCCCCCCCCCTACCGACATGTCAGCAATCCCGAGCCTTGTGGCTTCTACTCATGCCCATTACCAGACTCGAACTGCACGCAGCATTCCCATAATTTTCTCCGCACAGTTCCAATTAGAATCAGTAAAAAAGGTTTCCTTTATATATAGAGAGCATGGAGAGAGAATAAATTAAATTGCTTAGGCTTGACAATATTAGCCGGCCGTGGGCCCGCCGGCAATAAGAAGTTTAGCAGAGGATAACTACACGCGAGTGCGGTCGCGAATTTAAAAACACACCCCACCCAACCCTCGCCGGTTACCTTGACTACCGGAGGGCGCCCCCGGCCCGCGCCACCCGAAGGTGGACCTGGGCAAAGACAGAGCGGCGGCAAAAGGGGCGCCATTAATTATGCAGAGCACAGAGAGACAACAGTGCAATAATATCGGCCGGACCCTCGCCGACGACGCCGACGCTGACCGTCGCGTCGTGCTAATCGCTGACTTAGGGGTTGTTGCGCGGGGTGCGGCCGAGTAATTGCCGGCGGGCGACGGCTGCACATACCTGCCAGCCGGCTACGATGTGAAGCGAGGATTGCCGGGCGGCCAAAGCGATGTCCGCGATTAATATTACACACCACCGAGTAATTGTGTTATGACGGACGCTCGCCGGCGGTTGTGTGGATTGTGCAAGTGCCTCTTGAATTGTGTTGTGTTGTGTAAGGCAGATCAACTATTGATGCAGATGAAAATGAAAGCATCTTCGTGCGAAGGCCTCCCGCTAGTTGGTGGTTGTTTAGGGATTTGCCAAATCGATTTCGTTTTGTTAAATGAAATGTACTACTAAAATATTTATTCGAGAGATGGAGTGTAATGTGCTTGCCATGAAATGTACCTGTACAATGTCATAAATACTGCCATGTCGATTGAATTTGAAATCGCCTTTCACGCCGAAAGAAGCGAATTATTTTTTAATAACCTTTCAGGGAAATCGGTTTGATCAGCTTAAAGTTATGTATTTAAAATTACTATTTGAGTGTAAGTGTAATGGATGTGCCGGAATGGTGGAGGTGCCTGCACTGCGATTTCGTAACTCTGATTTCGCCACATTATACAAAGTTAAAACATTAACATGGACAACAATAGGGATTTTATCCATCAGAACCGATAACGGCATAACGTAAAAGTTACAAAATCGCTAGGCGGGTGGTGGAGGTGCCATGTGGTGGAGGTGCCGTGCCTGCCGCCTCCTTCGATTAAGTTTCCCGTCGACAACAAGTTGTCGAACGCTTTTCCGTCGAGAGTCTGGCTTCGACATGCCCCGTTGACGGACACATCAGTCGAACAACATGCAAATGAAACGCCTATCTGATTAAATCACCGCTACCCAATCAAAGTGTCAGCGACTCTGGCGACTGTCAATCGCCCCCGAGCGGAGCGGATCGGGGTGGTCGGGTTGCGTGCACTATTCGATGCTCGATTTTTCTTGGTAGAGCAAAAACCCACGGCAAAAACCATTGTACTGCATGGTCAATATCACACATGGGCTGAATCCGAGTTCAAACGACAGGCTTGCTCTGGGGCTTACTGCTCGCGGGCAAATAGGTTTAATTAATTTCATTTGGCGAAGTTCTGGCGTAAATAGTTGATTTTTACCAATAAAAACGATACCGTAATTCCATGCTGATGGCGCTTCCGCATTTCATGCCAGGGTTTCGAAAGAGATTTAATTTCATGAGTAATAAATAATTAAAATTTGTTTAATGATAGAGTGATTGCGTTTTGTTTGCACTGTTAGTTTTTAAACCGGATATTGAACGGATATTGAAAGTTTGCAGTGCTGCGTTGAATAAAAATTGATTCTTACAGACACGCATTCTTCTTTGTCAGAATCGCAGTCTGGCTGAAGTCCAGGGATTTTTTGTTGCAGACGATATCTTTCCTGATGCTAACAGAATGACAAATGCGACCATGTTGACGGTGAAAGTTTGAAAACCAAAGAAAACTAATATTTAGAGCACACATTTTACGTTATTTTTATAGTGCCTAAATATACAGAAAAAAAAAAAAATGAAAAAAAAATTGCGTGGGCTTTTAAGGTTGTCAGGTACAAAAACGAGTGTCAAATATTTCCAGCACAACATTGACACCATACACTTGGTGATTGTGAGCAAGATTCTAAAAACAACCCGTTTCCATTACAATTGGTGTCCAGGGGTGGGGCAAAACTTTGTTCTCTCAGTTTATTGGCACTCAGGGTCGGGTTGGTAAAAACATTCTCATTGCGATTGGTGTCAAGTATCTTAGCAACGATTTCGATGCGTCCCAAAGAAAGAACCTCGCACCCCCCCCCTCCCCCCCTTATAAGAACATGTCGTCTCCCAAGTTCCCAGTCCATAAGGTGGTGAATTACAGGTTAGTATTGAGATACTTCTCAACAAAAGATGCCTCAGCCCTCGTGCAGAGCAAGCATTTGAGACCAGGGCTTCGCGAACTCAGTTTAGATAGCCTTGAAAATTAGCGTAACTTTTCCTAGCGGCTGAAAAGGTAAAAGAAAATATTCTTAAGAGAGAAGTAAACGGTTGTCGTTTTGGTTGATTTTCGCTTAAATTTCACATTCATAGGGAACGTCTCCTGGCTACAAATTATTTACAAACATTTTGAAAAAAAATACACGTGTTGTTAAAGAGCAGCTGAATGGCGGATACTATTTTTTCGTCGTTTTTTTTAAATTTGCAGCTGAGGGAATTTTCTAAAAGTGCCTAAAATGGCACTAAAATGGCACTTTTTGAAAATTCCCCCAGCTGCAAGTTTAGAAAAAACGACGAAAAAAAAATAGTATCCGCCATTCAGCAGCTCTTTAACAACACGTATATTTTTTTTTCAAAATTTGTGTAAACAATTTGTAGCCAGGAGACGTTCCCTATTAATGTGAAATTTATGCGAAAATCTACCAAAACGACAACCGTTTACTTCTCTCTTAATCTAATCATAATCATCTTCATAATCATAACCGTCATAAACTATAAAATATTGTGATTGATTTGGTTGAATGGGTCCAACTGAGAACAAAGGTAGATACTCTGAAAATGTGATCAAAATCGGTGTATCATGGGCATCAAAAATTTCGCTACGCTCACCAACAACAGCTTGAATTTCAATAAAGCATCGAAACGAAAGTGTGCATGGTTTCAGTGGTTCAATCTGTTTGTCCGCGTCGGTCCGACGAAAGAATGTTACGTGCCGGTACGCAACATGAAAGCCTGCACCGATGGCAGTCGATGCTGCAATATTTCCAGCCATTATAAATTGACATACGGCGAAATGGCTTGACAATTTATCTGTTCCATAATTAAATATTCCTTTGTAAGCACTGTTTTAATTTCACCGTACAACATCACGCTCGGGGCGACATCGCCGATAGTGGTAATTATCGAATGATGAACGTTCATTGGCACACGCGGACAAATATGTTATCGGCGAGAGGACTTATCATTTGGCAGTCCGGCGTTATTGGAAAAGTGGAAATTGTTCTATTTATGATTGCTGGTCAAAGCTTTAATAACAAGATAGAACAATATTCCAAATCCCATTGATTCATATGTGGCCAAATCCAATATACCCAACACCAACGTGCAGTTATTTCATTTTTTATTAAGGTATGTTTGACGTATTTACTCTGTGCAGTGTTCTTTGCTATAGGTGAAAATATTTTTAAATGTGAAAAAGAGCATATATGTTCCAAAGTGTGAAAATCAAAGACAAATAATATTTTGATCCTAATTTTATTTCATTTGCAATAGTACCTGCTTATACAAATACAATCTACAGACTCATAAGGTGTGATATGTAAATATTCTTAAGAATAAAAAAGTATTTCTTTACTAGGCATTCATTACCAAGCGTTGACATGTTTTTTTTAAACTCGAGAGTGGGCGTAATAAGTGAAACAAGTCTAAAAAAGTAAATAGTTTCTAAAATATTTTTACAGAGCCGGCTTTGAACATTCTGGCAACCCATTTAGCTGGCAAAAACGGCATCACAATTTTCTGAGAAAAAACTGTGAAAAAAAATCTTCTCGTGCTACCAAATTTTTGATAAGACCTGAAAGCCAGCGCTTGGTGAAAATGTTATCAAAGCGAAAGATATATACCATATTATTTTAAATAAACATGTGCATTGCTTGCATTCTTCCACTTTCCGACTCGTGCATCATTTCGTAGATCGTAGAAACAGCACGGTTCTATTTCCCGGGGGGGGGGGGGGGGGGGGGGGGGCGAACGCTGGATACGCCATCATCCTCCTCGCTACGCCGTTCAAGTGCATCCATCCCGGCCGCGCCTTCACCTAGCCCACTTACCTATGCATTAAAGCAAAGAACATAGGTGTTTCTCTGCTGCATATCAACGGGCGCGATGAAAGAATCACAGAAACAAAACGACGATAGCATGGAACGAGTGGAAGAAAACTCCATTCTATACAAGTTTTTGTGTATTTCGAATTGAAAACAACGGCGCCTTCATCGCTCCCGCCCGAGAGCGGCTTCATCAAAGTCATCCACCCGGCGGTGCAGTGTGGAAATTAACAAACGACGGCGCATTGCTCGTCTAGAGAGGCATTTATTTGGCAGAGGGCAACCTAAGAGTCGCATGAACGCCATCTTTCGTCCAAACTATAGGCTAAAACGGGCTAAAAATATATTACATTTAGGCTATAAGTAAGATTGAAGTTATGGTAATGATTTTCTTGTGTCACTTTCTTTCATCACCATGAAATATGGATAAAATTTGGACAATTAATGGCGTCCAAAACAGTTTCAAGCATGGCCGTTCTCTGCCAGATAAAGCGATCTCTACGGTCGCCCGCTACCAAAGGAATTTCGTGTCTATTTCCAGCAATTCTTTCGATGGATTTAAATTCTGACGACAGAATTATGAAATAATTGTCGTCATTTTCCAACTAGCACGGTCGGACGCGCGTGAACACGCTTTGCACGCGCTACATTTCCACCAGCGCGGCGGACGGGCGGACGGACGGCAAAAGTTCGGGGTGGCAACACCAAGACCTTGCTTTGCGCCAGTGTATATTAACGGCCGACACTGGGTTGTTATGTGTCCCGACTCTTCATGCTCCTGAATAATGCAGTGAATAAATAATTGTCCAACTCTCTCTCTGTGTGTGTGTGTATGTGTTGAAAACCGAGAAAGGAATGTTAAGTACGAAATAGCGGCACGCCATCGCGCTCGCGTCTCGGCGTCGGCATTAGAGGAGCGAACAACAGGCGCTGCCTTCACGTCGCTCCCGCGAGCAGCGAGCAGAGCAAACACAACTATGTGTAACTACCAAATGAACGCACCAAGCAATATGCAGTTAAAATAAGGCGAAACCATTATGCCGTTTCCACGCGGACGACTAGCGCGCTCGGAAAATGTGCGGCGCTGAGTTTTCTATTTATAAGGCGCGGCGAATACTTTGCGAGAAATCTGGAAACGTTAAGACGGCGTAATTTTGGTCCGTGTCGGTTTATTTGTTCTTTCGAGTTGGTTCTGTGCATTATTTAGAGAGTGACTATCGATGCTATTGGTATTTGGTACCACTTCCAATTGCTGTTGATTGACCGCAACCACTGTCATGACACCACTGCTATAAATAATGACTGTGTTTGGTTCGAAATATTCAGTTACCTAATAGTACCTACCTATACCTATTATAATACTTACAATAGCAAACCTATAGGCAGCATTATGTGTTTGCGAAAACTAGGAAACGCTGCCAAAGTCTTCGCGTTGAAGAAGAGCGTAGCTGTTTGTAGCCGTTTGCAGCTGTTGTAGTTTGCGTGTTTCGAAATATTAGGAAAAGATGCGCACTTTAAGATAAATTCCAGTTTTTTCTAAATTTTCCCAATTTCGAATATTCCTCTGTTTTCTGATTTGAAGGGGAGGGGTTTAGAGGGTTTTTTTGAAAAACGCTGGGGGTCGAAATTGAGAGCAAAAGTAGACACCCTGAAAATTCCATCGCAATCGACGCAGGCGTTTGGCCTGTCGAGCGGGCGCGCGTGCGCAAACACACATACAAACAAAGAAACACACACAAGTACTTTTTTTTTTACCAGTAGTGAATTTGAAGATTTCGCTTCGCTCGCTACGCTCATCAATGACACAGTTTGTTTGCTTACACTTGTGGCGTATACGAAAAGCCAAGTAGTTTATGATATAATTGGCAAAACAATGCTCACTATTTCCCATTTACCGATCTAAATTTCCCACTTGGCTATAATTGTCGACTCGTCTGTCCTTAAAATATGACCTTGAAAACTTGAGGCCGTAAAACTCAACTAATCGAGGATTGCTAATAACACTTTAAAAACACTGTGTGTGTGTATGGGGGGGGGGGGGGCGCAAAACAAGCAAACCCGACAGCGAAATTGAGTGTCACCCGATCCACACTAATGCCCGGGTTCGCGTCCCTGTTCCAACGCCGGCCGGCACGCAACCCCCCCCCCCCCAGCTCAAGTTCACGCGAGCCCCGGCACACTTCGGCCCGCACCCGGCACCGCCTGATTACAGGCTCCCGTCGACGCGCCAGACTATAATTTGGCCCCGCGCACTGTTTGAACAACACCGGCCGATTAAATCTGCGTGCCCTTTCATTATCGCAACGACCGGCCTTTAGTGAATTGAGAGCCCCTTTGAAGCGGCTGCCTTACATGGGATAACACCGCCAATGTGTATAATGTTGAATCCACGGATATAAAAACATAAACGCTTTAGAACTGTTTGAATTTTGGAGCGTTGCATTAGCAAATGTGTATATACTTATTGTTATATGTGTTGCACGTACAATATATATATATATATATATATATGTTTTACCGCTGTGCACCAAACTTGTTCTTGAAATAGAGCAATTACAGTGCAATTAATGTTATTCGCGCACCAATGATCTAGGTGTGCCACGCCGTACGCAGCGTTTGTCGACTGTCCGTCCCGGCCAAAGAACTAATTGCTTCAGCTGCTGTGCGAGCTGACAGCGGCGTCTTGGCCAACGGCGTGCACAAAACAGCGCGAAGTGCTCTCAATCGCACGCTGCTGCAACGTTATGTTTAATGTCACGTCTTGAATCCGGCCGCCGGGGCGAGATTTAAATTCTTCGACGCGCCATTCGTTGCCATGCCACGACCGAAACGTCACGGACTCACGTGCAATTTATGCAATTGTTTTCGCGGCGTGGTCTTCCTTTATTCGATGCGCGAGAGCATGAAAACGGTCGTGCATAACGTATGCCGAGTTGACATCCGAGAAATGATGGGTTCGTTTAAATTTTTACATACGTATACGTAGTCTGGTCGTAAGGAATGTAGATTTTCAACAGTTGCTATACCGCCATGTTGTACGCGTTATCGCCTAACAAACGAGATATGAAATGCATTGAGATTGTTACGGAATCGAACTAAATATCGATGATAGTGTAATAACTTTCTTTGTTAGCTCCGAGCTCGATTCTGTTCCCAGCTGAATTTGTGGCCATGCCGAGGCCATGTATATATGTTGCCCTTTGACATCCGCTTGGACCCTGCCCAAAACCAGCACCGGCGGTGGGAAATGAGGGGGAGTGGAAGACAAGGGGGGTTGCTTCAACACGATCTAATTTCTTAACATGTTATACATCGTTCTCAGAATGTCTGTCTGTTTTCTTTTGTGCACATGCATTGCACCAATTCAATATTAAATAGGGTGCAAAGTATATTACATCTTTTTTCTACTTTGGTTTTAGCACCCAAACCTCTGAAACAATTGACTTCTACATCATCCTATAAACGCAGTAACCCATAACAACGAACTTAACTCCCGTTTCAAACCGTATAAATAAACCCTTCCATTAGTAATTGAAGTGATCGTCCCGAAATGTGCCCAAGATTCCGTCGGGGAGCTCGAACGCGAGCGTTGTGCTGGCCTCTCCCCGGTCCCGAACGTCCATGATCTTGCTGCTAGTCCTGCGGGACCCCGCCGTGGACCGCAATGGATCTTCCCCGTCCTTGCAGACCCGCGTTCGAGGGCCGCTTGGGACCGCAGCGGCCGAATTAAAGGGGCGCTGCTGTCCGCCCTCAGCTCGGTGCATGACCGCGCGGCTGTTTGCTAGAGATCGGACGCAAGCTCGGTAAACAAATAGCAATTTGCTGGTAATTGTAAAACAATACAAGGGCCGGCCTAACTGGCGCTTGGGGACACGGAATTTGTGGATAAACAAGCCACAATCAGGCAGAAACGAATCTGCTTCTTTCTAAAGAAAAACTAGTTTACATACGAGGTACATAATACGTATGTATACACATAAGTATTATTATACATGTATACTTTTGTGTACCGACCTACTCAGAATTGATAGGGTGCAGAGACATAGCACAAAAAATGCCATTATGTCGGTCAAAGAATTTCAAATATTTAAACAAATAAGTGTGTCAATGTCCCGATCGATATCAAAGTGTCACAGTCTTGTGAGTCTTGTGAAAATGTATATTTATATATAAACCCACCAACAAGTTTTATACGGTATCTTATGAGAAATGTTTACGTAAGACTTCCAACCTTGCGCCACTATCACAATTCGATCTAGAAAAGAATGCAGTGGCCATCCCGGTTGCCATCCCGATTGCCGTGATAAGTCCATGATAAATAACTCCACGCGACGCATGCGTGTGCGTGGACATTGTCTTTCCGAACCCAACGTTGTCATAAGCGAAAGCGACGCATCATTCTTCCCATCACGCGTGACAAACGACGCCCCAAGATGCAGAGCCGTGCGCACGCTTAGGTAATTATAAATTTGCACCGTGCTACACTTTACGACGGCCATGCATCATGGGGAAAAGTTGACCGTACACACACAACGCCGCGCTGCGGATTCGGCGCGAACCTTTGCGCCGTCTCGTGCACGCTCTCGGCCAAATTGGTTCATTGCGACGCGGCACTTGCGGCCAAAATTGGCACCCCACCCCCTCCAACCCTTGCGCGGCGACCGGCCCTGGGGGGGGGGGGGGGGGGGGGATTTATGACGCCCTCACCTGGCCGCGATAATTCGACCCTGACAATTAGCGGGCCGCGTGCGACGCAGCCAGCAGTGAAAGAGGACCGCGCGATTTACGAGCGAATGATTAAAAAAGATTGATCAAACGCGCGGAATTCGAGAAAGGGGTTCGACGGGGTGTTGTGGCGGCGGGGGGGGGGGGGGAGGTGAGAGGGGCTGGATTCCCAAAGAGTGGCCATCTCCTTGTAAACGTTAGGGCCATATTTAACTCCCTAGAGAGAAGGGACACAATGTTCAGTGCATCAAGATTTGCAACTCGCTGATAAGATTCCTATGACCATTTTCGAATTTTTTCCGCAACAAAAAAAGTGTGACTGAATTAAATTGATAACAATGCCAGTATGTTACATAGGCTAGGAATATATTATAAAATTCAGAATATCGAATATCGAATGTCAATTTCACACCATACGACAGGATGAGTGCAGCAGAATTTTGGAGTGAGTAAGTGAGACTGAAATGATATTGAGCACGGATTGGCCTCGCACTAAGTATATATGACAGAGCAGAGTGAATATAATTAAACAGAAGCAGGACCATCATTTTAATTGCAAATTCAAAAAATATTTTATCGAGCTTGTTGGTGAGGGGAATGCACAAATTCTTGCATTCATTTATAAGATTTCGCACAAATAATTCTAGCTCAGGCTTCAACTATACCAGATGATTAATGCAATGCAATTTCCTTCCTGGGTGAAATGGTGAGAGGGTGTAAACACTCTTCGGAAACCAACAACAACCAAGTCTGTCTCAAGTCTAGCTCTCTAAGTTTATCGGGTCTCAGGCATGGCTATAATACAGATGCAATGGTTACTCCTGTGCGTTCGGCCACTCTCTGTTCTATCGCGGCTCTCTCTTTGGTTTGGGGTTTGGTGGGGGGGACGGGGGGGGGGCGAATGTTAATTGTGTGGACAAGATTGGTCACACTCTTTCGACGCACGGGGCGCGCTCGCAGCGCCGCGTGATTCGATTTCGAACTGAAACGCCGCCGGGGCAAACGGGAATTATTTTCACAGGGAAAGCGTGTGTGTTTGCAGCCACGGTCGGCGTTCTATCTGTTAACTTTTAACAACATTCGTTATTCGAATTCGAGTCGAAACACAGAGTGCACAGTTGGACATTCGATGGGACGGACGCTTGGTTGTGAAATGATAATAGATTTAAAGCTCACGCCAACAGGTGATTAAAGGTTGGCGGGTTTCGACGCGCTTTATAGAATTCAAAATTTAACTCGTTTACCGATTAATTCGTTTAGCGCGGGGGCTAGGAACGCTTTCAGCCTTGGAATATTAGTGACACGGGGTGTTCTGTACACCTATATTTATGCAAACCAACGGTATGCAGCTGGTTTTGAGGAGCAATCAGCGCACTCCTCGACTTAACACTTGCAAGTGTTCAATCAAATCGACCGTTAATGCAGATGGCCAATAATCTATCACGTCCACAAATACCAATGTGTCCTATGCCTAGAACTGACTGAAACTTTCCGATTCTTTCATTCTTACCAAAGAAATGGTTGCAAACTTAGAACATTTTGCATAAACATGCAAAAAACCGATTGTTGGAAGAAAGCTCGGTGGGAAGCGTTATTACTAGTTGTAAGTTTTAGTGGGTAATAAAGAACTGATCGAAATGAATGAAGACGAAAGTGGGTTCCTCATGATCCAGTCTCATCTACAGACAAACGCGAATTAAGTAAAGCAAGAAAGAAATTTTGCCGAATTTTCACAGCCTGATGTGATGTCATTATCATTGAATAATTGATGAGCGTAGCGAGCGAAGCGAGCGGAGCGAAATCTTCAATTTCACTTACCCCAAAAAAAAGTCACTTGTGTATGTTTTTTTTTTTTTTTTTTTTTTTGTGTTTGTGCGCGCTCTACAGACCAAACGCCTGAACCGACACGGATGAAAATTTCTGAGTATCTACCTCTGTTCTCAACTTAGACCCCCTGCGTTTTTGAAAAAGATCGGTTCAGTAAATTTTTTATAAATCAATTTTTACGAAATTTTTCGATTTTTTCCGAATTTCGAACCCCTGTAAATTTCAAAGTTCTAAACATAACTTCACCAAAACTTCTAAACATGTTGACCTTATACATATTTATCATGCCTGCAAATCTTATTTCGGTAGGTTTTTCCAATTGGTTTTTATTAGCATTTTTGTGGTGTTTTTCTCGTGATTTGACGGCTGATTCAATACGAGTCCGGTTTCCTTCGTTTCCTTGGTTACCAGCTTTGTTGACCTCGAAGAGAAACAAAGGAACGTCAGAATCCGCATACATTTTCAAGTGATTAGAATTTTCGAGAAGGCAATGGTCAGGTTTGGTGCTCCATGGTTTTCTTGTGACTGCTGCAAGCACCTTTTAATCCGCTATACACAAACCGCTACATACGCTCATCTTCAACGCAACACAAATTGCGTTCGCGAAGCCCTAGTAATGAGCCAAAAACATCAAACTTCTTATAATTTCCAATCAGTGTCGGACTGGCTCTACCCAAGAGGCCAGCGCCTGTTTTTAAAACCCAATCCCTAAAAAAAGGTCATCGCCATATTTAGTGGGCCCCCGCGGTCGGAAAACTGGGGGCCACCGCGGTAATAGCTCGGGGCCCTGGCGGAAATCGCCCTGCAGGCCAGTCCAACACTGTTGCCAATAAAACAACCTAATCAATGCTATTTTCGCGCCATTCGTGGAACCCTGATTTTACCTCTAACTACAAATAGGTAATCTAAGATGCCGTTTATAGTGTTAAGCAAAGAGTGTAGCTTATAATAATGTAACGATTACTTTGCTTTATTGTCTCGCTGCAAGCTGAGACCCTGTCATTAGTAAAACATGTAGTTCCAGAGTTTTCATACACATACTCTTTGCCGTCACAGACTAATAATCATGAAACGCTATACGGGATGGAGCACACAGTATTTCATCAAATTTCAACACAATTAGCGGGAGCTGGCACGGCGCGAGACGGTTCGAAACTCAATTAAAAGTCTCGGCGCTCTTCTATCCTGTAATCGCCGGGCTTTTAATTATCTCACGCACACGCACACGCACACGCACAGTGAGGATCCATGAACGCATGTTCCGATTACATCCACGCGACGGCAGATTCCCGCATTACGCATCCCTTCCCGATGCTTTAGTGATAAAATAAGGGAGTGCGACTCGCTGTTCGGGAAGCAGCCAGCCCAAAGGCATTACTTTTTGATAAACTAATTGTGTGTGTGAAATTTCTTTGCACACACACACACTCTGTCTCTGTCTCTCTCTCTCAATTATACTGCCGTGTGTATTTATAAACGTGTGGGGGAGTACACTTTTGTTTCGCGCACTTTTGTGTTTGCGCGCGACGGAGCTCGTAGTTTAATTCGAATAATATCGTCGGCGGCTGGTGTAATTCGCGGTGCGAGGTAATTGCAATATTATAAAAGAAGGGCGCAATGATAACGAATTTGACGTGGCCTGTTTTACACTCAACGATGGCTATACGCATTTCGAAAAGTCTTTACCAAACTCATCGTGGGGGAAAATAGAACGCATGTTTTCTTTCGAACGAAAATTGAATTGGACCTCAATTAATCAAATTGCACAGTAAAATGTGGAATTATGGTTTTGTGGCGTTTTCACTTGTAGCACTGGGAGTTTTTAAAGAAGTTGAAAGTGACCGATGGTTATTTCTTGACAAATTTCAACAAAAATAGCTCCACGATATAATTATAGGTATTTGTAGTATTTCGGATTTTTCTGGATTTTTCGCAAAAACATGCCCCATTTTCAAGGGAGATCTTTTAACTTTCTTTGATCTTCATCAACGCCAATGCTAGTTTCAGCTGAGGTGCACGCGAAGCAGCGCATACCTGCGGCAGTCATGCCAATTCCGTATTAATTGGGTTACAGTCCATTAGTGTACTAAATAAATAACGTTTAATGACGCAATAAATTGGTCTGACAGAGTCTGACATGCAAAACCATAAAGACAAACATCAACGGGTAGAATTTAGAACTTTTCTTTACTTGTTGTTTGCTGCGTTCAAATTATTAGAAAATAACCTTACAGCCGCCTGCAGTAGCATGTGACGGAACTAGTTACAGTAGTTACCAGACCAGTGTCTCGGTGTTGCTTTAGCGGCATGGTAAAAGGGGATTTGTCAAGTGTGTATCAATCACAAAAGTTGCAGTTTCTTGGATTTCTCTGCTTGGGTTCAAATCCCGGTCAGGTTCAAAATTTGTCCAACTTCGCTCTCGATAAATCACAAACAGGATAATATGTAATCGTATGGCCCATGAATTGCATCTTCAATAGAATTGTCTGCTATGAAAATTATATCGTTGTCCTCGCTGGTTAATAGGTAGTAGGTAGAGGTTCCCTAATATAGAGTTCAGGCACTACTGGGTCTTTTCTGGAGACTCTTTAATGTCTTTTATCTCTGCAATTCTGATCCATAGCAAAAATACTCGGCATATTTATCCAGAGATATTTAAGATATGCTATTGAGTATACGATCATTTTACGAATGTAGCGTCACATCACACAAAGTCCTAACAGCAATCTGTCCTTTGTATAATATGGTTATGCTATAAGTAAGTTGAGACAACCGTATACATGGGTTTCACCATTAAATTGATGCGATTGTGACCAAAGCACAATATCATTGTATTGTAACATAATGCGTCCAGCCAAGCAAAGGGCCGACCAAGCCCCGACGCGCACCCCATGCGTCTGAAACGCCCTCAAGCTCTGCGTGACATCGTCGTCGTCCCTCGGGGAGACGCGATAAGGGAACGGGTGACGACTCCCCTCGAGGGGGGTGTCCGATGACCTGGCATTTGAGCGGCACAAATGCCAAGGTGGCAATTCGCCGGCGAGAAAGGTCAGTTTATCACATTTGTAATATGCCATCAGAGGCGCAGATTGCCTCCATCGGCAATGTCAAGACGACGCCGTAGGTCAAAGTCGTACTCTGTCCCTTTCACGTGCTCCGTCCCTTTCACGTGCTCGGCAAACTACCACGCGGGTATCCCGGACAAGAACATCTATTATTTCCTTAATGCATGACTATATATATATACATGCGACAGCGTACTGTTATATAGCTGGCGCTGGAAAGTTTTTAGTCAAGTTTAAAGCGAAAAGATGGGAGATTCATTTCCCGTATAATATTCTACGAGATTCAATTTCCTTGGTTTCGCTCTCTGCTGGCATTCGGTTGGCAAACTTTGTGTATTATTATTATTATCATCATCTTGCTCGTCTCTCGGAAAACGTATACACACGACAACTTTACGTGTTAACTTTAGCTGCTCAAGTTAATAAATCAATCACTCCACTATAAACTATGTAACAATATATTTTATATTGCCAAAGTTTGTTTCGTGTATCTCTTTAAAACGCGTTTTTTTTTTTTAAGTTTCCCCCCCTGGCTGTCAGTTATCTGTCGAGCAACTTTTCGAGCGACGCCCGCGTGCCCGTCGAAGCTCGCAGGGCGGGAAGGGATCAAGGAGGCGGGGAGACGATGACACCTGCTCTCTGCATTGTTTCTCTCTGCAGCTCGAGGACATGCGAATGGATTTGGCATGTCGGGCAGACGTACCACGATCGGAGATCGATCCCCTATATACGTCTGAGGTCCTGACTATTGCGTCGCGCTTCATATTTATACGGTACGTGGATCGGGAAATCGAACTATAGATTTCGACGGAGCATTGTTGCTGTCAATACAAGTAAACTCAGTTGCTTTTATTGTGTATTGTATGTTTCTTGAAATTTCTTGAAATTTCTTGAAAAAAACCTGATCGATGTTTAAAATTATGTACCTAAGAGCAAATAAATAATTATTGAAAAAAAAAGGTCAGCCCTTAATTCTGTGTGATCCACTTTACATCGTTTGACGCATATAAAAGGACCAACCGCTAAAATCTCCACCTCCGAGTTACAAAATGAATCCATGTCAATTGCCATCGGATTTAAACGGATAAACGTCCCACGACTACATGCAGCAGCGTATCGAGACAAAGTTGCGATTCCAGTTCTCCGAGCGATTATTATTTATCTGGAGCGCGGCACGTCGGGCACCGAGTTGATAGAAACGCGCCCGATTTGGCGCGCCCCCAACCGGCGTCCAGGCTGCCAGGGACCAGGGACTCGGTCAGAGCGTTCGGTCAGAGCCGTCCTCTCTTAATTATTGCGCGTCCCGACCAGAGCCGACCGGCCCGGGGCATCGCCGGTCCAGGCCGAGGCGTTGTAAACCTCGGCGTCCGTCTTGCCCGGCCCGGCGAACACGGCGCATCGGGAGGCTCGGAGAACGGGAAACACGGCGCCGCTGGGAAATAGTGGAAATCGATCAATCGTATACACACAGCACGGATTGGGGGAGGGGAGGGTGAAAGAAATAATCGGTATCTTGCTCGGGCGCCGAATTCGCGCCGCTCTCGCCGCAGACAGAGTCGAAACTAGGGCCGTTCCGTTGCGCTGGAACCGGAACAGAGTCCAGAAGCTGGCGTTTTTTTCGATTAGAGGGATGTTATTTGCTGCTGGTGGATCTTGGGCCGGATTGGGATTTGATACCAACTCAGTGATTGGCGAGGAACTTCATATCTTCACTCTCCATAGACACGTTCGAACTAAGGATATTATACCATACGAGGAAATACATTTTTAATTCTTTTTTGAAATGTCTTTCGACTCGCTCGTTCTGTCCCTGATCTACCGAACTGAAAGGAAGTCTGCGCGGCCAGATACCTTGCCGGGTCGCATCCAGCTTCGCGACTCGCGGCTAGAAGTTGATTGCGCGCGCACACGAGCTCACACGTTGCTGGCTGAAGCTGCATGTGTGTGTGCAAAGGACAACGAACGGGACGGTCGTCAGGATAAAATGTTGCAATTTGCAGCCCAAGGATTCAGGGTGCAAACAAAAGCTTGCAGTTCGCTCGAGAGAATTATGCATTGCTGAGCTACGAGCATGCGCCGAAGAATAATATGCCAAGAGAGTTATTTAATTCCCCAGGATTTACATCAAATGCATCCTGGTTTTCGTTACGCGTTGCCATAAAGAACATCTTTATTATGCGGCGACTTTTTTTTAGAGCATTGTGTCGCTACCGCTCATCTATTTTATTGCTGACATTCATCAAATTAATTTCAAACAGCGATTAGGCTTCAGCTCTAGCAGTAATATCTCAGTGCTCAGTACCTATATGTAGAATTAGACAGGAGCTAACTGTTCGTGAAATTCAGAAGGAAGGTTTTGGTGTACAGCTATCCAATCCACGAATACATTGAAATCTATAGCCTCACATAGCCTAAACATACCGGCTACCGCACACCTGTAATATTATAGTCTATATATAAAAGAAAACACAGTGTCAAAAAAAGGAGATGTAATGTTACATGCAATACTATTTTTTTCAGAGTCGAAAGTGTCTTAAAAATGGTAGTATATGTAAGATGTTTAAAAAATAGTCTAAGAATGAACGAAGGTAGGTACGTATTTTTGGCATAACTTGCGAAACGATACTACGTCGTACAGTGAACTCGCAAAGCAAAACACAGTGTCGAGAGGAGCCAGACTGCATTTACATGATCTCCAACTCTGCAAGTGCAATTACCTTCATTTCGTCCACGACTTCGACCCCCACGGAGATAAGAAGCGTTTAGCGGTACCCACCCATAGGCATGGCGGGGGGAGGTGGCGGTCGTATAATTACCAATTACCCGGTGTACTCGTCGACATGAGATAATGCAACCCGAGAATGCCGAAGCTGTCTGCGAGCGCTGACGGCTATTTGCATTGCGCAATGCGATTATTCAGCAGTGTGAGTCCTCTAGTGTTGAATTGGAATTCAGCTCAGTGTGGATGCCGTCTGCCATCCGTGGGTTGATGCTGTTGCTGAATGCACTATTGTAGGAGGGCGTTTACCTATAGGGGTGAATTGTGAATGCTTGTCCAATGCGTTCCTGCAATTGCAAATAGGCAGGATGGCATTTTGACCTTCGGATTCCTGGATGTTGCCTGCACTGGAATGAATGATAACTGGTAATTTAATACCCAAGGGAGCGGGTGATGTCAAATACATCTAATGGCATTCATACTTGAGAGAAAGAATATACAAAGATTTAAAAGTTTCGACCTAAGGTCCCATGGTCCCAATTTGCTTTTCACCGTCGTCTGTGGATGAAAACATTTTATTTCGAGTTCAGAATTCTATATAGGTAATATGCGCTGCTCGCCTGTTTTACCATGCAATGCAGGTTGCGCAGGAAAATTAGTTCTTCGGTTTCTAACATTTTCTTGTGGTAACGTTGGATTTCCATGAGCTCTTTGTAGACAAAACTGTACCACAGAGCGTCATTCTGACAATTGAAAAAAAAGCAAATATCGCACGGAAGCAAAGACCGGCGGAAGAGCTTTCCGTAGACAGTAATTTCAGAGCGTCTCAGGAATAAGAATTTCATTGTTTGGCACACGAAGCATAAAATGCATTCATTCTTGTTTTCCTGCACCCAGTGTTCTCATCTATATGAACGGTTTATATACGTGTATATACATACCGTCAACGAGTAATTTATGTATGTTGATTATGTCGTGGAAGACGATGCATTAAGGAATTAACTAGGCAAATTTGCATTTCTTATCTCTAATTTTCATGTCGAAACATTGCCTCTCTGTGTGCTCCAATTGCTTGCACCATCGCAACGTTATACACTTTACAGCTGCAGAGTTCAGACTTTTAGAGTTTAGGCAAAGGTTCTCTCTCTCACTAGTCTTTTAGCTTCACCATGAGATATGCAATACATTCTCGACTGATTAAGTTGAAATTTAAATTATTCGAGTAGTTCAAATTTGAACACCCCACGTCTTTGTATAAGACTACGCTAACGGCAGACAAAAATAATTCCTTTTGATATTATAAGAAATTACCCCCTCGTTGCCATAATTGTAATCATTTCATTGAACTACAAAGCATCTCGCTCTCGTTTCACTTCTCCGGCTGATTGGGATCGCAACAGTTTCTACTTATTTATTATTCACGTTGAGCTAATTATCTATTCCTTTGGCAGAGAGGCGATGCGGCCGGCGCAGCAGCGTAGGAAGCTGGGAAAAATGTGGAGTATCAACTTATCGCGAGTTCGCTTCCGCTTCGGCGGCGAATACACTAATTAACATCAAACGAATTGACGCAATAATGGACTATATCGTGCGCTCAAACGTCTTGATTTCACGTCACTATTCAACGCGACTTGAAAATCCAGCTAAAAAAACCGACCGTTTTGCGCGGCTGTGTAAAGGAGGGGTTTTAATTTTTCGCCTCCGTTTTAAAGTCAACACAGAAATTGCATTGCTCGCGTCGCTGAGTGGCGTTGGTGATTGATGTGTAATGCACCTAATTTTACAAAAGCATCAGTGCATGGGCCACGGTCTGCACTTTGGGTGCGCTGGCCAACGCCTGTCACACGGGGACTATATAGTGGAAAACCACACCTGGCCCAAGCCCAACGAAAATAACGCCGTTACGCGTCCAGAGCGAGTTATAATTGAATTTTGATAAACTGCATTTAGCTGCATCGGATCATTTTCTACTTTGTCAGATTGTCAGATGTGGTATAGTGGTACGTCCACAGGCAGGTGGAGCGCTCTATATAAATCGCATTGCGTAGTCTATTATGACCACCGTGATATTTGGCTAAAGACGGCCGGGCATCAGCGACTGAGCTGTCGAGGGATCATATTTCTCTGCGGCCGGTAACAGCCAAGAACACATTGCGTTTTGCAGCCCTTCGGTATGTAGTTATGGGTGCCGATGATAAGTGGCCGCTTTGAGTAATGGACTTCGGCTCTGAAACATGAACTTTGAAAATAATTACTTAGCACATCAATTTGCGTGGTCGGTATATTTATCACGGAACTCGTACAGGCGGCACATTTTGATGCCATAGATCCTCTCAACACGTCTGTAACATATTTTTTCATGCTCGTCTATATGTCTGATTCGCATTGTCTGCAGCATTATCCATCATTTCATCTATTGCGTGAAAATCTGCTCCGTCAAAACATGTTTCAAAGGCGTAAATCACTTTATTTTTGTACAAATTTCCGCTCTCCTCTTGTTATCCACATACTGCAAGTGTTTTTTTTTTAGCGCCATAATATCCCCAAGCTCGGGACGCCTTCGCCCGGGGTCAAAAACCAGGACAGCGCGCGCGCAAAAAAAAAGGCTCTGTCACTTTGGGGCGGCCCAAGAGCGCAAATTACTCATCACCGGGGTTTTGATAAACGACCTGCGCAGGAACACGTCGTATAGCTGGTCCACGTTCGCGAAGTCACAAATAGAAGTGCATTTCTTTGGATCGCTCTTTATTTTGACGTTATACCTACACACATTCTCTCGACGGCCGGAGTGGCTATATACACCTATAACGCCGCCACCGCTGTCTCTGTCAACAAGCAGCTGGATTTAGATCTCCTCTCATGCGGACGCCGAGTTGATTTGCAGGTGCATCGCGCGGCGCTGTATCCAGACGAAGAGGCTGCGCGGACGGATTTAGAAGAGTACCTCCTCGAATTGTGTATGACTCAGTCGTTATTATGAGGCCCAGATTACAATTGCAGAATGTGTACATAGTTCGGCACTGTACAAATAGGCTTTCAGGTAAAACATTATTTTGTTCTGTCCCATTTGGTGCATATAACGAATCGTTTGGTAAGATGAGAACCGGATGAATCTATTTGGAGACTTCGAAAATTGTTTCAGTGGTCTGTTTTGAAATTTATTACAAATAAATATACCTACCTTCCTATTAACTAAGGGAAATGTTAAGAACATTTTAAAAGTATACCATAAAAGAGGATACGTGTTATAGATGTTGCTTCCAGAAAAGAAAAAGCACGTTTATCTAGCAATTTTCTTCGTTTTTTCAAGCGAAGAGAAGCCGTTTGAAAATGTGTCTACTTAGCAAATCTATCGCCGCCTCCTAATTAGGCATCAACGAGCGCCAGCCAGAGATGAATTAAAACTTTCCATTAATTTTCTTTGCTGCACAGTTTACGAAATAAACATAAATATTCTAGCGACGGCCCGGAAAACTCGCGAGAGTAAATTCGTCAAGCACGATGTAGGTACACATAAATCTTAAATCGCGCCAGCAGCATAGGAAAATAACGAGTCATCAAGCGACTTTTCCATTTTCTTGTCACCGAATTATGCATAATTAATCCGAGAGATTTCCTCGCGGAGAAATTGCAGCTAGCGCCGTCGCGACGCATTCCCAAACGTCGAAAAAACAAATTACTCTTAGCGACAAAGCGACATTGCTCGAGCCATATAGCATATCTTTCGCCCGACGGGATAAAAACCATGGTGTGGCCGGGCTCATTGCATAACTTAATAGCCAATCTGTTTCGCGAGAAAACTTCGCTCTGCCCCTTTTCTCGCGATCGCTGCATGGCCTACAGCGCGTCGCCACTCCGGCCCCGGACAACTGTTGCATTTCCAGAGGCACTCGACTTGCAGGTCTACCTATATTGACAGAAGGAAACTTAGTCGCTTCTCGCCTCCGAATCCTAACAAACCTCATCTCGGCAGCAAGCGACCGAGCGACGCCGTCGCGCGCTCGCGCGCCTGCGCACGCTGCCGCCGCAGCACCGACGCATCGGGCGCCGCGACGCCGGCCCGAGCGCCGCGGCACCCGAACGGCGCCGGAATTCGACGACGCCGACGCCGGTATGGGCACATTTTCAGCGAATATCCCGTCAGTCTGTACGTGGTTAAGCGCGCCCGCGGTCGACGACGGCCACCCACCTTGGTATATACCGAGCACACCGTTCGCCACACTCGACGGAGTCACCGCTTGCGATCGCGCGCGGCAAGTTGAGTTCCGTTATACCGAATTTCGCAACCTATCCATTTGCAATCGATGTCAGTGTTTCGTTGCACTGCAGAAAATTAACTTGTTCGAATTCCACTCGACAACCTAAAACCACTGCAGAAAAATTAAGTACCGTTTCTGCAAATTCCAAAAGGGATCTTCTTGGGAAAGAGCAAATTTTCAGCAAGTCAGATTTTCGCCGTCTGGAAGAGGCTTGTTCAGCAGCGCGAGCCGGTCATCCTCATCTCGGGGCGACCGATGTCCTAAGACTCCGTCCTCAACTGTTAAGGTAGGCGTGCATACTGCATTCGAGGGTCTCGAGGGTCTCGAAGGCGCCTGGTTGACTGATCGGCCGCACTTGGTCGGTCGGTGGGTCAACCGGTGCGTACGGGTCAAGAACGCGTGCGGCGTGAAATGGTGCGTGGAAGCGGCACGCTGCGAGCGACACGCACGGAAGTGAAGTCGTTCCTCTGTGTGTCCTTCTTTCGCCCGCTGGCCGCAGCGCCGTGCAAACGACGGTGCTCTATTGTTGTGTCGCTTTTCGGAAGGGCTGGCGTAGCCGCCCCGAAAGTGATTTTAACGACGCGATACTAGTGAGTGTGTGTGTGTATTTGGAATGGTTCGTGGAGGGAGTAGGTAATTATTTTCACGCTATTTTAGGGAAACAATAAACTGGACACACGTGATATAATAATAAAAATTATATGCGCATAATATGGAAAAGGATTCCCTTTCGTTGCTCTTTGGAAGTGAAGTATATAATGCGAGAAAATTGGATGGTTTTCAAAATATCTAACAGGTGTTTTGTCATAAAACACATGCACGAAAAAGGCTGTCCGCATGGAAACTTGAAAGGACTCACTGAACGAGTCCATACTTTATCTGATGCTTTATCATGTGGCTGTGATATCTAAAATAAAAGCATACATTGTGAAAGATTATGGTCGGGAGGTGTTTGCTTTTCGAGGTTGCCACACTGTGCATATTTGCTGTCGGTCATAAAAAGGGCTATTGTCTATGGGACTCTCAGGAATTTTTAAAACGCTACGTAGCGTATAAAGTGCAGAATTTTAGTATGTACCTATGCTGATGCATTACTATAGTATAATATACATCAACATGAACGCATACTTTATTTTTAAGATCGGCCGCCACGCAATTTCATTGTAATTTTAGGATAGTAAAGTATCCGCTGAAGAGAAAAAAGAAAGCTAATAACAAAATACTTACACGAAGGGTGCAGCCATAAGGATTAGGGAAATTGTGATTTTTAATGAAGTGGCTAGCAAATAATGGCCGTACACCTACGGCTTGAGACTGGGTGAAACATTTAGGCGCGACAGGCCATTGTTTTCGCGGGCGCCGGCTGGCAAAGTGCAAAAGGGGTTTGTTTATGATTTGCCTGCTACCATTTTCCGTTGGCGGCGGCGGCGGCGGAGGCGGCAAGTTTTCCAGTTTTGCATGCTGGCTGCCGCAAAACCCCCGAGAGGAAACGCTTTGTGCATTTCCCGCCGTTTGAAGTCGCATCCCCGGCCCCCAACCACCCACGTTCACGTATTATTTACCAATCACCATTTGCGTGCCGCAGCCGAAAAATAACACACACACACACACCCAGTTGAATGCACGGAATTCAACCCCCCCCCCCCCCCCCCAACCACACACAAAACACACACAGGCATGTATATAGATTGTTTTGAAGGCTTTGCCAAATAAAGTATGGGAAAAAACATTGCTTTAAATTCAGTTTTAAAAAGTGCACTACTGTACGTGTTTGTGGTTTATGTAGTTAAATATTGACACCCGATGTGGTGCAGGGAATATGTGCGTTTGCCGCGGGGCTCAGTCGCGCAAAATGCATGCGACTCGTCGAAGCGAACGGCCGCGTGCATGGGATGGAGCTCCATCCGACTTTCCACGCGGAAAGTCGTTCTAGCTGAGCGCCGGGAAGCAGCTTTAATTTTCCTCTCCCCATAACAAGTGAAACTCGTGTTTCTCTCTTCTTCTTCTTCTTCTTCTTTGCCTGCTTCTTCGTCTAAGATTATGTTTCACCCTCCAAGATTTCACTGATCGTGCGCCACACTCGAATTTATAAGAGGGTATACGCAAAGAAACGAAGGAAATTTTTCTTAAAATAAAACTGGTAAATTAAAATTTTTCGTAAGCAGGAAATTAATTTTTCATGCTGATAATCCTTCTTGTACAGTAAAAGCGTCTGCTCAGAGAGCGATTGAAAGATGGTTATGGTCGTATTAAATACCACCATCCTACGTCATACATTTTAAGTATAAGTGAATAAAATTTTTCGAACAGTTTTCGATACTTGGCAGATGTAACCTGGAGCCACGACAAAGACGATTTAGTTTGCGATTCAGTTATGAAAAAGTCGTCGAAGAACTCCATCAGCTATTAAGAAATTGATGATTCAAATAATTTGTCTATATGTAAGATATTTGATACAAAATTTTGATGAGTAGGTATATGAATTTTGTCGAAGCCTCTTGACCTGACCTCTAATCATAGCAAAGCGCTTTACGGTTGCGGTAAACTTGCATACACTGGTGTGAGTTTGTTGATCAATGTCTCTCTCAATATATACACAAAAGTATTCGATAATGACCTACCAAAATATGCATACTGTACTTCTAGACAACTGATAACATAGTAATAAAATCGCAGTTCGTATTCGAAGAGGGTTATTAATTTCGAATAAAAATTGCTGACCGAACGTAAATTCTGTCTCCCAGGGCAGAAGTGGCCGCAAATTCGACAACCAAACCAGGCCCTTATCAGATACGAAGACAAATCTACTGAACGACTCTCCTTTCAATTAGTAAATCGTTCGTCTGTCTAGACAAAATTAAAAAATGTCTACCACACAAATCCGTTGCCAAATGCCGCAAAGTTGGCCCCGACGAAAACTAATTAACATAAAAGCACAGACACGTGCTGCCACCTTTACACCAAGACCGTAGTTGTTTAAAACGTCAATTATTTAATTCCCAGAGGCCCAACTCTGGCATGAGACAGCGATAAGAAGCCAGGTATTACTCGGCAAGTCGAGATGGACACGATCCATCAGCTGGCAGCACCGGCCCACGGGGTAGCCGACATGACGGGGGCAGCGTGCGTGCCGCCCCCTGCACCGTGGGTCGCGTGGAGCTGGTAAGACAAGATCGCCACCCACCGACTCTCTTCATCATCCTCCACCCTCTCCCCCTAACGCGACGTCTTATCTCGCTTATCGTTCACCCCCCCCCCCCCCACCAACCCTTCTGTCCGTGCCGCGCTGCTTGACTTACTATCTCCGCGCGAACAAATATTACATCCACCATATTCGTGCCAAAACACAACTGAACTTTGCCGAGATGTTTATCGCCCCCCCCCCGCCCCCGCACCCTTTGCAGCTCCTTGGCTCCCGCGATGATAATAATTATAGGGTTACTGCAATTTCGAACGTACACTCCCTACCTCGTATAGAATAAACGTATTAATTACTAATCTTGAAATTAGATTCTAGTCAATTTTCTGTGATAGCACACACAGTTTTCGATATGGCCGCATGCACAAATGTGAAATTGACCCGGGACGTAAAATTAGAAATGGTAATCTGGTGGCTTAAGTCTGCGCGTAATGCGAGGCCTGTCCAGTGCCCTGGGCTCAAACCCTTCCGAGGAAACGGTTTAGTCTATTAGTGGCAAGATGAATTTGCAATCAGGACCGCTTTTGCCGGTCGGTACTCATGGGTGGAGGTGCCGGGTCGGGACTGACCGAGATTAAATTTGTACCAAAATAACACCAGGAAGATTCAGACAGCAAAGCAATCCGTTCAAAGTTTGTGTTTTTTCATTTACAAATACTGTCCGCAGAGGTTTACCAGATAAATTGAATAAGTCGTCTTATTTTCGACATTACGCAAATTTAGACATATTTCGACGTGATAAGTGTTTTAAAAGTCCAACACTTTCGCAGTTTAATATTATTCGCGCTAGTTACCATGGCTACCATTCTATGATCACCGAAATACTTACTTTAGACAGGGTAAGCGTTCAAAATTCAGCCTCTGCACTTTCAGATGTAATGGTACCATGATTCCATTTTGAATATAACAGCTTTGTTTTATTTGCGTATACTGCATATGATATTTTTCAATGTCCACTGACAAAGTTCCCTGCCAACAGCAGTAGCGAGCCACTAGCAAGATCCAGCTCGTGAGATAGTTTTGATATCCGACGCACAAGACCCGCCTAACGAGCGTTTGGAGGCTCGGGATTAGCTAATCAAAGGTGCGTTATCGGCGCAGGATATGTAGGAGACAGTACGATGGTGTAACAACAAGTTTATGGGTCTCGCGTGCCACCCGGGCATATCATGCGGGGCACGCGATCGGACAGTCCCGGCCGCCCCCGGCCACCCCCTTGGCGCAGCCCGATATTTGCATTTTTAAATGTACACATTTTCTTTTTCAGGGAGCGTCAATCATTCGCATAAATATAGCACAAATATTTGTTTTGCTGCAAGGCAGGGCGGAATAATTTGTGCGGTGTTGATGCCGATCTTAAATATAAATGCGGACATAAAATAATTAATTAAGTTAAACGATTACGTTCGTGGGAACGAAATTACTTTGACATGAACGTGAAGGATTTTTTTCTGGTTTATGACGCTTGTAATTTTTATTGTATTGTGAACAGTTTTGTCAAATTATATATATATATATATATATAGAACACATCGGTTTCGGTTTCCGTGAAGAATGTACCTATAGCATTATTACAGTACGCGTATACTACACCATCGCGACATTGGTCGGCGGTGGAATAATTTCCCATGCCGCAATGTTTCAAAGGGAATTTTAATTCCACTCGTGAGAAATGGTAATATTTTTCGAGGTTTTCCTCCATAATAAATTACCTAATCTTCTGCTCTATAATATACTCCAGAACTACCGCTGCACCTCGACCGAAAATACGTCCCGAAACAAAATAAGTATCCAATGGCTTCAACCCCCACGCTATACACGGACATATATTATAATGAATATATAAAACAATTTAAATTCCCGCCAGTATACCTACAGTGGGCCCCAGGGGGCACTTAGCTAGAGCAAGATGTGACGTTTCCAGGACAAAGCCCAGCGCGCAAAGTCCCGACCGGCAATGATCTATTTTTACCAGTTAATTAGTTCTCCATGAGAGCGCCACCATTGGCAAATTGATTCGTACGGAGTGATAACGCGTCCACCCCGAATGTCCACCCCGAATGTCCACGCATCAGCGGCCGGACAGAATGCAGGCCGACGGACGAGTGGACATCGCGCGGACCCGAAAGCTGGTCGACCGACAAATCGGCCAGACGTTGACGCACAATGCAATTCTGATTGGAATGATCATTGTTGACGTTATGTTTCATTAATAATGGGAGTACCAGCAATGGACGGTGATTAATTATTCAAAAGGATAATGTAAAATGGTGTGTTACAAAATAAAACGTTACGGCCGTGCGCGATCGTGGCGGGGAACAATTTGTGCGTGCACATTTTGATATCAGTTTATGGCGACAGGAAACATTCGCCGGCCGTACACATAGTGTGTATATACTGGCTAATTGCGCGCGAACTGTGCCGGCATTTTTCGCGATCGCCATATTGGTGCGCGTATGGGATGCCATTGATTGTCCGGCTTCAATCAATCACACCCGCGTTATTGTTTGCTAATTACTTAATGGCGCACATGTAATTCGAACTGGCAGTGGTGAACAACGAAACGACGGCGTCTGCTTTCTCGCGGTCGAGGCCATATATGCATTTATTTTATTTTTATTTTATTTCGAGGTCATTTATTAATACATTTCGAGGCTACATTTCGAAAACATTCTTGCATGCCGGCGGAAATAAATGCTCCGCACTCTTTTCTAAATCACGTGGGAGGGACGACGAATATGAACGGGCTTTTCAAGCGTCTCAAGCGGCAGTCGCACGTCGCCGAAAGCAGTGTGTGTGTGTGTGTGTGTGTGTGTGTGTGTGCCGCGCAACGCCCCAAGCGAGCCGCCCGGGTGCTGGGGGGTGGAGGGCGTTAGACAAACGACCGGTACAGATAAAGCAAACGCAGTGTTATGGTAAAATTTTGTAAAAGATGACGGAGCTTTAAGAGGGCGAGCAGTTTGCGTAAGTAAGACGGGATTGGTACGTATACGTCGAGGGCTGACCGACTCCTCTGTGCAGCGGCCGTCTGTTTCGGGACGGCAATAAATCGAGCGACGCGCCATTACACAAGCAGATATGGCCGCTGCTGTGCGACTAAACGCGCGATATATATTCAAAGTCGGGGAAAAGGTTGCGACGCGCACACGTCATTTCCTTAGGGCGGAAAAGAGATGGAAAGCGTTCAGTGTTGAGACCCGACAGCGAATGCTCGGCACCTCCACCACGCCGGATTTCAGTGGAGGTGGCAAAAATATTTCACAAACTCTGGTCTAGAACTGGTCTCGACTTAATCCCCGAGTGTGAGGAAAGGGGGACGTGGAATTGAACGACATAATACACGGGAATTCAATCATTTCCACACATAGGCATTAAGCACTTTTGAATTTAAATCGGCTTTGCCTTTCTTTTTTTCTTCTCCACGCGGCCGATATGAATTTTTCATTGGATGAGATTTAAATAAATCCAGAGGTTCCTTTTCTCTCTTATGAGTTTCATGCCCGTCGGGAAACTCGGGAATAATAAACACAGCACAATAGCGGGGCAGGTATATATTCCATTTCCCTTCCGCACTCGTTTATGCTTTCTCAGTTAACTTATTACTTATAAATAAAATACCTTTCCACCATCGCAAATGCTTACTTATTTCCGGCAAACGAAGAGAAACGATCGCCGTTGATACGCGGGGAAATAATTCCCACCTCCAGTCGCCGACGACGACGCCGACGACGACGTGTATCGTTCGCCCCTCGGCCGTTCCCGTGCCGTTCCCGTCCCGTCGCCGACACAGCTGACGTGAAGTTATTACGCCTCTTAACTGCACCCGGTATTAAATACGATAGCAGTCAGGTATAGGTGCTCTGTGTACAGTGTATACGCGGCGCGTTAAACCCAACGGCACGCAACGCTGCATGAATGGCACGAATTAAACAGCAGTTTTATCGATAGCACGCCCAGAACCGGCGCCCGGCCAAAGTGATAATAACTTATTTCTCGTTTTGATTAAGAACAATAAGTACATTTGCACTTGAGCCTTACATTACGAATGAGGGGGGAAAAAGAGAATGTCTGTAAATAGCCATGGAAAAATCTAATGTTTTTAAGCTCATGTGAAAACTGACTCAACGTGAAAAAATGTTAACGTTTGCATATTACATGTTACAAAACTTCGGTAAAACAGTGAAACTTCGGGAAAACAGCGCAACTGTTATTTAGCATTCAAATGGCAAGTTTGAAATAGATTTTTTTTCAAAATCTATAGGAAAATCACTTGTTAAACCTCCGTTAAACAGCTCGTTCTAAATGCAGACGCGTCATGTATTGAGCAACGGGCAACAAGAGTTCGGTTACGCATCACGCATGTTTGGCGTGCGTGGTATGCAGTGCGTGTGTGTGCGTGAACCGAGGTGTGTCCATCTATGATTTAGAGCTCATTAACGCCAGCCAGGGGCGGCAGGTGGGGGTGGGTGGCTGGGGGGGGGGGGCGGCTTTCACCCGTGACAGCCGTCGTAACACTGAGAGATAGCGCTTCCATATGCCAGTCTGGTGCAGGACCCTTGCACTGCGGGCGATTCACGAGCGGAGGGGTGCAGCTTCACTTTCCGAAACACTCTCGACGAATTGCATGCATGCATGCACACACATATAGATACTTCCCTCTATTGGGTTCATGTTCAGGAGACAATGGTTGCTGTCTGGCCAACTGGCCTAAAGTGATGAAAAGAAAACCAATCGTTCGATTTCCATGGCCGGACCTCACGCCGATTCGGTTAAAGTGCATTTTCCAAAGATCGTTTCCCCGAATTGCAAAGACTCACGAGTTGTGCTCGATGTACACATCGCCACTTCCTGTTTGCCAAATTGCGTCGTTACACGGACTCGAACCAAAGGGGGCGAATTGAAACACACAAAACTGTGAGAGTGTACGAATGTTCGAAATTCGTGTGGGTATATCTTGTAACTTTACACGCGCTTACCTCCGAATTTCTCACTTATTATTTTAAGCTCTACCTACAAAAGCATTACGTTTATCAAATTAGTATATTATTATTAGTATTGTTAGTGTTATTACTAAAACGTAACAGAAGACAGCGCATTTCAAAAGCGAGTTCCAAACTAGCATGCAACGCGCTCAGCGAACCCCGCTGCACAAACTATGCCAAAGTTAGTTTGAACAATAGTTGCAGCAACTTGAACTCTCAAGTGGATCTGTGATCTTCTGGCGTTGATATTCAAATAAGACGAGCGACGAGAGGAGAGTATTATGATCACGCGGAAGCCGTGTGCGCTCCGGCGGAAGTGCACAGCGGGGTCAAAGGCGGCCCACAGCCCCCCCCCCCCCAGTGTATATTGGATTAGATCGCGGCGAGTAAGAAGTGATGGACCGTATATAAATTAGCTGCTGGTCGCGACGGCGACCCCCCTGCTAGCCAGCGCCGAGTCTTACATAAACCATGATCTCCGTAATAGCGTCCGAGCTCTCAGCGCTGATTCGCAGCGCAAAGCCGTGGCGAGTGATCAGACGCGGAGTCTGGCCTCCTTCGACGGCGTCGTCGAGTTCACGCCATTGTCTTATGACGCCGAGCCGCGAGGTCCGCGACGTGGACGTGGGAGATAAGCGCGGCAGAGCGGAAGCATATTCAATATAGGAGAAGTAATCGATTCTTGAGACGATGTATGTCGTGGTTTAACAAGTTTCTGAAACTTGTGTCGTATATCCAAGAGTTAGCCGTACTCTTTTGTCTATGGATTTCTGGAAAATCGAGTTGAGACATAAATTTACAGTCAAAACGAAACATTCCAAGCGGAAAAAACGCAACGAATTCTTTCCAAACAGTAAAGTGTCAAAAGACTGCGAGTTTATATGCGTTCCGAGACGGGCCGAGTGCGCACAGTTCTTACAGTTTATTTGATGTTTAGGGTTTGTTTGTTGAGGTAAGGTTTTTTAGGGGGCGCGGCGCTCAAACGATACCTCCGAGCTCCAAGACATCAAGGCCGAGCCATCTGCGTCGGCGGCGACCGGGGAGACGTAAAATAAATCAAATCTTTTACTGTTCCCGTTCTGATTGAGTTATCTCGTCCTCTCTGCTGGATGCTTGTCTTTCGTCAGACACTGCCCGACCCCGACGCCGACGCCGACGTCTATTTTCACCAGGAGCGCCGTCATACAAATCTTTCAGGACAATATCAAACCGCCTTAACGGCTGCCCGCACTTAGACAGCTCGGGCCGCGCGCAAAACTCGAAACTATTCCATATAGTTGCAGAAGATTTAATCGCTCGGAAGGCCATTTTCTATGATGAAAACTTGATAGCCGCAGCTAAACATAACTCAAGCATTGTTTGCGGTCAAAAACTGTAGTAGTGTGTGGGAGAAGTTGTTATCGATTTTATTGGCAGTAGATTAACCGAAAGAGAGAGAGAGAGATATAGAGAGAGAGAGTAAGGAAGAAAGAGGGAAGATAATGAAATTTAACCTGCTCCTGGGAGACGGAATGATTTCCAGTTCATCCAGAAACGCACTAAGAAATCCCCGGGAAGAAAATGACACCCATGGACTTTGACGCTAGAGTAGTATCGTGGCTGAATGGAAGTTTGCTCGCCATTTCTGCCAGGCCCGCGTGTGCTAATGAGCAGTATAGCAGCAAGTAGGTATATCGCTGTGTACAACACACCTGGACTTGCGCACTGCAAGGGTCAACCCATACTTGCGTGACGGTTCGCAATATGAGAGCCGACGAAATTACGATCTATTAGTACAGCAGCAATAGGTATGCAAATACATCGACTCTACGGCAAACTTATGTCGTAAAAGAAAGAAGAAAAAAAACATTTCAGAAGAATGATTCGAACACTCTGAGGAAGCTATCGCTATATATAACCGCTATATACACAACCGCACCGATGAAAAATCCAATCCACCATATTTACGTTTCGCTGAACTAAAGTAAAGTATGGCATGAACTTCAACCCGATCCTCGTTATTCTCCCCAAAACTCGGCCACGCATGGGTCGGCGAGGAAAGCGTTTCAAATTGCGATAAACGTCGAGCCGCCCGCCCCACTCCTTGCCATGGACATCGGGCCGCCCGCACCACTCCTCGACATCGACATCGGGCCGCCTGTCCCACTCCTTGCCATCGACATAGGGCCGCCTGTCCCACTTCTTGCCATCGACATAGGGCCGCCTGTCCCACTCCTTGCCATCGACATAGGGCCGCCTGTCCCACTCCTTGCCATCGACATAGGGCCGCCTGTCCCACTCCTTGCCATCGACATCGGGCTGCCTGTCCCACTCCTTGCCATCGACATAGGGCCGCCTGTCCCACTCCTTGCCATCGACATAGGGCCGCCTGTCCCACTCCTTGCCATCGACATAGGGCCGCCTGTCCCACTTCTTGCCATCGACATAGGGCCGCCTGTCCCACTCCTTGCCATCGACATAGGGCCGCCTGTCCCACTCCTTGCCATCGACATAGGGCCGCCTGTCCCACTCCTTGCCATCGACATAGGGCCGCCTGTCCAACTTCTTGCCATCGACATAGGGCCGCCTGTCCCACTTCTTGCCATCGACATAGGGCCGCCTGTCACACTCCTTGCCATCGACATAGGGCCGCCCGCCCCACTCCTTGCCATCGACATCGGGCCGTCCGCCCCACTCCTTGCCATCGACATCGGGCCGCCTGTCCCACTCCTTGCCATCGACATCGGGCCGCCCGCCCCACTCCTTGCCATCGACATCGAGCCGCCCGCCCCACTCCTTGCCATCGACATAGGGCCGCCTGTCCCACTCCTTGCCATCGACATCGGGCCGCCTGTCCCACTCCTTGCCATCGACATTGGGCCGCCTGTCCCACTCCTTGTCATCGACATAGGGCCGTCCGCCCCACTCCTTGCCATCGACATAGGGCCGCCTGTCCCACTCCTTGCCATCGACATAGGGCCGCCTGTCCCACTTCTTGCCATCGACATCGACATCGACATCGACATCGACATCGACATCGACATCGACATCGACATCGACATCGGGCCGCGACGAGCAAGACAAAACGCAGATTTACGGCACAAATCGCAGCCAGCGATTCCATATTCCAGGTGAACTCCGCACCACCCTTTTTATGATATTTATTAAAGGCTGGAGACAGTGCGCGATGCGATATATACAACGTTGACTGAGCAAACAACTCAGCTGCTCGAGAGGACCCAACAAGGGGGAAAAACGTCGGCGCAGAGTCGGCACTATTTATTAATACTTGACTTAACTCGAAGATGATAAAAAACACGTCGAAAAGGTTTAATGGAGCAGCCTTGATTGCGTTTCATGCATTCGAGACAGAAAAAAAAGCACGACAAAGAATGTCCTTTAGGAATAAATTAATAGAGTAAGTAGTTATGATGATCAAATGCGGGGTAAAAATTTCACGCACATTCCCCCCAAAGATTTCGCATCCCTCACGTGGCTCGACACTGCTGGAATGCGTGCAGCTATTCTTAAAACGAGGTTACGACGGCGTCGCGAAACGGTGGGCGAAATATTCGGGCGCTGTTAAAGAACTACTCGATATTTTGACGGGATTATCGGCTTACAGCTTGCGCCCCGAGGACGCCGGCGACGGTGGCAGCTCATCCTTAAAGAATATCGTCAACGCGCCAAAGAAAATATGCTTCCGCTCGACGGGCAAAAACGAGCTCTTTAAAGCCTCACCGTGGGATCACCGAGCGATATAATTTCCGAGCGGAGCGTCACGCGAGAGACGTGGAAATTCGGCCCCCCCCCAACGCCGTCGACGGCAGCCGTCAAGTCTGAAACAGAACGCCGCGGAAATGCGTCCAATTATTGCGCCGAAACCGAATCGCGGAGAACGCCGCGGCGCGGCAGACGTAAACGCGCACAGACTTTTATGACTCGCGACGAGGGACGCTGAACGTATTACGAGTGGCCACTCGCGCGATTGTGTGAGAACAGATTGCCGAACCGGCCGAAAGCGGTCGACACACAGCGTGTGTATATACGGAAGGCGGCCAACGATGCAGCGCTACAAATCGCAACGCGACGCGCCCGTTGCACAACCAAGTGGCGGCCAGCGCCCCAATCAATATTTCACCCAGTGCGAGCAACGCGTGTGCGTGCGTGCGTGCACGGCGAGATGATCGCACTCGTAGCGTCGTTGCTTTTCGGGCCGTGTCCGGCTTTCGTCGAGAGCTGCATTAGGGACAGAGAGAGAGCGCGGGACGACCGGGACTAATGGGGATCCACTGCTGCACGGGTCAGGCGGGCGACGCGCTGGGACCGTGGCCAGCAATGTTTTAGCGGTGAATATGCAATCAATTTGTGATTCACTCTAGCGCGGAACACAAGCTAAACTGGTTATTCATAGCGTTGCATCATGGCGAACTCTATAGAGTGGAAGTCGTTCGGTCCACGAGATGACGTCTTGGCATCGAACTGTTGGATTATTGTCTTGTGTTCATCGGTGATTGCAACTCGTCGTGAGTCACGGCTTGGGCAAGATGACGATGCCGCGGTTGACAATTTAGCGAGGGGCGAATAGCACTTCTATAGCGCATCGTCCAAACTATACGCCTATATTTAGATTGTATTATCTTGGCCTGCACGTGCCGATTTAAATTCCCCACGCGAGCCGTCTATATAATAAAGACAAGGGAAGAAAATTATAATCCCGTTTTTGCACGTAAAGGCGGTTCAATTTTCTTTTGCCCGGTATACGGTATATCGGAGTGGAAATATTATTTCCAATTTGAGCCAAGCGCACGAGAACGTAGTTAGTTAAAAAATAACAATGGGTTTCCGAACCTCGTGCTATCCGCGTATACGCATGGTGTATATCTATGGAGCCGAACACATTGGTATTGATGTTATTGTTTATCGCCGCCAAATTTGTGTGCCACGCATGGTGCGTGTGAATCGTCGGGGAGATGGAAATAATGAAAGGAGGTAAAGAAGAGCGCGAGGGGTTTCTTTCGTTATCCCACGTCGTGTCCTTTCCTGCATTCGCAACTCGGCGGTATATTCATCGATCCCGACTGCCCGTTACTCTACACCCAGTGAACACTCGATGAATTATAGATGGCTCGTCGGGGCGCCCATGGACGGGCCAATGCCTATCGACCAAAGCCCGTGTGCGTGGGAAATTACACTTAAAGAAAATAACAGTAATATAACGAGAATGCAAACTGTGAGAAGAAAAAAAACTATATAAATAACGAGTGTTCGCGGGGAGTGATGTAATTTTACTGGCGTCTGACACACTACGGACAACGTGTGTCTATTGGCAATTCGAGCGGGACGGGAATTCGTGTCACGAATTGATGAAGTAGACGTCGTCCTCCGTCGCGAACCATTCAAGAACTGTCCCGGACAGAATCGCATAGTTTTTTTTTCTCCTTTTCATTTTCTTTCTCTTTTGCATGAAATTGATGAAGGTGCATTTCGCAGCGAGACAGTCAATTCGACGTCGGCGATTCGCGAGCAAATTGCGTAGCTCTGGGTCTGCATTCTTTGGCGTCGCGACGGCGAGGGCTGGCTTCGTGTAGTCGGGGAGGGGGGGGGGGCGTCGATGATCGGGACCGAGGGGGGGGGGCGGTCAGCAGCGACCGTCCGGGGCAGACCGGAAGCACTATACGAGTGTACAGCGGACACAGAAAACCTCTTTGCGCGCGCTGCCGGTGGCGGAAATTTTTCATTTTTATATCCGTGAGCTCGGCGCGAGTGAATAATAGATTATCGGCGGGCGCACGTTTGCAAGGCCGCTGTGGCCGTGCAGTCTCGTCGCGTAATTTCCAATACAATTAAACGGCGAATAGCTAATACGGTGTTTTATTTAGTAGCAAAACAGGATATATATAGGTGTACACCGTACCTATTGTAATTGAACATGAAATTAATCGGATAACGATATTAAGGAAGCGTCCCCATTCCGAGCCACGAGATTCACACTACAATTGAATTTGCTTGGTGATCGAACTGCACTATTTTACTCCGACATCCTTATCCGATGAATAAATCAGTATAGATAAACGGAATTTTTATGCGAAAACATCTTTTCTGTTCGCCCTAATTTCTGCCGGCGTAATTGATTTATGACCAGGAGCGCCGACGATCAAACATTTCGCTAAAGAGTCATGAGCCACGCTCGGAGTCTGCATACAAATAGGAGGCGGGACGCGAGAGGACAGCAGCACGCCAGCGCGGAATAGCAATACGAGTCTTTTACATTTAATTTCGTCGGGGGATCAAATAATTGTGTACGTGGCGGAGAACCAGAGCCGTGCAAAAACTTTGCCATGGATCGGCCGCGGGGTTTGGGCGGCGGAGGCGACGGGGGGGGGGGGGGGGGCGAGGAAGCAAGATTTCCCGCGCCGCGCCGTCGAAAGGTTTTAATGGCATCCTCGAGATTTGAGCATCGTTTAAAAAAAAAAAGAGTGTTCGCGCCGATCGTTTGGCGCAATTTAATCTTGCCGGATATCTTTGCCCGAGCGGGGAACTTCTTACTCTACTTTGGATGATGCCACACTCGAGCGGGCTCGAAACTCACTCACCGGCATGAGACCGACGGGGGATGGGGAGCAAGAGAAACTTTGTGCGCTGCCGAGGAAACTCTTGCCGGGCTGGAGACGGCATGTCATAGGATGCACGCGGACGGCTTGTCTGTCAAACGTGTACCTGATCTCAATGCCTACACGTACCTAGTCGGCGCAAAGGGTGCACTGCAATGCACGTCTGCGGGTCATGCGTGTTGCTCTCGAGTCGCTTGCCGTTCCGTGCGATTACGTCGACGTGGTCACAGTTGCATCGCATGGCATAATTGTATCTGCTCTCTTTACATTTTATGGACCCAGCTCTTTGATATTTAAAAATAAATGCAAACATTTTGTATGCGGTATATGCAAAAAATTGTCACCAAAAAACATAAAGTGAATATTCTTTGCCGGATGCAAAGCTCAAAGGAAAGTCTAATACTTTTATACACCGAGCAGGAATCGCCTAACCATATTCACGAAGCTATGGACGTCGGCATCCATCGTTAAAAATCAAGATGTTTTATACCACCTCTAATGTAGACTAAATTTTAAAGTTGTACCTGTGGCTTTATAGACGTACCACATTTTTTCACTATCTATAGGTTTACTATTAAAAAGTGAACCTATTGAAAGTAAATGCCTGGAAAACACTGCGTCTTGTTGCAAAGGGTTGGGCAATGTGCAGCCATCATGGAGTCAGTACAGAGACCTTGACATGACAATTACTTTCCCCCCAACACAACTTCTACAGCTTCAAACCGATGATATAAAAATGGCACCTCACTTTCTCATGCAATGCAAGCCGACAGAGGGTATTTTGTCCATGGCACTTTTTCATCTTGATATAATATTCTTTAAAAGGAAAACAGTGCACGCTTCAATCTCAATGTTGCTACAAAAGAAATAAAATAAGTGCGCACTTGGGCGTTGAAACAAAACGCCTCTTCATGAAATTCCCACGACATAAATAAGACAACGCAAAATCGGTTCGAACTTTGAGTAGCGATCTGCTGCATATATCTCTGACGGAGGCCATCGAGCAAAGAGATTGTCCCCATCAAAGTTTGACACAAGACGCCCGGCATAAAACGTGCCCGTCACACATGCGCACAAGCTCCGGACAAGGGGAAATGTGATTACATGTGACATGTGCGGATCAGCGAACAAAGGAGGAAAAGAAAGTGGCTGTAAAGAAAGGCGAGAGATACGGCGTGTGGGTGGGCGAGGGCGGCGAAAGGGGTTGATATTGTCAATATACACAGAGATAACGGCGTCGGGGCGGCTCCAGCCACTTCTCATTCCCGACGACACGTATTCGCAGCCGGGCGCCTGCCCTATACGTGATGTCAGCGAGCAACAAGTCCGAGCAGGCGTACGCATGTCACGACGCCGACACCGACGCCGACGCAACGACGGTGATTTCGGGCCACGGAGCCAAAGATTTGCTACGAGACGGGGCCAAATAATCCCAGACAAAATCCTCGACAGCCATATCCACGGACGAAACTTGTTTGCAGTTTTCTCTATACCCGTCACATCATTTCACATTTTCGTCGTGACAATGTTTTGATACATATGATCACAGATGTGAGGTTGTATAACAAAACAAAGTGTTTGCTACACATCACGAATGCTCGTTCTTTGAACCCTCGCGATTTCTTCAGTTCTTGCGTCGAGCGAAGCGCATGGAAGTACGCGAAGATTCGTTCCCTTTTATATTTATCTCATTTGGAAAGCTCACACTTGGTCTCACGGACGACAGTTTGATCCCGGATTAAAACTAATCCGAGCGGGCGCTATCATTTGGGAGGCTGCGTTGTAGGTATATAGGTACCAGCTTTCACGGATACGTTTTTGTTCGTGAATCAATCCTGATCGAATTTCAACTCCAGCACCGAGCTTCATCCGTCTACTTACCGACGGCGATTCAAATTATTATTTGTTTGGAGGATTATTTCCTTTCATCAAAAAAATAATCGTGAGGCCTAGAAAAACTCAGTGGCTCGATTCAGACGGCAAAATCCAGGCACGGTGAGTGTGCTAGTAGTCGGACTGATTCCTAGGAGGCGCTGCGGTCGCCAGTCGAAAACATTTCCACGTCCAAATAAATCCACCTTGTCCTATAGCGAACATAATATACAGACAAACTAATTTCAAAATGAAAATGCCGGCAAAAAACCACCGTTTTACAACAACAAAACAGCCACTTGGAACTTGAAATTAAGTTTAATTTGGTATACAGGCAGGTATTTTGATAAACACTTTGTTCTACCACCCCCCCCCCCCCCCCCGAATAGCGCCCGGCACACACCGCACACCGCGGTCGTCCTCGTCCTTTACCTTGTCGCGCACCCGACGACGAATCTGGCTCGAAGTGCACCCTCGTGATGGGCAAACGACTCCCGGCTAACGCGCCTTCTGTTCGCGCCCGAGTCCTGCGAGCGCCGCGCGGAACAGAAGTCGCCGCCGAGGGAGTTGTGTGTGTGTGTGTGTGTGTGTGTGTGTGTATATCTGCAGCGTGCAGTCGACGCGGCTAGGGAGGAGGTGGGAGTCGCCGGGAGATCGATAGCCTGTCTCACTTCCAGCCTTGTGTATCACGCACGTATTATTTTATGATCTTCTTCGCGTGGCGAACGCAATCTAGGATACGGCCGGCGGACGGAACTTGGGTAATAATACATCGCATATTATTATAAGGCGGCCCGATAAGGGTGCAAGGGGTGAGGGTGGGGGTGGGGGTGGGGGTGGGGTGGTCTGACGGCGAAGAAGGAAAGTTGATGAGGTGCAAATTAATGGCTCGCCTGCCGTCTTTATATAGGTAACACACGGTAGTTGTGTGTTTTAACTAATGCTCTTATATGCTATCCAAATCTCAAGTGGGAGAAGCGTTGATAATAGCTTTTCCAGGGAAAATGCGAACGGGGTTGAGGGCGCGGGGGTCGAAATCCCTTGAGGCATCGATATGCCGATAACGTGTTGCAAAAATAATTTGTCTCCCACGTCGCGTTTGTGCGAAGGCGGGCCCATTATTCGGGGCGAAAGAGTTTTCCAAATGGAAGATCAAAGAGCGATCAGCGAAAAATCAATTGCCATAATTGCATCGAACGGTTCAGATCGAAATAATTGTTCTTTTCAACCAAAATTCATTTTATTTGATCACTGAAAAGTAATGCTTACTCGACAGGGTTTGCGAATCACTGCCTCTCTATCTCTATGGGTGCATATTTGAGGATTTGAGGCTGACGGTGCCTTGAATGTATTACACGTCCTATGCCCGCATTCAGGATGACGTGATCTAGAGGATACCGACGGGGGCGGGCGGGGAGGGGGAGGGGATTTAGGGATTGATGCGGCATTTGCCAGCCTCTGCTTTGCGCGTTCTTTCCCAATTTGTGCTGACTGCCGGGCGTCCGTTGCCCCCCCCTCCCTACCCCCGATACGGTGACCACATCGCCATGGGGACGACCTTCTCTTTACAAGCAATTAGAGGCCAGCGCGCGCCGACGGCGAGCTATGTTTGCCTATTGCTTTGTACCACGTGACCAGCGCGATATGTGACTTGACAATGAAGACCTCCGCGCCGGCCGCCTTGCGCCCCCTTCACGAACTGCCATTCCGTTCGGTGGACACGCGCAAATGTGCGGTCTATCGGACTGCCGCGTCTTAAGCGTGCGTTGGTCCGTCGGTGTCGGTCGAACTCGACGGCAGCGCGACGTCGGTCGTCTCAAGTGCTTCGGGTTGACGCGTTTGCTAAATGAAATGGTGCACGTATCCAAATATCCACGAGGCTGGCACGTCCCTACGGGATTAGAAACCTGTAATTTGATTGGACGCAATGGGATGAAAATTCAGTCGGAGCATCTGACATCTGAGGGATGTAGCTTACTTACTACATAATGCATTAGATATGGGTGGCTTCATGTTATGACCCCCTGGGAGGTAATGGCATAGTTGGCAACCCTTGCCAGTTGTCGCCGCCGCCGCCGCCGCCGCCGCCGCCGCCGCCGCCGCCGCCGCCGCCGCCACCGCCACCGCTCACCTCGAGGAAGTTTCGTTTCGCCTAGATTAGTTCCGAACAACTCCGCGGGGAACGGTTAAGTCAGTCTCAGTCAAATACCGCAGAATGTAGTTTTCGGTTTTCACTCAAATATAATTGAATTTCACCGTAATTAACCGGGGCCGGACCGACGCAAGGACGCTTTTCTGCACCGACGGCAGGTACTCGCTGGTCGTGCATTCGGCGGTCATGTCAGCTCGTTACTCAGCGCCGCTCACTCGCTAATTAGTATAATTTGCCCGAGGAGCGTTTCCGAAAAGCGAAGCCAGACGGCATAACGAGCCGTTCGGTCGGGCAGGCGCTGCCAATTATGATTACTAGGTTATTTATGATAATAAATTCACCCGCACATTACTTTGCCATCATTACTTTGTACACGAAACAATAAAGGTTTGGACAAAGCCCAGGGCCGCTGAAATTAGCGGGAAAATATCAACCATGACAACAAAGTGACACCGTTGCGTTATTTCACGAAACCCCAGTTTTTACTGTTGCACGTTTTTCTCCCCCAAGGAAGAGAAATACGAAAATAAAATTGTCATCAGCAAACAGACTTTGCCGACTGTTTTGCCGTTGTTGATGTCGCCCTCCATTATAAGTCCATAAATAACAGATTAGGCCGCGATAGGGCAACAGCGGAGCCAGCAATACGTATACTCTGGCTTCTTTCTCGGGGACTCTTGCGGGCCCCAACACGTTGCGGGCCCCAACACGTTGCGGGCCCCAACACATTGTGGGGCGCGAGTTGCGGGCCACATCGCGCGGTCCTATCAGGTCGCCCGGTCGCCAAGGGGAACTGCATGTGTCCAGACCGGCACCGCCCTGTACTAATTAAATTGCTCCTCGCCCGGCAAGCCACGAGAAGCGACAGTCAGCGAAAGAGACCGGCCCCAGAGCGGCAACAAATTGGCGTAATTAGCCCCGAACTGTCGCGCCCTCTCCCTCGCTCGCACGCCAAGCGAGAGCGAGCGAGCGAGCGCGCGCGCGCACCGTGTTTTTCATTACGTCCGGCAATCACCGAGACGATTTCGCAAGCGGTGCTCATCGGGAGCTGGCGTATGCCCGCCCTGTTGCGCGTGGACGCACTGTGCGTGGGCGAAAATGTTTGGCGACGGTGATGCAGATGCGGCGACGCCAAGCGCGTTGTTGTGCGTGCGCCAAGGTCTTCGTGGTGTCTTTCAAGGTCACGCGTCAAGGTCGCTCAACGCGGCGCCTCCACCAGTCACGCTAATGTGCCCTCTCTGGAGGCGATATTGCAACGCTGAGTTTTATATTTTGCAAACACCTAATCTCTTTTTCACGTTAAGAACGCTAGTATTGTTCAGCAGGCTCCCGACAGTGCGCTGTCAATCATTCAATAGAATTTAGAGACCCTTACTTGCGAACCCTTTAGTAAAACAATGGGACGGCCTGCGAATGTTGAAACCTCTGGCTCATGCCTACCAACAGGGTCTCTTTGACAGTAAAACACCGCTAGCGTTCTTAACGTGAAAAAGAGTTTAGATGCATTAGCTGCTCAATAGATATCGCGTAATACCGGCCCTGAAAAATAATATTACCAACTAAATTTCTTAGACTCATGTCTACTTGTACTATCTTTACCACAGGTTTAAAAAAATATCTATTTCAAACTGGGATTTGAATGTTTAATAAATGTATCGCTGGATTTTCGACGTTTTGTATCCTATACGGTTACTTCCTAGTTCCTCGACGGTACCAAGTACAGATACCAAGCTATCACTCTTGCGGAAGTACTAGTAGGTATATGTTACGAAACGTCGGGAAAACAGGGAGACTTTTATCTAGCACTGAAATCCCAGTTCGAAATATATTTTTCAATATTTCGAATTAGTTATTGGGGACATAATAAGTTTATCGGTGTAAGAAAAATAATTTCGTAACAGAATATGCAACAGTTGGCTGGCTCTCACATAAATAAATTGAAATTTGTTGAGCTCGAAGCTTTTAGCACGTGAGAGAGAAAAAGGGGTGAAACAAGTAGCATTTCACTCTGCGGCATCTGAAGGAGCCAAAGTATGATAATAGGCGAGACGCGCGAAGAAAATTGTAAATTTACAATGGACAACGGGCCATGCATTTCGTTGTCTCCTATCAACATTTAATTATTCCGTGCGTTTTATGATACATGTATAAATGTGGCGACCGCGCGACCGCCCGCGAAAGCAGCACAAAACTCATCTAACTTTTCCCTTCATTGTACGGCATAATAATTACTGGCGCGGAACGTTGGCATCACGTCGGAGTGCCCGGGCCCGGAGAGATAATGGCATCGGGTAATATAATACTTTATAGTAGTACCTTCTATATATGGCTTAGTGCTGGCCTTTTCCGAATGCACTTTTTCCGCGGCGTAAATTATCGACTACGGTAGTTTGGCATGAGTGCAATGCTATATAGCTATATAGCCACCGGGCTGAGTGAAAAGTACTGCGGCAATTCATTTCAGTTATAATGATCATTCAGTTTGAACTTTGCCCCTAATGAGAGAATACGAGAGGAGCTAATTGAAACCGCTGTATATAGTGAAAGAGGGTGAAAATCCCAATATCGAAAAGTAGGGGATCGAACAAGACAGTATGGGTCGACACTCTTTGCATCCAAGCTCGTACACGGCATTATTTGTCGAGATATTTGTGAAGGGTTTAGGAGGGCAACTTTCAGAGTGTATAATGCTACTTTCTGATAATACCTCAATTTTCATTGTGGTAATTAACGTTGGCATTACTACATTGATTACATAAGTTCCAACAATTGTCACTCCCTGGGACCTGTTCTCATGCCGTGTCCTTCTACATCTCTACAAGACCTTCAGCTGCTGTCAATCCAAGATGTCTACCTGGTCTTGATCAGGCCACTCTGCGCCGTTGTACGACCGTTCACGAGCCGACCGATGCTTCTATCAGCCGCACCAAGTTTCCTCTGATTCCTACTCTGCTTTCTGGGACGCGGTGGTCGGCCCAATGAGAGATTGACGGCAAACACCGACAAATGCATCAATAATGAAGGCCATTGTCAACAGAAAACAACAGGCTGGCTGATTTCAAGTTGATCAAACAAACTTCTTTGTACGACAAGGCGCACGACTGACATCCACCGCCCCCGCGATTCGCCTTGAAAGAGCCATACTGAGAGATGCATAAATGATAAAGACGGTGTCAATAGCGCCGTAAGGGGCTGAAGGGGGTGGCTGTCTTGGATAGGGGCGGCGGTGGTTAGGGGGAGGGGGAGGAAATAAGGAAGGTAAATGTTCATAGGTATTGACTATCAGTGTTGAGTATATAGATATGCGAAGAAGATTAAACTGTATGCGACATGGTAAATATGTAATATACTCAAAACTAACTCATACAATTTGTAAAATTGAATTTTACGCATTACTGCGTTACTAAAACATACACGTGTAAATATGTACACGCACGCATTCAGAGGTCACAGCTCGATGCACTGCGTTGAACAATAATAATTCGGAGGCAAACAGCCTTTTGCTGCCTCAATTGGTAATATTTTAATTTTCATCCCGGCCGGCACTAAATATATAAATGGTCTGGAATTGCTCGTCGAACCATCGGCGCCCTCCCCGGGGAGTCCGCGCGGCGAGTTCGGGATCATCGGCGATGGCCGATATTCCAGGCCGCCGGGCGGAACTCCCCGGAACTCCCCGGCCCGCAGGCCTATTATTGGGCGAATGCATAAGTGAGTGGACTCTCGCCCGGATGCACGGGGACGCCGATGGTTCCATCGGCTCTGGAGCCGTGGGGCGGTGTCTCTCCTCTTAATGTTTGTGTCGAATATGATAAATAAAATCTGCATGCAATTGTGGAATTATAAAAAGTTAGTCAACACGACTATGGTGAAATTACTTTTGTAAGATGAAATAGTTATTATACTGAATACAACCGTAATTGTTTATTAATTGTAGCGCGGAATGAGTATTAATCATCTCTACAAGATTGAAGTTTGTATACCTACGCGAGAGCTGGAATTAAAAATTGATGGGAAAAGAAGGAAAAAATTACGTCATTTTTACAAACTTTTCGCATTGGTTTTAATTTTTATATATAGAGGGGAATTGCAAAAAAGGAAAAGTCTCAAAAAGTATGCATCGAGTTCACAGCTTTTTTTTCATATGCGAGGGTGCGTCGCCAGTTTTGACATACGCGCCCTACTGGCAAGCAATGGAAATAATGTAACCACACAGTAAATTATAATAAAAAAAACCACAGTCTATAATATAGAGGAGAAAAGATAAACTGCATTTCATGCAATGCCGTGCATTCTATGTCGAACTCTAGCACAAGTCCCAGTTGAACTTGATTTCCCACCCTCTAGTGCTTCATAATCGCATCCACTCCCCCGCATAATACACTGCAGGCCGAGTGCAAGCCGCGCATAAGAAACACGCCGACCAACCGACCGACCGACGGAGGGCAAGTTCTTTCCCAGCGACGTCGACGTCGCGACGCCCGCGTAAGAGAGACAGCGTCGGGCGTCGGGGCAAGAAGAGCCAATTAGCCGACGCCGGCGCCCATGTTGCTGTGGGGCAAATCCCCGCGAAACCCCAGGATCTTGCCGTTCATCAAAGGATCAACAACATTCCCCCTATTGAACCTCGTGCCGGCGGCCCGGCATATAACTAGTCGCGCAGACGTTTGCCTTTCCCATTGCGAAGCAAGCCCTAGGATTTGTCTGAGCTCACGAGTCATTAGACGGAAAACGCTGGCTTTTTAAAAAGTGTATTGGAAACCGAATGACTTCGAAGGATTCAGCAACAAGACTATATACAATTAATAGCTGGATGAAAATTGTAAGTGTAAAACCACAATGTCCCAAAAGTAAAGACAGACAGCTTTACACGTTGAGAGAAAAGAAACTTTCTGCATGATAATGATGTTGGGACAGTGTTTTTTTGTTTAACTGGCAAGAAAATAAGAAAATTATGGAACAATATTTCTCAGTCCCATGGTGTTTTATATTCTCACTTCAGACTTCAGAGTAATTACATGGGAGATAATAATCGCAGTACATAACGATTACCACTCGGTACATTTCAGGGTAATTAATAGAAGAAAAAAAGTGTAGCTGCAAGAAAAAAAGTATGTTAATATCCATCGCAGTTAGAGAGGAAGTAATTACAAATTCTTTTTTGATTGATACATGGAAAAAATATCGACCGAATTACAGCAGAATATTTCGGAATGTTGCGCTTATTTGTTATTTCCATGTTGTATAACGAACATAATAGTGTTACTCTTTAGAGATCACATTAAAGCTGGGTTTACAATGTTCAATGTTTCGTTCAATGCATTGAACCATCCAAACAACAATTGAATTCTATAAATCATTGAATTCAATGTTTTCTCGTTTAGGACGTGTTCTAAATATAGTTGAAGTTTCCTTTCAAGAGAGGGAAGGGTATATGTCACTGCCTTCTAGAAACAACGCTTCTGGAAGGCTGTGCCAACATTTTCAATGATTTTAAACTTGAAAGCATTGATGGCCTATTTCTCCAAAGTGTGCCTAAACGGGCGTTAAAGGCCAAATTATTAGGCGATTTGATATACTCTGTTGTACTGACTTTTTTTAAAGTTCAAAGGCGAATTTAGAGACAGGTCAAAGAAAAAAAAACTTAAATTTTGATGTAAACATGGCAGTGATTCTAGAAGGCATTGTTTTGACTTGTGGAAGATATTTTATTTTGTAAATGTCATTATTTATTCCCTGGCTAAACCATCGTCCATTATTTGAGCCCCCAAATTTGGGGAATTAGCTTTTAAACCGTGTTTAGTGGTGAAAGAAAGTAGTTCCAGACACAACATGTATAGGTGTTTTCAGGTCACAAAATATTATTTTATGTTATCACCACGGAACTAAAAGCTGTATTTTAATTTTTCTTCATGAGAACTCCAAATTCTCCATTTGAATCATTGAATAACGAGTTTTTTTTTTACAGAAAACGAATACGCCAGGCAAAATCGGCCTTAAACGACCGTTTAGAGGTATTTAACCGAGGTTGGTGAAATTGGCCATGAGTCGTGTAAACAGCTCTTGTCAAGAGCATTCAATGTTTCGTTCAATGCATACATTAAATCGTGTAAACCCATCTTAGCCGTGGTTAAGTTGATAATCATTCGCATCACCCTATCATTCACCGACGCCTCATAGACAAGCGCTATACGGGATCACCCGTCAAAACAGAGCGTTGTCACACATCGAAAAACAAATCAATTTACGCCAATGAGCCGTGAAGAGTACAATTATTTGGATCATTTCATTAGTGAATTCGATCAGGCATCGCAAATACCACAGTAGGCTGGCCATTGTTGTGTATTGCCTTCACAAGAGAGCGCCACACACACGCCAGTTAAGACTATTGGAGAGAGCGCATACTTGGGCAGCTTCCCGCTCAAATTTTACCTCCTACTGGATACCAACTTGTCGCCACACCTTTTGTCCGATCGTAACGAAACCCATGTCTACGAAATCCTCACACTTTTGGCAACAAATTGTGTGTTTGCAAATCTCGAAAATATTCACTCATCTAGTATTTTCAAGCATTCTATAACAACCCTGTTACGTCGTATTATTGAGCGTATCCTCGGGCCGCTTCCCGCGCAGAATTTACCTCCTACTGGATACTAACTTGTGGCCACACCGTTTGTCCGATTGCAACGAAACCAGGGTCTACGGAATCCTCACACTTTTAGCAACAAATTGTGCGATTTATAACCACGAAATACCAATTGAAAGTTCAAATAAAGCTTCATGAAATAATCACCAACAACCGCACCAATAGCCTTTTAAGACTATTGGAATGAGTGTTTACTCGGGCAGCTTCCCGCTCAAATTTTATCTCCTACTGGATACTAACTTGTGGCCACACCGTTTGTCCGATCGTAACGAAACCAGGGTCTACGAAATCCTCACACTTTTAGCAACAAATTGTGCGATTTATAACCACGAAAATTGAAAGTTCATATAAAGCTTCATGAAATAATCACCAACAACCGCACCAATAGCCTTAACGCCGTCGTAGACATCCATTCGCGTCTATACTGTCTGGCTGACGTCGATGCGACAAAGTGACGGGAGCACACGACTTGACTAACGGAGTGTCGTCTTCTGAAAGGTTTGCCGTGTTCCAAAACAGTTCGATAATTGAATGAGTTCATTAAGAAAACACGAATAGTCGTCGGAAATCGCGACAGGACGGCGTCGACCGAGCCCGCTGCTAATGAGTGAAATCACACACGAGTACGTCGCGTAGCACGCTGAATTATTTCGAGGCGTTACCACGCGTAATGTACACCGACTTGATGCACTCCCATAGCGAGGCTAAGAAAACACGAACACAACGGTAACGGTCGACATTGGGTTCAAATTTGTTGCGATACGGAAAGAAATAGCGCGGAATGGAACGAAAAGCCCGGTTACCAGGGGAGCGATCATGTAACTTTTTTTTATTCGATTTGCCTCGAAATCACTCGATTTCAAATCACTACCCGTGTTAAACCATAGGCAGTGATATTGAAAACGAATCGTTTTGAATATCACAAAGTTAAGTGATAGCCCCCCTGGTTTATAAGAAATGCAGCGCACGGCAAATTCAAATATCGAATTGCAATTTGGTGCAGCAAAAATTTGTTTTAAATTTCAAAAATTGTTCTGAGACCAGTGCCACCTGAACTTTATTCTTGACTAGCATGCTGATAGTAGGCTGTGGGAACGGTGACGAGCAGGCCGCGTTGTGATGCCCGGTTCAATTGGCGGCTGCCATGACAATCGAGTGGAAAAATATTGCAATACCGAAGGTAATATCGGGCATAACAGCACGGCCTTCTCGTAAGCTTCCCACAGCCTTCTATAGCAGCATGCGAGCCAAGGAAAAAATCAGGTCTCGTAGCTTTGAATTTCGAATTCTAAGGTCATGCTATTGGAAGGCGGTGCTTTTGGAAGGCCGTGCTTTTGGAAGGCCGTGCTTTTGGAAGGCCGTGCTTTTGGAAGGCCGTGCTTTTGGAAGGCCGTGCTTTTGGAAGGCCGTGCTATTGGAAGGCCGTGCTTTTGGAAGGCCGTGCTTTTGGAAGGCCGTGCTTTTGGAAGGCCGGCGAATCGAGCGCTACATGAGTTTGTGTAGATTTGATCTCACAGGTGAAGGGAAGGGGTTGGGGAGGGGGAGGGAGGATTGCAAACTAATCACTTTTAATGAATTCTACTCGACAGTTTATCGCTTACAGAGCAAACTTTGTCCAGTATTGATTGGCGCTTTGCAGATCAATCTAGGAACGGACCACGGGGAAAAAAAACTTAACGACTCACCTCATAACACTTCGTTGAAGTTGCGTTACAACAACGCTCTCCACATTTGTTTGACGATGTGGTTTCGTATCAAATCAGCCGAATTGGAATATTTCTCCCAAATTTGGCATGGCAGTTTGGTAGGCCCCATCCTGTCCGAACCTATAAGCTGTTAATAACTGCACCTATTGATCACGGCGTGACAAAAGATATTATAATTTGTTGACGAAAAATTTGAGCAATAAAGTAACATTTTTGGTTCAATTTGTCAATAAAATATACAAAATGGCGTGAAAAGGGATCCTCGGGATCAGCAAGGCGGTTTTTCACCGCCGCTTTGACAACACATCAATGTGCACGTGATCAGATCCAATGACCGGGCAGAATCACAAGCGCGCCGATGAAAATATGGTAAAAAAAAAATTACGCCCGACACATGCGGTGACGTGTTTCTGCCCCCTGAGTCGATCTCTTCTGCGGCCCCGGGATCGATTCCGAGGACGCGCCGCGGAATGTAATATTGATGCGAATCCACCGCGGCAGGGGCACGCTGCCGCGCTGCCGAAATAGCCGCGGCAAAAAATGCAATATTTTCCACGGCCCCCTTTCTCCACATATATACGCGCGACCGTGGACGTCCATGTGCGTATGGCGCGCGGCGCGCGAGAACTCCATAGATTATTTATGGTGACCTGTCACAAATTTGTCGTTCTGCGATCGGTGCGGATCATGCGCGGGCTCAACTCCACATGTCGAACACTCGGAGCTCTCTTTGATACAACCACCAAATCGAAACATGAACACATATGTACATCAGCGTTTGCATATGGTTTGTCGGTTTTCAAGCGTTGAATAAGAGTGCTCCTCACGGTTAATCCTTTAACCCTCGAATGCAGAGCCTGAAGCAAAGGTCCAATCGAAAACTGATATGAACCCCTAAATGTATTCCAATCTTTAATTTGAACATGCCAGTAGATGAAGTAAGAGTATAACTAGTCATGGGACATCACCACAATTTGATAGTTTCAAAAATGTATATGGTGCAAACTTTTTTTGATAATATCAATATGTGGTAATGTCCCATGACCAGATATACTCTTCCTTCATCTACTGGTATATGTTCAAATTAACGATTGGAATTCATTTAAGGGTTAATTTCAGTGTTCGATTGAACCTATCTGCATTCAACGTTCAATGGGGCATTTCAACTGAGATGGGTTAAAGAAATATCCGCGAGGAGCACTCTTAAGTAGAGTCGTTACGGGATACAAAGAAGGAAGCGCCTTTCTTGGTGGAAGTGCCTTTCTTGGGGGAAGTGCCTTGTGTTCGCATTGAACGAAACAGGAAAAGCACCCCTATGTTGATTCACCGTAACGTTGGCAATTATTCTTTAAGTATACCTACCCCACAGAAAAGAGACAAAACATATAACTAGCTCCCTCCCCACCTATATACCACCCCCACAATTATTGTATTAGCAAGGGATTATTAGAGAAGCTAATTATTTAACTCCGTCGGCAGTCTGACTGCTGAGACAATATAAGGTAAATGTGTTCCATTCGTTCTGTCAATCGAGCTACCCCCCTCTTTCGCGAGGGGGGTAGGGGGGGGGGGGAAGGTACAACGCCCAGCAGTCGAGAAACGTCACCGGCAACGTTGTGATTAATTTAATTCGCCCCGTGTAATAATTGCCCCTGAATGTTCCACGCGCTAAGAAACAAATCCAATTTAAATGTCCACTCCATAATTGTGTCTACCCGGGGGTGGGGGTGGGTAAGGGGAGGGAAAGAGACAGAGGGAAAATGTTCCAAATTAAATTAGTCAGACAAGCGCGAGAAGAAAAGAAAAGTCGTTCGGATTTGGGAGTCGGTATTTGAGTAGGAATATCTATATCTATAGAGATATAGTAGACGAAGACTTGATGGGCATCTAAGGGCACAACGTCGTTTTGGAATGATTGATGACGGCTCGCTATTTGGGGTGGGGGGGGGGGGGCGAAGTCGTCGCTTCTTCCCGGGTCAAAGGGGACGATGGCGACCTGTCCAATATGTCTGTCGTTTCCACGAGTCATGCTAATACACGGCTGGATACGGCGACAGCGATCAGAAATTCGTCAAGACCAAAATGTATGTATATATAGAATCATGCTCTTTCTGAAAAGTGGTACGATTTAAAAATACAGTCGAATGACTTTGGTGCCGATAATGGTACCGATAATGAGTAATTCGAATTCTGGGAAAAAATTAAAATATTACTATTCATAATATGAGGGATGGCAAGATAAAGCAACAACAAAAATGTGTAGCCAATAATTTAATCCTAGTCGCTTTGGCTGCTGCCATTGGATGATTAGAATAAACAGTCCAAGTATTTGAAAAAATACGAGATTAGCGGACGATAATGCTAGACATTTTGTAGCTGGTTCACTGTAGGTACGTGGCTTTCGCGTGGGCGTTTCAGAGGCATGCGACTGACCGCTGCCTTCTCGGTTGCGCTTTCGGTCCACGTGAAAATTGATCTGTGAACCTTACATTAATTGACTTTATCGTGGTTTTGCCACGAGCTGGCATCGAACTGGAAATCTGGCTGGTCAAATAACTTGTGCTAATTGGTAATTACACTGGTAATTGAGTATCGCGTTCGAGGCCGCCGATAACCACATATTGCGCCGTGCATTAATGTTATTAGTCGAGATACCGAGGAAATATGGCAAATTGTTAAATGATACAAATGGAAATGCGGCTAATTACTGTAGAATTTTAGGTTGAAAAAACGAACAAGATATTTAAAAATTGAATCCCCATGGTAATGTATAAAATCGGCAATCCAATTTGTTCAGATTTCCAGATTTTTCTAAAAGATATCAGATATCCTACACGCAGTACACAATATATTATATTAGAAAGCCCAGCAAAAAAGGTCATCTGGTTTTCAATACCTATACATTATATAAAATATATCGTAAATTAAAAATAAATATATAAAAATAAATCCGTGAAAACAATTTATTGGCGAGATTTCTCACTTCGTAAGTCATAATGCCGTGCTGTGAAGTTTTCAGCCGAGAATTTGGGCAACGGAATCAAAACATTAAGCAGCGCTATAGGTGTAAACATGTTTACTCGGAACTGACATTTAGGAAAATATATTCCTGGCTGAGAAATATTCCAACACCAAGGTGATGCACATGGTCACAATTCCTCAGCGTCAACCCAACGAACTATCACAGCCTACGAACAGTCACGGCAACACAATACAAATAATTGGACTGAAAAGACGTTGATTGGTTCAAAATAACTTTTGTTTTGACATTTTAACATCGCTGTCATCGCCGGCGCTAGCTACCGTTAAACATTCTAGACAGGCAAAAAGTTACTTTTCGACAGCGAAACTATCAAGTCGCGTCCGACGACGGCGGCGGCGGCGACGGCAAATAGCACGCCGGAAAACGGATACCTATAGGGCAAAGAAGCGCGAAACGCAATAAACCGTCTTTCAACTTGTTACGCCTCGGAATATAGACGACAGGTAGAAGCAATTTCGACGCCTCCAGGCGCCCGCATGTGTAAATGCGAGAGCTAATACGACCGCGGCGTCGGCGTCGGCGTCGGCGTCGTCGCTGGATATTTGAAAGTCAAATCTTTTAGTTTTATACCGACGCCAACCATAGAGCGCCCAGCTTTCGCTCGCGCATATTCCAAAGCTGGGGTACAAAGTGCGGGAAAATTGTGTGTGTGTGTCTCTATAGGTATATTATATATTCGTGTGCGAGCCACGGGATTCGGAATACCTTCAAAACCTTCCGTTCTATCTCTTTGATAATATTATAACCTAAACGCTTTCGGAAACTGAATTTCAAAAAAGCACGGGAAACATGTACGAATTAAAAGGTGGTGGCCCCCGCTGGTTCGTATGAGAGACATAGGTGGTGGGGGGGGGGGGGGGGAATCTTGACTCCGAGGAGGAAATACAGAGTTTTGAGAGCGGCGGTAATTTGCCGCGATAGAGTCGGCTCTCAGCGGTGAAGGGCTGTTGGTTCGAGTCCCGGGTCTTGCAGCGGGACGTCGCTCCCCTAATGACGCCTCCACCCCCTCCCCCTCCCCTCCCTGAATCGGCGACGGTGTCTGATGTCTGATAGCATTGCCGGGAATTAGCAGCAATCGCATTTGTCGGGAAGCGAACTGGGAAGCCGGGAAGACGGGAAGCCGGGAAGCTATAGAAAAGGTGTGTAAAAACTGATGGAGAATCCAGATAAGGCGGAGAGTGAATCGAGGTTTTTTCTTTCCTGCGAAATAATTGGGATTGGCTTCATTTTCGCTGGAAATTCTTATCGCGCATATGCAAAGAAAGTAAAATAAGTCAAAGTGCGAATAAATTAGCGCGGGGAATTTAATTCAAAATATAATTATTATGATTTGACGTCCATGCATATTTTAATGATATTTAAATAATTTCTTGTGCTTTGGGGACGACAAAAATGGAATAATAAAACGAGAAGCCATTAAATATTTAAATTTTTACAGTTGACTTCCTCCATATATTTTCACTTTCCAGTAACCTTCCCCGTGTTGATTAATAGATGTTGTTGACGCTGGCAGCAGCGGCGTCGGGTCGACGTGATTGAAAGGGTTGTGTTTCGCCGCCTGCCGCCGTCGCTTGCGAGCGCTGCACGTGTATATAGTTCCCGCTAACGCCGTCACATCAAGCGGGCTAATTACGTGGAGCGCTGGCTGTCAGGAGTCCGTCACGCCCCTGGTGGCCGTATGCAAAACTCTGCGAGAAATCAGTTGGCGTGGCCCTTCCGGGGGAAACGCGTGTCTGTGCCGGACCGTGTTTGGACTCCGACGGGCCTTGCCATAGGGCCAAACAAACGCGCGGTGTTTCCTGCAAGTCACGGTCGGCAAGAACGGCTTCCACGACACTTTGTTGCCAGCTAACGATCGTCTATGCCTTATAGACAGATGACGAAAGCAATGGCTTTTCCACAAATGGATCGAATGTGTTTACAGACAAATTGTCTTGTTTACTTGCTGTTGCTGGTATGCTAATATGAAAAAGCAAATCAAACATGGAATGATGCTTATGTGTAAACAATCACCGCCGTTCCGTTTCATGAAAGTACAATTTTCAAAAGAACTGCACGGTTTCTTTGCATTCCAATATATTCAAGAATACAACCAATCAATCTGAAAACTCGCCATAAACATCGGTCACAATCAAACCTAGCTCAGATCGGTCCCGTTTCTTTTTCTTCCCCCCTACGAGTGCGAGAGTTGGGCGTCGGCGTCGGCGTCGGCGTCGGCGTCTAGGGACGCGCTTTACAGACAATGACAGTCCGTCGAGACGACGTCGCCGAATAGTGCAGCTTTCGGCCGGGGGGACGGGAGAGAGCGCGCGCGGCGCGACGCAGGCAGATTGCCGACGACAATTTATTCAGCCGGCGATAAGCGATCGTAAACCGCATAGCCGAATCAACGGGAACGACGATGATTCATCCCCGACGAGCGACGGCGACCGCCCGATTCCGTCGTGCGGCTTTGATTCGACATAAAAACTAAGCCGGCAATGTTTTATGAAGCGATCTCATCACTGTGTTTTATAGATTGCAGCCAATTTCATAATTCCACGGACGGAAAACTCAAGTGAGTGAGCGTGTGTTTGGAAAACGAGCCGGGGCCCATTTCGTTGACGCCGTCCGACAGCATTTCAAGGGGGCCGTGCCCCGCGAAACGAGCGGCGCTACGGAATGAAAAAATAATGCGTTTAACTTGGGCTTTCAGCGCACAACTAAAGCAATGACGCGACATTGGACGGCCGAGAGAAAAACGCCGGGAAACAACTTTAAACAAACATCACGCGGCCATCGGGTGGTGGCGGGGGGGGGGGGGGGGGGGGCGATAAGGGGGCTTCGCGCGCGCGCGCGGGAAAAGAGACACAGAACTTTCTCGCCGGAAAAAAAGTAGGGAAAATTACAGCGCCCCTGCGTGTGCGACTAAAAGTAAATTTCTTATTTCGGTAATCTTGTTTATAGGCAGCGAAGCTTGTGTAAGTACACGACGCTTGAGCGATACTTGAACAATTTGAGAGCGTCGGAAAGACAAGATGTCGAATTAGGGAGCGAGCGTGCGCGCGCAGAGTTAATTTGGTCGAGTCGCAGCTAGCAATGGAACAAAGTTACGGTGATACATACATATATATACAGCGAGAGAAGCAGCTACATCTTTTTCTTACTTATACAGAGCAGCGAGTATATTAAGAGTTCAACTGGCGGCGGCTGACAGGATTCCTGCTTTGAGTGTTGCCCTCGCGTGCAAAAGTCCGGTGCGCTCGGCTCGGTGCTAATTACAAACACTCTTCAATCCTCGCAGAGCCGCGACGCCGGGGATCAAAGGATCGAGACGACGTGTCGATTAGAAATGCCAATTACTGGCAGTGCATAGCAGTCGCTTGACAGTTATCTCGAGACGAAAATGTGGCACGGCTGGATCGAATCGAGTATTTTCTTCGGATTACCTTTGACTTCATTGCTGCAGGCCGCCTCGCATTTTGCCGACTGCGATTCAAGCGGGAACACAGAAATTTTTAAGCTGAAAAAAAAAGTGCCGAAAATGGGTTACCTAATTTTCAACAGTTATATAGTACACGCGGTGAATGCACTCGGCGAATTCGTTTGTTTCATCGTCTATGAAGACCGACTCGGGGGTGAAATCGATTAAACAATTAATCACGGGGGCGGATTTGAGGATCCTTTCTTGCGTGCCCGGTCGCATTCCAGCGCGGCCGCCATCATCATTACTAAAATACTCAGCCCTTAATGTGTACGGTTGTTAAAACCAAGATGACGACCCCGAGTAATTAGATTTTCGTGCATTGTCGAGAAACCTAATTATGAGTAATAACCGGCGAGCATAAATCTTTGCACTTCTTTGCCCCCTTCCCGGAAAAGTTCACGGCAAACACGTATATCCTGAAAGAGCACACACCTTTATAGCATATACACAGTTAGAGAACGAGAGTTGAAAAAATTACATAGAGCTTCGTTTATGTTTTGTTTGTTTCCCGGCTCGAAACATAAGAAAGCACGGGACGTGAGAGTCTCTGGCAGCCGTTATCCCGTAGGAATGAACGGGCCTGGAATTAACTGTCAGCGACACCTACCTTCCACCAGCAAAGTTTCCGTCGGGCGTCTCAAGCCGCCGCGACAACGGCGCACAACGCCCATAGCACAGCGCTGTATACGCGGGGAATTGCACAAGAATGCCATCAAAATTGAGAGCACTCGCGGATCGTAAAGAGAATTTTCTTCCGTCGGGCGGGGAACCTTTTAACATCGCGCGCGCTGTAAAGCAGTGAGTGAAACTCGGTGGAAACGGCGCACCGAGTTTCATTAAAAGATTAAAATACAAGCGAGTTAATAACGCGTGTAATTATTTGGCCATATCTGCGCCGTATAGCGCGCTAGCTGTTTTATGCTTCGACTGCTTCTCTCGCCGCGGACGTGCGCCTCTGTGATTCTTTCGCGCTTCCGCCTTCGGGTTAGCGAAATCGCGGCTATCTTAAGCTGACGCAATGAAAATGCAGTCGACGTTTAATGGAATACAGGCCATAAAATGCATGGTGTACTCGCCGCGCGGCGGGGACCGTTACCTCTTTTAACGGTTCATTACGTCGGCCGGAATTGGCGACTTTTCTACGAGATTTTGTAAGAAGTTAAAGGGCTAATTGGCTATAAACGGTATTGCAGATGGCTAGACCGTATTAAAGCTCGCCTTGAGTTTTTGCCGGAAGTGCTTTCTATATAACGTCCGGACACTTGGCTTGTTTTGTGACAACCGGCTTTAGGTTCGGCTAACAGGAAAATTGGATAGTTACAAGGGGGCAAGAAAATGTTGTGAATAAAAATATTGTTCGAGTTAACACCAAAGTTTACATCCACTTTGTAAATGCATTCGCTGTAAACCTTATCGCAATATTGTTACTCGCGCTCTCTCTATACCTTCACGCTTTATCAAGCCACAAATACTGCGATATTTACCCACAAGCGCGGGTGCACCCCACACAAAAACATTGAAGTAGCCACCGGGTGGAACACAGAACATAATGGCGGAGTTTCGGGAGTCCGTAAATAACCCCGTTTCGTTCTCTCACCCGGTCGCAAACACCATTGTACGGCAACAGTAATTATCAGACTAATTTCAAAGAACTTTGAGTAAGAACTGCAAACAAACGCAACAAACGATGCATATATATAGAAGTACAAAATATTACAGAGGTGGCTTCTTTATAGAAATATGGGCGATTAATTATTTCAAGAAACAAACGGGTTACTGTTTTATGATTTGCACTGCGGTCGGTTGTCTTAACAATGGTGACGGAAGACAGAAAAGCCGTTGGAAGCAATACTGGTGACACACCACATAATATCTGATAAAGGACCGAGCGGAGAAGCAAATCTCCTGGCCCTGGGGGACAAAAACCGAACGAACAACAAAGGGACAGTTGAATATGACAGCCGCTGTCATTTTAATTTCATGAGTAACAACGACAGAGCGCGCCAAAGTATATCTGGCCGATCGGCAAACGAAAAAGGAACCCCCCGAATTTCCTCGTGACTCGGGAACAAGAGGGAAAGCGAACACGCGCGTCCACGAGAGAACACGAGAAATGTAGACAGTGTGAAGAGGCGAAAGAGAGACGCATCTTTCAGCGGAGACCAAGCAAAGTCAGTGGGGTGGTGGGAGGGGGGGGGGGGGTGGAAGAAGTCAACAAGAATGGGAAAAGATCCCCTTATCTGTGAACAATAAATCAAGCGGGATATTTGTAGGTATTATGTTTGATCCCACTCTTCTTCTGCTCTCGCTTTGTTTGTGTTTTACGTTACAAAACAAGAGTCTTTAGTCGACATTGCTGGCTAGCTACTCTTTGCTCCCTCGCTCGACGCTATCCTTCGTGCCATGTGCCGGCTTACTCCCGTCAATCGTGATATCTGAAGACTCTTTGCTTTTCAAACCCCGTTTCGAGTAGAAAATCTGCTTTTCAACCGGCAAAATCTGTGAACTCTGCGCTGATTCTGAAAAATGCACTGTACGGTTATATTTGTAAAGGTGAAATGTGTATACCTTCTATGATGAAAAATGCGACGAAGCTTTCCCGACGGCATTTTATTTCCACAGTTCAGTAACCGAAACTGAACAGGTAAATTGGTAAATATTTACGAACATGACCTGATCACATCTTTGAAAAAAAAACTATACTGTTTATCTTCATAAATAAAAGCTAAGACTCTTTCTCGGATGCAAGGTGCGGGATTATACGGATCAAAGGAAACCTCCAACTGACAGACAGATATAGCCCCTATAACTCCTATGTGCGTTTTCTCTTGCGGCATTCAACTTAAATAAACTATAAACTTAACATTTTAAACTTAAGTAAATTGAAACATGTTCTTTACTCGCGTTGGTACACGAAAACAGCAAGCGGAGTTGGCCAAAGTTTCTTATACACACGCTTCGCATGCGCCGTCTGGTAGCTATTGCTGCAGGGAAAAGGCAGAGTACAGTCGGGCAAAGTTGTCATTATTTATAACGTAAATACCTACACTTTGTGCCTAATTAAAATGATTAATGAGCCGTGTTCTCGAGCTGTCGTGCACGGTAACGTGCCATTTATTCCACCAATTTATTCCTGATTTACGCTCGAGTCCGGGGTCTTGGGATCTCGGGGAATGGAAGGTGACCAATGATCCAACTCTTGGCCTTGGATTTTTGAAATGCTTGCATAGAGCTATGTGATCAAGTGTTTAAGGATCCTCCACGAATGCAGAGGTCCAAGCGAAAAGAAAAATGAACCCCTAAATATGTTCCAATCTTTAATTTTAAGATACCAGTAGATGAAGGAAGAGTATATCTAGTCATGGATAACCACCAATATTCTATATTTAAAAAAATGTGTACGATGCAAACTTTCAAAAATCGTATAAATGAGCTCATTTATACGACTTTTGAAAGTTTGCACCATACACATATTTGAAAATATCAAAATTTGGTGGTTATCCTTGACTAGATATACTCTTCCTTCATCTACTGGTATCTTAAAATTAAAGATTGAAACATATTTAGGGGTTCATTTTTCTGTTCGCTTGGACCTCTGCATCCAACGTTTAAATGGGAGTTGTGGATTAAAGGATTAACAGTGAGGAGCCCTCTTAATGTAATTGCATAGGTTTACCCGTGTTGCCAGTTAAAATTAATGAAATTAACTACGGTAGTAGTTATCGAGACACTGTAGTATAGTTATCGAGACACAGTAGTATAGTTATCGAGACTCACGCCTACGTTATCTAATATCGATATAGGTCGTATAATTGCCGAGTGTATATGAGGCTAATTGCGCCCCACCGATTGTTCCAGGAGTTTCTTGCGACCGTGGCGTCCGAGCGCGCGATGAAGATGAGCAAAGTCGGCAACCAGACCAACTCGCAGGACCCGCAGGCGGTCAACTCGCGCACCTTCGTCGGCAACCTCAACACATTCCAATGCAGCAAGACCGACGTCGAGCGGATGTTCCAGCGGTACGGACGCATCGCCGGTAAGTCACGTCACTCACTCGGGCACCCAAACACCCCAGCACCCAAGCACCCTAACACCCAAACACCCTTATACCCTAAAACGTCCTAAGACACACTAAGTCACCCTAAGACACCCTAAGACACACTAAAACCGAATCACCTAATCACCCAGCCGTTCTGTTTTGCTGGGAAGCTGAAGCATTCAATTGAATACTACAGATAATAACAATGCTTTTCATTTAAGAAAACCATAATTGCCATAAGGCGACCACATATTGTGTACCTATATACGTGATAGACTCTGAATGATGTACCTAGCCGTACACTGACAATAAGTTTCCACACACATTCGAAGACAGATCTTTCATAATTGCTTTGACAGTGATATTTATACAGTGATACAGTAGACCAGTTGCATTTACCAGTGATTAATTTTACCTGATAACTCCAATATTTCCTCCCAGCAAGCAGCCAAAAGGCCGAGGGTTCGGTGGTGATTTTTGGACCGACATGCGAATGGAAATTAGTAGACTTGGGTAAGAATCTGATAGCCCATTGCCATAAAATACCTGTTGGCGGTAGCTGAACATTCGTCTTTTCCGGTTGGGCCCGGCTATAGTGATCAATAGACACAGGCCAGTATCGAATGGACAGTGGAAATCGGCCAGTACAGTCAAGGTCAACGTGAAAGGGTCAACATTTGCAGAAGGAATTTTTAGGACGCAGAAAAGAGCGCTCAAGAAAGGTGTCATGCAAAAAAATATTCGTGAGGAAACAAATTCTAACGTTACCATGTTTTTACCACCTAAATATATATTGTTGTTTGTAAAGGACAACCCGACATACTTCTCAAAAAATTTTAGAATCCATGAGAAGAACACAGGGTCCCGTGACGACATAGATCCATCAATGAGCCGCCTCACAGTGACAGCTATGAAGAGACCCCTCTTGATTTTGAGCGCATGTCTACAACGGCCTCCTGAACCACCTCAAAATACTACATGTAAGCAGGGACTTGTACAAATGTGAAATAAAAGACTACTTGATGAATCATGCATTCTATAGTATTAATGACTCTTTAGAGTATCAAGGCTCTGTGCAAGTGCTGAAGGCCAGAGTTGTATTTTGTGATTTGATTTGATAAACCTGACAATTTCCAAGACTCCTGTTTTTTGCTCAAAACCATTATGGAGTCTGTCTGCCATGTATTTTGAATAATCATGTACCTGTATAATATGCAATGGAAAATAAATATATAAATGAACAAAATAATTAAATAAAAGACCACGTGACCATGGAGGACCATTTACTGGAGCCAACCGACTCGGCTCAAAAGTCGTGGTCACGAGAGCCCTTTTCGAAAAGCGCAATGTTATTGATTTGTGTATGAGATTTTTTTTAGCAAGGGTTGTGTTCGAAAGAGTGATTACTACGGAACGACGAGATCTTGGCGAGAACATTGTTCTTTTAATCCTCAAAAATTTGTGAACGTCAAAGCTTTAAAAGCTAAACGAAGCTTTCTTTGCAGCATTGCCTGCGTGAGCTTAGCACATGACGGCGTTCTGGTTAAAGCTGGCTTTGGTATTTCTTGCTGACGGTCAAGGCATCCCAGGCCAATAGGAAATGGCAGAATAGTTTCGGGCTAGTTCTTCGGCTACACTTCGGCAAAAAGTATCTTTGGAGGAACTTTCGAGTTTTGCTTTCTATCGCTCAATATCCAATGAAGTAAAATGCAGAGGTGTCCTCAATCATTGAATTACTAATATTTGGTATAAATGAAGACACTTTTCGCGAGGCGAGGAATATGGCTGTAGCTTGAATCCGACCGCTCACGGTGTTTACATTTATAATATCTAATTCCTGTCTATTCAAGCGAAAGTTAAGATTCCACGCGAAAACTTAGTACGCCGCCTTTTAGACGCTCGGCGCTGAGCCGCTTTCCGAGAGGACTTTTCTCGACGCCGACGCCAAGCCGGGCGTCTGTCCATTTCAATTGTACCGTCGTATTGTTCTTATGCCGGGTGTAAAAGCTTCTTATCAAGAAAATTCAGACGCCAGGATAAATACTATAATGGTGGGAAATATCGAACACATGGAACCTGAAAGACCTCCACCATTAAGGCGCAAGAACGAGGCAAGCACGAGGCCACTCTGCCAGCATTTCATGGTCTAACCCATGATTAGCACTCGACGACCAAGATAATGACCTCACCGATCGATAAAATCGACAAGTATATTGGTAGTAGTTCATGCGCTAGTGGCCAACGCCGTTTTTATTTAGATAATAAACATTGCCAATATAGCGTTTGGCGAATTCAATTTGTTTTAATCACCTAATCAAAAATTAACAAAATCAGTTTTCCAATTATTACGCTGTTGGAAAATTACATTGCAAATTGATTTCCCGGACCGCACACAATGGGGCTTTTAAAACACTCGCCTCTGAGCTGCACCACTTGTTGTCCACGGGTTTTTCCGCGCGGCGGCGGAAAAGCGGTCCGCGCGCTTTTCTTTGTGCCCGGCTTTTCAGGGATTATCGCGATTGCACGTCACTCTAATGCCGGTCTGATCAAAGTGTGTCGTATTGCACATGCGCAGAGCGCCGCGACGACAAAGGGAAATGGGGAAACTCTTGTGACACCGGCTTTTATCTCATTTGGGCCAGTCTTTCAGGGAAATAATGGGAAGAAACGCTGGGTCAAAGAATCCTTGCCTTGTGATCGACACAATATTCGACTTTTAACAGCTTATAGGCCCTGATACTGCCGGCCCAAAACACAAATCAATGTCGATCAAATCGACTTTGTTAAACTCTAATTATATTTTGAGACACCACCACGATTTTCGATTTCTTAATACCGAAGTAACATTTGTATTCAGCAATCTTTCCCTCTCATAAAAGCCCAAGCTCTGGAAGCTTACTTTCAGAACGTATTCCCTCCCAGTCCCTGGAGTGTTCAATTATTAATGGTGAAAAGCCGCTTATTTGTGAAATGCTTGTCACCACAATATGGCCAACTAAGACTGGCCCTATTTCTTGCTCTTGACAAGATTGTTGATTCTCAAATGATGCAGCCTTAGATAGATGTATCACGTCGCCAAAGGAATGCCCCTCTTTTCTCTCTCCATGCTTACACGAATCAGCTTACGAAGTCTCCGCTTCTTATTCGTCCTCGTAAAAGGATTTGTACCTTTTTTGTTGTGCGCGGTTTTCCATGGGCTGCAATCTGCTGCGGAGAGCGAGAAGCTGAGATTCGACCGAAGGGACAGACCTTGCTCGCCATGAGCAGGTTTACAGCAAAGCAAAGCTAGCGCCATTTTCGGGGTGACATCCGACCCTCTCCAGTATAACAAGACATCTTGATAATAATATTCAACTCGTTTTTATTGGGAGATATGGTCAGTTTCCTGTCGGCGTATATGCAGAATATGCCCTGGATACGAATTCAAAACTTATCTATGTTGTTGCAACATTAAAGTCAAGTTTCCGTTAATCGATAAATTGGACAAAATGAGCTAATTATCACTTACAGAATTACCTAGTTTTTATTTGTTATCAACTTATCACCGCTGATTTCTATAATAATATACTGTAATTTTTCTCACAGAAATATGATCCTCTAATATACCTACTTTGAATGCAGTTGAACTTGAAACGAAACTTTTCCCCACTATACCCCCAACGTTCCTGTTCTCGTCCAGGCTGCGCGAATTCCAATAAACATTGTCGGGAGCGAGCGTCCTTTGTCTGGCAGAGTCTTGCAGCGCTGCTAATAAAGTGGGCAACTTTCACGACGCACATACCTCGTCTGTGCCCATACGTGCAGCGCCCTCTGGCGCCTCGACTTTCTCTTTGCACGTGTGTAGGTGTTTCCACCGGGCAGAACATTCGATTATCCACTGTTCTCTTTCCAAGATTTATTTCCGTGTGTGGCTTCACATAGGGACAGCACGGGATGTGCTACATAACTTCGACCCACGCGGCTGGCGTTATTGAAATAAATGTCAATGTGTGGAAACATGAGATGAAGATGTGCAGCAACTCACTGCTTTGTGCGGAGTTTGTTTTTCTTTCGCATTTGTGTACATTGCGGTTTCCGCGGAACACAGTGATGTTAAATTCCAAACTCACTTTGTGTAGGTACGAAACAATTTGCACATTTGAATACTTTTGAATATACCACAACGAAATACCTAACATACTTGGTTCGATTGCCATTCGTACCAGTCAATACCGACATATAAAACCACACGAGTATTCTGATTTCAGCATCCCTACATTAGGCATAATGTAGATGATTTAAATTTAATTTGCTCATTTATCTGGATAGACCTTCACATTATTAGGCACTTTAAAGGGAAATGTTAAAGGGCATAGAACCAGCTTTATAAATATTCTTTAAAGTAGGTGAAAATATCTGTATTATAAGCAGCCGTCTATAAAATAAATAATGAACAGAAGTAGTTTTCTTGCTAAATTTGTGATTTGTATAGACACTTCATATACCGACTAAATTGCAGGATCGGCTTGACTCAAAAGCAACATTCACTCTCCAACAGTTCAAGTTGACAGAGCACACAATTATATGAGTTCAATCCTGACACCCATCACCTTATACAGCGGTAAATAATCCGCCTCTTCGTCCCACTCAAGAACGCCTCCAGCCACGGTGGATGGCTCCTGGGGAGCCGAGGCCAATATATCTCTGCAGCTAGCGCTGCGCCGCGGCGTGGTCTGCGAATAGAATGGAATAATCCGTTCCATCTTGCCACGAGTGGTCTCCTGGCTCCAATTCCGTATATATTCAGTTTCCATCTGGCGCCGCCGCCACCCCTAATTCTCATCCGCATACGACGCGACTGTAAATCGTCTGTTTCCATGGAAATTTGACACAATTCGCCATTTCAATTCAGTCGAGAGGAGTCAGTCAATCATCTTCTTTATATTACCAAAAGATCAGACTACGGGACGCTGGCCATTGCTGGGTTATTTCGACGCGTTAAGTGTTCAATTGCAGTGTCTGCATTGACCGAGACGCGATTCTTTGTGCTTTTACCTTAAAAAGGTGGCAATTTGGGTAAAACCCGGCACCTCCACCGTCAAGTACATCTTGATCATTTCAAGTTCATGTACTGTGAACCCATCACCTCTCGTTTACAAATAGATAAACTATCGCACTTTGTTCTGAACCGGAGTACGTCATCTAAAAGGCATACATTTATGCAACTCTCACAAACTGGACAAAGCAGGATAACCGAGCATGGAACAATGAATGAAAATGAACACTCTACCAATCTATAAAAATAATCATTTTATAAATTGTCTCCCTAGTTTCTTAAAACCATGATAATGAAGCTAACCGCACAAAAGATGCATAGCAAAATCTTTCAGCGTGGGCAAAACAAGTTTCAGTTTGTGAATTTTGTTATCATGCATCTTTTCTGGCCATCAGTGCCTCAAGCGGGTTGTTTCTCCATTAAAAAAGAAAATCCACTACAGTGCGACATATAAGTATGGATATTTGATCATATAGCGTGATAACAAGATGATATAATTGAATGTGTGATATGTGCACACATTTGACTTTCGGCACCCTTCGAATTGGAGCCAGGAAGCGTCCTCATTTCGACAAACTCTTTCCATTCTGAGGCCTCGATTCCACGGGAAAGCTCATTCGCCAGCAGGAGGCCCGACCGCAACCCTCATTCGCAGTCGATGCGTGAAAAGTACATTGTGCCTCACACACACACACACACACACACACACACACACACACACACACCCACACACACGTTCGCGCCGGAAATTGAATGTAAATTATGAATGGGACTCATAAATGCGGCGAATAAAATTAAAAGCCGGCGCGACGACAGACATCGCGTTTCCTTCGCCGACACGACATCGCCGACGGTCCACGCGCCGACGGGCAAATGTTTGGCAGAAAAAACGCGACTTTTCATCTCGATAACTTCCTCGATCCTGTCCCCACGCCAGTGCGCGAAATCGCTTCTTATCGGCGGCGTCGTTCGAGGCGGGCGTTGTTGTAGGACCGCCGCTGCAGTCGACGCCGAAACGACGCCTGCGAAAACGACGCCATGGCTGACACAGAAGTTTGCATCTGTGACACGTTTCAACACTAAATGAATCAACCCTTCCACTCATCCAGCCCCGGCCCCAACCCCTTCAAGGAGCCTGGCTGCGCCCTCCCTGCAGTATCAACGCCTCCGTATATCCGAGTCAGCCCGTATCCACGACTATAACCGGGGCGCCAAGAAAGGCAGAGTCTTAAATTAAATATGACTCGACAATGCGAATGAGATGGCTGTGAAATATCTACGTAATCAAGTTAGCTACATTCAAATGGCATAACAAATCAGGCCCGGAAATTTGGTACAAACTTGGGCGCCCGTCCCCTCCGCACGCCGCGTGACGCGCGGCGATGAATGAAGCGCGGCGGCCGGATAATTTATTGACGAGTTTTTCAATAGTAGATCATCGCCGGGTTTTTGTGGAAAGGGGCGAGATTTTGTCGTAGTCGTCGTCGCGGAGCTTTGCAACAAGTCGAAACGGTGTGCGCACGCGCGCGCCACGAGTGATTTCCGATCTTTTATTTACGTTTCCAGTCGAAAACGTCGAGTTTGTTTATTTGATTAGAATTTGCATATTTCATAGCCGGTGCGCCGTCGCGGGGGGCTGGAACAACGTCGAATCTGGGCTGGAACAACGTCGAATCTGGGCGTAATTCGGCCGTTCCTTGGCAAAGAATATCTCCAAGGAATTAAGTGCAAATTATTAAAATTAATAACGCGCTCGGATTTAATCCCATTTCATTGCATTTGCCGAAAATGTGTCGAGTCTGATTCGATTTTCCTCGCCCCGTGTGTTGCCCGTGCTAAAAGTGAGTTTCTCTTTGTGCTTGCAGGCATCTCGATGCACAAGGGCTACGCGTTCGTGCAGTTCACGAACCCGTTCGACGCCAGGAGCGCCTGTCTCGGCGAGGACGGCCGGACGGTGCTGGGACAGACCCTAGGTGAGTGTCCTGACCGACCTTGTGCAACGCCCCCCCCCCCCCTGGCCCTAGCCCCTCGCCCCATCCCTCCCAGGCCTCGAGGACGGCCGGACGGTGCTGGGACAGACCCTAGGTGAGTGTCCTGACCGACCTTGTACAACGCCCCCCCCCCCCGGCCCCATCACCCTACACGCCTCGACGAGGACAACCGCACTGTGAGATACAACTGAGGCGTCTACGAGCGAATGTCGACATCAACTAATTCCATATTCCAACGTCTCAACGTCTCAATGTCTTTGACGTCGACGTTCCCCCGACCTAGAACCCCCCGCCCCCCGTCCCGAATCCCTTCCAGCACAACGGCTGCTGACGTCGAACACACCGCTCCAGTCATTACAGCCTCTTGCATTAGCATCTCCTCCCCATTGCCTACCAACGACTCGTGTAATTCATTACCACTGTGCGCCAGCTTTATATATCCGATGATATAACTATTCGAATCAAAATTCCAAATGCAGACTAATGTGAATTTCTGTATATTATTGTAGCCATTAGTCCGCGATAATTACCTACGCGTTAACAGTCCACATATTCCTCACGCGCTGTCAATGAGCCGGGCCCATATTTCACCGCCTGAAATAGGGCCGCGTGATAATATAAATCATCATTAATGCTCGCAATTAGCAACACTATAAGTATGACTCCACGGTTCAATGTTACTTCATTAATTATCGGGATTTCAGAGCAATTATCATCGCGATATGTAATTGAGTAATAATTCAAAGTGTCGCATTACAATTGGCGTGCGTAGCGGGCGGGATTCAAGTTTTACATCTGTTCACGCGCCCGTTGGATGGTGTGTGTCTGTATACAGCGAAGGTATCAAGTCACACGTTTGGGTTGAGTTCTCAACCGCCAGCCTACACGCCGCGCTACCAACTTGGAAATAGTTGTACACAAACCACCATATCTCAACGTGGCAATAATCTCTGACAACTAACCGCACACACACACACACCAGTACAACGGGCGTCAGCGAGTGGGATTTTTATTTAATCGTCGCCACGCGTTGAGCCTCGTAGTAACCAAGAATTGATCGTCCACACTGTGTATATATACTAGTACAGGTAAACTCCTCGTCCCATTCCGTGATATTGCCAAACTTATCACCCAAGTGCAGTTAATATCTTGCTGTGTATATGTATATATGTGTCTTATATACTTTGACAAACGAAATGCAGCTGTGTCCGTCGCCCCCTCCCCCCCCCCCCCGGCCACCGTCGCCCCCACCGAGCAGTCATTAAAGTCGCGAGGCAAGACTCATAATTCCCGGGGCACACGCATGCGATGCGCCTCCTAGTCACGCGAGGCCCCGAACCCACGCAGATTATCTAAGAAACTCGTTAGCGCACGGCGAAAGATAAACCCAACTTTTCGTCGGCCAGCGACGCTATATATCGCTCGTGAGAATCGCACGCCGCGCTCGAGTTGTACAGCGAGTTGTACCGCGAGTTGTACCGCGAGTTGTACCGCGAGTTGTACCGCGAGTTGTTGCACCATTGGTCGGTATATAGCTGTACGGTGCGGCGGTGTGGCGGGGTCGATCGGTCGTACTGGTCCGATAAACATTGTGAACGCGATCGCGATGATTTCGCCCAGACTGAGTTATTATACGCGATAAGTTTAGGGATGTTAATAGTTAGTTTAGCGGGTGCGGCGAGGGGTTGTAAGGGGATGGTGGCGGGGGCGGGTGGAATTACGCACGGGTTAAACTCAACTAATATCGTCTCGGGCCCGATAAGGGTTTAGCCAATCAAGTGCAAGGAAATAATGAGAAGGAAATCGGATACGCGAAAGTATGGCAAACTATTATGCTCTTAAACGAATTTGATACTCTTAATATATATGAAAGATAGGTTGCTATTATATTATATTATTACCTACGTGAACTGCATTACAATTTGCAAGTTTAAAGCAGCCGTTTTATAACGAATGCTCCTTTTACTAGAACGTGTATAATATAATTTGGTTGTTCGTCCACAAGCACATCGTAACCCCCGAAATAATGGGGAAAAATAGCCGAAATCTATCGTACAACGTCCTCTGACCATTGAAGCCATGTCATTCTTCCCGATAATATCTCAGGGAATTAAGTGTTAACAGCCCGGTAAGTGTGCGAGTAGAGGCTCGGCGAGCTGTTTATGGCTTGTTGTTGTCGAATTGATTGACGGTCAAGTGAACGCTTCGGGGCGCGTCGGGGGTGGCGGGGGTGGGCGGGGCGGGGGTTAAAAGGCCATCAGCGCTTTCGTTGCGAGGGCGTTGCAACATGCAGTGCCTGTTACCAGCGAGCACGACCACGCCGGGCACTGTCCGACGGCACATGGTTCGCCCGCACGCCGCTATAGTCTGACTATGCACACACTTAAATAATCATTTAAACTTATATATTATATATATACGTGTTAAGTGCCAGCTTTTAATTAGGCTAATTTGTTTGACTAAAAGGTATGGATAATTATGCAAATGAAGCGCGAGACTGTAGTTTGTTTGCACTAAAAAGCAATGATTTTACTAAAATTGGTGTAATACCTATTAGCAACACTTTGACGAAGACTGCATATGCAATTTTGATAATACCTAATTAAAGGAAATAAAAGAGATTACTTAGAATCGGGAACAGAGTTGAAGTGGCGTAAAAAAAACTCATTAGTTTAATTGAGAATGACTTTGTAATATGGCTTTCATAGACCGAGAGAGCGAGTATAAAAATAAGTAAATTCAACTTGAGCGCGCGTACTTGAATTTCCTTCAAGTTTTCAGAAAATGTGACACTAAACTTAGAGCGTATATAGTTTCATATTTCCTCGCGATCGTATAATGAGGTTTCAGCGAAGTGGAGCGTCAATGTTATCTCAGGCAGCGTCAGGTCTGCAGAGGAAACACACAGCCGATTCTGGCTCAATGCCGGAGCGCTTTGATAAGCTGCAAATGCATGGGAGAACGCGGCGCCCAACGTCGCTATACACAAGGGACGGTCATGCGACTTTCGTGGAGATAACGATATTTTGTGGAGCGTTAAATTTTTAAGCAATATGAGCATGTTCTACAGAGAAGTGGTTATACTGATATCACACATCAGTGCCTTATACCATTTAAAAATTGTCACTCTACCTTTATATTAAGTATGTATATATAAAGGAAACATATTCATCCCTTGAGTTATTGGCTGTTAATATTCCATAAGCCATTGTCTGCGCTTTCATATGCAAAGTTATTTAAACATGCATTTATATCCAAACCAAAATAACGACGACGACGACGACGACGACGACTAAGAAGTTGACACGTGAGAAAATGGCAAGCTTTTTCACCGCAGCGAAGAGCGAGCCAATAAGAGAGATGTATATGCCGGGTGGTAGGTAGTCGTCGGCCTGGTCGTCGCGTGCCGACCGCGCTCGCGGCGGGCGCCTGGGGTCGGATGGTACCGAGTCCCGACCGTGAGAACAACTTGCCTGCAACCCGCCCGTTGATTCGAACGCAACTCTATACTCAAAACCACCCCCTCGCACAACTCCCCCGTTTGCCAGCCTGCCAGCCAGCCAGCCACCACCGACCGACCTCCCGAGAGCCATTTGCAGGCAAAAACGATTTACTTTTCTTATTTTATAATAATAATTCTGGAAGTAGCTAGTAAGTTGCCGCGCGGTTGTTTGACTTGGTGGGGGTTTGCTTCAAAGTGAGCGGGGTATATGTGGGGGGGGGGGGGGGGGTTGGCGTTGCGTGATCGTGACTCTAAAATCGTAGGGGGTGAATTATGAGGAAGTTTCTCAAATGTATAGACTCTTATCTACCCCGCCGTGATGGCCGTCCCCAGTTTTTTATTACAACGAAACGGATGGCCACGTGCATAAAGGCATATAGCCATAGGTATATATAAAGGACGCAAGAGTAGCTACAAAGAACAAGGTATTCTCGCAGCCATTAACCGTTTTGATATCTTTATTGTATGGTGTAAAACAGGTTAATTGCTTTTTGACCCGAAAATAGTCTGCGAAATAAATAAGCTTGCCAATTTTTGCACACGTACACACCGTAGATCTAATGTTAAAGATGTGCAGCTGCAGCGCCAGTGAGTTACCGAGCCCCTGGCGGCGTGGAATGGCATCGGTTCGTGTTGTCGGCAGCATCGAGTCAAGACGTAGATGTCTGCTCTGCACCACATTCAGGGCGCCGGGGGCCCTCGGTTAGGAGGAGGAGGCGGAGGAGGTCTGCATTCGCGTTTGTTGTGCACAGGATGTAAACTATTTAACATTTAACTCAAAGATAACGAGGGAATTATTGTTACGATGCAATTTTCGGCTAGTTTACATGAACTTTGCCATGGCGTACATACATGTATATGGCTTTGTTAAATCGTTCAAAAGCACGTGATTTAATTATTCAAAATTTTAAGCATCCTCCAGTGATATACTAACGCAGCCGCAAATTACTTAATGATGCATTAAAATAGTTTGCGCGCGGGTCATTCCATCTCTCATTGCAGACGGATTGGCGAAAGGGAAACGGTAACTTGCAAATGCTAGCTGCTATTCTGCGCTTAGGGAAATCATGCATCAATGGTGGAGGTGCCAGGTCCAGTCGGTAATGCTGTAGAGGCACAGATAAAAAAAATGTATAGATTTAAATGTGCAGATTTAAATTTGTTACATAGTTGCTATAAGGGCCATATTCCACCAGGATTGCAGCCTGCCGATGCATGACCTTTTAAATGGTTTTGTTCCATTGGTGGTGATAGTAAATGTGCGGTAAGAAGGCCTGGTATCAGCAGGTTGCAACCCTAGTGGAATATGGCATTAACTGGTAAAAAGCTAACTGCACTTAGTAAAAATGGTTAAGTATGTTATATTTCAGCGCTTTGAGAAAGCTTAGGTGGAATAGTGGAGGAGCCATGTCGTCGATTCAAGCTTTAAAACGATGCAAAACATTATTACTATGTGGCACACAAGAATATTTGACTTTCTTATTGCTGACTTATATGAACAATTAGAAGTCAGTTGACGGCATCAGACTTCTCGCCGACGCGTCAAAGCGTAATTCACCTGACGAGATAAAATCGAGAGTCGCTTGTCCTCCAAAGGTAATAAATCGATCTCTTGGCATTTTGTGGCCATTCACGTGAAGTATGCGCCCGGCTCTTAACGGCTGTAATAACTGTCAAAGCGCGAGGCACAAGTGCCGCACGACCAGGAGACAGCTTCACACCAGTCGACTCGATATATTTCAGAGAGCGCTTCGGGCTCTGCATGCTTCAAGCTCGAGAGGAGACAAAAAATAAAAGTACTTTAGGTAAAGAAAATAAAGAACGACACCTGTCTTTTAGTTTAGCGTTGTTGGAAATAAATGTAATTTCAGTGATTGATAGATAAACTGCTGGAAATACAAACGCAGTACCCTGCCTTTACTGAATTATTTGCCAAATTAAATTATGTGCAGTTGAATTAGCAAGCGTACAGTCTGGCCCGTGAGAGAAGATACCACAGCAAGGACTGCCCCTTTAGTGCTACCAATTACTGATGAAACTAAATTTCAATGGCGGGAAAACAAAATACGATTTCGGTTACAAACTAAACATTACAATTTATGAATCTATTTCATAACTATGATATCAAAATATAAAAAAATACAAGCTTTTGTAATATTACAAGATAATAAAAACCCAATATGGCGGAGTAAATATAATGACAAGATTTCGGTTGGTTCAAGTTGGCACTCATGTAAGCCACAGTGACAACCAGCGCTCCAAGCGGAAAGGTATCTTCTCATATAACATAAACTATATATATATATGAATGTCGAGACTTTAAATTGCACGAGAGCACATTTTGAGGAACTGCATCTAGACTTTTAATATGATAAATAGAGCAATCTTGCAGGGTTCTTTGTAATTAAATTATGAGAGAACAGCTGATGCTTAATGACCCGACGCCAGTTTAAGCTCTGCCCCATTGCCTCGTGATTTACGCTATAACTGCGCTCCTCTGTTTTGGCGCCCCCCCCCCCCCCTGAATTTACCCATGGGGACGCACCGTTTGCCACCATAATGCCGTGGTCATCTACTTAACACGGCCCGGCCTGTGTCTTGTCTGATGACGTGTACATTCGGCGATGGAGAGGAACTGGCCCCGCTTTTGTGCGCTATATTATACAATGCCCGTCCGCTAGACGCACGTCTAAGATAATGGTGAGTTTTAGAACATGCTTTCATAGCCAAAAGTGATAAGGCAAAGCAGAAATAAAAAAGAGACTGATGAAATTACTGAATTGAGAACATTCGGGTCTGTTTTTTTTTCTACTCGGATTGGTTTCTTTTTTAACTCTTCTACGCGGCTAAGATTAATCTACACTCGCCTCAGAACTCAACTCTGCAATACCGATGGAGGGACGATAGCTGTCGCTTCTAATAAACCCAGCCCCGACGATTAATTAAATCCGCTGTTTCTTTATATCAGAAGCTTTATCACTCTATTACATTGATATAATAAGGGTGATTCGAGATCGGCCATAGCGCGCGAGTTTATCGATATCCAATAGTTTGTCATTAGGCCAGGCGAGCGCTAGTTACAAATCTTGTAAGGATTACGCTCGCGAGAGAAAGGTTTGATGGAGATAGAGCCACCGCCTTCATCTTTGTAAATCGTGGAATATTGGAAAATTATTTTACATCAAAAACAGCTTTAAAGCGCACAATGTGGGGGCCATGCCGCCAGCAAAATCGATGGGTCGATCCGGCGAGCCGATATTGCAATTTCCTATCCAGATCAAATTATAGAACCCATTTCAATAGACATTTTATAGACTTGCGTTTCCAAATGTGCCCGGGTAGACACTTCTGCAATATGCCACGTAGGCATGCCGTTTTCATCACGAATCAAAAGACCATGTGTCCAATGTTTACTTTAGAATTGTGGTCTTGAAGCGAGAAATCTGTTGTAATTCCTCATCTCTATGGAACGACACTTGCCAATCTTTCGTGGTCGAATGTATAGCGAGTTGATTGAGAAGGTATCGGCAAAATACGCGACGTTTTCCCATCATCGGACTAGAGTGCGATCAGTGTAAACATGAAGCTGATGCTGATGCATCGCCGGCGCGACGCGTGCTTCCAGTGATTGCCGCCAGGCGAGTGTCCGCGCTGGCGACTGGGCGATCCAAGATGGCAGATAATCAAGCGGAAGAAGTGGCCGATTTATCAAGCACGTGCTCGGCACACGGAATCGCGAGTCCGGTGGACAGTCACTGTTGCAGACGTATGCCATTAGTCTCCGAGTCGACGACCATGATTTCATTAGCATTACATTATTGAGCGGCGAGCAAATGAAAGACGCCCCCCGGGTGGCCGCGCAGCACGTGGCAAAGGTTCGGAAAGAACCTCTTTGGGTGGGAAATCATATTTCAATGTTTTGCTGACTGCTAGAGATTTTTCTTTCGGCTTGTAACGATCGGTGGCCGTCATACGAATCTTGTCGGTGGCGCAGATTTGGAGGAAGTGGAGCAATTAACGAGCTTGACCCTGGCGCGAGGCGTAACAAATGACTTTGTTTACCCGTTGGTATATTATTGATGTCAATTTCCTACCTGAACGGTCAGAAGATGCTCGCTGAGGCTCAAAGTTTTGCTATATAAACGATGGGAAACTGCTGACAAAAAAGAGGACGATGATAACTCAATAATAAAAACTGTGTGGTTTAGTACGCCAACGTTCGGGGATGCAGGTACAAGACTTACCTTTGCAAGTGACAACTCCAAGTATATAGATATAGCGTCGCGTTATGTGGATTTTAAAACAAGAGTAAAATTACACAACTCCAGTACCACAAAGTCCATATTACGCGCATTAAAATTGTAAACTCTTTGCACAAAGCCGCGCGACGCGTCAAAGTAATAAACGCCAGAGAGTTTACGCGAAAAGCTGTCGCGTATAAATTCCGACGGCGTTTCGTGTAATTAAAAATGTACCGCGAGATATAAATTATTCCGCGGCCGAATGCAACTTGTCGAACGCCGCTGCAGGTAATGTTTCTTTTTTGAAACATGACTTCTGTTTCGGTTCGTTTCTTTGCAGCATCACGGCGCGTCCGGTCCGGTGCAAAACTGTCGTATGCACGCGAGCGCAAAGCGCCGGCATGATGAAGCGGAGGTCGTGGGGCCGAAATCGCTTTGATATTCGCTGTCAACCAGGCTACAAACATTAACATTTATTTATTGGTCTATATGGATTTATTTTAGAACTTTTTCGAGCTACCAATACGTCGTCAGTTTGATAATTAATTAGGAAGGGAGATATTTTTCAACGGCTTGGCGCACTTTGAATCGGAACCGTTCCTCCGCCTTCGATACACAAATATATTGGCCTGCTGCTCGCCTTTTCAGTCGCACGAGCGCGTATTCAAACCCGCGTTAGTGTTTTAGAGTTTGCGGAAAGTTGAGTCTTTTCCTTCCAGCTCAGCTCGCGCTCTCCTCGAGCTATATGAAGTCCTCAAGCGATTTACCATCGTCTGTGAAAAGAAATAGCACTCTAATTAGTCAGACTAATTAATTTGATAAACCTAATGAAACAATGACACGTACGCTCATCGTTTTGACGACTAGGCGCTGGCTTCACGTGCGCTTCGCAAAAGACGCTAAAAAATACAACAACAAAATACTCTAGTTAGATGCATTTGCTCAACACGGCGGATGTTTTACGTTTTACGCAAATTAATTTTTCTCCTGATGCACAAAACAATGCGAACGCGAAACATTTTTCTCTCCCCCCTGGGCGTCAAACACTGACTTGCACTTCGGCAATTAAATTTGCTCATACAAACAGCGTTCTTTGTCACGCCAGAGCGCTTGAGGAAACAGAAGTGCATTATATTATTTACAGTAAATAAACTTGCTACGAGAAAAAAAAAACACATTCAAATATGTCGTCTCTTTGAACGGGCTTGTAAAAATAAAACGACATAACAAAAACGCATATAGGTATACCTTTATCTCCATTTCGCAGAGATAATTTTTTTTATTCGTTTAGCGGGGTGTGAAAATATATGTGACAAGTTACATCGCCTCTGCCTCTCTATGCGGGCTGCGTTCTGGGCCGACTGCAATGGGTGATGCCTAATGAGAGGGGGCGGCTATTACACAGTGGATTAGCATTCTGAATAGGCCCATACACGTCGCCTCCACGCCAGCCCAGTGTGATACACTGGTGGCGTCGCCTTCGCCCCACATACACGAAACATGTAAAACATTTATTCAAAGTATGCGAGGAGAGCCTCACCCCCCGTGCGGGACACAATAACATGGCATAACTTTATAATCTGTTTCGTTATCCTCGCGTCAGGGCGCGCGCGCCGCAGCCATACACGTTCTTTTCCCATGTATTCAAATGTGAAAAGTATATTACCATATGTTAATGCATTGTCATCACTGCTTTGCGCGAACCGGAATGTCCAAAGGGGTCAAATCCGATCTTGTGCGAAAACACAACTTTTCCGACCGCAAAACGTCACGAAAAGAAAAGAAAACAATGTAATTATTGCGTCAACCTTTGAACGCGTTCCATGACAATTGAGCCAGCTTCACGGGTAAGTTTATACGCATTTAAAAGCTGGCCCGTTTTTCGGTTGAATAACATTTCGCCATGAGCCGGATCTCGTCGGATGTCACTTCTTTGAGTGACCGGGCAGCGTGTGGTCTCTGGACGGGAAGCTTTTGACATGGTACCCCCCACCCCTCCTACCCCCTCACCCACCAACCACACGACCGCGGGATCACCTTTGAAGCGATAATCCAATTATCACACTCAGACGCAATAAGTACTGCAGCAGAGAAGCGCGCGAATGTGAACACTTTCGGCGCGGCGTTTGCCGATGTGAGGGCCGGCTCCACGTGGACCGGGTGAGCAGCCTGTGCCTTGAAGTACACAAAGACTTGGGCCTCGCGAGGGTAGGCAAACAAAGAAAACTGTGTCCCCTTTACTGTTAAGTTTGCTTTCGTATTAGTAGTAGCCACGCCGTAATAAAAACGGATTTATTATTTTAATTTTCCGTGCGCGCCACTAGTGCGGAGCACACGAAACTTCTCACTGCATGTGAGACGTTTTAGGATTAAAAAACGTTACTTTTGGCATAATTACAAATTCTAAATGGTCGGAAAGAAAATTAAAACTCAAGACTCCTTGGAGGATTTTCCTCGTGGTAAGTATTAGATTTCTGGCTGAAAGAAGCTAGCCAAAGTCTAATTGCGGCTAGCTCTGGGTGTCACGTCAGACGGCGCCCCCATGTACACCCCTGCAGCGTTCAACAGCCAGGACGTCTTTTGTGCGAAGGCATTATGGCGGCCCGCACGACGTCTTGCTCGAGAATGGAGGGGCAAATATTCGAACAACGTCGGTTAATGAAAAATACCTCAAAAAAGATTTCGCCAGCCGCCGGCGATATCCCCCCCCCCCCCCCCGCCCCTTATGCAGCCGCGCTAGGAAGGCGCCGGGATAATTAAAAGACCTGGGACATTTTTTCCCGCCGACAAAAAGACGGTAAAAATAATAAGAAAAGATGAAAATAATCCATCGGCTTGCGCGCGTTTCCAGAAGGAAAACTGTCGTGAAGACGCCGCATTACGTATCCGATGTAGTATTCGTTCAAGAAGCAATCGGCATATGGAGTCCCGGTGGCACTTTTCGTCCACGAGTCGACAAGTCGGGAGTTCGACGATTTCCACGGGCGAATTCTGCAAATCTCATTGTTCGAAACGCCTCAACGGCAGACGAACCCGAGCCCGAACCCGAACCTGAGCCCGAACCCGAACCTGAACCCGAACCTCTCTAAGCCGAACCGTTCCCCGATAGCGCCGCACGTGTGTTGTTCTTAAACGCGACGTCGTCCGCGAGTTTCCACTTACTTGCAGCTGTTAATAAAACAGACGTCGTCGTCGGCGTCGGCGTCGGCGTCGGGTGGCGACAAGGGACGACGCTGTATTTTAGTACGTGTTGCGCGGTTATGGACAGGATTTAATGTCGCTTGCAAAGGACAGCCGGACAGCCGGACAGCGCAATGGACGTGCTTTAGCCCAGATGTCCCGGAGTTAACAACACAGTGACAGTAACGCTTTGCACCTAACGCCCCCCCCCCCGTCCCCCGGCCGCCAACTGTCCCGCACGGACGCCAGCACGAGTATACAGTTTTGAACTCGCTTATAGTGTGGTCTTGCGGTAATCATGGCCGGTCTGTACATACGAAATCCAGCAGCTAACGAAACAACGCGATTCGAAAATACCAAGGAAGATGTGTGCAAACTGGCGGCTGACTAATTGGACGTGATGAGCCCGCCGAAACTTATTTCAGCGCGACTGCGCCGCGGCGAAACAAGAGCCCGTGCAGGCATCTTTTGAAATCGCGGTGGTCGCTCGGGCTCGGATGTGACTGAAGCACACACAACAAACACGTCGCCGTTTGAGCGACGGACACGAACGCCATGCTGCATGCGTCGTCTGCCGCCGACATTCGCGTCAGACAGCGTGAGTCACTGGCGCGCGCCCCTTGGCGGCGGATCGCTACGTCGGGACCCGACGCAAAAACGCGGCGCGGTTCCGAAATAACCGCGCGACGCTGCACCGCGTCGCGGCGCTGGCGGTGAGGTGTCTCACGCAAATAACCGCGCGTCTGTTGACGCCTGGTTGGCTCGCTGAGTCGACGCAGGTGAGCCGCGTGTGCGCCTGCAGGCCGACGCCGACGCCGACGCCGACGCCGACGCCACGGGTGGTGTCCGCGTCCAGGGCACGTGTCCAAAGTGCACCGCGCAATTGCAACATGCTTGCGATGGTGCTGCTCGTTTTAGAACCACTTTTATTTGCTGAAATATTGTAAAATAGGCTGGCATATACCTGTTGCTATATATACACACACAGACCATATATCCATCCGTGCACCTATATACACTTGTATATTCTACGACGTTCTCAAGTAGGTCAACGTCGGCGAGCACGTGTTCGCGATGGATCCCGTCCCACGACATTGTGGGAATTTCGTCGAAACTCAGAGATATCCGGAGATAAACTTCCGCCCCCACCACCCAACCCCTTGTGTACGTCATTTCGTGTTCCTCTCGCGGCTGCTTTCCTATCTGATTGGGGAGTAGGTATACATTAGTTTAATAAACACCCCAGTAAATACCCATGAAATAATTGGGGGATCGCACAAATATATAGCTTAGGCTATAAAACACCAGCTTGTCTGATCGAATATATAGTATAGGCATGGACCAATTTACCAAAAACTTATAGACTGTAATGCGAAATAAATTGAAAGGGCAGCAATTTCTATATCCCCTTTAACTCTAAATCCTGCGAGAACAATTTGGGAGCCAAAGGTATAATGGCAAATGTCAAATACTAATACAATGTTATTTCGGTGATTCCACCCGGAGGTATACCAGCCGCCCCCCAGCGTCGGGACTTGCAGGGGGGTGGGGAGGGGGGAAGGGGGGCGGCAGTAAACTTTCTAATTATTGGATACCGTTCTTCGAGCCGCGTCGCACACAAACTTAATTACATCGCGTAGCCCTCACCACAGCGCCGCCATCGGCTGGCTGGCTCACTAGACGCTCGTTGTTTGTTGTATTTTATTTATAATTCTCGTGTGACATCTTTATTATTGTAGGTCCACCGTTGAGCCAAAAACAAAAAATAAAAAATAAAAACTAACGAATTTGCTGTGTACATTTTTAAAAATAGGATCCTTAATCTTGAATGGACGTTGTTGGTGCTTAAACGAATTCCTTTGTGGATAGTTAATTAAGAATGTGATAATCAGGCCCAGCGGACTCGATCTTGATTAGCTACATGACGAAAAAAAAAATTTATGGAAAGAATGTGCGGTTTTCACTAAATCTATTTACATTGTGCTAAAAGTGGCCAAACTCAAACGCCTCCCCGAGTGCTCGTCTTTCAAGTCGATACCCAATCGAGGCGATAAGTCATTCTACTAAACCAGGCCTCGTCGAGGAACTGATGTAAAAAAGGCAGCTCTCGAACTCGGCGTACCGTGACACCGACGACGACGTCGACGACGACGACGACGACGACGACGACGACGACGGCGGCGGCGGCGGTGGGACGCCGCTGAGCCCGTGGCTGAGGCTGAAAGCACTTAGCGTCGCGACGCCGGCAACGGCGACGCCGTCGTGCCGCAAGGCCAGCTGCTCGACGCAAGAGATTTTCTTTGCGGGGGGAAAAAAGCGCGAGCGACGCCGGACTCGGGGCGCGTCTCGGGCCAAAGGCGATTTCCACCGTCGGCGTCGGCGTCGGCGTCGGCGTCCGATGACATGGGAGTTGCATTAGCGGGCGAGCGAACACCGGGAAGTATTACGGGGGAGAGAACTGCTAAGCCTCGCATAAGCTGTTGTCGAGATTCGTCAAGCAGCCGCTGGGAGCGTGCGACATCATCGATACGCACAGCGGACAGAACAACTCGTTGCAGCAAGGAATGGGGAAGAAGACAGAGAGAGACAGAGTGAGAGAGAGAGAGAGAGAGAGAGAGAGAGAGAGAGAGAGAGAGAGAGAGAGAGAGAGAGAGAGAGAGAGAGAGAGAGAGAGAGAGAGAGAGAGAGAGAGAGAGAGAGAGAGAGAGAGAGAGAGAGAGAGAGAGAGAGAGAGAGAGAGAGAGAGAGAGAGAGAGAGAGAGAGAGAGAGAGAGAGAGAGAGAGAGAGGAGAGAGAGAGAAAGAGAGAGAGAAAGAGAGAGAGAGAGAGGGAGAGAGAGAACGTTTAATAGATCCATTTCGAAATGGCAGTGGCTTTGAAAACCAATTTTTTCCCGAAATACCTCTAAAGATTAAATTTTCTCGTATTTCTAAGCAAATGGTTTTAGATTTGACATCGCCTGAAATAAAATAGTCGGAATCAAAGTTTCCGACACAAAAGCCGTGCGACGGCAAGTCTACAGAGAATTCCGCTATCTTACAGTACGCCGTTCGGCCTCTTGGCGCGCTGCTGCAACTGAAAACATATTCAACATGGTTTTATCGCGCAGAACGCGTTTCAAACGGGCGTTTCAACTGCAGGGCTTTCATCGAAGTTGGAACCTCCGTCGCCGCGCGCGCGCGCAAGATCGCATCGCACCACGGCCGTCCTTATCGTCCTGTGTGCAAGTCCTGTGTGCAAGTCCTGTGTGCAAGTCCTGTGTGCAAGTCCTGGCAAAGTCCTGCATGACCCTCTTGTTGGATCACGACGCCCAAGTGGGATCCATATACACGTAAAAACACTAATCACAAGAGTTTTGTTTCAATGGATTGGGCCCACGAAAGTCAAAGCCATATAGACTGATCAAAGTTCTTTTGGACTGCGTGCGGACTAAGAAAGTAACACCAGAGCGAACGCCATCACTTTTTTTGAGTCTTTCGCTCTCGCGAGTTTACGCTTGTAATTGATCACCTTTTCTACCCCGCGTTATCGCATTTCGTTCAAACAAACTGGCGTCCTTTGATGTTTGGAAAACTCGGCGAGTCGGCGAGACGCAAACGGAAATCCAAAGCCGCTCGCTGCATCCGAGAAGACGCGGGCTCTTCAGCGCGGAGGGCCTGTTGCTCCTCACTCCGCTCGTCTCCAGTGACGACTCGTGCACACGAGCACGGCACAGAAGACATGTTGTACCACGCGCGAACGACAGGCAATATCGCGCGCACGGCAGTCGGATCACGTAAAACGACGCCCGGCGTCGGCGTCGATGGATCGCGGCGTCGGTATGAGTTTCAATTGACAGCTGACACCATCAATCCGGTAATTTTAGCGTCAAATATTTGCTTACTGCGTGGAATTGAGAACGTATATATACTGTGTATACCTAAATCCAGCGCTGCAAGGATATACGATACGCAAAACGCGAAGTTGTATGGAGCGACGTTCTTTATTTTAAGGACGCAGCGATTGTGTCGTGCACTTTATTTGGAATGCCGCGGTAAATAAAGGGGTCGCATTTTGTTAGAACCTTTCGGTGTCAGACACAGAAAAGTAATTGCGAATTTCGATTAAAGTGAATTGTCGGAAGACGAGGCATTTGAAAGGGGAATGCATAATGTCAGTAATATTTTAAGCACAGAGCAAGCATGAAATTCGCTGCTTTATCAATCATTTAAATATTCTCCTCTATTCAATCATCAATTAGTTACACGGCTCGCTCTGTTCTCCTCGACGCTGTATATATGTGTATCCGATCGAAGACTGGGCAAATAAGTTGTGAATAATGCAAGCCGCCTATTCAGAATTATCGCACTCGCATCCATAAACATGAATTTACGGGGCGGAAATAAACATTACCCCATCCCCCGGACGTCAGGTACCTACTTCGTTCCCATCACCTCCATCTTCGCCGGGGTCCGGGGTAGCAGTTAGAACGCTTGCCGCGCGGCGCGCTGTCTGCTGCCTGATGGACTATAATTTAGCATTTTATTGTGCAATTTCCCTTTAATCCATTTCGCTTTTTACCTCCCCGAGAATAACTTAAACACGAGGGCTACGTAGGGAGGACGCCACGAGGTTGACGAACGAAGACATAAAACCGTCGTCGTCGTCGTCGTCGTCGTCGAACACCTCTCTACGAAATGAGGCGCTCTTAAGACTATAAAACTCGGATATTTCAGAGGCGACGGCGGCGACGGCTTCGCGCAAAAAACGCCCGCGCCTCTTAATGTATTCAAAGCCGGCTTGTCAAATGGCTGGTGCCACGTGGTTGCTATGAGACTGGAAGAAGAGTCAACAGCCGCGTTCACGGTGTCAATAGAATCATGCCTTTCTTATCGCGCGAAACTTTGCCGTCTTAAATTTTACTCCTCCATGTATAAGCGCAAGGGTAGGAATATTATTTTGCGGTTCCGTTATGAGCTAATTCATAAGAAAACAAATCTCTCAATTAAAAGGATTACACGCAATCCGTGAGTCGGAATGATGCTCGGTTGTTTTCGCCCTTCTGCTTAATGTTGGGGGTATTATGAGCCATGGGGGCTTGTGTTCGAGGGGGGGGGGGGGGCGGGGACGCAGTTTTGCGCGCTCGCGAGGAGCTGAAACGGATGACGGCACAAAGCGAGAATATGCTAATTGCAGATAAGAATTTACCGGGACAACAACGTGAACGATGGCGTTGGCAAAACTGAATAGATTTGCAGATGCTGGATTACAATTAAAACCGTTTTACTTTTAGTATAATATATATAGCTATAGGTATAATAATGCATAATGCTTTCCATATTTTCATACATATATAGGAACGGCGGTGGTGTTTGAAAAGAAAGCAGTATTTCAGAGCTTGGTACTGTTAACTCCACTTGATGTGTTTTCCCATTGGCTGACTAATGACACGTGCTGTGTTTTCAGATGTTAACATGGTGGCAGAGCCCAAACCACACCAAACTGGTAGAAAAAGGCAAAACGTTGCGAAAACTGGCAACGATTGGTGAGTTTTTCACAAATCACCGTTTTTTTTTTTTTTTAAGTACACACTTTCTCGGTGTAATTTTTACTGTACCCCGAGGATTTCAGTGAATTTTTAAGAACTTTGTAGAATGTTTGATGTCAAGGCCGTTTCCCCTGCGGCTGGTAAAGTTTTGAGTATTTTTCTTGTTTCACTTCGGAGGAGCAATTTCAAAAAGCGCATGCACCTAATTTTCTAGGTTCGAGTATGGGCGTAAATTTCGAATCCGACAGAACGAGCCCAGCACTGCAAGATGTAGCCCGCGCAAATCATGTGTGCCTTTATAGCGAAAGGCGAGTGGTCCGATGTCTTGCAGCCCGGCCACAGGCCCGGTCAAATTGCCACATCTGGCCGTTACAATTGGCGGCAGCGGGCGCTCAAGGGGCACAGTCGAAACAGTCGGTCCGTTTTATCGATTTGTCGTGTCATGTAAATGCCAGCCCCCCCCCCCCCCACCACAGAATAATACGAATAATTCCTACCAACTGACAATCATGGCAATTGCAAGTTGTTAAAATCATTTCCGCTGTCAGGTTTCGACTGTACGAGTGTTTGCGATTGCACCAGTCAAAACTGCTGGACGCTTTCCAAAATGTGTTTACAGCCAAATAGAAATGATTTTGGTTTTTAAGCAAATCTATATATATATAGCAATGAGAGATGTCACAATAAATATTGTAACAGATTGTCAACTGACTTATAGTAAGAATAACAAGAACGCTTGTAAAACAAAATTTGAAACAAAGTTCCAGTATGCCTTTTATTCAGCTCAGGAATTTTTAAATTTAAATTAACAATAAAATTACAAAGATGAAATTGAAATTGAAATGGACATAGATGTAAGATAGACAAATAAATGTACGCTAATACTGACTTGTCTGGTGCCATGCCGTACATGGTTAAACAAAGAAATTGAAATTGAGTAGAACTAAGGAGAGCGGAAACACGCTCCAGTCACTTTGCCGTATGCATCGAATCAAACCACGTGACAGTTATAGTGAAATAGAGAGCAAAGAAGTGCCCAAGGTCCAAGAGCATTTCAAACAAATTCTCGAGGACTGCGGCGGCAGCAAATAGTGTTGCGCCGCGCGCGGCCGTTCGCACAGCAAACATATTTCACAAAAGTAATCCGACGTGAAAATCCGGTCAAAATGTGGAGTAGAATATTCGCTTTTCCGCGCGGCGCGCCGTGCTCCAGGCAGGGGTAAGCCCCACGAGATTACTCACGACTGGCTGCGGTAAACGCAGCAGCGGCGGCGGCGGCAACGGGTCTTGCCGCTTGCGTCGAGCCGACGAATTTGTGCGCATTGCCGAGACTGAAAGATTGCCGGCAAGATTCTCACTTAGCGCGTGGGCGTGCGGATACGGAGGCGTTGTCAGGGTGGTCGCTTCTTCGCGCTCATTTTGGGGATTCGAGGAACTTTCTAAGACAGTGGGTTTCAAACTTATCGAGTCCATGACTCCCTTCAGGTCATTCATTGATGATTGTTGAGGTAAATTAAACTAAAACTTTTATGGATTTCCAAGAGATATTTCGAGGCTCTGAAATATTCAATTGGTTGCCAAAAGTGTGAGGATTACATAGATATTTGGTTCGTATCAATCGGATAACGGGTGTGGCCTGGAAAGTGTAAGAGGCCTGGTAAGAGGTCAATTCTAAGCTGTAATGGATCCTTAAGTACATCTTTCAATGAATCGGCTAAACAAGGTTATTTTAAAACTCTTAGCAGTAATTGACGAGTGAATCTTGCGAAATGAAAATTGTTCAATTGGTGGCCAGAAGTGTGAAGATTCCGAAAATATAGGTTTCGTCGCGATCCGACGAAAGGTGTGGACTGGCCTGGAAAGTGTATACCTTACGAGGTGAAGGAAACGGCTCGACTTCTGAGCTCATTGAACAGGCTTAAGAAGGGAACGATTTTTCGAGGCTCCCTTGTACCATTATATACCACGAGTCTTCCAATGCAACCTAAGTGTGTTGTAAGATACCTGTGCAATTCATCTCGATTTAAAGTGTATAAAAATACATGTCGAGATATATGTCGTTGGAGAAGACAAGGATTTTTGTCAATCGTTATCATGTCAATCGTATGTGTATCGGGAATACGTACTATTGCTATACAGAAAAATTGCGATGCATGGAATCTTGTGAAAATTGCGTGACGCCCCAGGGAGCCACCACGCACAGTTTGAGAGCCACTGTACTAAGAGACTGTTTCGTCAGCGACGCCGGTTCGCAGAAAAGAATGATGTACACTGGTGATGGACGCTCCATTGATGTGACGAGGTCGAATAGCACAAAAACCGTTTTTTACGAACGTTCGGTGAGCGTCGAAAAGCTAACGGGGGATGACTTTCGTTCAACGTTCGGGTAGAACCTAATTGAACGTTTGGCGAATGTCAACGTTGAACGCAAGTTATCCCCAGTAAGCTGTATATACACGACATCCGCCGAACGTTTGTGATAACGTTCACATAACGTGTTTGGAATGGCGAGGTGTTTCAGAGCCGTTGTTAGATGGTGTATAGTGTAGTGCGGGTTTGCTCGGGTTTGAGTGACTTTTGGTCCTAAAAAGGACCGTGGTCGACGTTTCGTCGGCGTTGGCGCCGACATCTTCAGAACTGTGCTAGAGTGTTTGTGCTACTTGAGCCGTACGTTTTTCACTACGAAAAGTGTGTCTATAATTCAAAATAACATATCTCGGTGTTCGTCAGTTCTGTGTGATTGAATTTGCCTAAGGTGCTCAAACGTATTTTCACGCACACAATATGTAGTATACAATTCGCATTTTTCATTAGGAAAGTTCGACTTGGCGGTGTATATTAAAATGAATAGCGCGATGGTAAATGTGAGGCGAGTGGCCGGCGGACGTGAAACAAGCCGGGGGCGCGGCGAGGTTGTCAAAAAAGCACATCGATTGCTTGTTATACAGGCATTAAAGTCGACAAGCCCTTTTTTTTCTCTGCGCCAGCCGAACGACGAACGCGATCCCAGCGCTGCGAGCGGTGTATTATGTATATACACACACACACGTGGCAATGAGCCAATGAATTCGAGTGTGGAGAAATTTTATTACGTTTTTGGTTGACATGTCAGGAGTTTGTTGGGAGGCACCCACTCGGGCAGCGAGTGAAATAACATGGAAAAACATCGAAAAACGCGCTAGACGTTTCGGAAGAATTGTGAGTCTCAAAGTGTCTCAATAAATTGGCGGCGACTCTTCGGTGAGAGGCCGGTGACATAGGCTCGCTCCATCCACTTATATGCATACGACTAACAGACTTTATTCTTTCGGTTTAATAATAGTTTTGCAAAACAATGCATTCGAAACTCTATGAGGCAGACCCAATTAGTATTCCAAAGTTCAACATTTATGCCCGTTTCTAAACACAGGCTGCAGAAAACAATCTATACATAGGGAACCACAATTTGAGGATCTTGTGGCAGAAAGCAAATAAATTGGCCTCAAATTGCAGTGAAAATCACAAACCTGTTACTTCCCATTCTCGCAAATAAAAACTCTGTGAAAATCCCTAATTTTGCCCGGCGGCTTTGACCATACGAAAATGCACGAAAATGCATCGCTTTTCCGGCGCCGATTTTCCTTAATTTCCCTCTGTAACGAATAAACAAACGCAATCGTTCGCCGGGCGTCGCTCTCAATTCATAACGCAACGGCGCTCGCACCGACGGCACGTGATTAAATTAGCCGTTTTTATGCTGTTTTAATATCTCTTCGGCGCGAAGTTTACCTCATTCCACCGTGTTTATGACCGTTTAAATCACATCACGCGGATGTACAGAGCCGGGCATTAATAATACTCAAATTTTAATGAAGTACCAGTACTTACAATAAGTTTACTTTAGCATGCTAAACATTAAACCCGGCATAAACCTGCGAGATGGGTGGCCTTTTTGCATGTTTTTGTGCGTTAGTTATGATACCAGGTTTTATAAACGCGCATTCCTCGCCGACTCTTAATAGCCGATAATAAAAAAAACCCGTCACCGTCTTTTATAAAACATATCAACATTCACCTGATTTAGATTATCTACTGGACATGGTCTACTGTACTTTAATAGAAATTTCTTGGCATCCTCATCGGAGGGCCGCCACTAAATTATGGAAAAAACCTACTCACAGTAAATAAAACAACCATATCGGTATGTTGGATCGATAATGTATATACGGTTGCAAATTTGCGACTCGGCAGAACTGAGTTTACAAACCGCTGCTGACCGTCGAGCCAGCGGTCGCCCGTCAGCTCCACAACAATCGGGCAACTTTGGAAGTGCGCTGTGCGGCGTGATACCTGCCAACGCCGACGCCGACGCCGACATCTGGGGCGTCTCACGCCGTCGCCGCGGACATGGGGGGGGGGGGGGGGGAGACGCCGAACATCACAAGAATGTTCGGTATATTACTTTCGGATGCCGGCGATGACACAAATTTGGGATGCGCGGCTGGGGTCGAGGCTAGAAAGTATGTGGTTATATTATGGGCGCCGGAATCGGAAGGGCCAAGAGGCGAGGCATTCCCCACCTTTCCCTCTTTAGCCAGGGTTCCTTTAATTATTGAGATCGCTGATGGATTATCCACCAAAAGTTCTTTTTCATCTCAATGCAGGCAATTCAATTGTAAAGTAATATCCCTAAAGTCGGCCCCAACCAAAGAAGACGAGTTTTCCCTGGTACGTCCCTCAAGTATCTCCAACCAACACGCAGCCAGAGTGTCTATTAGGTTCGGGAGTGTAAATTAGTACACTTGGTTCAATAATTAGATAACCGATGTCCAAACGACCTGTTAGCAGTAACTGAAAACACGTTTTCTCTGGTTGAACACGACTACAGTGTCGGGTTGGCGAATCTTTTTGGCGTTGCAAGTCAATTTCATCTGCAAAACAACTGGCTGAACCAGGGAGGGGGTGTTGAGATAGCTGCGTGAAGATCCCGCCCATGGAACAAATTGTAGCGTGCAATTTTTTAAAGATCCCAACCCTGGACCGTGAACTTTTTTTTAAAGATCCCACCCCTGGACACCAATTGTAGTGTGGACGATGTTTTGGACGATGTAAAAACGATGTTTTAACCGACTTGTGGCCGGTCTGATTGGCTGTAACCATGGAGATAACAAGCTTAGCTGGCAGTTAACACTTAACCGGACATTGTAAAACTGGCACTTAAGGCCATTCATTGATGGTTGTTGAGGTTAATTGAATTCAACTTTTTATGGATTTCCAAGAGATATTTCGAGGTTCTAAAATATTCAATAGGTTGTCCAAAGTGTGAGGATTCCGTAGACATTTGTTTCGTTGCGATCGGATAACGGGTGTGGCCTGGAAAGTGTATACGGTAAGAGGTAAATTCTTAGCTGGAATTTACTCTTAAGTACATCTTTCAATGAATCGTCTAAACATGGTTATTTTAAATCTCTTGTAAGTAATTAACGAGTGAATCTTGCGACATGAAAATGGTTCAATTGGTTGTCCGAAGTGTGAAGATTCCGAAAATATAGGTTTCGTCGCGATCCGACGAAAGGTGTGGACTGGCCTGGAAAGTGTATACCTTACGAGGTGAAGGAAACGGCTCGACTTCGGAGCTCATTGAACAGACTTAAGTGTCAATGCTACCAGTATGGTACCAGAACTATGTACACTACCCATAATATGCTGCCCCTACGGTGGCAATTTAACACAGCGTCGATTTGGGCACGAAATCGACTAGCGCTCCCGGACGCAAGAACTCGGGCGCGCTCGCCGCGTGATGTACGACGCCGCCGTCGGGGCGCGGAGGCTGGTGTAGAGCTTTGAAGCCGTGCGCGTGCGATCCGTCACGCGCGACCTCGCCGCGTGTCCGCACGGCCCGATGGAAGCCGCTCGGCCGCGAGACATTAAGATGAAAGCACGGGGTACACAAATCGTAATTCATTCGCGCGTGCGCAAACGCCACGCGACGACGACTCGGCAGTTAAAGATGCGCGGCCTCGTCGGGCGCGCACGAGTATATCGCGCAGTTTTGTGCTTGGAATGGATGTGTCACGGACAATGATCGTTGCTGCACCGGTCCGCTTCCTGCCACGTCCAACCGGTCCGAATGCCACCTAGAACGGGGCTTAAAGGAGTTCTCTCACCTTCACACGAGTTGTGCTCAGTTTCATGATTTTGCCTTTTTATTACCGATACAGAACCAAGTAAAATTAAAGAAATTTTAGTCCACCAATTGCCATTTTGTCTAATCTTTCCAATATCAAAATACATTTTCAAAATTGTTGTATCGATTCCAAATGTTAATATTGCGAAGTGGTCGCTGTCAAATGCGGAAACCGTGAGTTTAAAGCGATTCGGTGCTTCTGGCAGGTAATTACGGCCAAAAAACTATTCACAGAGCCCACGATGACGTCGTCGAGGGCTTCCCATAAATGCTGTTTGCGGCGTCAAAAAAGTTTGAAAAAATCTTTTGCCTCTGCCATGGGCTATGAAAGGTAAAAATCTTAAATCTGAGCACAGTTTGTCACGAGATGAGATAGGGCCCTTAAGATCGACCGTTCCACCGGTCACTTGGCCTATTAATATCTCTAATGTATTTGCCCCCTTTTTTCCTGTAATTATAAAACGGAAAGTGGGAAACGGACCGAGGAATGTCGCGTAGAAAGTTGGCGGATTGGCACTCGGCTCCCATCCGATTAAAAAGCGTCCGCATATTTGCCGCAAAACGCGTTCCAAAAAAAAAAGTCGATGCGTATCGTCTTTGGTATAGTGCGTGGCGCTTCGTGGAAAAGCCTATATGGGATTTTATTTGTGACTTTTGTGTGGATGCAGAGACATTGACAGAGGCAAAGGGGCCCATTGATTAAACCTTTGTAAGTCTATCGCAAAGTAATTTCAAAAATAATCTCGTTTGATTGGACGCCAGAAGATTGGGGCGGGTGCTTCACATATCATAAGAGTCTTAGACGTAGACCCTTGGCCCATATTACATCGGAGTCTTCTCGGCGTCTGCATCTCTTGTAGAATAATCTGGTAATAATTTCTACTTGCTGTTTTACTCGATCTCTCCCTTGATGATGGAGATTTGATCCTTTCATCCGAACCTCCCCACATTTTCTTACACATAACTCGAACATAAAACCCAGCAACGAGTGCAGAGCATCAAGATGTGCTCCGTGCGCTAGCTCCATGAAAGCACCGTCGCTGAAATTAAGATTTATGCACAAGAAACGCTAATAGTTTTGTTAATAGCTGATGCAGACTCACGTGGAGCTAACGACCTTGTTGTAGAGCGCGCAAAGAAATTTAAAATCAAATGCACAAGTTGCTCCCCTAAATTAACATTAATTATTCGAGGCTTAATGCTTGATATTATTTTTATCGGCAACATCAAGTTATATAGAGCACATTTAACTCGCTTATAACATTGTTTTCATAACTCTATTTCTGCTCTGCATGCACGATTTGATTCCCAGATCTTGATGCACTCGCAATTAAGTATATTGGCAACGCGGCTGCTGCAATAGAGATGACGGCGACTTTCGAGCAAGTCTCGACGAACGCAATGTTCGGGGCACATTTATCGCCAGCAAGAGTTGACAGTCCACTCAGTCATTACTTGCAAAACAGTTGTCAGTCGGGCCGAGACGACAACGCCTCGCTGATTAGACTTGCCAAAAGATATGAAAGTAGAGTTATGTTTTCATTGGATAGTCACGTCCGTGGTCGGCAGGCAGCGCTAGATCCTTTTTAATGCGCGACGAGATGTACGACTGTACGCGCCAACACAAGTAATAAGTGGCATTATTTAATCATCAACTCTACGCGAAACATTTCCAATTTCCATTGCGGAGAGCTGGCAAAAAGGGGACATGGAAACTAAGGATGCGGCGCATGTTCCGTAGGGTCCTCGCGCCATAGGTGGCAGCATGTTATAGTTAATTAGTGCCGGAATGTTGGCGGCCTGCTTACGTAGCTTGTTCCCGGTGCACGCGGGTGGAAAAACGAGTTGGTCGACTCCACGTTGGTTTTTTTGTGTGCCATCGGTGGGTTGCGACCATTATGCACGCTGGCCTGCACAGAAAGTAATTTATTTCATCACGAAACTGGACCCGTGGTGAAAACAAAAACACGCTTACACTTGGATATTGTCTATAATAATCCGCCTCAATTACAGAGCTCAGCTGAGTGCAGAGTTCAGCTCGATCGAATTTTATTGTGAGCTGTTTAAAATAGAGAGCATCAACGTCCAATTGCAAAACACGTGCCAAAACAGCACCCGGAAGAGCGGACTGTTCCCGGAAAGTGGACTTTTCGAAACGTCTCAGAGAACGAGGGGAGGTTGTCAGTCAGGCTAGGTTTGCCGGTTTCATCATCTCTATCCAGGCGCAATGTCAAACCGGGCAGATGTATTCTAATCAACCCCGGTCCTGCCATCCGGCCCGCTAGTTTTCTCATTTCACTTCCCGGCGGAAGATTTCCGTACTTTTTCATTTCCTTCGGTCGGTGTGCGGCCCGGTTCTCTTTCATAAGCCTATAGTAAAAATTGAGGTTTTATTATATTTCTCTCGGGGGTGTAGATGTGGTTGGGGGGTGGGGGGGTTCGAGGGGGTGGGGGGGGTGGGGGGGGGGGCGTATTCCCAGGGACTGTCGACTTGCCTGAGATAATGGGGTTGAGACATAAGCGGGAGAGAAAGGGAACTCCCCGCGGACCGAGGATGGGATTGTTGGTCTGAGCCGACCACCCCCACCCGCCAGCCTCGAGAGAAAAGAATCAGAGAACACTATATTACGGAAATTACGTTCGGACGTCGCTCCAGAGCGATTTAAAACAAGAGCACATGGGAAATTACCGGCCCGACCAAGATGGCGGCTGCATTCACCTCGGATAGGCCGAGATTTTTCTCATCTCCGTCGAATACACTTGACGCTCGACGGACGACGACGACGACATTCCGAGCGACGTCTCGACGGCGGTCGACTCGATATATATATATATATATGTGGGTATACGAGGATTGCGGACGAGCTTTCGAATCATCTGGCCACATGTGACAAGCAGCTTTACGACAGAAACGTGCGCTTCCCGTTCTCGGCGAGCAGGAGCAGCAAAAAATCGGGACTGCGGGATAATTTACAGCGTCTCTTTGTGTGTGAGTGTGTGTGCTGGTGTGTGGAAAAGAGGGCGACTCTTCATTTTCCCTTTCTTTTTATGAAATAAGCATTGCGCTCGCGTGACGTATATGCTTATTAATGCTTTTTCTGTCAGTTTTACCGCGCGCTCCAAGGCTTGACTTGTTGCGGCGCGGAGGAAAGAGTGGCGCCCTCCCGTTGACTGAACGCCGAGGCAAATTAAATCGAGACAGAGGCGGCCGAAAATCTTCTCCGCGTCGCGAAGCAACTTACGACGCGTGTACGTGTAGTGTAGCTATAGCGACGCGGGGGCGAAATGTTGGCATAAATCTTTGTTTCAACTTTCGCTCGCCTCGGCGCCCGTCCAAACGGCGCGTTAGCACCGCACTAACGTCCCGTTACGTGTCCCCATTTTCACACGGGCGTGTGGTGCATTATTAAAAAACGAAATGTTTGTCTATTGCACAAGCTCTTGCGCGTGCTCGCGTTCGCGGCGCGTTACGCGCAGTTATAAGGCCACGTTCGTTTGCGCCCCTCGCGGCAATGTTTGCATCTTTCAATCTTCATGAGGCGAGGCGCGCGCGGGGGCGGCGCGCGGTCGACGGCCGGGACGACACACATTTGCACTTGGACTCGTCGAGCGCTCCGGGTACGGCACCCTCGGCAGCAGTTAGGCTGATTTCCACCGGCGGGTCCGCGCATATACCCTTGCCGCCGTGCGAGTTGCCGGGCCCCCTGATGAATTAGCAGGCCAACTGCTCGGCAAACAACCTTTTTTTACCATGAAATTCAGAAATGGTATTATATATATATATATACTTGATGCGGTATAAAAAGTATAAAATGTACACTGCTTGTGTATATTGAATCTACATAATTCACCGCTTGCAAAGGATATTTCCCAGACGCTTGGCATCAAGTTTTCCTAGCAACAATTTCAATTTTCGTCCGCAGAGAAAGGAGAGGAAAAGGAACGCAGCTCGCGTGGAACTGACTGGGCGCAAGCAGACGGCTGGAAGTGGCGAAATGCATTCCCTCGGATAGTGATAAACGACAGGCGAACGTCGAATGATAAATGAATGGTTAGGTGATGAATGCAGACAAAGAATCGACTCGAGGAAACTGTTTATATATATAAAAGTAAAAGAAATCCAGACTTCGATCCAAGGACGCGGATTGTATATATTAGAGTGTACGTCTAGCCATTTTCTGCTCCACTTATACACAGTATAGCTCTCTGTTATATAAACTTAAACTTTGCATAAGTCGATCTATTAGCTTACAATATAAGCTGTGGCTTATCGAAAACTTTCTATAATAGACTGGAATAGCAAATGCAAGTTTCTTGGCCGAGAAATACGCCATTACCAAGTTTCTTCCGTTGCTAGGGAATGTGTCAGACTGACATAGTTTCATCGCTGCAGTATAGCACGCGCTCACCAGCTTCTAGATGTGTGTATATATGTTCACTGTCAATACGTTCGATTTCGCAGCGCGGCGTTCTACCGTGCGGGCGGGGGGCCGAACCCGCCGAAAGAGACATAATATTCATTCGTCGACGGTGTCGTGGGAAATCACTCGTCTCTAATATTTATCTTCGTTTACATGCTCGGGCGAGTCGGGAAAATATCATCGCATGATCATCAATGTTGCACAAGCGGCGGGTGGCTGGTAGACATCCTGGCGCGAACGTTTCGCGCAACGGCGGCTGTTCTGCAGTCGCTGCCCGGGATCTAAGCACGTCGTTGAGAGCGCAAATTTCGTTGAAAAATTAAAATAAAAATCTCCCTTAATCCCTGGACTAATAACAATATGATTAGACTCGTGCGCGGCGCTTTATAAAAGTAACTTTCCCCTTCATTACTTTTGAAAGATTGCTTTTTTTTTTCCGTTGCTAAGCTAGGGTTCCGCTCAGACGCTCTCATCTCTGTGAAAATGTTATCTTTAGCACGCTCATATACACGCTTATATAATGTAAAGTAAGGGTTAATTATATTTTTGACGGCTCCGCAGAGAGGCGTTTAACGATGACTGTTGATCTAACAATTGTTTTTCTTCTTGTTCCAGGGACTACTACTATGACAGGTAAGGCGGCGCCACCACACGTCAAGGTCACCGGACTCGGCGCCTCCATCGGCTCGAGAAAACGCATTCGAATATTACTCCCCTCCCAGCCCCCTCGGAGATTGAAAAAAAGAAACTTAAAAGCATATTTTCTCAAAATTTCCATCCTTCAGGTCCCCATGCCCTCCCTTCCCCCCCCCCCCACATAGGTTCATTTATCATTTGCCCTTTATCTTGTCTATGCAAATTCATTATTTAGAGCGGGAAAAGAAATTAATTATACATAAACTTAAATCCTCTCTCTCTTGCCTTATAAACTTGGGACGGGGTAAAACAATTCATCTCAACACTGACATCTAAACTCTTTACATTATTCAGGCAATGAGAGCATTCGTTCTTTATATTACCTTAGGCCCCGATACTAGAGGTTCTAGCGCGCCTTGCAAATGCTGCTGCCTGCCTGCCGTTCTGATCCGCGCCATTAAAGTTAATTGAATGCTCCATCCACGAACTTCCCATGCTGTTAACCTCAAATTGACTTTGGAACGGCACGAGCATTTTGCCGCCGAACAAGCGAGTACCCGCATTTTGAAGCGAGTACGTGCAGACGAGACTCTTGTAGCGACGCGGTCGTGGGACCCCGGCCCGAAGACGCTCGACACGAAACGAGCTTAGAATGTACTCGGAAAACGGCCACGAGGACGTCTTCAGTTAAAGATTACTCTTGGCGATATTTTAACAGCCGTAGCCAGAGATGAAGTTTACAAAATTCGCTCTATACCTATACATGCGAGTTCCGTAATCAGGGAAACCCTTGGGAAGGTTTCCATCCCTTTTACTCTTAGATTCAAGCGCAAAGTCTCACGGAATTATGATCCCTATAGCGAGCCCTGTCCACGGATACTCGGTACATCTCAGATTTTGGGGTTTCTTTTTTATTTGTCTTTGAGATAGATATAGAGGAACATGGGAACGGAACACAATCTCGTCTGCAGATAATTGGACCAATTAGTAGTTTGATACCGAAGCGAAAACATTCCTCGAGGCGCGTTTCTCTGCGCTCGACGGTCGACGGCCGAGCTCTTCGATTATTGGTGCACGGACGCGCGGTCTTAATTAGATGCGATGTCGAAGCCGCGTTCAAAGAAGGTGGGCGCCCCCGGTACAGCGGCCGACCCTCGCAATGAATTCGCGATCGGCCGAGATAGGGTTTCCGGTGCGGAAACATAATCTTAGTTAGTTCAAAGATAATGATGATCCGCAGCTATCTAATTGAGCACAGAAATTCACAAGAATATGGAAAGAAATGGATGAAAAGAAATCGTATCGAAATGCAAATGGAATGGGTCGCGTTGCACGTTGTAGAAAACGCGCTGGCATTAGTTTTCTGCAACCGTTCCAGCGAAATAATGAAAACTATAGAAAGCACGTTTATTGAAATGTCAGAACGAGAGAAAGATAAGAAGAGCTCTTGAACGAAAGACGAACAAAATGCATTGGCAACAAGCATTAGCATATTCCATTCTCTGAATAGAATCATTATATAATCAGTATAATTTACAGTAGTATAAATTTAACGCGGTAAAACTATATACTGGTATACGTAAACAGAATAGAATAATACAGATATCCTTTCAGTCGTATCAGATGATTACCGACCACCAACGCAGATTACAGGCATCACTGGTGTATCACCAATGCAAAGGGTCTCCGATCACCGCCGTTGCTGAGGCCCACGTCGCTAGCCAGGCACATGACGACGAAACGAGTCATCCGAACCACGTCAAAGTGCCGCCACATTATCCGCGCGCGTAACAAACGGTGACAGCCGCGTGTGTCACACTCTCAGTAACCGCCTTCGACATATACGAGTGACACTCTTTCATTTCGCGACCTCAGACTGGTCGCGACTTCGAGCTCATTATACCACCAGGTTATGAGATTACGGGGCGTGATGCCATTAACGTCGACGACTGATTATGCGAGAAGTTGCCAGTTTGATATTGAATAGGAATTGATTGACGACCGAGTCGCCTTATCAAATGAAGGTATCCTCAATAAGTACCTTTATTAAAGGGATAAGGTTTCATATCGTTTCTCGTGCCTATTTGCCAGCGAACGGTTGGAGAAGCCCCTGGAAAGTGGCAAAGATTACGCACCCCCTCCCCCCCCCCCCCTCCCACTAGAGTGGAACCGCGAGGCGATTATAGGGCAGCGTGCCGTCGACGCCTCCTTAACTCGACGCTTCTAGTAATAAAATCGAAATCACACGGCCGTCACGATGGGTTTTAGGCGCCCGATGGGGGATGAGGGTGTGGGGGGGGGGGTCGATCCCACCCCCGTCTCCTTGGCGGCCGACTTTATACAGTGAGGGTGTTTTATGGGAGCTGTCACTCGGGCGCGAGCGCTGCGTAAGTCGATACTTGCAGGTGGAAGATTGGGAGCTGGCGGCGACGACGACGACGGCGACGGCGTTCATGCGTCGAACAGAGGTTTCGAACTAGAACTATAGCCACGGCGAGATGATAAATCGTTCGTCATTTAACGTCGCCCGGGACGGCTGAGGAGCGTTAACATTCAATCATTATGGTGCGCGAAGAGCATCGGTTTTTGTGGTTGTTAGCTTGTTCACCGGCTGGGCTGGCTTCTATATGGATGGATGGGACGGTGAGGAGGAAAATAACCTGCTCGTGGTGAGAAAATGAAAAATGAAAATGTCACGCGTTAAAGCTGTTTGGTGAAAAACAAATTTTAGGTTGAAAAGTTTCGGTGGTTGGTATTTGGGTGTGAGGTGGCTGAAAGGATTGGAGGTGTATGTTTAGCGCGCGGGTATATCTTTGTTAACTTTGTAAGGAAAAGCTGCAGGGACGACATCGAAATAAAGGAGCTACACATATATAGCCCAGCCCCAAAAATAACTTGTAGTCATTGCGTTACTGAAAAAAATTGGAAATCCATTTTTCCAATCATGTGATTACATTTGCTTCGCGAGAGATAGCGGGTCAAGAGAGCATTGTTGGGTACAGGGGGGGGGGGGGGGGTTGGGGCGTCCCTGCCCGGTCCGGAAAACTGGGCGGATGGTTTTTCCTTCGCCGCGGCCGCACGGGAAATATAAGAAACAATCAAATCTGTTGCCAACTTGGTCGGCGCGTTTCTTGCTCCTTTGTTTCCTGGCTTCCTCTTTTTGCTTGCCAAGTTTTTCACTTTAGTATAGCAAAAGAAATAATAGAAAACTACGATATATATATTTTTTTATTTCGTTCCTGGATGAATTATAAGGGAACGTACGGTTTTGTGGAACAACTAATTTTTATTTGCTCAAAAAAAATTTTATTGCCGGTTTTAATTTCGTTTTCCCCGTATTGGAAAATCATCCAATCCGTTAATAATCTGCCTTGCGTTTCTTTTATTGGTAGGAAACAGATCCCATTTGATTTACCTTTTATTACCGGTAAAGGAGGAGGCAAACCAAACATTCATTAAAAGTTTTCCCCGGGAACATTTTCCCGGTCCCCACGTCTAGATTTCTCAACATTGCACGACCTCGTTTAATTTCTTATAATTGCCTGCGTAGCGTCCCTTCCCGGTAGCTTCTTGTCTGCTTATTTATCATTTACTTCCGCCGATAGCGTTTCTTTCTGCCAAAGATTTCCCGGCTTTTTATTTCGCAGACAAAAACAGAGAAATATCATTTTCAGCAACAACATTCCGACTTGCTTGACATTCCCACGCCGGAAAAAAGTTTTGTCTAGCTCTCGGTTCAGGGCATTTCACAGCCTGGCAAACACTCGCAATGACTTTAAGGTATGAAGTATGCCATAGTTATACAATACTAAATAATTTCGTGAAGCAACGTTCATGCCTATGCACTTTTTAATTTTCATTCAGTACTAGTTTCACTTTTTTGCACCTTACAAATGATTTTACATGCTCTCCGTACATTTTCAATATTTGAAGTTTTTCCGAGAGTTCGCATATAAAGCAACCACATGATTGTTTGATAATATTGTATCGAGTCCGCAATGAGGACAGTGTCGTGGAAAGTAATTGAACGCCTGTCAAGCTGCAGTTTACATATCGCGCCCTTATACGATGGGTTTGGCAGCAAGTCGTGACATACCCGGCATCGTCAACTCATGTATAGGCCAATGGTTATGTGCAGTAGGACACCGACATACTTCATTTTAAAACTCCACAAGTACCTATAGGTAGGCTATCGCTTTAATCACAGCTGCACAACGGTTTCCAACTCAATTCTTAATTCCTCTTCCCTCTCTAAAAACAATACAGCTAACCAGGACATGATCCAGATAAAGGAAATCGCGTTTAAATTTGTTAGCCTCGTTCCCGCTAGCTATCATTCTCTTCATTTCGATTATTTCCAACCGAATCCTGCCTAAAGAAAAAACCTGATAGACACGTTAATCAAATTACAAAAGACTTAGCCTCTCGTTCAATGGAAGAAATGGACTGTGTAATGGTTTAGATCGCCCCCCGTTCCCGTCCCCCCCCCCCCCCCCGCACCAGCGAATTGTGCGCAAAGGGTGAAGTGAGCGGCCTGCTCCTCTACGCCCACTCCGCCCTGTGTTCGTGCTCCGACGAACACCTCGTTTTCTTGTCGATTGAACGTCGAGTGTGGTTCTGAGTCGAGAGACGAACGCTCCACGCGTTGCCCGCGGCCAGGGCCTTCGCCGACAGCTGACGTTTAACCTGAGAGCCGGAAAAACAACCCCGACCCTCGGGCATTGCGATGCAAACAACGAACCGCCGACTGACAGGTCCTTAGCCTAACAAGTCAGCGGCCACTCAATTGCAATGCTCATGTTAACAGGCAGAAGTGAACCTTGGGATATTACATTAAGGGACACAAACACCGAGCAGAGAGCGTTGTATATTTTTAGACGGCGGCTCTCTCTGAGCCTGTTTGGAAAGAGTGTGTTTATGTTTTCGTACACAATTCATTGTCATTGAGATGGCAAGAAAGACGGTTCACATCTTAAGAGCTTAGCAAACGGCGAGCCGGATTCTGTTTGCAGTTAACCTCTCTCTTGTCTGTTTCGAATTTCCTATGAAAATCCATACAAGTCACTTACAGAAGCCTCGCAAAGAGGCTCTTAGCCCGCCCGTAAGACCCTTCAGCCTGCCGAGGCGGGCAACTCCCCAAAGGTTAAAGTTTAAGCGTCTTGCTACAAAGATAACGGATCAATTCAATCAAGATGGCTACGGCGCTCGGATAATCTCGACCTCTAGTGGCTAATGATGTGGCAAACGGCCGATGGTAATTGCGACCGAGGTTCGATTAGGGATATCAAAGGGAATCGCTGGTGTGGGCCTCCCCCAAAGTCCAGTAATGTGGCGGGCGGGCGGGCGGGAATTGCCTGGGCGGGAGAGATGTTCCCGAAGGAATGCGCGCCCGGCGAACCGACTCAATTGTGTGCTGCGGGCGCAGGAATGCCGGGGCCGCCGTGGTCTGGTGTCTCAATAAGGGGAAGAAAGTGACGGAAATGCTGGTGGAAATGGCGGTGGCGAATGTGCGAATCGCCGCCCTTTGTATAGGAATCGAACATGGGAACGTTTTCTGGGAAGATTCGGGAAAAATCACACGAACGTTTGTATGTACTTACTAAATTGCTTCGAGTACCTATTTGTAGCATTGTTTTTTGAAGCGCGTTGTTTTCTAGATTTAAATTCTCTTCCGTGTTAATTTATCTACTTTGCTCCGTGGAACAGGAGTAATGAAAAGTGGTGACTGTATACCCGCAGCACACGGTGTTCATCAGATGTTTCCACGCGGTAAAAAAAAGGATTCCAAACAAAATACAAGAGCGCGAAACAAGTAATACAAAATTAAACGTGATTACCCGGTATATTCTTGGTGGCCATAGGACGTTAAGGCGCGTGGGCAGGTGTGTTAGCGGGGCGGGGCGAGGGGGAAGGGGGTGTAGTGAATGTGCTCTGGAAAAGTAATTACTTTCCGCTCAATTATGTGCAGGCCATTACGCGAATTACGAGAGTAATTTCACGTTCGGGTCTCGCCGGTGCAACAGCTGACTTAATATTCATTGCGTTTTTTTTCGTCCGTTGTTTTTCTCCTGTTTTCGAGTTATTTTCCCGCCCGTCGCCGAACACTCGGCGTTATTTGGTTCGCCACCTTTGCAGCCATTCCAGCCACTCCAGCCATTCCAGCCACTCCCTTGTGAAAAGTTCCCTCGCCAAGGGAAAGCGACCAGACGGTGGATGCTCGAAAATATTGCCTCCGCCGAGTCAGATTTGAACGGGGACCTCGTATTTCCACGACGCTGAAATCATACGTGACAGTATATAAGTAACACATGTCGGACGTGGAGGAATAATCCTTAGAAAAATCAGTCTGAGAGGTGTTGGAATAAAGCGGGAAAACGCTAAGAAAATAGTAAAGGAAAATAAAAAGAATGGGTAAGCGCCGTTTTTGCCGCTGTATGGGATTAGATTACTTTCGAAGCTCACTCAAAGAGTTTAATTCTTTGGGATATAAAGGCAAAGCGGAACCAATTACCCCCGTTGCGATATGTCGACGAAAAATCTATGGGCATTCCGTGCCGAGCATGAATTAACGGTCGCAATTTCTTAACGAAACTCCCCGGTTGCTATGATACCTACCGGGGTGTGCAGTATACGCGCCGGGGCCCCCGAGAAATTAAACAGCATGTAATTCTTCCTATAGCACTTTCCCAGTATATAATTAAACCAAGCCCGTCCGACCCTCGGTTTATCTTCGTCGCAACCGCACTGTAATTCTACACGATTAAATATCTTAACGAAGTGCTAAAAGCTCCGACGGGAAATAATTGGCTCTGCTCGGCCGAAAGGCAAAAGCTTTTGTAGATTTCGAATTTCGCGGACGGGTGCGGGCGCGATATTTTCATTCATACGCATTACAGCTGTTCCGCCTCCATAGGGGATCGCTGCCGGGTCTACAAGTTCGCTGCGAAACACATTACAATGAGCAGAGAAAATTCGGAACACAATTCTGGCTGCATGCTTATATGTATAAAAGCAATGCGAGTCAAATAGAATAACAAAAAGATCCAATTGCACTTTGTGATCCCATGTTTCCTATATAACTATAGGTACCTATACCCTTAATGCAATTCTGAAAGTAATCATCTCAAGCTGATATACTTGCGAATAAGTACGGGGGGAAATAAAAAATAAAGCTCGATGAATCGGAAACAACATTATTTTCTACTTTCAAAGTCTGGCTCTTGAATCAGTTCGCTTCCACTCGCTTTTAGCCAACCACAAAACTGTTATTTTATTTAGGGTGTTCGTAAAACGTCCGTATGATTAAAAATAAAAAGCAATCTCATTCTTTTCCGGCGAGTATAGTAAAACTACATTACTTTTCTTTTATTGCACACGCATTGATGGTAGAAAAATGCTACCTTTGACGGCGCTGCAACTTCCAACGGCTCGGATTCCAATTTGTGATTTTTAATTTCATCTCCAACTTTTACTTTCACAATCTCGACTCGCCATTATCTTCACTGCGCGCCGTCAGATGCCGTTCCATTTTGTCAGTCGCTAATTCGCCGGCAAACTTTGAGACAAGAAATTGAACATTCTTTTCGTCTTGCCGATGTTCAATTTACAGAGGAAATGTTTCTTTCCGACATGCCGGAATTAATTAACGTGCGCCGAAAAGAAAATCAGCAAACTTCGGAGATTACCGAGTTATAACCTTGGAGCTCGGTATATGGTATTAACTGTAATATGATCCGACCCTATATGTTTCATCTCTCTTAAGATAAAAAGAATAAAAATATAATATAAAAAGCTTCCCACTTACTGCAGATTGCATTGTATAGGCAACCTCTCTCCACGGAAAATACTTGCCAGAAATAATATCGGCATATTTCCTACGTGCATGAAGTAGCTCGTAAATTCGTCTCCTTATGTGCACCGTAAATATTCACAAGTATACAGTCTTCCCGTTTTTATGCCGGCATCCCAAAGCTCTCCTGTGGCGTCCATTGGAAGGCGTGGGGGGGGGGGGGGGGGGCGTAGACGTTGAACAGGCCGCTATGACAGCACACTTTCACCTGCACACCTCTGTAGGATGCGGATATCTCTGTTCGAGACCCGGGGGGGCAGGTAGTACGTCGATGCTATGGGGGGTCGTTCGCTACGGGATGTCAGACTCTCTTTGGGATGTAAAGGGTGCTCTGCTCTCAATATACCACTTGGCTACAATAGCACTTCGACTTATCAACCTCCTCAAGCAGGAGCATTTTCCGGGCTGTGTACAGGAAAAAATGTTGAAATCAAGACGTGGATTATTTGGACAATTCTTTGAGTTCTAATTTTACTCAACTTGAAAAGTAGTTTTGTGAGACGATAGATGTCCGTATACAAATAATTGAGCCATTTTATTGTTGGATGACACATTGAATCATATTACACCATATTTATTTATACAGTCTGGATGCCATGCAGGATTTTCACGAGATTCATAATTTCGGGCTACCTGGACTTAACCACAATTATGTAATAACACAGTTTGTGAGATAAAAATTAAAATGGTCTCAAATATTTGTTCCCAATCTTAAGATTCTTGCTCGTAGAAGTCATATATAGTTAAGAGTTAGGTATGGTGGAGGTTTGCACCCTTGCCAGTCGAAATTTTCTGTAAGTTGACTACCTTGTCTCACGGGGGAATTCAATTGATTTCCGGAAGATGCTGGACTTCCATAAAGTTCGCCGACGACGACGCTTTTCACCTAGTTTTAAAAAGAAACCAACACAGCTAAGTAACGACATCTCTGCAGCAGGCAAAAGCAAAAAGAATCCCATTTCGCGATCTATCTTTCAAGAATTGAACTAACAATACTGCACTAAACCCTGTTTGCTCTTAAAATGTACGTGATCCTCTTCACAGATATTGTTTCAGATACTACTTTATTCTCTACTAAGTGCTTATAATATGTTGTGTGCGCTTCTTCAGAGCTTATATACGGATTGTGTATAAAAGATTGCAGAGGTTAAAAGGCTAATTCAGTTAAGAGCCCTGACATATTTTCATATTTATAGAGGCCCTAGATGAATTTTCTTTGTGGTAAATCTCAATATCCATCTCGGAACTAACGAGAATAGAGCGTCGATATTAAAATTGTTTCTCGAGCTCGTATAGCAAACACTATTATCCTATGTCCTCCACTAGGCGTTTTGCAGCGTAACTCAGTGTCGGTAATTTCATCAAAGTTTCGTTCGAAATTCTTTTCCGAGTAATGAGCAGTAACTCACATTCGCGCAGACTCGTGGGGGAAAATAATAACAACCTCGTGCATGACGAACGAGTGAAGCAATTACTCAAGACAAACGCCCACCCCTCGGCGGCTCGAGTGCTTCTTATATTGGTTCAGGGGGGAACCGATCAAAATTCGAAACAACCTTCGGCGAGCACAGCGAGTCGTTTGCATTTTAAAGTGAAATAAAATTTGCCTATCTTTGATAAAAAAAAACTATACCGTTTTATTTTCCCCTTTTTCATTGCGGCGTGCATTTTATTTATATATAATAGAAAACATTATTGAAAAATATTATATGTATACTTATACTACTCCGTTGACGGTTTTATAGTAACTTCACAAAAATAACGGCATCGCATTTGTTAACGCGGAGGAGTCGATAAATTTAACCGATCAGCCAAATAACTGGCAAGAATTCCTCCGACGCAGATAATAATCCCGCGATCTCCGTAAATGGCTGGTCAGGGAATACTTTTGTGGCATTCATTTTCTGTCGTGCATTTCCGATCAGCATCAACGCCCCTGCACAGAAGCGTTGAACGAGTGGCGAATTTCGCCGAGTTCTTCAAAGGGATTTTATTTTTATAACCGAGAATCTACTTAATTTTGTGGAAATCATTCTGAGCAGACCCTGCAGCGACATATTTAGCAATTCAAAACGCTGCCACAAACACATTAACGTCGCAGATTTCGTCTAAATCACTTTGGCCCACGAATATCTACCAAACAATTATTTACAGGCAAACTATATAAGTGAAAACTCCACCAAAATAGCTTTCTTCCTAGATAATCAGATTGTGGACCGCACTGCCCCATGAAATCATGGCTACGTTCCCAAAAAACGTGAAATACCTCTGCAAAATATGTATAAATTAATATTATTATAATGTATACAACATAAATGACATAACTATATAATTATATTAGCCTTTAGGTAATAAATATGTACCAAAGCTATTAAAACATCAAATAAATAAATATAATACCCAAGGCTTGGAAATCTTTCAAATTACGTAAGAATAATTTTGGTGTTATGACTGGTGTGGCTAAAATATATCGTCCATATCCATGGGACGCATTCGTTTCCATGGTAACCATACATTTCCTTAGTTACGGACGTTAGTTATTTAGCCAACTATAGTTATAAATTATAATCATAGCACAAAAGTGATTTTCACATCATTAGACAGTCATCATCATACACAGTCTTACTTAGAAGGAAAGCTTTTCGGTGGTTCTGTCACTAATAGTTTGCCTCTAAACAATTGTTTGGTAGTCGTTGCAGTTAAGATTTTGCCCACAAGTCTCCACCAATTATAAACGCAAAAAACCTCTCCTCATAAAATAAAAAAAAACAAATCGTGAAAAATCGCGACCATAACTTCGCAAATTAGCAGCGACTTGGCCGACACAGAGCCCGCACTGTTCCCCGCATCCGTTGCCACCGACCGGGACAAACTCCCCGCAAAATCCCCGCTCAAAGATGTCGCCCCCGGCCGTCGTACAGCCGGGCAACTCGCTCGACGCCCCCCCCCCCCCGGGGGCCCCAGCGAGCACGACGCACACTTCCGCGGTGTAAATTTAGACAATGACACGATATTTCGGTGCGGCTATGCGTCCGCAGTCAGGTGGGCACTTCTGGACGGTATAGCACTCAAACGCCGCGCTGAGGGCAATTGCCAAAATGCGCTCGCTCCATCTCACTCTCTCGACTCCACTCGACTCGACTCGACTCGACGGACACAAGGGGCATAGTTGCCGAGGCCGCCTCTCGACGCTGACTCATCTGACAACCATCTTCCACCACTCAAAGCGGGCATTCGGGCCGTTGGCGCGCTTAAATAGTTGACCTAATTACTGTCATTGTGTGTCTCTCATGTTGATTCATTCGTTAAATAGCGACGTGAGTCGTGATTGAATGTGTGCCCCCATAATCGCATACCGTACGGCGTGCACGTACAGCCGGTAACGCTGGCACTATCATAATGTATTCCAGTATATACGACCGCTTTAAATCACTTTACTGTTGCTCCCCGGACGCCGGACGGCGCAAGTTTCCTATACCCGAGTTGTTATACTTCTCATAAACGTAATTAAATTTATCAAAGTGTGAACTATCCGCTCGTTGGGACTAGCAATATGCGCGCGGCCGCACACATGGCGTGTACTCTCTGTATACCGAGCAATATAAGCGCGGTGCATCCCAAAGCAGCATTACATAGTTTTAAAATTCGAGCGTAGTATGTACTATAGAGTAAAAAGCTCGTGAACGTTGACTATGATGGAAGATAAGGTCCCCACTAATATGTCCGCAAGGTGTGTGTTTGCACTGCGGTGTCGGGGGCGGCGGGTGGGGGTGGGGGTGGGTAGAACGGGGGGGGGGCGGCAATTGTGCTGAGTTTCGCGCCGAGGCACGTAGCGAACGAGCGCAGTGTCAACAGCCCTCTTGCTATTCGCCTAACGTGATAAGGGAGGTATAATGTCTCCGACAAGGCGTTAACTATATACGCCAGCCCAGACTCTTTGCCGCCGCCGAAGATAAGCCCTGGTTAAACATCAATATGCAGTGATACGAGGCGCTCGACCGCAACATGTATGTCCACTTTGGCGGTGCACAAGGGGGGCGACGCTCTCGCGGTCGCCGCGACACGGGATCTGCTGGATGATCGCTGGATGGACTTAGGCCAGGGTCGGGCGGGTGCGTGAACGAGGCGGGCTTAGTTGCGAGTGCGGGACAGGCGTGATGTTTATCGTCGGGTACCGGGCGTGCCCGGGCTCGTCACGTTTTCGCTATCGGACACGGATGTTATTTTAATTTCTGACCCGGCACCTCCACTGACCCGGCACCTCCACCGACCCGGCACCTCCACCGACTCGGCACCTCCACCGACTCGGCACCTCCACCGACTCGGCACCTCCACCGACTCGGCGCCTCCACGCCGGGCATCGCGTGACTTCGTGTCGGCGGCTAGACGTCGTCATCGGCGACGGTTTAAAACGAAACGCAGCAATTTTGCAGTCGTTTCGGTCGAATTGTTTCGTTCAATCTCGTTCCAAACAAACGCCCGAGTCTCGGCGATGTAAAACGGGGGGAAAACGATGTCATTTCGCATCGCTATTCAAAGAGAAACAAATACCGCGGCCCCGCGACGTCGGGCAAAATTGAATGGAGCAAAAAGAGCGTAACATAATTCCGCGATCATTTACATGCACAGCGGCGGCGGCGGCGACGACGGCGAGGATATTTGCAAAACTTGTGTCCGCGCCACCTGTCATGTTGGTTCGCTGTAGATCGATGCCGAACGATATTTAAAATTAGATTTCCCGACAAAAATGAAACGTCATCTGTCGACGACGACGACGACGACGACGACGACAACGACGGCGCGGAGCCGCGTGGGCTGGCACGACTCCACGCGTCTCGACGCCAGCCCGCAGAGGCGACTGCCGATGACATTATGATCAAACTAGCAGCAATTAACTAGAACGGCGTGCGCAGGTACTTGGTAATGATAGGTGGAAACAACAAGCTGTCACAATGTCACGAACCCGCCTTTCGGGGGGGGGGGGGGGGGGGGGGGCAACGACTCACAATTGTGTATCACCTCCGAGCGCCTTGTCTTAGAGACGCCGCTGCACCCGCGGCTAATTACTTTCAAGGAATTAATTGCGTTGAACTTTCGTCGCGCCTGCACTGGTTTTAACGTCGACGGGAAATGAGAAGAATTATACAAGTCTCCGGGTTTCACCGCAAAGTGATCGCGGAAAACTTGCCGGGGAATTATCACGAGCGAGCGTCTGCAGCTGAGCGGACCACGTGGCCAATTCGCGTTAGAATCACTAAGGCTTCGGCTGACCGCACGCTGACTTGTGCGCCGGCAAAAGAGCGATTCCCGCGATTCATCAACGCCGGCCGCCGTTTGTTTTCTTATCGCCGGCCGGGAGGAATTGTCTCGAGCGCCGAACGTCGGGATTCCTTTCTCTCGCGGCTCGCATTTCGCGCGCGCTAAGTTTAGCCGCGACGGCGAACGCTTCGGCGAACCCCCGTCGCAAAAAATCGAGCCGGACGCCGTCGACAATCGCGCCGAGGGCGAGGGAATCACAACGCGATCCGTCGCGTACCTGTCAGCGTCGATCCGACCGGGCGCGGACTCGGGGCTATGTCAGACCAGGACGGGCGAATGCCAACACGGAGGGCCATCGCCGGCCAGATCTACTCAACGAAATCAAAGTGAACGTTCAATTTGCACGCAGTCATTTCGGATTTGATTATATAAATACAACATTATGAAGCTATTTCGAGGCTTGTGAATACAGCCGTTCCCCGAGAATGCATGCCCGAGCGCGAACGGTACACAGAGAATAATTTGTCTAGGCGCAAGAGAGAAAACGTTGACGTAGAAACGAAGCTACAAGATCTGAAATCACGTTGCCAAGACGCGCTGAGTGAATGCAGCGCGGGTCTGTCGGGACCCGAGGGACGACGAGGGCGTTTGGGGAGCGCGCACGCTAACGGCGCACGACCGTGCGATGCACACGGCCGGGTGCATTCGTTGACTCGCTGCCATCGCCGACTTTTCATTCATTTCCGATTAATTGAAGCTCGAACGGCGCTCGATTCACACAATTAGCATCTGGCTTTGAGGCGGCGTCATTTAAAAATTACATTCACAACTCATTGCCGCGACTACAAAGAACGAACGCGAAGGGAGTAATGAGATTTCGGCGTCATTCTGCGCGGTATATACAGCTTTCTTGTGTAATATCCTAGATAGAGCTGATGCAAACCGCTAAAGCCGGAAATAAATAAGGCGCATGTCTCGAGTACGAGACCGCGTTGCAGATCATGCCGTCGGAGGAAATGGCTGGCGCTGAGAGATCACCGCGAGACGTTCTTGCGAGCCACGGTCTTTTATGTATACGTGCACGTAAATTCGCCATCTCGGCTTGCCCAGATAAACGTCAACCAAAAGAGGAGATGGACTAGATTAATCACAAACGCGATACAAAAAGCTGGCGATGTGATTTCTCGAGCGGAGCGTGTGCACCGCCGACCGGGATAAAAGCACGTTAAAAAAATATGCTTTGAAGATTAAAAGGCAAAAGACATGATGGCTCGCTGAGTAAGTGGATGTATGATTTATTTGCCGGCGCTGGCAGGGGGGGGGCGCTGGCAGGGGGGGGGGGGGCGCTGGCAGGAAATCTTGTCGCGACATCGCGTCCACGCGGGTGAACACTACACGCATCTCTTGTCCGACAAGTTCATTAATTTTAATCAATACGATGGATACATTTTATTAATTGGCATAGTTTAGAGGAATAATGAGCGCGATGGCAAAACAGTAAACGAATCGATAAATCTTGCCGACGGTTTCTTTTTCGCTTTAATGGCCGCCGGTCGAGTTGTCAAACGTGCAGCGGCGTGGTCGCGATGAGATATTGTCTTTGCCACGGCATATTTCGCTAATTAAAACCACACACAGTTAGTTCTATTGTAAACTTTTGGACATTCATCAAACTGGACTTTCATATTTATATTTCCAAGTAGCGCAGGCCGGCACATATACCTTTCGAAAACTAGTATTAAAGTGTGCATTTAATTTTTGCATGTAATTTACCTTTACTCTCCCTTTTTTCTCTCAAGGCATCACATTTCCACCTGCACCTGTCCTATATGATTGCTGAAAGTCCCGCAAGTCACTTTACATAATGCGAAATAGATAAGTAAAAACTAAAAAAAGAACATGCTCTCTCAGACCGAGCGTATTGTAGAATGTATAGCGATTGCTTCGATAGAGAATTTCTTTATATAGTCCCAATTTACCATCATATTATAATTGTTACATCCTCACTTATTTCTTGTATGAAAATTCCATAGTAAAACACAATCAATTTCACTGCTAATATTTGTGACCATTCATATTCAAGCCAGTAAACCATTAAGACGTATTTCAAGCCAGTAATACGTATTTCAAGCCAGTAAGGCTCTTTTCAAGTCAATAAGACGTGTTTAAAGCCAGTAAGATGCCCTTGAAGCCAGTAATTCGTCTTTCAAGCCAGTAAGACACTTTTCAAGTCAGTAAGAAGACGCCCTTGAAGCCAGTACAACGCCTTTCAAGTCACTACAAACGTCTTGTTCCCTCTGGTTGCAGCTACTACGCGTCGGCAGCGTTCCCTTCGGGGCCCCCGCGCCTCGTGCCGCCTCTCAAACGACCCCGGCTGATGGCCCAACAGACGCGGCCCGCCATCAAGACCGTCGCCCCTCCGAAGTCGCCCCAGCACGTCAACGCCGCCCTCAACCAGCTCAAGACTTACAGTAAGTGCAACACAGTATTCAAAATATTAAAATACCATTAGTTCGTTTCGTGCGGTAACGCTCGGTCATCGTTGTAACAGTGCGTATACAAAATGTATCAACTCTCTAGAGGAGTTTCGAGCAACCATACACAGTAAAATGGTTACTAGAATAACTTTTTATATATTGTTAACATCCATTTATTACTCTTCCGTAAACTGTGTTCTCTTTGGTTTTATATTAGTTGTTGGCATAGTCACGCGGTATTTCAGGAAGCCCTGGGTTCTCTTTGTAATCGGGAGAGCAAAATTAACCCCCTTACACGATCGGTAAAGAGGTCAATGAAGCTAATGGAGACATTTCCAGAGCTGCCACAAGCACGCAGAGACCGCTCCTCTGTTGTCGCTTCAGGGTCCTTATGATCCTGCATTCCGTATCCAGGTAATTTAATGTGAGAACGCCAAAAATTGCTATAGCTAACATAACAACGCATGATAGAATGTATGCACCAAATGTGGATTTTTGTCAACGACTAGTTTTGAATACGAAATCATCAGTGTATATAAAAACTTTCAAGCAACATTCTTTTTTAATATACCAAATGAATCCGAACTATAGTAATGGAAATGTTGTAGAGCAAATAGGATAATATAGTATATTATCAAAGGTCCGGCCGCGGCGAGCCACTTTTTCCCCTTGACAAGTTTGGTGCACAAGCGGCTTAGCGATGCGGCGTGTACATTTTTGACCCAATTAAGTCCGCTTGGGGAAAAAGCTCGAGCTGAGGACGCGAACAAAGCTGCCCGCTCAGATATCAAAATATTAATCCTATATGCTCTTTGAAAAGAGGATCGGATGAATTTTAACGATCACATGCTCCTTTGTACAGATCGGACTACACACATTTACGTTTGAGAATAAATGAAATTTGCGCCCGAAAATATTGTCAGTAGAGGCAGAAATATTGAGACGGTTGCAAATAGAGTTTTCTTTTCTGTATATATCCTTTTGGGATAAGCTTTAATCTCTCAGCTTGGAACTTTATCTCGCACGTCAACTGTCTCTAGCAAATGTGGGTGCTCTGACAAGGTTTGTTCAAAGGTTTTTTTTTTGTTTCGTCAAACTGCACCGTGTATAAAATAACTTTGAAGTGTATTTATATACGAAAAGAATGACAGCAATGGTAATAAAACATAACATCTCGCGACATATTCCTAAACGAGCATGTGCGGCGGAGTGGATCGTGAATTGGATGGACATTGGTAATGATTTAATCCAGTTAGCATAATTTTAATTAGATTAGCCTGCTCGGAACAGTCCTGCCCTTCGGCCAGTGCCGTGTTCAGCGTCGAGAGAGACGGATTAGACGGCAGCGGCAGTCGGCCTGAGATACAGAAACCGAGTGGGCGCAACCCCTCCCTTATATATATACTCGCTAAACGCTGCGGGTAATTGCATTAACATCATTTTCTATGAGGATAATTCCTACACGCAAATGAAGAGGCCCGAAATAATTTAATCGTTCAATTTTACGCCCGAAATTAGATTTGAAAACCGAATGAACACGTCGCGTGAATGTGACAGTAATTCCATCTCAATCCGTGTGGCTGCGCAGGCAGCAATGATAAAGTTAACTCGGAACCACGGTTTGGTTCAAACACAAGATACATTGCGAAATATAGCTAACAATCCGTTATATATGTATATAAATAAAATAAAAACTCTTGACTCGCCGAAGTGATGCATACAAATTACTAGGGGCGTTTTGAGTCTGGCTGTAGATTCTTAGCGAGTTTCTATGGTCTGGAAACACGTCTACATTTCAAGCATTCCTCACTGCTACAGCCTTTGGCCGGCCACCGCATATAAATCGAGTTTCCTTTTTATACATAACATTCCGTTCTGCCGAACAGGCGATTCTTATAATAAAATCATATCTCCTTATCCTTTTTATTTTGCATAATATTGACCAAAAGCTGAATCGGCTGCGGCGTGTGCCCACGTAACATGTTCGAAGGGATCGTAGAAATGCAGATGTGACAGTAAAAAAGCAAAAAAAAACTCTCTCCCTATCTCTGCTCCAATAGGGTATAGTCCTGTTCTACATTTTTCGAGAGACCACGAGCTCGAATTCCACATTTTCCAATCGTACTATGTGTATGCTCGCTTATACACAATTCCGCCCGGGAATAAAATGAAGACAACTGCGATGACCTTGTTGTCGTTTCCCAGGCAACCCCGACATTCTCATCTGCGGCAACTGCCGGGAGATGTTCAACGATGTCCACGACCTCCTCGATCACAAGCGCACCTACTGCAAGCTCCGTTTCACGTGCAAATGCCACACCGTCAACGGCATGAAAACCAGTGAGTACCAACCTGCCAACGATATTCTAAACGCCTTCTCAACGCCTCCTCACACTCGTATTCTTGTGCATGTAATACCGAGACCAAGACTGATTTGGCAAAAGCTAGGTTAAGTTACAGCGCCGGGCTCCAAAGGGCTTTGTGTTTCATCGTGATTCTTTTGGACATGGGTACACGTAGACGTTTCTTTGTTTCCTAATATTTACTTAAAAATAAAAATAATTTTAATTTATGAATATACTTAGTTTAATATGATAAACTAGGCATAAACTATCTATAGATAGTTTAGTTAAGTCCAGTTTTACCAAAAGCTCAACTACCTATAGGAGTTACACATGAATTCGCTGCACGTGTTAGGCTGAATTCAGTTGCAACTCCATAGTTGCGATCTCAACTAGGGGTTGAAAAACTTGGTAAAAACGGGTCTTAGTAAAACTGGTGAAACTAAAACCGCGAGGGCTTTTGGTCTAATAGGGTCCGCTCTTGAATATCATAAGCGTTTGGCGGGGACTGTATTATGACGGTGACTGTACCTACGGACCAATACCGTGGAGAGCTCAGACTCCAAGGCCATCGCTGTACGACCTTGGTCCACGTTCTTTAGTGCCGGTCTGTACCCAAGTAATGTGCATGTCGACCTATCAGAGACCAAGGCCATATCTCAAGGTCGCTGGTTTTGTTCGGCTCGCTGTGGTAACCAAACCTACCTACTGAGGGTGTGGTTAAATCATCAGCTCACTTCATCAAGAGGCATTGGAGTTTTTGTGCTTATTCTTGACTTAAGAGGAAAAACGAATTATTGACACTGTCTTTTATCCTTTATCAATTGAAATGTTACAAAGGTTAATGCCACAATTTTAAAACGGAATATCACTGGTTAAAATGTAACACGGGTAAAATACAATTTACTTTGATCGAATCGACTTCTTTTTAGGATAATACGTCACTTGGCTGTGCATCTAACGTAAAACCTACCATACGTAAAACCACAGTAAAACGTTAAGTGAAATCGCGAAAGGGCGAGATGTTATTATTCAACATCTCACATTGATATTCAATCGGTGACCGCACACACACCCACAAAGACCCACTGCAAAGTGTACCTAACAAAATGTTTCACTTTTTCATCTTTAATGCAAACACCATCTATAATCATTTGCATGTCCCACCGCACGGCACGGCACCACGCCGCAAAGCCCCCGAAATTGAAGCCGTCGTGCCGTCGCCGATAAATAATCACACACCTTGCACAACTAAATCGCGCCGCCGGTGTGGTGAAAATGCAAACGATTAGGACACCGGGCGCGCTTCGGCTGCATTATTGAACCCGGTTTGAATTGGCGGTCCCCGTCCGGCGCCCTCGCTATAGTGTTCCATGCACATCGTCCAGATGTTTGGCCAATTCGCGGCGCTCGGCGATGGAGGCACGTGCGCGCCGACTTCCTGCACACAGCTAGAGCTTGCACACATAATGCAACATCCTCCTCCTCTCGAAATATAATAATGCGATTTATAATAGCGGCACACACATTGATGATGCGAATTCCGGCCACGTATTTCATAACATTGCAACGAAATACAGATCTAAATTGCTTAGTCAGTGTAATAAGGGAGCCTTGGTATTTATTATTATTTCAGTCGAGTGTTGCATTTGCCGTGTGTACGTTTCCCCCGCTCTCGCGCTCTCTCTCTCTCTCTCTCTCTCTCTCTCTCTCTCTCTCTCTCTCTCTCTCTCTCTCTCTCTCTCTCTCTCTCTCTCTCTCTCTCTCTCTCTCTCTCTCTCTCTCTCTCTCTCTCTCTCTCTCTCTCTCTCTCTCTCTCTCTCTCTCTCTCTCTCTCTCTCTCTCTCTGTCTCTCTCTCTCTCTCTGTCTCTGTCTCTCTCTGTGTCTGCTTGAGACTTTTCCTCGAGGCGTCCTCGGAAGCCTTCGGCGTTGTTGGCTCGACTTGAGAACAGGCACGCGCTCGAGATGTTATACGCGGAAGAGCGAAAAGTGTTTAGCGAAGAGATTTTCGGAGGCGCTCTACGTGTTGTAAGCCACTACGATAGAAACGACTCCCGTGCATTTGTAAAACACGTTTGCATAAATATTCAGTCTCTTTTTCTAAATGTCAATATTATTGTTGGTCTCAACATTTTTCTTTTTAACTTTGTACAGACTTCTGAACACAAACGTTTATGGGTACAAATCATTCGTACGCGACCCAGTAACCTGTTCCCCCAGCGGGGATCCCTTCACCCGCCCAGCGAAGCCAGAGAATATGTGACCGTGTAGCTCACCGGCAATCAGGAGGTCTCGGGTTCATATCCCGGTCGTGTCCAACATATTTCCGGCTTCGCTTCCCTTACCAGTAATTAGAGTTTTCAAATTTCCTATACTAAAATCTTAAAATATTGCTCACTTTTAGCTTATAAAGCATCAATAAATAAACTCCATTTCACGTGAAGAAGGAGACAGGATTAGTATCTTCCAAGAGAACATTCTGCTGCTAGACACCAGCTAAGAGTTTAAAAACTTTCAAGCCATGTCTTGAGCATGACAACGCTTGTGACGTTACCCGCCCTTTTGTCGGGAAGTTGCCTGTCCCTTCACCTGGGCAGGTAAGTCGAGAGAGAGCGTCTCAAAGGGCTGCGACCCTGGAGGGCAGTAGTTGTCTTCAGCACTGGCACTATTCGGGCCTCCGAGTCCCGCAGTTGCCCAATAAATATCATCATTTGCAGCATATAGCTAAATGTTGTTTGTGTTTATCTAAACTCGGAAACGCCGTCAAATTGAATTGGCGTTGAAGATGAGCGTAGCTGTTTGTGTTTGTAGTTTGTGTTTGGGAAAATTTATATTTTTTCTCATTTGAAGCGGAGAGGTATGAAGGATTTTCTTGTAAAACGCAGGCGGTCTAAGTTGAGAACAAAAGTAGGAGAACAAAAGTAGACACCCTGAAAATTTCATCGCAATCGACGCATGCGTTTGGTCTGTAGAGCGCGCGCAAACACACATACAAACAAAACAAACACGCACAAGTTTTTTTTTTACCAGTAGTGAAATTGAAGATTTCGATTTACCCACTTCGGTCGCTAAGCTCATCGATAAGTTTCCCCTCTTACCTAACGGCAGGAACCTTACACGCTATATATAGGCAGTTTTGGAACTCTAGCTCGTGTCTAGCAGCAGTGGGTCCTCGAGGAAGATGCACATCCACTCTCCTTCTTAACGTGAAATTAAGTGTTAGCAATGTCTTGTAAGAAACGCACTGCATATCCGCTGAGATCCCACCGTACAGCAGCCATCCCCCCCCCCCCCCCCCACCCCGCCGAAGGGTCCCACGCTGACCGGCGCGACGTCCGTGTCCCCAGAGTCGCCGTGCGGTGACGACGCCGGCGTCGCGACGCTGCTCTGCGTCACGTGCAAGGACGCCTTCACGAGCGCCTGGGACCTGATGGTGCACGTGCAGACGGCGCACATGATCAACATCTACGAGCTGGGCGCCTCGAAGGACGACGCCGTCGGTCACCAACACAAGGAGGTAACGCACTCGCTCGACGAAAGGCGCTTGTGGCATGAGATTGCGTCGAGTAGGATTCAGCCCGGACCCAGTGGCTAGATTAAAGGTCCGCGCACAATTGGAGTTAGAATAAGAGTAGCAATAAGAATAACGAATAAAAAAGTTAAAACATAGGGAAACGTATGCAAGTGCACACAATTGGCGCAAGCCGTAAAGTGTTGGGAGTAACGATAAAAATAGTGAATCAGGATATGGAATATTCCAACTTTCTTATCGCTATTCTTACTTCAACCAATCAGAGAAAAGTATTTTTTGAAAAAAACACGGTGCAACAATCAAACTGTTGTTGTCACGACAACGGTTTGAAGTTTTCGTGTCACTGACAGCTGTCAGTGAACATTTTCCACGTTTTTTAGCAGCTTGTACCTGTGCTTACTCTTATTGTAATTTCACTATTCTTATTCTTACTTTAATTGTGCGCGGGCCTTTAAAGACCGTATCGGCCAAGCGGAGGTAGTTGACGAGGAAAAGTGTAAAATATACAATCCACATACTCCAATTTCGAAGATAAAACTAGTTTAACGATGGTATTAATTATCGGAACACATGGAAAATCGAGCGGATTCTTCAAAAAATTCACCCAACGAATTAAACTTCTTAAGTCATTGATAATGTTCAAGTCATTGATAATTATTAAATCAGCATTATGGCTCTGAAAGGGTCCACTTTTATAATGCACAACCATTAGTTTATACATGTTCGTTTTACCCATTTGAACTAAAAACCCATTTGTTATCTATTATATGTATTATACCCAACTTTAAATATTTTTGGTCATATGACCTATTTGGTGGCAGATCAAATTTCTCTCTCAGTGACAAGGAGGTGATTTTGTGATTGAGCTGGAAACATTCACAACGCCTCTAGACTCTCCAAAATCATATCAATTTGTTGCCACTTGCCAAAACGTTATCCCATAAACTCAAAATATTGGCTATATGCATTCTAGAGCACGAGACATGCACAAAGTCGCATCGTCAACGTTCCTTCGAGATAGAAGGGAAATTTGGTCCGCGCCCGGTGGGCCCCCAATACACGAGTCATGCACGGTCAGCTTTATTCAAGCAAAGGGGGACGCAGAATAACGACCAACGGAATAGCGACTAATACATCTTGCAACTCTGTGCGGCTGCTTTGGTTCGTTGGAAAGACGACTAATTTCTGTCCGTCGATAGTCTAGTGGAATAGCGACTAATACATCTTGCAACTCTGTGCGGCTGCTTTGGTTCGTTGGAAAGACGACTAATTTATGTCCGGCGATAGTCCACTGGAATAGCGACTAATACATCTTGCAACTCTGTGCGGCTGCTTTGGTTCGTTGGAAAGACGACTAATTTCTGTCCGTCAATAGTCTAGTGGAATAGCGACTAATACATCTTGCAACTCTGTGCGGCTGCTTTGGTTCGTTGGAAAGACGACTAATTTCTGTCCGTCGATAGTCTAGTGGATTAGCGACTAATACATCTTGCAACTCTGTGCGGCTGCTTTGGTTCGTTGGAAAGACGACTAATTTCTGTCCGTCGATAGTCTAGTGGATTAGCGACTAATACATCTTGCAACTCTGTGCGGCTGCTTTGGTTCGTTGGAAAGACGACTAATTTCTGTCCGTCGATAGTCCAGTGGATTAGCGACTAATACATCTTGCAACTCTGTGCGGCTGCTTTGGTTCGTTGGAAAGATGACTAATTTCTGTCCGTCGATATTCCAGTGGAATAGCGACTAATATACATCTTGCAACTCTGTGCGGCTGCTTTGGTTCGTTGGAAAGACGGCTAATTTCTGTCCTTCGATATTCCAGTGGAATAGCGACTAATATACATCTTGCAACTCTGTGCGGCTGCTTTGGTTCGTTGGAAAGACGACTAATTTCTGTCCGTCGATAGTCTAGTGGAATAGCGACTAATACATCTTGCAACTCTGTGCGACTGCTTTGGTTCGTTGGAAAGACGACTAATTTCTGTCCGTCGATAGTCCGGTGGCATAGCGACTAATACATCTTGCAACTCTGTGCGACTGCTTTGGTTCGTTGGAAAGACGACTAATTTCTGTCCGTCGATAGTCTAGTGGATTAGCGACTAATACATCTTGCAACTCTGTGCGGCTGCTTTGGTTCGTTGGAAAGACGACTAATTTCTGTCCGTCGATAGTCTAGTGGATTAGCGACTAATACATCTTGCAACTCTGTGCGGCTGCTTTGGTTCGTTGGAAAGACGACTAATTTCTGTCCGTCGATAGTCCAGTGGATTAGCGACTAATACATCTTGCAACTCTGTGCAGCTGCTTTGGTTCGTTGGAAAGATGACTAATTTCTGTCCGTCGATATTCCAGTGGAATAGCGACTAATATACATCTTGCAACTCTGTGCGGCTGCTTTGGTTCGTTGGAAAGACGACTAATTTCTGTCCGTCGATAGTCTAGTGGAATAGCGACTAATACATCTTGCAACTCTGTGCGACTGCTTTGGTTCGTTGGAAAGACGACTAATTTCTGTCCGTCGATAGTCCGGTGGCATAGCGACTAATACATCTTGCAACTCTGTGCGACTGCTTTGGTTCGTTGGAAAGACGACTAATTTCTGTCCGTCGATAGTCCGGTGGCATAGCGACTAATACATCTTGCAACTCTGTGCGGCTGCTTTGGTTCGTTGGAAAGACGACTAATTTCTGTCCGTCGATAGTCTAGTGGATTAGCGACTAATACATCTTGCAACTCTGTGCGACTGCTTTGGTTCGTTGGAAAGACGACTAATTTCTGTCCGTCGATAGTCCGGTGGCATAGCGACTAATACATCTTGCAACTCTGTGCGGCTGCTTTGGTTCGTTGGAAAGACGACTAATTTCTGTCCGTCGATAGTCTAGTGGATTAGCGACTAATACATCTTGCAACTCTGTGCGGCTGCTTTGGTTCGTTGGAAAGACGACTAATTTCTGTCCGTCGATAGTCTAGTGGAATAGCGACTAATACATCTTGCAACTCTGTGCGGCTGCTTTGGTTCGTTGGAAAGACGACTAATTTCTGTCCGTCGATAGTCCGGTGGCATAGCGACTAATACATCTTGCAACTCTGTGCGGCTGCTTTGGTTCGTTGGAAAGACGACTAATTTCTGTCCGTCGATATTCCAGTGGAATAGCGACTAATATACATCTTGCAACTCTGTGCGGCTGCTTTGGTTCGTTGGAAAGACGACTAATTTCTGATAGTCGATAGTCCAGTGGATAAAAATATGAGTCCCTGTATACCACTCGATTACAATAATAACGTGTAGTTGCTAGACCAGTGGGAAAACGTCTAACTAGTTGCTGTAGACTCTTTTCCCATTTGTAAGAGAGGGGGCTGTCTTATTTTTGGTGATTTTAACCAAAATAAAAATACGTCCCCTGGAAATATTATTAAAATTCTCGTTTATTCACCAAAATATTACTGCTGCACTCTTTTATTAACTGCAAAAGCTTTTAAAAATCGTTATACATTTTTCTACTGGACTACTGACTAAACATTTCAATTTCAATTTAGTGGAATATGGCCTATAACAGTTTCTGTTAGTCACAAATCCACTGGACTATAGCGACTAACAGAAATTAGTTGCCATTCCACCAGATTGGTAACTAAAATAGTTAAGCAACGTAAAGCAGCCGTACAGAGGTACAAGATTTATTAGCCGTTATTCCATTTGTCGTTATTCCATTAGCCGCTATTCTGGCGCCCCAATCACAGCACTCGTTACGCTCACGGCAGCCAAACATGTGTGCACCACCTACTTTCACAGAGATCCACTCCCAAAGTTTACCTTCTGGTATTGCTGGTGCAATGCTGATTTCCGTTTTGTCTACCTGTATATTCCATCGGCAATGTGATATAATTCGAGTGATGCTCTGCGGTAAGCTATCGCTTTACCCCCGTAATGCTCGAGGCTATGAACCATGCAGAGGTGTGACACTACGCTGTCACATGCGACGCCTGTGTTCTGTTTCAAACCCCTATTTGGTTAATTAATTTCGTTTAAAAAAGAACCTATTTGGTTAATTAATTTCGTTAAAAAGCTTATTGCAATTAAATTAAATTGCATCACATTAAGTTTAGTGTATTATTACGTATTACGACAAGGTGGGTATAAATATAACGCGCGGTTTTTAAGCATGACTTTTAAGCTGTAATTTTTTTGAAACAAGGGAACTCTTCCCAATTCGGCTCCTTGAAAGCTTGTCTACAACAAAAGCCGTGAAGATTCCATTATCTTGTTATGTAATTATGCAAAAACGCCGGTGCTGCGGCGACACGCGATATGCTGCGGTGTTTTTGTGAACCAATTTGGCGTCGGCCCGAGCAATTCACGGCGCCATAGAAACGCGAGATGCCGCGAGGAGATAGCACTCAAAACCAAATTAAAGAAATTTGTTTATTTAGAAAAAAAATGTCCGCTCAGCCCACGCTACTTTTTTTTTTGTTTGCTGTGTTATTCTAATTTTTAGTGTTGCCTGGGGGCCGGGTGTGGTCATGAATTTGCTCGCGGCGGGGGGGAAAAAAACGGGAATGTAAAAGTGTCAAACAGTTAAAGTGGTTTCGGCATTGTTTTTCCTGGCGCTAAAACCACAGATATTTCACTGGTTCGGGACGCGGACACCGGCGCGCTGGAGACCGTGCAGCGCTATAGTGACTGCCGCAAGAGGAAAGTTCACTCTTTCACCATTTGGCTGTGAATTCCTGGGCATAGATAGGGGAATGTACGCGGAGGACAGAAATACATCTTTGGTTACAAGTGGATATTTATAGATTATATACGAATGTCAGCAGATTTATTAACATGCACTTCTATTATTATCATAATAATATACAAATCCTACTTTTTGTGAAATTTACGGACACTTTAAGAAAATGCCGAAGTTCTACTGGCACAGTCCTAGCGTGATCAGAGTCATGCTCTTATCAGACATGCATTCAACGAGGATAACTGCCAGCACAATTCATATACGACCTTGAGAAAGTTGTCAAGTGTCAAAACGGCGGATTTTTGAAACGAAGATTTTTTTTCAAAAGTCACAATCAGGACCATAGGAGCCTCATATACAGATAGCCTTTATGATGGGCGTCATCAGCCTTTGCAGAGATTCTGACCATTGAATCCGCCCCCCGAACTCCAAACCGTAGACTCCCAGTCCTCTGCATTTCGAATTACCACGTTCGGCCATCAACCGGCATGTGTGATAGCCGATCAGGCCGCGCCCCGCGATCGCGTTCCACGTCGCGCAGATTGCACAGCGGCAAGCGATCGCCCGTAATCTGCGACCGCCCGCCGCCGCCGATGATGGACGACCCCCGCGCACAATGCAGGGCGTGGCACGCGTCCGGGTATTTATACTCTAATGCCTTCCTTAAACTTGACCCCATCTGATAGCGAGACGAGTCGCGAGTAATTGGGGATGTTTAACGCCTTGTCATTCGACGGCGAAAGAAAATTATGACATTGTGACGCTGTCGCTTTATGTATATAGATTCAAACCAATTCGGAGGGGAGACGCAATTGAATTTTAAATGCACGGGTCGCTTTCATCCACGGCTCGTCTGCTCAAGATTGCCTCGTTCACCGTGATAGATGTGCCGAGTGTTTGCCCGTCGGCCAATTTCCACGTCGTCAACGCACTAGACGCTGCTAAGAGTCCGTTGCGCGGCTCAACAAGTAGCCCCGGGAGCGCGACGACGCGACTAAAAGGGCTGAGTAGACACGGTCGAGCCCTCGACAGGAGCGCGTGTCCCCCTCGACGGCGTCGTCGTCGAGGTCGCTCGTTACCCACCCGCAGACGCCCTCTCGTTATATCCGCGAGATTCTTAGCACGCGAGTTAGCTGCGAGACGTGTGTTTGCTCAGCGCTGATCTCGCCTCGAGGATCCCAAGCCGTCGTCGAGACGTGCGATGCCGTCTCGGTTTATTTTCATTTTCGGGCGTATTAGTTTCACGTGATGTGTAACAAAACAATCGGATCGCGGCAGTGGCGGCGAGAGTCGGCGCCACGTGGTGCGCTAACAAGTCGTAGTAAATCTTATCCAGAGGGCGGCGTAGATCAACTGTAATTGTTTGTTCGCGCGCTTAAAACAATCTGTCATTGAATTCCGAACCTCGCTCCGTGCGCGCTCGACAAACAATGGAATGTGTGAGGCTCTGCACTCGAATCTCGGCAGGCGTGGAGTAATCAAACAATTCAATGTTGACATCTAAACTTTCATTAACTGGTGATTCGTAAATTGTAAACAAACAGAGTGTCAGGATTCGTGGAACAATTGGAAGTCGAGAGATAGAGTGGGGGACGGGGACGGGGAATCTGTCGCGGCGTCGGCTAGAAAATGAAAACGAGACGGCACAAAAGAAACTATCGAGGAAACTGTAATCGAAACTCGAACAATGCGCGCTACCACTGCTATACTTTTTTATGGAAACTGAAAAGTTTTCTATTTCTGGCGTTGAACCCGATTGGAAATTCGCGCGCGACGCCCGAATGCCGTGTCTCGCGGTGGAGGCGCCGCGTTGCCAAGGCCGCCGCCTGAGCGCCGACTCCATGTTTGCCGCAGGACGGCGACAAGGATAAGAACGGCAGCGACGAGGCGCCCAACACGGACGACGACGACAGCGTGGTGGAGCTGTCCTGCGACGACATCCTGGCGTCGCCCGAGGCGGACAAGATGGACGAGTCGATGCACGACAAGGACCTCGAGGAGCTGCTGGCCGTCGAGTCCACCGCGCAGGCGTGCATCATGCACGCGCTGAGAATCGTGAGTGCTCTTCGCAAACTTGTCATTGGCAATTACAAAATGGACGCAATTGACTATCAAGGAAAAAGTTAATAGCGGTGGTCGCAGCAGTACACGTATTTTGTATTTAGCATAATAATTAACAAAATCTCAAGAATCAAATCAAACAATAACACGTACACTTTAACATCCGTTTTATCTACCTTTGGTATGTTATTCACAACGTTCAGAAACTTTAATTTCGAATAGTTATCAAAGATGTAGGCATATGAGCGACTGGATCAACTTGGCGGGTTGGCAAAATAAATAAAAAATCGAACAATACTTATAGGCCTCACAAAATTCTTCTAGTTCAAAGACTAGGCATAGGTTTTGGAAAAAGTACATGTGAAGGATGACAGGATAGATACTTTGACAACATGATGGTCCTAAATGCTCATGACTACGCGATATTTTATCCAATACTTCCTTGGTATTCATCAGAATCCTCTAAGAGTAATAACGGCTTATTATCACCACGACAGCCACTTTTGCAATCAAATATTAATGAATTTGCTTGTTTTGATGAATGTACCTTTAGACATACTAACAATTATGGCATAATTGTTAGACCTATATACAAACAACAGCGTTCGGCATTGTCTAAAAGAATAACTTTCCTCCTATGTACAGGCGATAGACAGCGATCAATGATGTGCGGCCCTATTGTGCCGAAGTGAATGGCAAGAACCCCTCCATTGTCTGCGTAAGCGCCGGGCCATTGCAAAGAGAGGGCCGTGACACATCAAGCCAGAAACACCGTGTTTAAAATATTATATCATTAAGTCTTTGTTCAGAAATCAATAAGCCCTGACGCCCATGGAAAAGGAAAATGCGTAACAAATTCTCACGATATGTGCCCGAGCGTTACAGCAAAGCATGTCCCATTGTTATGTTCCCGAACACATGTTTCGTAGTTCGGTGTATAGCTGTGGCCTGGATTAACTGTCGCGTAACGTTGTCATTCCGTTTTCACTACGCCGATACCAAGGCACAGAAGTAATATCGATAAATATCGATAAATCTGTGGCGAATAGAGACAACCATAAGAGTGATATCTAAAATCGCTAACTGGTTGACAATGGTATAATTAAATTCCGAGGTTCGGTATCTGATAGTAGCGTTGTATTGAAATTATCAACTGCGATAAACTGCAATTGGATTCCGTTATCGGCTGAAACACTTAGATTGGCGAAAATCACAATGTTATGAATTTCACCTAAAAACGTTCGGTGTCTAAGTTATTTGGTATTCGCTAGTGTACGAAGTCGTGGTCTGTTCGGAGATCCAGATGCTGGACTGCTGGGAGATTGGTCCTTTGGGTCGCCTGTAAACTTGGGTCCTGATTTCAGGAGCAGGCGTCTGTCGGAGGATCCGTGTCGACGGACAAGCCGCCTGTAATGGTGGCCATTGCCAACGGAGATTAAGTGCCTGTCAGAAGACGTCAAGAGAGAGAAAGAGAAAGAGAGAGAGAGAGAGAGAGAAACCGAGCGATGGGCTACTGATAACTGAACAGAGGTGGAAGTGAAATTTAGATAGCGCTAGACACTGAACCAAATCAGGAGTGCGTACCGTACATATTCTTCCCTAAATCAGCGAGTTGTAGTTATCTTTTAATTTTGGATTCGAGTCATAATGCCGTTTTTAAATCAACTATATTATAAACGATTTTAGTTTAACTTTATATGATAAAAAGTTGTGTACAGCGGTGTTTTTGAGAGCATCGTTTTAATATTTAGGGCAAAGGCAATTTTATTATTATATAAATAAACTCAATTGAGTGTAAAAATGTTTGATAATATGTTATTATTACAGTTGTGAACGAGATTTCAAGAGGTCACTTTGTCCATGATGGCGTTTGCTTGTGCTTGAGGTGTAAGCGTATAGGCAAAACATTATAAATGTGTGGATATTTCGGTGACATTATAGCATTTGCAGTTGAGTTGTACTTTTTTTAGCTGTAATGTAAGGGATGGTTCCTGTGTTTTTCTGTGTTATTTCCGAACGAGCAGGAAGCCACAAGCTGGACAAACAGGGTGCCAACAAACTTACTGTGGAGGAGGTAATCTATGACAAAATAAAATAAATCAGAATCATGGTAAAAAATAAAATGTTATGTACGAATATTGATGTCAACAAAATTGTTATAAATGTGACTTGGTGTTTATTGTTATATAAAACGACATGTTATTGGAGAATGTGGTTGGTAAACGACAAAATTATGGTTCAAAATTTCAATTACCCAATTGTTCAGAACAGTCAACGTAAATTTTGTGATATCAACAGCCATATAATTCAGCTATAATTTTCAATTTTGTTTGTGCTACAAAAATGTTACACTAATAAGCTACATCTTCAGACAATCTCTCTTCCTGTTTCTAGCAACGTTTGCCGCTCCAAAAAGCACGAATGTCACATTTCATTCCGCTTGACTAAAAACAAACTTATTTTCACTGCGTTACACAATAAAGTTCAGTTCCAACGCGTGTACCCTGTAAATCATCGTCTAGCCAAGTTCGAAGATATTGGTGATGTAAATATTAGTTATTTTATGTAAAATTGCAACGTCGACCAAAAAACGAAAAAAATTCTATTTCAAAACAAACTAAGAAAAAATACCCCCAATGGTCAAGTGAATCTCCTTCGGTAGCGCATCTATAGCCCTAAATAAAAATAAACAAAATCATATCATAGATACGTATAGCGTAAGCCATTATAATATGCAACATGTTAAACAAAGAGGCCCTCCTCTCCAGCGCTTGGAAGGATTGTAAATAAAATTTATATTGGACGCTGCTGAGGGGTTGGAGGGGGTGAAGTGAGCAGCGCTGCCGTGCGCAGCTTGGATCTTCTCGCGCGATCCATTCATACTATTTTCAACACTCGTCTCAAGTATTTACTGTTTTTTTTTTTTTTTTACAAATTTAAGACGAAAACAAAAATGCTAACTAGAAAATGTTATAGATATATATATTTTTTTTGTTGTTGTTGTTTTGTGTTCTGTAAATAAAATAACCTAAAGGTATTTCATTAGCGCTGATTTTCATCACTTTTTTTTTTGTGATTTTATATAGAGTTGTGCAAAATATATTGTTATACCGTGTATACTTTTTATAGTTTCCGATATACGTTTTACTGAATAACTACGTGGCATGATAAGGAACGCAAGATCGCCGCTATAGCTGGCAATAACATACACTCATGACGATCGGGCCGTGACTTATCCGTTTTTTCGTGCTCTGTATCCTTGTCACCGATTGCTTTTTATTGTGGCTTGTTACGACTATAGTCTCTAGCTAGAGCCAAATAGCTGTCAGAGGCGACCTAGCTCGCGGCTCTCCCGTCAGCTGTCGTATGGTAATTATGAAATAAATGTTCTCAATTCACAAAACGCAGTGATACGCAATGTTTACCTGGCTGCAAATCTCCTGCTCCTTATACATCCTTAATGTCGCATCTGATGAGCTCAATGTGAGACTTGGACGAATGACGAATGAATCCGTTGATATAGGTAAGAATCAAAATGATATATAGACTTTTTTCCATTTGATCATTTTGTTAAGCTAGTTGTGCCAATGCCGTTAACATTATTGCAGTTGAACCTGAGGGGAATCAGTTCGCCAGAAATTGGCTTTTCAGATCAAAAGTTCTCAAGTTCTCAAGGCCACATCGTTAAAGTTATAATTTCAATATTTCAGTATGTTGTAGACAAAAAACGTAAATAACGGCGACCAAGGCACTTTTTTTTAGAGAATTTGCCCCTGGAATTCTAGAAAATACCACGAGACTATACATTTTTCACCTTTTTTAGAGCCATTGCATACGAATGTGCGGAGAAATGTTGGGGTAAAGGGCCATGGTCCTCATTATTTACGTCTTTTGCCTGCAACATACTGAAATATTGGAATTATATTTTTAACGGTGTGACCTTGAGAACTCAGAAACTTTTTGTCAGTTTCGAGAAAAAAAAGTGCTGATTCTGCGATTTTGGCCGTCATGAAAATAATTTTTCGACCAAACTTTGAAAAGATGTGTTGTGCGTGTAGGTCTACATGTGCAATGTGTCTGATAGGAGGCGATTTACTGGAACTGTTATCTGGAGGTGATCTTCCGCCCTTAAAGAGTATAGGCGCAGTAATTTTCTTAGAAATTCTGGCAAAGTGACCAACGTGCATTGACGTGAATATGACGGTAAGTGACGCACTGCTGGAAAATGTTTATTCAAAATCAAACAAGACATTGATTTGATTGTAGGAAGATAAAAAAAAAATCGTTTGTTCTAAGTCATACGACATTTTCTTAATAACGAGGTCAGAATTCAATTTCCCCTTCAACTCATCGATTGCCATAAGCACCAGTAAATTAACTCTCCCAACACGAAAGCGTATGTCGAAGTCGTGCAGCTGACACGTCTGAAAATGGCGGCAATTGTAGGAAAATGGCGTCAATTAATTAGCCCGAGTTTATTTGCCATCGCAGCAACTACATAAAATAAAATAAAATAAAAAAACAGGGAAAAACAGCAAAGTTTTCCCAAGGGGCCGTGGCGCAGCGCGACCCGGCGCACGAACGTAATTGAAAGATGAAGTTTTCCACAGTTTTCCGGTGAGACGGATTTTCCAGCTCGACGTGCGTGCAGTGACTCCAATCGTGGAGACAACCAAGCTGTTAAATAGTTTGTGCAGACTGCGAACTCAGTTGCTCCGGTCGTGATTGGAAGTCGCGCAGCTAAGGTGATCATTCCACCTTAATTGCATGAACTTGCAATTAAGATTTGACCCACGAATATCAACCAAACAATCGTTTACATGGGCAAACCACATTGACCCACGAATACCAACCAAACAATCGTTTACATGGGAAAACCACCTTGACCCACGAATACCAACCAAACAATCGTTTACATGGGAAAACCACCTTGACCCACGAATACCAACCAAACAATCGTTTACATGGGAAAACCACCTTGACTCACGAATACCAACCAAACAATCGTTTACATGGGCAAACCACCTTGACCCACGAATACCAACCAAACAATCGTTTACATGGGCAAACCACCTTGACCCACGAATACCAACCAAACAATCGTTTACATGGGAAAACCACCTTGACTCACGAATACCAACCAAACAATCGTTTACATGGGCAAACCACCTTGACCCACGAATACCAACCAAACAATCGTTTACATGGGAAAACCACCTTGACCCACGAATACCAACCAAACAATCGTTTACATGGGCAAACCACCTTGACCCACGAATACCAACCAAACCATCGTTTGCAGGCAAAATACGGGTGGCAGCCCCACCAAAATTGGTCACCTCCTAAACTCCGTTTCACGTTAAGAAGGAGAGTGGATTTGCATCTAGTCCTTGAGGACCCTGCTGCTTGACACGAGCTAAGAGTTTCAAAACTCACAAGCCATGCCTTGGGCCGGGAAAAATGCTCTATGGCCAGTTTTTAAACTGCAAATAACAGCAGTGGGACCTCGAGGAAGATGCACATCCACTCTGCTTCCTAACGTGAAATGGAGTGCTGGTAATATCACAGATAGGTAATACAAGGATTTCATATTAAGTATAAGAATCATTTTGTTGCGATTATTAGTTTTGCTAAATTGCCAGTGGCCGTAACAATAGAAAATTATGGTAACTATGGAAACTAATGATTCCTATAGTTACGGACGACATTTGGCAAAACTAATAATAGCACAAAAGATTCGTATATATAGTACTATCCTTGAAGGCCTACCTATATATAGTGGGTAAGCTATTTTGATGGGTTGGCCTCTGAACAATTGTTTGGTATAGTTATATTGGTAGGCCAAAGGGATAATTCCACCTCAAACGTATAGCTGTTCATTGCTGTACATAGGCCTACGAACACGGGGGAGGCGATCAAGTCGAAGCCAGTATAGGCACGACATTACTTGCCTTGTTCACGCAGCGCGCCCGCAACCCTCCAACGCATCCCCATCAATAAATCATAGTCTAATTCGCACGGAGTCGCTCAGTCGGCGCGCAAGATATTTGGACACGCATTGAACAACGGCAAACTCGATACCCACGAAAAGAAGATACCACCGAGATAACCCACATTATTATTTAACGTTGTTCACACACCCAAACATCGCACACCAAAAACGGATACACACACACACACACAGCATAAGTTTATATGAATGTATTTTAAAATTTCATGGCTCAAATAGAATTTCGCGCTTTGTAAACGCGAGATCGCTGCTCTGTACACACACACATTCAGTCGCGGCAGACGCCTGTACATATACCTATACGCTGCGAACGCCGTGGAAATAGACACGCGGGGTACACGGGGGCGCATGCCGCTGCCAAGGACTGGCTGCTTTGCGGCGGAAAAGTGAGCGAGCTTGTCGACAGAAAACTAGAGAGGGTTAATTTGTATGGCCCCATGAATTAATGAATTTTAATCCACTTACATCCAGTAGCTATATACCGTGCCGTATGTATATGCGGTGTATAGGTATGGGCTGTGTGTGGAGGTATATAGGTCTATCGCATATGCGCTCTAAAGCTGCCTGCAGTCATTGTGTGTGTGCGGGATGGGGTAGATAGGCCACGGGCAAACGAGATACACATCGCATATTAAATACTCGGCAGTAGTATATATACGGCGTCCACTTAGTTATGTTATATACGAATAAGTAAGGATATTATAACGGATACCTATATATACTCGCAAATAAGAAAATCCGGTAATAAATGTGCGAAATGGCACCGCTGAGTTATTATTGCGTTGCGTGTGTAGGTGGTGTGCGAAATAATTTAGGGGCATTTTGCCGAGATTTTCGAGCATAATAACAAGTTATTGCCCACAAAGGCGGATTAAACGTAGAGTACGGAACGCACTATTCTAGTGTAGCATATAGTTAATTATAATTAAATGAAAGTATACACACTTGCGAATTGCACTGAAGTATATATGACTTTATATTAAAATTGTTTGTGGCATTTGCTAAGAAACAAACTAAAATTAGTGGCAAGCGATTGCGTAAGAGTTTTCAATTGAACTAAACAATACGATGAAATTCTCTAGCATCCACAAAGGCGCAAATATATGCGTCGCTCCCGGAGCATAATACCATAAAATCGATCTCGGTACACATTCCACAGAATACCACCCCACTTAATTATTTCATTGGAAACAATGCCACGACCAGCCGGGCGGTAACAAAAGCTGGGCGGCCGGCCAATGCTAAACAGTATCAAGAGAATCGCGTGCATTTTCTCACAATTAAAATCATTTAATAGACCGCCGTTTATGCAATCATTCTAATCCCAGCAGACGCCATCCCGGGCAGCATTCACGGAACATGGAGGTATAGCGGCACCGAGGTACAGGTTTTGTGCGGCGCACAGTGTCTATACCCCGTCGGGCCACTGGTCTCTCGTTCGTCTTCTACAATTGAACATCGGTGGCAGCCAGTGCACTGGGGAAAACTGCGTACCTATGTTTAAGATAGACGTTACTGGGCATATTTAATTTATGCACGCCATTATTATCGGTGGAGGTGCCGTTATTGAATTTCGGTGTCCTGTCCGTTGTAAAAACAACTAAGGCGACTCGATTCCGAAATGGAATAACATTCATACATATGAATTCAATATGCAAAGGTATCCTGTTTCATCAATTTCAATGATGCTGGTTTAGTCCGATATGCCATCAAGAATTTTTCTTCAGCAAGCAATACATACGGGTAGTTGCACTCAGCGGGTAATGCACAGATATGATATAGCGCATGAAGTGCATACTAGACACGAGCATGGCATGTAATCATTCCATCGTGCCATCTTTGTTCGAGGCCATGTGCGCATGGCTATAATTGACCCGAGGCCCATCGCAGTGCTGAGCCGATGGACAGCGGCACAGTCCACGCAGTCTATAATGACATGGCTACTAGAGCCCCAGTAAAGCCAGACATTGTCCGTCCAAGGGCTCTCGAGCTGCCCGCGATGGGCCGAGTCCCGCTCTCCCGGCTGATTGATATCGCATTATCGACGTCAAGCGCTCCGCATCGAGTCCGATCATATGAATAATCATCGCCGTCGCGGTCGCTTCGAGTTCGACAAACATTAGTTTGTGCATGCCCGGATAATTAGGAGGTTGCTGCTGTTGTTGCTGGCTGCAATTCGACTGACATTGCCGACGTAAAACGGATGCGTCAGATTTGAATCGGAATTCAAACTAGTGCAGCATGCATGACGTCACATGTCGAAATGCTGATCTCATAACTTGAACGTCCCCGCCTATAGAACTTTAACGCATTCTAAGCCCTTTGATATTTGTATTTGCCTGTATCAAATTGACTTTTAATGATGGCCTATTTCACCAACGTCGGATAAATACCCCATGAACGGTCGTTTAAAGCCGATTTTTGCTGGCATATTCGTTTTTTTTCTTCTTCAATGATTCAAATGCTGAATTTGGAGTTCTCTCGAGGAAAAATGTAAACACAATTTTTAGTTCCGTGGTGAATATTTGGTGACCTGAAAACACTTACATGTTGTGTCTGGATTCTGGAACTACTCTTTTAAACCACTTCTCAGTGTTTAGAAGCTGATTCTTCAACTTTGGGGGCTCAAATAATGGACGATAGTTTAGCCAGGGAATAATAATAATGGCAATTTACAAAATAAAATATGTTTCACTTGTCAAAACAGCGCCTTTTACAATCACTGCCAGTTTGAATAAAAAATTAAGTGTTTTTTGTGTGACCCGTATCAAAATTCTTGTTTAAACTTTTCCAAAAGTCATGGTAAAACGGTGAAATTCAAAACAACGGTTGAATTGGCCTCAAACGCCCGCTCAGGCGAACTTCGGTGAAATAGGCCATGGAAAAGTCTAAACCCCAACGACCTTGAGACGTCAGCGGCCAAGGCTAGTTTTCTGTCCGACGATTGGCAGCTAGAGGCTTTCCACGTGCTCACGCCATTTATGCAGATTCGAAGCAGCTCGGGATTCGCGTGATCCGCGTGGCGTGGACTCATCGATCATCGTGGCCGTGATGATTGATAGCTGATTAAGAGATAATGGCGCTGTTGTTAGCGGCCGTCCGGCGAACTGGATTCGCGGCGAGTTGATTTGAACCCGTTATAACAGCGCTTACTGTTACTATTTACTATAGTACGTCTCAGGGTGTTTTGTCAGCGCCTCGGGGATTTGTGCCCATACTATATAACATTATATAATAACGGTTTGCTGCTGACAAAATAACCTGACTGAGCAATGACCTTTGTCTCTGGAGTCAGTCGGACTGAAGGTTTCGTTCGTTCGCTTTGGTCGTCCAATGAAATTGTTGGCCCAATCAGGTCGCATCTTGATGAACTAATATGTCCTCTAATGGCGTTCCCTATAAGATACTGGATGGAACCCTATTAGTTTCAAATGCCTGGAATATTGTTTAAGATCAAGGACACCGAACATTCGCTGCAGATTCCTGTTTCCTGTTTTTCCTTTCCTCTAATGCCGTCCCCTATAAGATACTGGATTGAACCCTATTAGTTTCAAACGCCTGGAATATTCTCTAAGATCAAGGACACCGAACATTCGCTGCAGATTCCTGTTTCCTGTTTTTCCTTTCCTCTAATGCCGTCCCCTATAAGATACTGGATGGAACCCTATTAGTTTCAAATGCCTGGGATATTCTCTACGATCAAGGACACCGAACCTTCGCTGCAGATTCCTGTTTCCTGTTTTTCCTTTCTTCTAATGCCGTCCCCTATAAGATACTGGATGGAACCCTATTAGTTTCAAATGCCTGGAATATTCTCTAAGATCAAGGACACCGAACCATTGACTGCAGACCGCAGTTTTGTCCCTGGTGGAATCTCTGCCTTCGATCCACTGGAAAGTCAACCTCTAGAATCTTCGAGACTTGGTCCCTGCTCAGATAATGTACACTGAATAGGTAAAGCCATAAAAGGGAGGCTTGAGAGATTGTTCTCAAAAGTTGCTCGTGAATATCGGCAAAAAAAAACACGAGCTTTTTCAATAAACGGTCTGTGCAAAGAGTCTCTGAGGCTAATTGCTTGCTTTAAGACTCACTTTGCGCGACTCTGGACGCTCTGAACGTGTAATTAAGTCGAGTACAATTACTCGGTACACATGCGATATTGAAAATAAACCTTCTGCACTACTTCTTTGTCGTGTCTGCAGTATTCTTTTCGCATAATATTACATTATACAACAGGATGCATTTATATTTCAAATGCACTATACATAAATGCATTGCAGCACTGTCAGTTTTCTACTTACAACTTTTTATATGGAGTGCAATTTACTCTTGCCGTATATAGACGGCATAAACACGTGTCTGACAAAAAGAACGAACAGATCAAGTCGAGCATAGAAAATACGATTTTCTAGAAGAATACTTTTTAAAAATAAGTTCCAGAAACTAATTAGAACGAGTTTATACGTACAATTTTAATAACGCTACTGCCTGCCTCATGCTGGCAATTATATTATCTATATACACAATTCTCTTCGATTCCCGTCGAGATAAAAAAAAAAACAATGCGAGGCCTCCCACCGTTCCATTGTCAACTGCACGACAAACTCAATTCGATATCATTATCCTAAAACACAACTCTTTCGACTTGCCACACCGCCGGCCCGAAACACAATATCAAAACGCGCGGCAAGAAGTAGAAACACAACGCCGAGTCCTTTGTGACGACGACGGGATGATTCGACGTCGGCGTCCCGGCGACGCGTGTTAATTAAAAAGGGAGCGTCGTCTTGCACGCGACGTCGCCGACGCCGACGGCGACGCGCGGAAGACGACAGCAAGTGTCAACGTTAATTAGGCTCGATGATTTGAACACGACGGCGTCGGGAATATTCAATCTTGTGTCGGCTGATGCATGTTCCTGCTGCACTGACACTCACGCGGAACAAGAGAGCATCAATCATGCGAAGACTGGACGCATTCGACACGGCGGGCTTGATTCGTTGCACGGCTCGTTCGATTGTACGTGCAGCACTCTTTCGTGCAATTGTTTTCGATTAAGAGGTTTGACAGATGTATACACAAGCTTTAATTAATTCAGTCTCGATTGCGTTCAATATAGCTGGTTACAGAAAGACGGTTCGTTATATCGTTCCATATCCAGCCAATCAAATGCCTGGACTTCCATTAAACGGACAAAAATCCCTAATTAACTCGAAATTGATCAACTGGGGCTTAATTGACATTCAGTGAGAACGGTATTATACCCAAGTTTCGTGTTGCAGTATTTTTTTTTTCCCTAGATGGGAGTTTTAACCAAGAGAAGGATGTTAGGGATCGACGCCGGGAAACTTGTTTGACCGGAGCGGGATATGAACCCGGGACCTCCTGATTGCCGGTCAGGTGCTCAGGCGATCAGAGCACCTTACCGGCAATCAGGAAATGAGGGTTCATATCCTGGTCAGGTCAAAAAATTTTCCGGCTTCGCATGCTTTACAGTTTCGTGTATGTGTTAAAAATGCCCATTTCAGTGTTTCGATGTTTCGATGTGCTTTCCGTACTTAAGGCAATTGCATGGAATAAAGTACTGGTGTGACACATAAAATATCACGAAAATATGCAGCACAACGACTGAACAAACGAACAAAACGACTGAAAAAGACCAACATAAGTGTATCAGCCACCTGTTCTCCAGGGGCAAAAGTAAGCCAAAGCATCATAAAAAATAATTTCAGTGAACCAAATAGACTGCAAACAAAATAATTTCAAAGTGAACGATTATTTCATTATCAGTTCTGCAAAAAAAATCCCAAATTTTAAACATCCCTATGCCACGATAACAACTCAATTTGTCGGCATTGATCATTAGCGACGATTTAATCCCTTTGGTGGAAACAACCAGCGGACAATACCTACACAATCTCTCAATTAGTATTGATGCATGAAATGACAACAGAGCTCGCGTCACCCACCAATGGCAGTCAGCGGCGCTCAAAGCCAGGCTTTCAATTAGACGAAGCGCCCGGCGTCAACACGGCCCTCACGACCCGAATCAACGTTCGCACGGCCTTGTTGTTGCAATCGTCGCATTTGGCTTCACAAACCGATATAAGATCACACGCTTCTGAGACGCCGGTGGGGGGTTTCGGTAGCTCCAGTCGCCGGGTGTCGAACCCGAACCATATACGATCTCTTGACAATGTCGGGCTTTGTTCGTTCGACTGCCAGGTTATTGCTTCTAAGCAGATTTAGATAATTCGTCTTATTTCGCTGCCCCAATCTCTCCGATCTGTCAAATTTCATAGAGCATTTGAAAGCCATGCTGTCAGCTGTCGAAATGATGTACAATGTCGTTTACTTTCGGCAAGCTTCGAAATAGTTATTCAAATAATGTACAAGTAAATGTTAAGAAAATAAATATATCAGAAGTTTGTGATCCATCAAACAATCTTCCAACAGCAGACTTTCCAGTCACCAAGCTATCTTCCAAATGACGGTATACCGCGAGCATCATGGAATTCATCCACCATCCGCCATGTCTACATAGAGATATTGAAGCAAGGTAAACATCCAGTTGTACCGACTACCAATATCCATCCACCCCGCCGAGCTGAGCTACTCCAGCATCATCCAGCTTATATCGCCAGAGTCCCTAAACCATAACGGCCTTCAGTACCATCAAAAATACACTAAGCAAAACGAACGAACCTGTTAACAATACGCAAAAAACCACACTCTCCATCATGCCAATGCCTATCCCTGAAAAGGCAGGTCGGTCAAAAGTCGCGACCCCAACACATCCGACAGACGGCGGCGAAGTCCCATCGCCATGATTTCCCACCATGCGTGCATACGTGTATCGTCCAGAGTGCGGTAATTAGCCCCCGAATCGATGACGGGCAACGTGTAATCCATCATTGGCGTGTAATCCTTGGGAGCATGTATCGGGGCGCCCGGCGTGGATTACCTCGATTCCCGCAACGCCGAGTCCGCGGACGCATGCAAATCGCCCCCCCCCCACCCCCCGCCGCCCTCTTGTCCGTGCAGGAGGTACATGCTCGGCCCGTGTTGCTTGCTGTGTGTGTGTGTGTGTGTGTGTGTGTGTGGTGCTGCCCTCCCATGCCAGAAACGACGGGCGCCATGGCCGAAAGATAATTGCGTGCTAAACACAGTTTTAATGTGAGCCCATGTTCGATTGGAAAGCTCTCTCGTTTTACCGAACAGCGCTAATAGTCGTTAACGTTAAAGGAAGATGTATTGGTTTCTTAATTGATGCATATATCGGGGAAATATTAACATTCGTTACGCTACGCATTGCTTTTCAAAGTAGAAGCGTGCTTTTCGAAGTACCTGTCTCTATAGTATACCCGAGGAGAACAGTTTTTCCCGCCTGCGCCTAACGTATCTCCTCCTCCCGCGCTGGGCTCGGTGGTGGTCCGAAGACTGACCTGCGAATGGAAATTACCAGGCGAGACTTTAGAATCTGGTGACCGGCACCCAAACGATCTGTTAGCGGTAACTGGTGATTTTTCTTCTAGCGCCCAGACGTACTTTATGTATCATATCATGATGCCAACATCAAAATACTGGAGATATTGAACTGGAACTGGATTTGCCCATTCAAATTCTACCTATTATACGAATACGGCGGGTGTGTCTTGTAATTTTTCAAGCAAATATTACCATATTATTATAAAACATTGCTAGCTTGCAGATTACCGTTGCCAATCACCACTAGCTTACAATGGAGGTGCAAAGCGCACCGAAAAGTCCCGTACAAAACTCCCTGACCGAGCCGTACCGACAGCACAAGAGCAAGCGGGCCTCGACGGGCTTCAAGCAGCCCTCGAAGCGACGCGGGAATTGGCCGGACCTCGTTCCCCAGTCCACCATAACATGGCCTCTACCTCGCTCAGCGAGCGGTGGCAGACTGAACAAGCCCCCCCAGCTAATGGCTTGTCATGTCCCGATGCCCCGGCTCCAGTCAAGTAGGTACGCGCTAACCAATTTTCATCTCGCACTTTTCTCCTCAAATTCGACAAGATCCCGGGGAAATGAGACCGCGCTACGGGACTCCATACACCGACCCTCCTCGAACAATCAATTGAGTTATCCGCCCCCTGACTCATCGCCGACCCCTTGACCGTCGCACTTAACGCGCGTCCCGGAATTGACCGGCAGTTGTCTTAATAATTAACTTCGCCGCCGTCAGCCGAGCGCTATGGCCGGCGCCGGGTGTACATCGACTCTGTGTTATTGTTATCGCGTGGGCCGTCGGCGAACTTGCAGCGCTCGTGGCGGGCGTCTGTTGTCATTGTGCCGCGCCGCTAGGGTCCGCGCGCTGCACTCACAATCGACTCGGCTGCCGGGATGATTGGTTTACGGATTAAGACGGGAATAATTCCACTTGCCGCTCCCGACATATTAGGCTATTTGCATTAGTCGCTATGCGATTGGTTGGACAAAGTTTATAATTCGAATGTGGCGGTGGCATGTGAAACTCAAGGGTTTAGTTCTGACGGAGCGCGTTGTGTCGCGGTGGAGGTGCCGAGTCCGCCTCGACGTGTTAGATGTAAACTCAAACTAAACGAAGACACGTTATACAGAAACCGGTGTAAAAAGTGCCGAGAAAACGTGGCGTGTTTCAGAACAGAGCTGGCCGCCTCTCTTTGCTACCCGCGTTGCATAAAGAGTTGGCTTGTCTTGAGCTTCAATTAACTTTCCGGCGACCGTTTACAAGTAATTAAACAAAAAGTTTGCTACATGGTCGGAGCAAGGAAAATAATAAAACACTGGAGTCTGATCCAATTATGACATTCATAATTAAGTTGCGACTCTGAGAAGAGCAATCTCCTTGGGTATCGCAAGACCCGCGGTAGTAGCATGTGTGCGACTCCATCTCTTACCCACTATCTCCTCTTCGCGAAGGAGCTATACGTTAGATTGATTATATATTAATGCAATAATTTGTTGCACTCGCGTATACCGCGTCGCAGGTCCAATACCCTTCCATTAATCACCCGGCTCCGGCATCCCAGCCCAGCCCGGCCGCGCCCGAAGACCAGTTAGTCGACGGCCCATAAACAGGCAGCGAGTGGGTTAACCTGACATATTAACACCCTTGTAAACCTGCCCCTGCCCCCCCCCCCCCCCCCCACCGGGGTAAGGGATGTGCGGTGTCCGACGGCTGCACACGCCCGGCCTAATTTCGCCCAGCAAATCTGTGTACCTATGCAGTATTCATTGTAATTGAGAGCGTTTCATGTGTACTGTGCAGCGATGTCGGTGGTGGCGCCAATACGTGAGAGTTAGGCTGGCTACAGATTTGTTTGGAGAGAGAATGACTGTTTTTGGCAATTTTTTGCCGTCTGTGAAATAACTTCTTACAGAAAAACACCAGAAGACGTGACTTATTAGCCACTCCGATTCAATTGGTACGCAAGAAAACATTTTTTTTGTTGAAAACAAATCTATAAATTGAGAATTGAAAATTAAGAGAGTAGTAAATGGTTGTCGTTTTGGTCAAATTTCGCATAAATTTCCCATTTTCGCAAAACTTACAACGGAGGAAATTTTTAAAAAGTGCCTAAAAATGCCTAAAAGTGCCTAAAATGGCACCGTTTGAAAATTCCCTCCACGATAAGTTTACAAAATACGACAAAAAAATATAGTTTCCGCCATTCAGCAACTCTTGAACAACACGTGAATTTCTTATTTTATTTCTACGTTAATATTTGTAGTCTGGAGAGGTTCCGTTTTGAATTGAAATTTATGCAAAAATTTATGCAAAATCGACCGAAACGACAACCGTTTAGTTATCTCTTAAGTGATTTGTGATCAATGAATTTCTGTTTAAAATAATGGTTAAACACTAATCAGATGTCGTTTGACCTGTGTAGTAGAGCTTTATAGGTGACTCCTTTGTTTCGGCGTAGTTTAAGTGTAAGGACTCGTCGCGACACTGTGAGGGCGCTCGTCCTGAACCTGAGGAGCCAAGGCCGACTAACGCAACCTCATCTCAGGCGAACACATCACCTCGCATCAATCTTGATCTCAGACGCGCCTCAAAACACTTTGCCAAAATAAGACAATCCCTCACTGGAATTATTCATCACTCAACCCCCGTCGCCCCCCCCCCCTCCCCCGCCGCCCCCCCCACCCCTCTCTACCGCGCGGAGTCAAGCAAAATATCAAAATCACGATAAATAGATGAAAACATTTATCTCCGAAGCATGATAACGTTCGAAAAGAAACGAGCGAGCAATTACGGAAGAAAAACTTAAATGGAATATTAACTTGAAGCGAAGAAGTGATGATGGAGAAAATTAAACTATATCAAGGAAAACTCGGCTGTAATCCGTTTATGAACTATATGAGAAAATTACTAAAATATGCAATCCAATTATAAACTTAGCTAATTACAAAACATCGTGACTGGAGCCTTAAAAATTACAAACTTTTCATTAAAGTGTGCCCCCAAAAAAGGCTACAAAACAGTACTTCAAAGATAACAACTGTTCTCGTAAAGTTGATTTACAATTGTCAAAAGGATTTGGAATTAGCGCTTCTAGCAACGGCCTCTCAGATTTATCCATTTCATTTTCTAATTAAGTGTCTTAATCGAGGCTATTTTTAGCCCTTTGACCGAAAAGAGCAATGGGAATCAGTCTGGATTTTTACAAGTATAAGTTCATAGCCTGTATATAGCCCTCCAACGAAATGAACTCTCTAAATTACGCATCTGCATATACACGTCACCTAAACTACTCACAGACAGAAACGAATCAGATTAGAAAACAAGACTGTTCGCAGAGTACAAAACACAAATTTAAATTGCAAAACTAACCGTGTTATCGGGTGCAAGTGATAATTGGTGACCCGCCGTAGCAAAGAGCGCGGCAATCGCAAATCAATCTCCGGTCTGTCCGACAAAATCACGGGCCCGACGTGCTCCAAGCACGGACCCTCCTTGGCGTGCGCTGCTAAAGGGGACGGGGACGCCAACTCGCCCACGAATTACTTTCTAATTCCAGAACCACTCGCCATCTGCCCTGTCTGTCCACCAACGCGAAACTGGTTGCGCAGGGACAACATTTTATTTCAAAATCCACTTGACGAGTCGAAAATGAAATCAGTTAACTGCATTTTCATATTTCCAAAGATCAGCTTACATTTTATGCTCAAAGTAGCATCTCAGGGTTCTCTTTCGCATCATTCTCGACCCATTGTTCGACGAAGCGAACTCGCTAAAGATTCGCTCGCTGCATTGTTTCTGCGTCCCACAAACGATTTACATTCTATCAAGTATCGAGTCTTTGATAAGTCCCGCGAGTCCTTTGTGGACAGCGAGACGCAGTGCCAGTCGCAGCGCCCCCGTCTCCCGACGGCGACGTCCTCCCCGTGACACGGGCACAGCGTGTTCACTTCGACGAGCCCCAGAAATCTCACTGTCGTAGGGTACCCTTTCAACACGACCGATCCTCATGGCTGAGAGACACAGCCATGCCTCTGTCTTCAAGTAAGTTCTTTATCCCATCTTGTTTACAACGCAAGCATGTATGAAATCGAAATTTAATTCGTATACTCGATTACAGAAAGATACGACGTGTATACCGTGAAGAATACGAACACCGATCCGCGATTAATCAGGATAGGAACTAGGAAGAAAGAGGAATCTGCCAAACAGTGGGTATATAGGAACTGACGTAATGCTTTTCCACGCTTGTCAAGACCAAGCAACCGTTTTTGGACAAATACATTTTAAATAATTCTGTTTGATTTCTCCCAAGTTATGGATTCAGTGATTCATTATGAATCAAAGACTTATAGTGAAAATCACAAATATCGCTACAGTATACTCACAAGGAAATCAGTTTGCTGCACATTTCCGAGCGGAAGTAATCCAGACACGAGCGGTCTCTTACACCTGGGAATAATTTAGCAGATATTCGCGTCTGCTAGCTGGCACCTACGCCACCTATCACCGCGTAGAAGAATGTGCGCCGCTGATCCATCACTTGAGAGTGGTTTCACTTATCAAGGTACCAGCCGTCGGCCCGTTAGTTATGCATCAAAGCTGACAGAATAACATCTCCTCATGCATTATGCGTGTTGAGTGCAGAGCAGGTCGTAATTTAGCCTGCCGCGCACTCACACTAACACTCACACTCACACTTACACTTACGCTATAACGCCGTCTGCAAGTGGGTTTACCTATCAAGAGAAACGAGATATTACCTACTTACCTGCTAACATTATTCTAGTAACTGAGATTTGGTAAAATATTAACTGTGCTAGCGGCTTAGAGGGTTCCTTGAGCGATTACCCCTGAACGCAGCCCGCAGAGCAGACGAACCTGGCACCTCCACCAACTGAGACTTGGAGCGCTACCGGCTGCCCCTGAACGCAGCCCGCAGAGCAGAACAGTATGCCGTTATCGCTAAATGGCTGGCTTAGGAATACATTGTTTAAAGCATCGTTCTACAACCAATCAGATGCCTTGACGGATGCCTTGACGACCATCGCATCCCCACCAACACCCTTACTATTTTCAATTTCACGCATTGCCAGTGTAAAAAAATGTCGTTATTCATGCAAACACCAGTTTCTCATTTGCTGCGACCTTAAATATTACAATGACACTCACTGACTGCGACTGTTCTGCCACTCGAATTACTTTTGAAGTAATTTTACCCTAAATGCAGCCCGCAAAGCAGCCAATCACGGCTCCTCCACCACGCGGCACGATTTAACCGAAAGTAAGTTGAAAAAATTATGATATCCGGGAATATATTCAGGGGTTTGAACTAATGTTCGGAAAATAAAACTATTTCCTATCCACAAAAAGCGATTCTATAAAACTTATACATATCTTTTTTGCAGCGCGTCTCGAATGCAAACGGTCATATTTTCATAGCGCGGGTGGTCGAGTAACAACAGCCGGGCAACTTGACCAGTGCATTTTAACCACCGCGCGCCGCGACGTATCCCTGCGTTGCTCCAGATTAGTTGCCCCTGCCACACTGCCAAAGCGAGCCCGAACAGCAACATAATATAACAGAATTTCAAGGTGGGAATATATACTGTAAACCACTTTCCTATAAAAGATGGAACAAACCTCATTTCCTAGGGTGGCTATGCCGGTGTGATGCCCCCCCCCCCCCCCGCCCTCGCCCACGACACGGGGCCGTGAGACATGAACACCGAGGAGAGAGCGATAATCCAATTACATCTCGCCCTCGGAACGAAGAGAACGCGTGGAAAACGAGAGAAAAAACACACGAAGAAAAGATAAAGAAAGTGCAGTTGGAAGATACTAGGTGGGTAGAAAAGTGCTCTGTACTTTGCTGTGAAAATGCATGTACTCCGAAATGGTGTAATCTGCAGAAGAATGTGATACCTCCCCCCCCCCCTCCCCCCCTCCACCCCCACCCCTTCCACCCTTGACGCCAGAGTGACGATCGCGACTTAGCTCGAGTGATTTTGTGCGACAAATTTGGAAATTAAAACCTTGGTGCTTCGCTCTTAAGCGGCTGCAGCTTTTGTTGTGCGGTAGGTAATCCACTTGACACATTGTGTGGGGAGTAATAAAATTATCATGTTTCTTCGATAAGAATAGGGGATGACTCCAGGAGAATGGCAGGAACGTGGGGGAGGTGGTGTATATTTAATTAGCGTGAACCTTGGGCACCTCAGGCACGGCGAGGGTGTAGAAAATGTGACAAACGTGGGAAGCGGTGGAAAATTTCACGGAGTTTGCTACTTTTCCGGCAATGAAATTGAAAAACCTGTGCGATAGTCACAATAGTTTTGTTGACTTGTGCCAAAATGCGTGGTAGTATTGTTTAGATTAATTTGTTTCTTTGTTTGACATGTTAACATAGCAAGCAATATATTACATGCAGTATTTTTGACGTGAAATTTTGCTGGGTCATAAAACTCAGTGGGGACAGATTTCAAACTTCGTTCAACGCTGGAATTTCGGTAATGAAATTTGACAAAAGTTTAAAATACTCTAAAATCTTATGTATTTCTAAAAACCTGTTTATTTTTTCCATGAACCTTTCTGCAGTCAATTCGCCGCCCGAATTCCATACCAATCTTTCGTAGCCAGCGATCGAGTTGGACCGGGAATTTTCAAACTCGTTTTCTTTTTGACATTATGATCGCACAATCTCGCCCATAACCGTATCAGGAAAGTGCCAGCCCGCAGTCGCCCGTATCAGAGCTGGGTTCGTGTGTGTGTGTGTTAGCCCCTTTGTGCCGCGCCGAGAACGCCCCGACTGGCGATACACTGATTATGCATAAGTCAGATGCCGCGTCTTATATTCAAGAAGGCCCCCGCCATGAAACCGACATGAATAATCGAACCCACGCCCTTTCACAGCCGCTCTCATTCATCTTTAGTTAACTGCTACTCCTGGGAATCTACCGGCTTATAATAGACGTTCGAAAAGAAATGTACTTTTTTTTGCTTCGCAAATTTATTCAGTATGAGAATGACAATACATGTTATTTTAAAAAAGAAGCCGTGGCCCTCGAAAGGCGACTCGAGAGTTTTTCCGAAACAAATTCCTGCGTGAAGTTTTTCTCCATAATGGAATGTTTATGTTTCAGTTTTGTTCCAAATTGTTTGGTGTATAGAAGGGACAAAGTTTTTTTTTTTTTGCTTTCTTTGGTTCGGTTTACAGTAACCGACCCGTCCCCACAGATTGGAGCTGCTTATTTTAATGACAGACTTCTTTCTTGCGAATTCAATCTGCATTCGCTTCGCTTTGAACGCAAACTTTGTGCCGAGCCAAAAGAAAAACGACTGGATTCTTTTCTTTTTCGACTCTTTTTCGGTATCGGATTTCGTCAATAATTCTAGAGACGCGGGTTCGTTAAAATATACACCCGCGAGTATATTAATGTCATTCTGCGCCGAATGATACATTCTTTTAGACAGACTTTCAACCAGAAACAAGATAAATCTTGCCGAATGAAAACGTGAAGGAAACACCTGAAAGTCAACGCAACACTCGACTCGGTTTTATGTGCCGTGACGGCGGGTAGAAATCCCAGCCCAACCGAACTTAACCAAAGAAACTTGTACGACAAGAATATTAAGTTGTTGTACATTTAGTCGCGCAAACACGAAAGCGAATGGCGTCAAATTTCCCTCCACAGCTGGAAATGCAAAGCCGACTCATAACCGGATTTACGAATGGCTTTTTGAGTGGATTCAGCTGGCGCCGATGCAGTGTGAACAGTATACACCGAATCACACTCGCTGCGGATCCCCAGTTGCGACCTCCATATATATTTCCTCTTCGAGGCGGCAAAGGCCCACCCTAAAAACCCATGCCTAAATCTTGTTACTTACCCCAAGCACGTGCTAAAAGTTAAGCTCTCTTTGCATCCGCTGTTTTGCGACATTATTTTCCGAGTTAGGAGAATTCCAGATGCGCTTTGAATTCCCAATACAGATAAATAAATGCGCGCTGTGTGACAGGTGAAATTAATCATTGGCATGACCCCTTCGAAGCGGTTGGCGTCGAATGCCACTGTGTGAAACGTCAAGCGTCCATTCCTTCCTTCGTCTAGAGGATTACGTATTTATTCAATAATTTTCAAATGCTAAGACCCAAAAGAAAACAATTACGTATTAATCGAGCGTTTGGGCGAGGGACGATTGTAACTATACGAGGAAGCGGAACCAATGTAATGGGAAAAGTATGCAAGAACACGAAGAGCAAATATCCGTCCGTTTGTTTTGTGTTTTCCTAACGACGGGGTATAACTTCGATGCGATAAAACAGTTGGTTCAAAGGAGGAGCGGACCAAATGAGCGGTGGTATTGACATGGCAATGTCACTCTGCAAATATTACATTCGTTAGTTGCCTCTGGAGCTACTCTTTGCGTTGGAGCCGAGAATTGTATATTTTACATTGTAGGTATAGTAAATGAAAGGCAGTCACGGCAAGTATAATGATCAAACGGCTTTGGTGCATATCATAATACACAAAACTAATTCTCTTTCTCTATGCATAGTCAAAATTATTCCGAAATGTTTGGAAACTTTAAATACTACTTATTTGCAATATATGGCACAAGCAATGTAATCAAAGAAGAGCAATTTAACCCCCATCCCCAGTAAGAAGTTAAGTGCTTTTCCGAAATATATAAAAGGTTTGAATATACACAGACAAAGTTATCGCGACTCATCGTGTATACATGGTAATTACAAAATTAGCAAAGTAATTACCGTGAAAATGGCAAACATTTCTCCGCTTTTCTCTGCACGCTGGAGTGAGTGACTGCAAACATTAACCTGGCAGAAGCCACCCGCAGACCTATTTGCAGATGATTGCATGCAGCGAGCACAATTGTTAGCACAGCTCGCTTACTTGGATCGAAATCACGGAGCTTAAGCGTAGGCTGTTGTGTTGTGTGTAGGTACACCGAGCGGGTACAGACAAGATATTTACAGCTATACTTTCGGTCTAATCTCTTCGCACATTAGTTGTCACACATCATCAGCGTGTAATGCCCCATTAACACTGTAACGACCGCGCTTTACTGGTGTTTGCGTACGAGCATCATTTACCTTTCCTATCTTAGGGCAACGAGGAAAATCGAAATCTAAGTGACCTGAATCTCAAAGATGTTGGTACAGTACAGTTTACGGAAAATCGTTTAAAAATGAGAGCAGAAAATTTACCGCCGATCAGCCTCTTTCCATTGCTTTCGTTGCTTCATCGTCAGCTGTATATAGGAAAGGGCAACCAGCGCATGTGAATTATATATTTTAACTGCGTGTATAAATAGTGTTCTCGGCGATTTTACGATAAATCGCGTCGCGGAAATCTGTACGCGAGAACACGGTGAACTGTAAGGTGTAACATACTAGTGTGACGTATGAAACACGCCGGTGTTTTTCCACCATAAAACATGGGGCAAGATTCGCGACTGAGATTTGCTGTAATAGGAGCTGACAATTTAACGACAACTCTTAAAGTTGTTGGTATTAACTTTCAAAGTGTAAGCTCTTAAATATTTTATTGCATGCCTTCTGCCGTCATGGTCGATACTTGCACGGAAATTGGATTATTTTAAGATATTGGAAACATGAATCTATATATAGAGATGTATATATGGGTCTGTTCAATATTTGTAAACTTGAAGCGAACATTTTGAACATTAGAGAGGTGAACGAGGTACTAGATGTTGTGTTATTATATACATGAAGTTTTATTTCGGAGACTTTCTCGTCTCGGAAAAGCGAAATCTTGGGGGGGGGGGGGACGCCTCAAAGCTGCACGATCCCCACGGATGACGCTGCGTCTGGAATTTGACTCTGTTTTGCTTCTGGCTGATTGACATCAGCACTCAAGAAAAGAGAAGAAATCTCGGCGGTGTCGTGACAAACGCATTAGGAAGATGGCTTTGAATAAATGAACCAGCTTCGGTCGAGTCGATTTGTGACTTTCAATATTTGATCGGTTTCGTTCGCTAAACGAGAAATATATGTATACGCAACTTGAAATGGAAAATATATTTATTTTTGATACGGAGCTGTCGTTTTATTATCTCTTTTAAGAAATGTATTTTTCTGGTTTTATGCATATACTTTCAAATGTCAAGACGCTATAGTAAATTCTCAGTGTGGAAAGTAAGCCATAAAAACTAGTAGTTTGGATCTGGGAGAAAAAGTGATCTTGATGTTGCGTACATTCCGTATACAAAGTGTGCGTATAATCAAAGGAAAAACACTGTCCACAGCAACGGGAAAAAAACGCCCAAAGTTCCTACCTCGCGCTGAGCTATTGCTGTTGGCTCAAGACAGAATATCACATTCAGCCAGGCGTTCGCGTCATGTTTGCCTAATAAATTCACAAACATGATCCATGCGACTTTCATAAATAACAGAAAAACTGGGCAGAAAGTTCCTATATGCGTAGTTTCACACACAAGTTCTTTAATATGAAGTTATGTGAATTTTTCATCATTAGTTTGGTTAGTACGGGCCAAAACATTCCCGCGTTTCGCTGTCGCGTTGCATTTTGTATGTTGGGGTGGACGAAAATGAAATGAAACGTCACGTGGAGTTTTACCCTACTTAAAGTATGTGCAAGTAATCAGAAATGATGTGACACTGCGCTGGTTCACATACTGCACCACAATGCCATGAAATGATGCTTTTGTGATGAGAGCAATAGTTATATGCATTAATATTATTCAGCTATATGCGCCACCATAGATGCAATGCATTTATGAAAGGGAAATACAGGTACAAAGCCCCTCAAACAGAATGTGTTGTATAGGAGATCATTTCATTATATTCTCGGCTAATTTGAATTTATAGAAGGAGACCAGTCTCCACTAGTGGAGGTGCCAGGTTGTAAAATAAGTTACAATATGCGGAAAGTTTTCGAAGTGCAGCAGATACGGTGAAAGTTTCGTTACTTATCTTCTTATACCTAGAGGGGTAAACAGATAAACAAATTTATGTCCACATTTTTAAGCAAAGTTTTAAAACGTATAGGAAAATGTAAGTTTATTATCGACTCTGAATAAAACTTGGAACTCACATCCAGAAGGCGGTTTTCTCATGCAAACGACGATCTCGCAGGGACCGTGGCAAACTGGCACTGACGTCATATTTTCATTTGTACATTTGTCAGACTTTCTGACTTTAGACAGAAATTTAAAATTCGTCGTTAGGAAATTATTATGTGTAGACAAACAAAACGAGTGAAAGCAATGCTGGCAAATTGCGTGAAATAGTTTAGATTTTAAGTACCATAAACCGATGGCAGATGCAGATAAGCTTAAAATGGATTCCATCATCACAAGACTACTCGCTGGTAAGTTCACACAATATGTCACCTGGTTTCTGTTATGTAGGGAACCAATTTCAGGTGATTTGGTGACCTTCTAGCCTTCAAATCGTCTCAGCACATGGTGAAGAAAAGTTCAGCTACAGAAACATATTTGATTACGTTTAATTGCAGCAAAAACCAAGCCAAATGCTACTTTGGCAATTTCGGAGGCTGAAATCCGAGATTTGTGCACAAAATCTCGTGACATTTTTATGGCACAGCCAATGTTGCTTGAGGTAGACGCTCCCGTCAAAGTATGCGGTAAGTTTGTACCGAATTTTATTTTACTTTGTCACCTACAATCCTGCTACAATGACACGAAATTACTTGCGAAGGTGACATCCACGGTCAGTACACAGACCTGCTGCGGCTGTTTGAAATAGCCAAATACCCTCCCGACTCGAACTTCTTGTTCCTTGGTGACTATGTGGACCGGGGCAAGCAGTCGCTGGAGACCATCTGTCTGTTGCTCGCCTACAAGATCAAATATCCACAAAACTTCTTCATGCTCCGAGGCAATCACGAGTCCGCCAGCGTGAATAGGATGTACGGCTTTTTCGATGAATGTAAATGCGCTGTGAACAATTGATATGTCCGACCTATAAATAGAATAGTTGTGTCAACATTTCTGGCCCCAGATTATGTCGTCACCGAGCAATATAATTCATCACTCGTGGCAGACCAATTATATGCGCTGCAATTGCGCTGTCAATGATAATAAATCGTCCGCGGTTTGGCGAAAATCATTCCGGGACAATATGTGTCAACAAAAATCCGCGATCTCTTGGCACTACATAAATCGGCTTGTTGTTAATTTTGACACAATTATCGCTTTAGGTATAATTAATTCATGCTACGATCAACAGCGCATATCGAGGAACGCGAATTGATTTTAATATTCGCTGGAACTTATTTCCAGGCAAACAACGATACAACGTGAAATTGTGGAAAACGTTTGTCGAAAACTGCTTCAACGTCCTACCCGTGGCAGCGATAATCGAGGAGAAGATTTTCTGCTGCCACGGCGGTCTGAGTCCGGACCTCCACTCGATGGACCAGATCAGACAGCTGGCCCGGCCCGTGGACGTGCCCAACGCGGGCCTCCTGTGCGACCTCCTCTGGTCCGACCCCGACAAGGACATCCAGGGCTGGGGCGAGAACGAGCGAGGCGTGTCGTTCACGTTCGGCGCCGACATTGTCACCAAGTTTCTCACCAAGCACGACCTGGACCTGATCGTGCGCGCTCACGAGGTGAGTCGAGATTGATCGAGACTGCAGCGGCCAGATCCGGTCACGCTGGTCAGACAATCAAACGTCGTAGAAAATTCCACGCGCATTCACCCTTGTCTAACCAATATCGTCGCCCCTTTCCTGCGCTCACTGCTTTGTTTCGATTTGCAGATAGGCAAATAATTTGCTATGCACATGTAAATCACTATGCTTAATGGGCAACCTTTATAGTTCGCTGAGCAATTTATGGCTCAGGCTAAAGGCTGGTTCACAATCAACTTAGCAGTAAGAATTAGTAGCAATAATGTTTGGTATAGACATCAGTAAGCTTGTCTACAACACACTTAAAAGCATCACTTGAACTTAACGTTAGTAAAATGTTTTAGCATGCCAAACTCTAACGGAAAGTTGAGGTCAAATCTAAATGGAGAACCAATCGGATTCATTTGGTTGACCTGTTGAATGACTTCCTCCCATATTTAAGAAACAATTACGTTAAGCATTGTTGACTTTGTCCAGATTTGATTGGCAATTACCTTAAGAAAATAAGGTGCCATTTTCAACAGATAATTTAACCATAAGATATAAGGTTTACTGATAAGTTCATTGTAAACCTGGGGTGCGATTGTGTTACTTTATTTCATTCGATTTGACTCGAAATCACTCGATTTCAAATCACTGCCCGTGCTAAACCATAGGCAGTGATATTTAAAACGAATGGTTTTGAAACCACAAAGTTACACAATCGCACCCCAGGCTTAAAATTGTGCAAAGTTTCCCATTGGTTTCCCCCCCCCCCCCCCCCCCCCCCCCCAGGTAGTAGAGGATGGCTACGAGTTCTTCGCGAAAAAACAGCTGGTGACGATTTTCTCGGCGCCCAACTACTGCGGGGAGTACGACAATGCGGGGGCGATCATGTCCATCGACCATTCCCTGATGTGCACCTTCCAAATCCTCAAGGTGAGAGACGTGTCAGCCGTTCTCAGTCCTGTGACGATGTCTGGCACCGAACAGCGAGCAGGAGCAGCCTGTTGTACGGCGGCTTGGAGCTTTCACGTTCACTGGAAGGCATCGCTTCCTGGGCCGGACGTGTTGCAATGCCGGCCCTTTGGACGAGCCGGAACGTAATCAAAGCCGAAGAGCTGTCCCAGAATGGGCTCAGCTAAAGCCGATGGACATCTACATTGTCGCAACATCATACCTATTGCATAGTGAAGTGACTCACTCAGCATAATATGCGATTTAGATTACAAAACCTATATGTCGTTTGTTAACACATGGTCGTTCTCCTCAGCCTACCGCCACCGTGCCCAAGTGAGCGCTGGCCGGCCCGTGGCGGAAAAAACGAGCCTCTGCGGATATAAATGAGCATTGCGGCGATGAATTCATTAAAAACGAACGGTGCATAATAACTCGGCGCTCCTGGCTCGGTGCAAGACAGTGCGATACGTTATCGAGAAGATACCGACGCGGTGGCATCTTCGCGTGCCGCCAGCCGCCTTGCGTGCGCGACGTCGGTTCGCCAACGTTACCTGCACTGCACCAGTCACCGCCGGCCGTGAGCTCATTAAACGTGCCCCCAAAATGTTGCCAATGGTGGAACTAATTGTGTGATTGATTAGCGTGTGAATAAATTATGATCACTGATGGAAATTGGATCTGCTGCGAAGAAAATCTAATCTAAACTCCGGGTTTGGAGACGTTGGTGGTACGTGGTGGGCAGGACGCGGACGAGATTGGCGCATTGATTGACCGGTGTCGTACTTGGCAGCATCAACTATTCATTCCAGCAGAGCAGACGTTCGCCGTTAAACAGTGTGTCGTTAAACTCATCGAGACTCGAGTCGAACCCAGGCAGCTGTGACATCGTCCCGTATGTCCATAAAACTACAATTGCTGTCGAGTAAAAGCACTACCTGGTCAATGGAAGCTAGAAAATCTGGCCCACGAATCCAACAATACTGTGGTACCGCCTATATAAAATAAGTTTGTAAATATTTCCCAGCTATTTTTTTTGTAAAACAAAAAAACATTTGGTGGGCAGTATTTCGTAATGAGTTTTCAGAATGTAAATAATTTAACAAATATTCATAACCGAAATTAAGTTGGGGGTATAAAATTGACGCAGTGCGTGCCATGATATACAGACAATTTATGCGCTGACAGTGCGCGCAATAGATCTAATTATTAACCAATCCCGATTGCTCAATTAACCGAGCATGGCCCGTTACAAAGTTGATTCGATACTTTGATACACGAAAATCACGCAAATGCCTCGAGCGTCGAACGGCGTTCGTGTACCCACGCTTTAAGTACAACAATGTGAGTGACGGTCTAATTTCCTGTGCCCATCATCGTCTCCTCGTCAGCCGTATCGGTGGGTGGGTGGCTTTCAGGGCTTGACCTGCAACGTCAGTAGGGGGCGGGGGGGGGGGGGCATGTCACGAATGTGGTAGAGAGCTCCACACGGCAGCTGATTAAGTCAATAGCCACGCCCATATTAATGCCACTATTTTATCGAGCACAGCGTGGACTGCAATCTCTGAAATGAATAGAGGCAGTAGAAGATATCGGTCGCGTTTTATCCGAACGTGAAACGAGAAGCGTTTGCCGATTTCCCACGCATGGTTTTTGTCAGAGGCTGCGATATTGAAGTTGTATGCCAGCGCTCGGCGCGACCGCACGAGAGCGGGGAGAATGCGAACCAATGTCCAGCCGTGGCTGGCGGCTGTTTGAGCGTAAATACCGGAGCTAGGGCTCGAACCGCAAACTCTTCCGTTAAATTACTCCTTGAGCTGTTTCGCACAGCGAGATTTGCGTGCACTTCTTTTGAATCAAATATGCAAAGGGCGAATGGTAACCACAGCCTGGGCAAAGCATTCGTTTTGTCAACATTGTTCAGTAAAAGGGTTACAATAAAAATATGCTGGCTTTGAATAAAAATATACAAGGGGGAAAATGTCACGGAACTTCCAGTGCTGGGGTAAAACTGCATTGTGAGCAATCAAGGAATTTTAAATGCGATTTAAGTTTGTCTTGTCTAAGCTAGTTTATCGTCGAGGCGTTTGAGGAAAAAAGTGTTGCCGAAGTTTTTCGGTGGTCTTGGTAAGGGGGGTGGGGGGCGAGGTCAGAATGTCAACCTATTCACAAGTTGGCAAACAAAACCAATTTAGAAACTAGAGGGAAAAAAGCATTGAAAGCTAAGCGAGAGTTGATGGGGACGCCGAGGGAGCTGACTGCCTGGCGCTGGCGGACAAACCCTCTCCGACGCCCGACCGAACGGCGTTTTAAACTTATTCAACTTAACTTGCTAAATCAATTTCACACAAGTTTCAATTCAAAAGTGCCCGCGAATCGTGATTCAAGTGGTGCCATCTAACATATCGACAGTAAGACAGACCTCTCACAAATATACAATACTAGTTGGTTTTCAATTGAAAAAAATTGCTTTAACCTTTCCTTTCCCTATATACCTCCATGCTTATATAGCAAGGAAAGTTCGACTTAAATCACGGAGGTATACTTAAATATTACTTACGCCCAGTTTTCGAATAAAATAAATCAGACTGGGGCTATCATGTACAACTTTGTGCTTTAAAAATCGTTCTTTTTCAATTTCGCAGGTCATAGATTTGCAGTCGAGTGATTTCGAGCCAAATCAAATGAAAAAAATACATGATCGTATTGATATTTCTTTTCATGCAGCATATACCTTTGTCTACGTGTTTATGTGCCAGCATCTAGTGCAACGTGTGCATGCGCGTTGCACCGGAAGTGCACCCTCCGATCAACCGGAGGTTGAACAACATTCCAAGTGGAATAAACATCAGGTCCAGTTGAACCTTTGCATCTTGTTTGTCACCTTCTGCCCCGAGCATCCCTATCCCGCCACACTAGCACGAAACGTTTGGAAAAGCATGCTTCCAAAATCCGTTTGAAAAGAGTTACATTTTGCGAAGGCAGCGCGTCGTTACACGTGACACGTTCGTCCCCAACTAGTGGCGCTGTGCAGCGTGCAAGTATCGACCCTGCAGCACGGCTGCATTACGATATCATGTAGTAATACTAATTGCTAGGGGGCAATCGCATCCTCCTCCGCCACTAATCTTCGTCTCCTGTGACGGATATCGTGCGCTCACCACGAACGGCCACACCCTTGGGGGATCGCTCCGTCCCGTCTCGGGGGGCGGGCGGGAGGGCATTGCAGTGGAGCTGACCCCGACTTTTAGTTATAGTTATATACTCGAATAAATAGAATTCTCGGGTTGCATTTAATGCAATCACAAATACAACGATACAATGTTTCCGATGAACTGCTAAAGCAAATAGACAACATAAGCTGACTCTGTCCTCTCCGATTTATGGCATGTAAGTAGTAAAGTAAAAATGTAATATCACATTCTGTGAAAAATATACTTACATCTAACTCACTATTATTTCAGATTTTCGAAAATTTCTTTCAGAATTCAACAAGAATCAAAATATCCAACACATTATTTGTATGAGCTTATTTTTGGTCGGAATGGAAAAATAACCAAGTTAAAAGCACGCCTATGTATAGATCGTTAGGCAAAGATTGATGGAATGCCTGCGAAAAGCGAACAGGAGATGAGACAATGTTATCTTCAGCAACGCGCCCTCTTCTATTTTGTTATTAGATTTCTCTCTATGGCACATAGTAGTAATAGGATTCCGGCCCGTGCAAGCCAGCTTGTGTTTCTCTTTTCCTACTCACTTGATGGCTAAATTAATTAAAGTGTAATTTCCACCCTTCATTAATTTTTATCGCTTTTTAACTCACTTGTCCCTATGTATATAATGCCATGTAAGCCACTTTATGCCGTGCGATATTGCCTGCTAGAAGCCTGTCTTATTTTTGCTTATATTTTTATACCCAATTGAGCCCATGTGCTTCTAAGGAAAGCTAATTAGGCAGGGTTCTTCGGTGGAAAAAGGGATGTGGAAAATTTTGTTAAAAAATACCATGAAGATCAGAAAAGCAAATAAAACATCATATTAATGTGTCTCAAGTTCACATTTGGGTGATTTCAAAACACCGCACTTCTATTATGTAAATATTTCTCAGTAATACTCAGCTTATACATAAAGTGGTATAGGTATAGCAGAAATCAAATCAGTGAAACCTATCGGATGTCAGGCTAGAATTCACGGGTATCAACATCGGTATTCGAATCCTCTGCTCATTTTTTAAAGGTCATGGCAGAAGCACCCACCTCAGCAATCAACTTCGATGTTTTCCCAGAAACGAACGATCCAAAGAATTTTACATAAAAAGCCCGACCAAAATGTCTAAAGCAATCTGTGCTCTATGTCATAACTCGGGAAAAATCCGTATGAACAGCGTGCGCTGGTCACCAAATGTCAAGTCATAATTTCCGCCTCAGCGTCCCCAAGGTGACCCAGGGCACAGGTACGCTCGTCCAGAGCCGCGCCAGGGCGAGAGTTATGTGTTTTGGGTACGACGCCCCCAAGAGAGCTAGATCATCACGTGAGTGCCGTCCCGACTGACCCTCTCGTTCACGTCAGTACAATTCGACTTATACGAGGCCATCGGCGCATACCTTTACCCGTGCAGGAACATGGAATATAGCACGGGGGACGGCTCACAGAGGTGTACTAGCCCAGAAGTCTTGAAGTGTTGGAATAATGTCACGAAATTGTGCCACGTCCACCGAGATTTGTGGAACGGTGTTGGCCGAAGGTGTTTGCGTTATTGCAGCATGTGTCGTTGGTAAAAAAAAGTGACGTTTTGCTTTAGCCAGCAGAGTCAAAATGTTCCGATTCAAAAGAAACAAAGCAAACACTTTTAACTGAACCAATTCGTCATTGTATTTTATCTCAGTAGAGTCGAAATTGATTTCATAAATTATATATTATGGTTTACAACGGCAAACAACCAGTTTCTTGTAACTTTTGTTTCAAATCAAATCCCGTTCCATACTTTGCGAGGGAGCCGGATGAAATATTCAGCGTAAAAATGTTGATTTGTATGATCGTATTTTGTCTGCAGTACGTGCATTTATCGCGAAATCTGTCTTAAATAGAACATCTGAGCACCTCTATCGCCCAGCCCTCGCGTAACAATCTCATGCCGAGCTCGTGCGGCAGTAATTCGCAGTCTGTTTTACACCCTTATTCCTATTTCATCGGTCTGCTAAGACACCAGACCGACGGGGGATAAACAAAGAATGCTCAGTCGTGCGAATATCGCAGTGGCTGCTCGAACTTTTTGCTGGCAAGAACTTGGCAAGAATTCGGTTGTGTCAAGACCACTTCGATATCTTGCTCAGATGTGTGTTGCTCTATAAATTTGTGGCCAGTGGACATTCAAATAGCAAACATCTCTTTTAAACAGAGTTGTGCGACTTATCTAGATAATTTTATCTTGATAAATTAACTAGATACTTATTGTTATCTTTTATCTATCTAGATAATCTGAGCACACGTTATCTTTTATCTTTATCTAGATGAAATAATGTGTCATCTTTACAATTTATCTAAGATAGCAAAACAATTATCTAAAAACAATCGGTTGTCAAATCAATCTGTCCGGCAACATTGTCCTCTACCACCGCCGTCTGCAGTGTATGTCGCTGACGCCATTGAGCACAATTCCTGGTCAGAATGCGGTACTCCTCTTTGGAAGCGTGTTTAAGTGGGAAAGAAAATCTCTCTTCGAAATCAACAATTTTGCTCTTTTCAGGATGGATGTTTTTTTTATATTATCTTTTATCTTTTTTGGATTACCTAGATAAATGTTGGTTATCTTCATCTTTTATCTAGATAGTTTTGCTACTGTTATCTTTTTTTGTTATCTAGATAATAAAAAAATCGTTATCGTTATCGTTATCTTTATCTAGATAAATTTTAAAATTATCTGTCACAACTCTGCTTTTAAACCACTCGTCGTGTAAAAGTACGGTAATACACCTGAATCAGGTCGGTCAAAACAAATTGAAGGTAACCGATTTCATAGGTTATCATAATAGTATCTTTGGTATAAACTCGTGATCATTTACAAATTCTACAATAATATGGCAAGAAACCAAATCAGCTTCCTTTCATTGTATACTTGAATTAAACTCGAATGGACCAATTGCCTGAGAAAATGTGAAATGCTATCTGTTGTCGGCTTAAGGAATGAAATCCTGCCCAGAGTTTGCAAAATGTACATATAAAACATTCGCCACTAAATCTGGAAAAGATACATTCCTAGCCTAAGAAATCTAGCCAATAATGAAAAGAAATAACGTTACACAGTTATATCGGATTGTTTTGAGATATACATACAAGCAAATCAATTAAAAGACGCAAGCATGCTGCGAAAGCAGGCACCGCCCCAATTATAATGGCCAAGCCATCAAGAACACGTGATCATTTATTGGTGCTCACCGTGCAGGTAGACTTGATATAACCAGGTGATTCGCTTCGTCATCTTAGCTGAATGTTTTAAGAAGACAATCCAGCGATGGCACATCAACACTTTTTTACCACACTCTTCCTCAATTTCACTCTCCGCTACACATTAATGTTTCTCGAACCTGCAACGTACACTCTTGCCAGCAGCCTCGTGAACCGGAACTGGGGACACACTAACCTAACCTAACCTATGTAAAGCAATGCCGGCGTTTCAGCTGAAATATAATGTTCGACCTTGGTTTGTCAGCTATGGCACGTTGTTTTCAAAACAAACAACGGGTTTTAACAAACTCTTTGGGCAAACTATATCATTGAATCAAAAAAGGACACTGGAATTCTGTGTTTCAATTAAGAAATATTATCCATATTTTCAGATAACTCTAAAGTGTATCCAAAAGTATTATCAAAGTTTACAATAAAGTCATGATAAACCAGCAGTAAATTTAAATTCCAATGGAGGAAATGTGGAAAGTGGAAGTGGTTTTTGGCCACTTTTTGGCCCCCCGCACCCCGCCGACACAAATTGTCACACAGTAGCAGCCTCCGTCTAAATGTACGTCACAACCTATGACACTACCTCCACAACTATCTATATATTTTTCAAATTTATTTTTCCCTTCTGGAACTGCATACAAAACTGACGAAAAACACCACCCTGACAAAATGTGTGGCGCACGCTGCACTAAACAAATAAAAAACAGTGAGTTTCACCAAGCGTAGCAAAGCAAAACTCAACAGCAATGTTAAAAAATATTTTGCACATATTGACGCCTCCTGATGTGGTACTTTAATTAGGTAAGTTCCCAAACACAGACCAAAATGGGTTCAAATTATCGCACACGAACTCGCAAAGGCATCATCATTGTACCTACGTTCAATTATCGAGTAACTCCGCGTTTGTAAAATCCTGCCGAGGAATTATCTTCGTAAATAGCGCTTCGCCGTTAGGCAAGTGGCAAGTTCGGGACTTAGGCCGGTGGCAAGGCTTATAATTTACTGGCGTTTAACGCAGCAAGAATTAAGTAGCCGAGGCGGCAACGTACGGTAGGGTGTGGGCTGTGGTCGCCATTGGTCAAGACTTACCCTGTTTGCTGCCTATACGCTGTGACACTACCGAGCTCCGGATAATTTTAGCTGTTCTCTATCTATACCTTGTTCCACCTGCGATTTGCTATGTGTAAATGCACACTGGAACACTAAACTGTATGCCTTTTGGTTGAAAAGAATTCGAATTGCCTTTTCACAAAGTTAGCCTGGATTGAAACAATGGTGAAAAATACTCATTGTATGCATTGAACGTCCATACGTTAATACTTTTAGTGAGAAAATCCCACGTTACGTTTTCTTGATATGAGCCAATAAAACGTCGAGTCTGGAGCTCGCCTGTGCATCCTCAATCTCGGGAAGCCAACAACCCGAGATCGAACAGCGTCAGTAGAGTAGCGTCCCCAATCCCATCCTTACAAATAAATAACAACATTGCTTTGTTATTAGCGCAGGATCCGCGACTAAATTCCGCGCTTTGCTTCGAAGATGCGCAATTTATTGCAGTTTTACGGCCGCTGAGGAAAAATCCCGCTTCCATAAAATGTGCCCGTTTCTTTTATTGTAAAAGAAGAAAGATTTTCATACGTTTGTATATAGTATGAGTATAATGTTGTCATATCTTATACAGCACATGTGTCAACAAAATAGGAACAAACACACTGACTGAGATGAAAGGATCGAGTTTTGCACTGAGAGAAATGTGGTTGGTCGACATGTTTCATTTTCGTTGGTAAAAGAGGCACAGGTGCTGTTTTCTCTTTCATTATAGAAGCTGTCAATGGAAAGGATATCTATCTAAGGTATCTTCTACTTAACGATTACCTACCAACGATTTTCAAGGTACCTAATGTTAAATAGTAGCTCGATAAGAAAGTATGGTAACATACAATACAATAATGTGGAAGTTCTATAGGTTTTTCACGTACAGTTTTCCAAAGTCCTAATACGGTTCCAAAGTTATTTGCTCTGCACCAACCATAATATTGCTCTTCGACTTGTACTCTTCGCTGAGCAGTGGTGTAACCTGATAAGCTTGATAACAAAAGGCCCGAGATAAGATTAGACGGAGACAGCTACAGTGGCGGTCGTAGGAGGTGCATTTGACGTGGGAAAGAGAGAGCGCAGTCTCTGCCAGATTTAACGGGGGCTCTTCAAAGCGTCGTGGCAGGGTTAAATTTGGTCGGGGTAGGCTAATTATCAGCTCGTTTGAACACGACGCTGGGGGTAATTATTGGTAACGACGAACATTTATATTTTTCCTGGATGATTTTCTAGATAAGCTTTCTCGAAGAAGTTCTAAACAATCTTCTAAAATAAAAAGTTTAAACATTGTATAAGTCTGTGCATAGTCCATATTGTGACTAGCGTTGGTCTTAAAATTGTTAGGTCAGGGATCAATTTTCCACCTGTGATTTTTGCCTCCTTTTATCGAGGTTATCGAAGTGTAGCAGTTAAGAAAACGAGTCCCGTTTATCGACATCCAAAAACTGTTGCTGCGCGCCATCTATGAGCTAAATTGGAACTCCGCAATGGAAGCTCCTTCATTTCTCGTTGGCTGCCCGAATATTATAATATATGTAACAACTTTCGAATTGTATTCTTTGTCCTGCATTCAAAATCATCCTATTGATTAGCAGATATCAATTTGACCGTCGGATATCAACACCCAGAAACACATGCATGTTTACCATGTCATTGAAAGGGTTACCACCTCAAAATACCTTTCAATAGCTCAAAACTCAAAAGGACGAAAAATATCCTCGAAGATCCATTTTGGTTCCATCCTGGGTTAAAGCCAAAACTCACTGAAAATCAATCATGAAAAGTGAATTAAAATATTTAAAAATCCTAATGTGTTTGTGTTTTTAATGTGTGTTTGTGCAGAGTTGGGGGCGGCGTTGGCGGCAGCGTTGGCAGTGTTGGCGAAAAATGCAAATCAAAGCCAGAAATTTCATGTCCACAATTCTGATTGCGAGTCTGTTTCACGAACATGTTATTCGAACCCTGGACAGTGTGATTATTTCAAAACAATGAATTGTTTACCCACACTTAAAAGCGTGCAGGTACATATGGGTCTGCTATCATATTGCTGCATTGCAACGGTCTTGTTTCGGCAGTTGCAGGCATTTCGTTGTCAAAAATACGCAATTTGCAACATTTGTTCAATAGATATCAACACGTGTCCGTATAAAAATAATAGGTAGGTGCAAAAAAAGTGTAAATGATAACAAAATAAAAGTACACAAAAAACAGGACACTTGACGTGCATTACTATATTATCAGTAGTTTGATTTTACCCAATCTTATCTTTCTCAGTCTGCGGTCGATAAAATGCATAGCAAAAAACTGTGTAGTAAGTTGTGAGTACGTCAGGTGCCATAAGTTTAAGAATGGACCTTTGACCATGGGCAATGGGCATTGTTAAAAGCACAGATGAACATTTCGATTCGACAAGATGATCTCGATAAATGAAATCATCGTTTCCTCATATCAATTTCAGCACTCTTTCAATTGGCAGGAATTAGTCATTGCTAATCTAGTAACACACACCTACGTTCAAATGTGAATTGAAAACAACTTGACACCATCGTCCATCTTATTATTACGTACTCCGACCCCAAAATTATTAGCGTGCTCCGATGTTATTTCTGTGCTACTTCTAAACAAGATAATCGTTGAAGATTAATAATAAAATTTAGATGTAAACATGATAGCAATCATTACAATTCAATCTCTTTAGATTATTATAGGTAAATGTTGAAGATAACAAGATATTTAATATTCAGCCTACAGAAATATGAACGAAGGACCATTGCTCTTTTCAGATTGAAGAATACCAACCCGTGATTTGAGTATAGCACAACTTTAAATTTAATCACTACTAATATTGCGAAATGGCTGAGGTGCACATAAAGATGCATTTGCAAATTGTTATCTGCCAAAGGCCCAAAAGCCACCGATTTTCAAGTCCTTGAAGTTTTAGGTACTTTCCTTAGTCAAAAATATGTTCTCAGACAGCAATTATTTACGGGAGAAAGACCAACTGTATCTATACAAGTCAGCCGTCTGCCATTATAATGGCTTTCATTGTATACGTGTATTTTTAATGTAGACTGTAACACAAAACACGATAAGAAAATCTGTAATCAGTGATTTGTCAATTGTCATCTCAAGTACAATATGTCAAGATAAGTTTAATGGTGGTCAGCAAATGCGATATAAGCCTTGGCGGCCTCGAAAGCCCCAACAGTGAAGATGCGTCTCCAACTAGCCGTGGTGCTCGTGGCGCTGCTGGGGGTTGCGTTGGCAACCACCTCCTATGAAGGGTGAGCTTAACAGTTACTTATCATAGCCTAGAGTCCATCCACTAAAGAACCATGCACACTCTATCGGTACAATGCAGGCGTCATAACTCATGTATTCGTTTTGTGCAGACACAAGGTGTACCGGCTGACGCCCACGTCGGCCCAGCTGGTCTTGATGAAGAAGTTCGAGAACGTCCAGGGCTTCGACATCTGGTCGCGTGGTCGCGTGGCCAACGCACCTCTGGACATCATGGTCCATCCCAAGATGCAGCCCAAGTTCCAGGTGTTCCTCACGTTGAACCACATCAAATACGAGGTCATCATCGAGGACGCTGAAGTGTAAGAGTGGCTACTTGACAAAGATCCGTTACATTCCGTGAGAACGGTATATTATTTCTTCTGTCCTAACTCAATCATTCTTATAGGGTTTTCGAAGCTGAGAGGCTTCGTCAGCAATCTGCACCGAAGGTTGCGGAAGGAAAGATCACTTTCACTCAATACCACACCCATGCTGAGGTATGTTATTCCAAATAAACTTTACATGAACCGAATTACTCTTTGCTGCGTTTCGGTCGAGTTATGTTAATATTGATGTATGAATTTCGTACCTGTACCTATGCTATTCATGTATTGGTAAGTCTTGGTATTGGTAAGTGCGAGCTTAAAAAAAATTTATATTTCTCACAACGTCCTGTTTGTTACCAGATCAACGCCTACCTCGACGAGGTAGTGGCTGCCAACCCCAGCATTGCGTCGGTGTCGACCATCGGACAGAGCACGGAGGGGCGCGACCTGAAGGTGCTCAAGATTTCCCGCGGAGGAAACAACCCTGTGATCTGGATCGACGCGGGCATCCACGCTCGCGAGTGGATCGCCCCCGCCATGGCGCTGTACGTCATCAACCAGCTGCTCGAGAATCCCGCCAACAGCGCCCTCCTCGACGGCGTCGACTGGCACATCCTGCCCGTCGTCAACCCCGACGGCTACTCGTGGACGTTCACCAACGTAAGAGAAGACACCACAGAGTATTTCGCAATGATAATGCCACAGATTCTGAAAGATTTCTTACACTATTCTGTCCGCCCTTGTAGGCTCGTCTTTGGAGGAAGACCCGCAGCACCGTTGCGTCCACCGTGTGCCCTGGCGTCGACGCCAACAGGAACTGGGACTTCCACTGGAACGGTACGAAAGAAAACAGTTCATATAACTCTACAGTTCGAATTTGCAGCCATATTTTGTATTACTTTAGTGGCATATTTATTGTGCTTCAAAATAACCGCAAAGTAACTTTGACCCCCAGAGATTGGCGCCAGCACGAACCCTTGCTCCGAGATCTTCTGCGGACCTGTGCCCTTCTCCGAGCCCGAGAACGTCGCCACCCGCGACTACCTGCTCGCCAACCGCGCCGACATCGCCCTCTACCTCACTTTCCACTCATACGGAAACGTAAGGGCAATACTTGTTGATGTCGCAATGCAGTGGCGCGCCGCTAGATAATACAATGTCTTCAAGGAAACATTCTGTCTTTCCAGTACTTCCTGTACCCGTGGGGCTGGACTTCGGCTCTTCCCGATGGCTGGCAAGCGATGGTACGTAGCCACTGATCCTGCTCTCACTATCTTAATTTGCCTAATACTCTGGATACTTGTTACTCGATATTCCCTGGGCCAGAACCTGATCCTGACTGATCCTGGCTTTCTCGTTGCAGGACACCCTTGCTCACGAGGCTGACGACGCGCAGCAGGCTGCCGGAGGCAACCCGTACGATATCGGGTCTTCCACCAACGTCCTCTGTAAGTGCCGACCTAGTCCTCAAAACGATAAAGATAACAGCTTAATTTATTTGCTGATAACGCGTCAGTACTTATGACGAGATAATTATGTAGTTTTTTTTTTTTACCTTTTTTCACTTTCAGTAATTGTTGTAACTTGTAGGCTATACACGAATGTATGAGATTGTTGAGTAGGCGGTCATAATATTTCCAAAACTTGGTATCGCATTGAGACATCTGAATTTACATCGCGAAGCTTTTCCAGCTTTTGCCAACAAAAAACCCGACAATTAATCAAAATAACGGAAAGTGAAGATTCTAACTTTCTAATTATACAACAAACTTTAGTTTTTACAGTGTAGGCTTCTGGAGAACGAATAGAAAATCGACAGCTTTGCCCCCCTTGAAGCCGCGAAGAGAAATGCGACCGACGCGGACGGCGATATATAAGACCCGTTTGCTAACCTTGTCTCGCCGCTTTAGACGAGGCTGCCGGAGCCAGCGACGACTGGGCCCTGGGCGTCGCCGAAATTCCCCTCGTCTACACCGTCGAGCTCCCGGGCGGCGGCCCCAACGGCTTCGACCTCCCCGCCAGCCAGATCCAGAGGACCGTGCGCGAGTTCTGGGCGGCAGTCGTCGTCTTCGGCGACCACGTGCGAGGCGCCAAGTGAAAGACACTGGCTTACTAAAAGTAGGGTCGATGTCTTGTCATGGCTGTAAATAAAACCTTATTTTATACGGCAACGCTAATATCAAGTGTATATTAATACCACTGCCACCATGGTCCTAATTTCCTAACGCACCTAATATTCACATACCCCAAAAATAGTAGGATACTTTAAAATACCATAATGATACCAATTATACCTATTCAAATATATTGTAGTGTAACGAAGTTCTACTTATTCGTCCATTTTATTCTTATATGTAACGTAGTACTTAGTGTGATTATTAAAACAGTAATCAGATGCCAGATGTACCAGATTATAGCTCAAGTGGCATCTACATAGATAACTCATTAAACCACGGCCAGAATAAAATATTTAAGCTCTGGCCATATCTGGAGTCCAAACAGTGAAGATGCGAGTCCAACTGGTCTTGGTTCTTGCGGCCCTGCTGGGGGTTGCGTTGGCAACCACCTCCTATGACAGGTGAGCTTACAATGAATTTCCGACTATTTGCGCCGAACTACAAAGTGCAAACCATGCAGGCGTCATAACTCGAGTCTCCGCTTTGCGCAGACACAAGGTGTACCGGCTGACGCCCACGTCGGCCCAGCTGGTCTTGATGAAGAAGTTCGAGAACGTCCAGGGCTTCGACATCTGGTCGCGTGGTCGCGTGGCCAACGCACCTCTGGACATCATGGTCCATCCCAAGATGCAGCCCAAGTTCCAGGTGTTCCTCACGTTGAACCACATCAAATACGAGGTCATCATCGAGGACGCGGAAGTGTAAGAGATGGCTAATTGACAAAGATCAGTTGCATTCCGTGAAGGACGGTACATTATTTCCTCTGTTCTAACTCAATCAATTTTATAGGGTTTTCGAAGCTGAGAGGCTTCGTCAGCTGTCTACACCGAAAGCTCCAGAGGGAAAGATCACTTTCGACCAATACTACACCCATCCTGAGGTACGTGTCTTGGACGACTACCGTTCCAGAGTCACTTACGTGGGCAAATAATTACCATAAGAAAGCATTGCGATTATTTGCCCTGCACATATGTGGTTGACTCTGGCACTGTAGTCGTCCATAACGGCTCAAGCACAGTTCCGAGTTGACTCAAAGTTGCTACACCCCTAAGTAGATGTAATAAGTGTAAAATTATCCAAGTCCTCGTGACATTTCTTTCGCATGGGGTGATCAAAGTCGAAAATTTATAATTAAAAAAAAAATTGAAACAGACCAAAAGTTGCCGAAATCTCACTGTCACACCGTTAAAGTTATCATTCCAATATTCGAGTATGTTATTGGTAAAATACATACTAGGGCGAACGCAATTTGTGTTGCGTTGAAGATGAGCGTAGCGATTTGTATTTAGCGCATAAAAAGATTGAGGCCAAAAGCCTAAATCATGGAGCAGCAAGCCGGACCATTGCTTTTTAGAAAATTCTGATCACTTGAAATTGTAAACGATTCTGGCCTTTCTTTGTTTCTGTCCGAGATGTAGAGTAGCGGAAATATGCTCATTTCGAGATCATAAAGCAATGTGCATGTTAATACATAGATGTAACTCATATTGTTATCATTCCAATATTCGAGTATGTTATTGGTAAAATACATACAAATGGGTGCCAATAGCTCTTTTCCCAATTTTTCTTTGCACATTCTTGTACCTACATGGCTCTAAAAAGGGTAAATAATGAACAGTTTTGGAAGGTGGTTATAGCATTCCAAGGGCAAATTTTCGAGAAAAAAAAAGGTGCACCCATTGTATGTATTTTACTAATAACATACTCGAAATTTATAATGATATCTTTAACGGTGTGGCCGTGAGAACTCGGCAACTTTTGGTCTGAAAGACACTTTCTGGCGAACTGGTCTGCCCCCCTAATTGCGGAGGGTAATAAAATAAAATAACTCTTTCTTGGGAGGGGGGGGGGGGGGGCAGCTTATAAAACTTAACGACTATAGCATTTTGTCATTCTGACTGTCAGATCAACGCCTACCTCGACGAGATGGCCGCGACCTACCCCAGCCTGGCGTCGGTGGCGACCATCGGACACAGCACGGAGGGGCGCGACTTGAAGGTGCTCAAGATTTCCCGCGGAGGAAACAACCCTGTGATCTGGATCGACGCGGGCATCCACGCTCGCGAGTGGATCGCCCCCGCCATGGCGCTCTACGTCATCAACCAGCTGCTCGAGAATCCCGCCAACAGCGCCCTCCTCGACGGCGTCGACTGGCACATCCTGCCCGTCGTCAACCCCGACGGCTACCAGTGGTCGCACACCGACGTAAGAGAAGACACCACAGAGTATTTTCGCGACGATAATGTTTCCGATTCTGAAAGAGTACTCACAATTTTCTGTCTGCGTTTGCAGACACGTCTTTGGAGGAAGACCCGTAACATGGCAATATCCACCACCTGTCCCGGCGTCGACGGCAACAGGAACTGGGACATCCACTGGAACGGTACGAACGACCACTCAGTTGTGGACACGGTAGCGCCAACTCTTCAGGGACAGCTTTAGACCATTTGTATATGGCATTTCCTTCGTTTAATCGAGAGTTGCTTTGCCCCCGGCAGAGGTGGGTGCCAGCACGGATCCTTGCTCGGAAGTCTTCTGCGGACCCGTGCCCTTCTCCGAGCCGGAGACCGTCGCCATCCGCGACTACCTGCTCGCCAACCGCGCAGACATCGCCCTCTACCTCACCTTCCACTCGTATGGAAGCGTAAGTAAACGAATGATTTTGATGATGCATTATTATCTATAATCCATTTCACGATAAGAAGGGTAGTGGATTTCCTAGGCACGCGAGAAAGAGTTTCAAAACTGCCCATACAGCGGACAGCCTTTTGTCCTGCTCAAGACGTGGCTTACGAGTTTTGAAATTCTTGACTTGTGTCCGAGGAAGATGCAAATACTCTCTCCTCATTGATGTGAAATGGAGTTTAGTACGCTTATTATCTTGTATGCAAAATTTTATTCCGTTTCCTGCAACGTTTTGTCATTTCAGGCCTACTTGTACCCTTGGGGTTGGACCACAGATCTTCCTGACGGCTGGCAAGCAATGGTAAAAACACACTACCTGGTATTAAATGGTCTTGTAGAAAGCATGATTTATTTGAGGGGTTTATCGGAAATTTAAAGGAAACTATTCATCAGTTTATGTCGGCATTTATGTGTATCCCGCACATGAGAGATTAAGATTAACATTCAACAGAGAGCATCAACATCAAGAAAGCTCATATTGTACAAAAGTATTATAAAAAAAGGAAAATATATGTGACCCCGATCATTCTGTTTCAGGACGACCTCGCCCATGAAGCTGACGACGCGCAGCAGGCGGCTGGAGGCGACCCGTACGGCATCCTGAGCGCCGGAAATTCAGGTTGGTACAACAGGAATTTCAGGAGCTTCGGGCTGGTAGAACAGGAATTTCAGGAGCTTCAGGTATAACAGATAGGTCGGAATTTCTGCGAGATGGGAAATTAGTTTGGACCTCACACTGACTATTTCGTTCGACGAAGTAGTTGGACCTACTACTTGTAAGTGCAAGACACGTAAAACTCTTGTCGCTCGATTATAAATGTAGGTAACTAGGAAAGTGGCCAACGTACGTGGGCTTAGACACAAACGGATCGCCTCGAAATGCTTTCAATATCGTAAGCACGAACCACCATTTAAAATGCCATCTTCATTCATAATTTAACCGCTATTCTCCTTTTCACGTTAAGAAGGAGAGTGGAATTGCATCTTAGCAGAGGACTCACTGCTGCTAGACACGATCGAACAGTTTCAAAACTTACAAGCCAAGTCTTCAACCAGAGAAAGTCTCTACGGACAGGTTTGAACCTTTTATCTCATGTCTAGCAGCAGTGGATCCTCTTTTAATTAAGCTGCAAATCCACTTTCCTTCTTGACGCGAAATGGAGCTTAGTTCACTAAGACCAGCGAAACTCCGTGTTTGGGCCACTCAGGCTTGGCGGCAGGCGGCAGCGACGACTGGGCCCTGGGCGTCGCCGAAATCCCCCTCGTCTACACCGTCGAGCTCCCGGGCGGCGGCCCCAACGGCTTCGACCTCCCCGCCAGCCAGATCCAGAAGACCGTGCGCGAGTTCTGGGCGGCAGTCGTCGTCTTCGGCGACCACGTGCGAGGCGCCAAGTGAAAGACACCTGCCAACTGGGGTAGTTCGTTTGGTGTCAATTGTCAGCTGTCACTATTGTCAAATAGAGCCAATTTCTAAGATAATATTACTGTGATCGTTTATTTTACCGATGCTACCATATTCCATTTCACTTTAAGTAGGAGAGTGGATTTGCATCTTCCTTGAGGACCCACTGCTGTTAGACACGAGCTAAGAGTTTCAAATTGTTGCAAGCCATGTCTTCAACCAGAGAAAGTCTCTATGGACAGTTTTGAACCTTTAATCTCGTGTCTAGCAGCAGTGAGTCCTCGAGGATGCTGTAACTTCACTCTCCTTCTCAACGTGAAATGGAGTTTAGTCATCATTCCTATATTGGTTCGACTCAGAACTCGGTTAATTTGTCAAAACCTTCATATCCAAACACATCACCAAGCGCAAGTCGTTTCTTACAGCCGTCAATAAATATATATTTTTTTGTTATTGCCCCTGACATTGACCGACGAACATCCAAATAATTTGTGAATGAATGGCGCTAAAGTGAAGAAGATTGGTCATTTTTTTAGACCATGGTTTGTTAAAATGTTCGTTTAGTCATAGTATTTGGCATGGGAAATTTTATAACCACTCATCGCGTGTTTTAGGCTCACGCGGTGTAGACCCGGCCTGTAATGACAGCCCTAGAAAGATTGCGCCAATAATGACGAGTCAGCAGACTAAATAGCGCAACGCCGCTAGCGATTGTCTCGCTATGCCGACGTGGGTGTCTGTGGGGGAGGGGGGGGGGGGGGGGTCTCGTCGCCGAGCTCGAGGGGCATGCCGACAGCTGGAACTCAGTTTGCACTGTCTGCGACGGCATGCGTTTCAGCTGACCCGCTCGACGCTTCGAGATCTGTCAGTGTCAGTTGACCGCTGTGAATTCACGCACATTGGGCGCCAGGAATTACGCTCTGTAAGTATTTGATTTTATTTCATGTAATGTCTATGTGCCGGTCGATCAATGACCTTCGCAGTTACGTAATCGATGGATTAGTATTGATCGGATCGTCGATATACGTGTACGGTAATTGCAAGTTGCAACATGTTGCGCAATAGCTATATTACAACCACACCTTACCTCTAACCTTTGTAAAAGTTAGTGTCACTGCTTCGTGAATGTCCGAAAGGGGAACTAGAAACTTTAAAAATAAATACGCGCATCCACAAATGGGATGACAAATGGAATGGAACGCTGCCAGAAACAAATAAATTACTGTACAGTTCGGACATTGCAATTTGGCCCGGTGCAAATGCAATGTAAGCAATTATTTGAACCTGTACGAATCAGAGACCCAATTTCTTGATGTAATCGTGCCAAATGAGATAATTACATCCAGTGGCGGACTGGCCAGGGTGGCTAGACGGCGATCGCCGCAGGGGCACTGAGCTGTTTTTTGACCCAGGGGGGCCCCCATTTTTCCGACCGTGGGGGCCTCCAATAAATGGCAATTACTGTTTTTTTTAGGGAATGGACTGTTTGAATTTTGTTGAACTGAAACATATATAACGCGATACCTTTTTTTAGAGAATTTTTTTTTTTTAGGGACCTTACGGGCCCCTGCCCCCCTCTATGATAGGAGCCCTCAGGGCCTCCTCGCCGCCGGGGCCCTTGGGTAGCCAGTCCGACACTGATTTCTTCCAACAGGGACGATAATTATTATCAAAGGTAGGCAACCAGTGGCACACTTATCGCAAGGTGGCACGCAACACTTTCTCAGGTGACATGCGGAATTAGCATTTGCAATTAATTGTCCATTACAATTTGAAACTTATTTCTGTACACAACTCTAAAAGTTAAGGGTCTAAAGCAGAGATAAATATATATTATATTTTAGTTATATATAAGTTTCACTCATTTGTGCTCAAGGTATTTTAAAATATATTTTTGCTAGTGTTACCAAATAGGGAGGGCTAGATATTCAAAGAATAAAATAGATTCCAAGGAAACTTTTTTTATAATTTAATTAACCACCAATTGTAGTGACTTTAGTATCCCGCCACTGCCACAATCGGTAGTGAGCTAAAATTAACTCTTTTGTGGTTGTGATTCTGATTTTTGAATTTATTTGTCATTTGGAAATTTTCAATACACGAATTCATATTCATAAGAAAGCAACTTGCCAGCGCCCTCTGAATGAATTTGTTTCGATTTGCTCGAATGGAAAATGTCTCTAGGTGGCATTGACCTGCGTGCATTGAAGACAAGACTCAAGAGCGATGGGAAACAATTTCATGTAGAAGGCCCTGGTTGTGTGCTCGGATAAAAAGTATATTTGTGTGGCTGCCATGCTTTCGTGGTCACGGGAATAGAAATCGATGTAATTTTAGTGACCATCATTTTGGTTCACCTCGTTTGCTATTTAATTCGTGTACACTTCGTTTGTAAGCGTGTCTGGCTATGTCTAAATGAAACCACGTAAATTGACTAGATCTATTTCTACGGTGGAACACACTGTCCAATTTGGTAGGACACAGCCTAAAATAATTGACACACAACGCCAAAGATTCGCTACCAATTCTGTTTAAAAAGAACTTGACTCACAAGTAAAAATGTATACATTTAAAAATATTTTTTAGTTGTTTATAATGCCATGCTTGTCCGTTACAGACAGCCGGTGCGTCGACACCAAATCGCGTGTCACCCGCAATGTCGTCCGCTCTGCAAGACTTGTTCGCGACGCACGAATCGAGACCCGTGTCCCGGGAATGCCAGAAGCAGCTCGGCCTGTTGCTGCATCAATGTCCGCCGGCCGAGACGGAACAGTTCCTGTTGGCCTACCATCCCGAGCAACTCCATCTGCAGCTGCTCCGGGCACAGGTCGCCACGAAACTGGACTCTCTCGCCGTGCTTCTGGACGGAATCAGGAGCGAGTCGAAAGAGGTGTCCAAGTTCTTTGCTAAGAATCCGTCGTTATTTTCTAGTAAAAATAGTAAGATATTATATGATCCCGATACCTTGTTGCCACTTCTGCAAACGGTTTCGTATGGAAACAGGAACCACATTCTTAGTAACCTCGGAAGAAATATGACCGATGGCAATGATGGGATAGCTGACCGACTGTATGAATCCATCGTTGCCATTTGGGGTTCAAAGTCTGCGAGACCTCTTCTTTGTCGAACGAGTGAAAATTTGATTCGGAAAGAGCTAGAAAAGGGTCCGCCCTTGTCCTCGGCACAAATTCTTACAATCGCCAGACGATTCCCACAATTGTCCACGACGCTGTTAGATAACGTGCCCTTGAGCTGTCTCTCACTGAAGGGCGCTCGCGTTCTGATTCGCAACAATCTGCCCGAGTCGCTGAAACACTGCGTGCGCTTCGGCAGCACACACAAACTGCTGTCCAAGACCACGACGAGACGCGTTTTGAGGAACCACTCAGATGTCATATTGGCTTCTCCGTCAGATTGGGCAAACATTCTCGACGCTGAATTTGTTAAGAAGGTCCTGAAGCCCGAAACCTTGGAACTGTTCGTCCTTAAGCTGGTGGAAAGAGAATTGAAAGATGGCCTATATGTTTCGGTTTCGTATTACCCTCCGGGCTTTATCCAGTACTTACCTCCAAAGGCAGTCTCTTCGATAATGAATAAAGTTGATTGGGCAGCGATCGAAGACTTTTGGGAAAATAACCAATCGCTACTCGGATTTCTGGATGCGGTTGACCGCAACCGCATCGCGAGCGAGATGTTTGCAAAAACAAAGGATCTCGATTGGTTGGCATTTATGACTTGCGACAAGTCAATACCGTTAATCAAAGAAAAACTATCTTCAGAAGCCAATGCCAATACCAGGTCGAGGCTAGTGGACATGTTGCTGTCTACTGTAAAAATCAACAAAGATAACAATGCTTTGGAGGAGGTTTGCGATCTTGTGGCAGTTCGGTATCGAAATGACAGAGATGTTCTCAGCAGTTTTTTTCAAACTTTACCAGACATGGCATCCGTTGGGGAGAAAACTTGGGCGCTGGTTTATGCTTTGGGCGTTAGGCTGTTTGAACCATCCGGCTCAAATTACGTCTACGGTCTTGGTGGGGTCTTTTCTGCTGCTCTCAAGCGCAATGGTAAATCTGGTCTTAAATCCTATATTGATCGCTTCTTCAAGCACAGTATGCTTACAAACGCAGCCGAAGATTTTGCCAATCTTGAGGCTGAGCTTCGTGAAGAATGCATCTCATTGATATTTACAAGCGCTAACGTAGTCAGTGACAATCCTGAAAGAATAAGTTGTATGAAAATGTTACTTCCTGTCATTTCAAAGTGGAACGCATCTTCAGTACAGCCCATCAATACTGACAATTTGAACGCGTTTGTTCTTAACAATCTTGACAGCCCTCGTGCTGTTGATTTTGTCCTAAACGTACACAATGGATTTCCGATTGGCACTGTTGCGAAATGTTTCGAAGAGACAGGTAACCACGTCTTTCTTCATTTCATCGTAAAAAGAAGTTCTGAACGACTCAATGTCAGCCGAGCAGCCGTGGTCAAGATGGCCGATAACTTGATCGTCCACGGTTGCTTCAAATGCATAAAACTTTTGAAGTTGTTGAAAAAGAAGGGACATCTAGAAGTCTTAAAGTATCTCTGTGATACGAGCTTAGCGTCCATCAGGGATCCAGACCAACAATCTCGGGAACACGCAATCATCCTCCTTTCTCTCACTACTGCAGACAATAACGAGTACTTGCAGGAAACCACCAAGTTTCTCGCCGAAATGGAAGTCGGTCAGGAACTAGAGGCTCCCTTTCTTTCGCATCCGGAGCCAACAGACAGCATAGATCAGGAAAATATCTTGAAACAATCGCTGCGGAAAGAGTCAGTCTACAAGGGCATAGGTAAATCCTTCTCCTTCATAGATTCACCTTCAGCAATAGTCGACCTGCTCTTAAAGTTTTGCATCAACGGAGATATGATGCTTTTCGTTAGGCATTCGGTCACTTCCGTGAGTTACTCTTTGCCCTATGCTGGCGCGCAGGACTTGATCTCTCGCCTGGTGCGCAAACCGGTGTCCGTCATGAAGCATGCGCTGCGCATTCATCAGCTGATCAGCGATGTCCAGACGCAGAGGGACTTTTTGGTGGAGCGCGTACAAACGGAAACACACTTGACCGTGCGAACTTGTCTCTTTGAATACGCGCTAAGCTCGCTGGACAACACGGCCAACGTAGATACATTTTGGGACGCGGTCAAAGAAATGATGTCGCGCCTGACTCCGAAAGACAAGGCCCTTGTTACTCTGCTTCACGATAAATCGGTGCCGTCACGATTTTGGGAGCAATATGTGAAACTGCTTTTGGAAAAGACCGAGTCTTTGGAAGAGGTAGAAATCGATCTCGTTTCCAGCTTTTTGAACAAAATTTGCAGTTCCATCGCTTCCATGCCAATTCCCAGTCAGCTACACGAGAATTTAATCAAAGCTTACTTCCTATCGGATCGATATTTCTTGAACCCGAGATCCCACGAGTCGGTCTGCAACCTCTTCGTTGCCTACCTTATCCAAAAAGCTGACGGTCAGGGTTCTCCCGAATCGGTCATAGAACGCAAGAGGCTGTTCCTGTCAGAGACGCTAGACTCTGCTGTCTCCAAGATCGTCTCGTACGACGCTGCGCTAGGTCGGCACCCGACAAAGGCTCTGCTCGATCGGTTCGTCCACCTCCTTTGCTTCACTTGCCAACAACAGGAAGACAATGGCGTCGACGGAGACAAAAACTATCTCTCCATCTTCATTGACTCGTTGCTGAGTTTCTTCGCTCGACTTGATGAGACTTTGTTGTTCGGTCTTGTTGTGCGTCTGTCGCTAACTGCAATCACGTGTAGGCGAATTAAAGATACCATAGAGTCATCTGGTTATTTGGTTGGTCAGTTCATCGACAGGGTCTGTGCCAAGAATGCCGGATTGGCCCACCACGCATTGCCTGTTTTCGTAGAAAATTACTTTGACGGCCGAAAGCTGGACGCTTGCTTTTTTCAAGACCTCGTTTTACCTTCCGAACCGCTCAGTCCCGAAACGCAGCTGATTCGACAGGTCATAGTGACAAAACTACTGCCAAGAAACTGGCAGACAAATAAATCGTTCGAGTCCTTTAGAGAAAAGTACCTTGCTCTAATTCGGAATACTCCTTCCGAAGCGATCATTTTTGACGACGAGAGCTAGGAATTACTATTGGGGTTACCATTGTTACATACTGGAGCCAGCGCTGGAGCGATTTTACAAGTTATTGTTATGATTGTCTAAGAAGACAAGTGTTGATCCATTCAAATTTGCAAAAATTGCTCAAAAAATGAAATTTATGTCAAATTGCAATTTCATAATGCAGTTTTGGCATAGTTTTGGCAGTTTTGGCAGATTCATATTCTTTGCCTATACTAAATGCGCAATTTTAAATCTGGTCTGACAATATGGATTGTTTCAATCAGAGAATGCATTAACATAAAGTTATTTAATTATAAGTATACAATAACACTTATTTTTCACACATTTGCCAGCAATGAGTGAATAGTTTTGTATCTACTATATAAACAAGCATGATTGATAGTTATATATCTTGACACTAGATAACTAAAATACTACACGCGTTAGAAAATATTCTGTGATATCTTTAATAAATATAATGTAATGACATACAATACCTCATGTTCTGTGTGTGTGTGTGTTTCCTGTATTTGTAATCTACTTTACATAAATTTTAATTTTTAATTATCCGTTCACCTATACAGATGTGTTAATCAAATATTAAATACGAAATTCCTGACTGATTTTTTTCTCTTGTTTTGTTTCTTCCCTGTTTTCTCCCCTCCCGACATATTATGATAATATTTTGTTATCCCTTGAAGTCCGCCCGGGATTTAGAGACAATAAGTGGTGAAACTTTTCATACATTATTATGAAAGAATCGCGAATAAAGGATATGTTATGTTCCTTGGTCTCAGCTCCAATATCAGATATGGAACCACAAGAGCCGACGACTGGGACAAAGTTAGTGGGGATGTCGTGAATACCAGATGTATTAAAATATCATGCAGCTCACCGTTGAAACATTGACGAGACACATTTTTGCAACCTCACTATTTCAAACATGAGGATTCCAAAAATGGTGGGTCACAACTTCACAAGATGGATTTGTGTCACGGTTAATTCATTAGCTCCATATACATATAAGTATGTATGAACGTTAGATTTGTGTAGTCTTCGAAGAGACAATGACGTCGATAATTATTGTAAAATCACTCAAACTAATACGTTTTTTGATGACATAGCAGCATAGGAACTAAAAGATAGCCGCAATTTCCCATCGGCAATAGTCCGCGACTGTCGGAGCGGGGGCGCTAACGGTTGCCCGGCCAAGCACCCTTGCGTGCCCGCCAGCGTCGTCGGTCGCCCGTGCTGCTAGCAGGTCAATGCTACGTAGGGCACAGCCAATTTCAGAGAGTCGGACCGTTTATGCGAAACAATTCAATTCAAGGCTGATGAAGCTTGTCCAGCCTTAAAGGTAGCCGAGGGTGTACCCGGTGCCGCATGGCCATGACAGCCAATGAATGCCAGGCTGAATACGAAGGTCGCCTAGCCTTGAAGGCAGCCGAGGGTGTACCCGGTGCCGCATGGCCTTGACTGCCATTGAATGCCAGGCTAAAGACGAAGGTTGCCTAGCCTTGAAGGCAGCTTAGGGTGAACCCGGTGTCGCATGGCCTTGACTGTAATTGAATGCCAGGCTAAAGACGAAGGTTGCCTGTCCTTGAAGGCAGCCGAGGGTGAACCCGGTGCCGCATGGCCTTGACTGCCATTGAATGCCAGGCTAAAGACGAAGGTTGCCTAGCCTTGAAGGCAGCTTAGGGTGAACCCGGTGCCGCATGGCCTTGACTGTAATTGAATGCCAGGCTAAAGACGAAGGTTGCCTGTCCTTGAAGGCAGCCGAGGGTGAACCCGGTGCCGCATGGCCTTGACTGCCATTGAATGCCAGGCTAAAGACGAAGGTTGCCTGTCCTTGAAGGCAGCCGAGGGTGAACCCGGTGCCGCATGGCCTTGACTGCCATTGAATGCCAGGCTAAAGACGAAGGTTGCCTGTCCTTGAAGGCAGCCGAGGGTGAACCCGGTGCCGCATGGCCTTGACTGCCATTGAATGCCAGGCTAAAGACGAAGGTTGCCTGTCCTTGAAGGCAGCCGAGGGTGAACCCGGTGCCGCATGGCCTTGACTGCCATTGAATGCCAGGCTGAAGACGAAGGTCGCCTAGCCTTGAAGGCAGCCTTGGGTGTACCCGGTGTCGCATGGCCTTGACTGTCATTGGCTGCTAAATCGAAGACGAAGGTAGCCTAGTCTTGAAGGCAGCCTAGGGTGTACCCGGTGTCGCATGGCCTTGACTGTCATTGGCTGCTAAATCGAAGACGAAGGTAGCCTAGTCTTGAAGGCAGCCGAGGGTGTACCCGGTGTCGCATGGCCTTGACTGTCATTGGCTGCTAAATCGAAGACGAAGGTAGCCTAGTCTTGAAGGCAGCCGAGGGTGTACCCGGTGTCGCATGGCCTTGACTGTCAAATCGAAGACGAAGGTAGCCTAGCCTTGAAGGCAGCCGAGGGTGAACCCGGTGCCGCATGGCCTTGACTGCCATTGAATGCCAGGCTGAAGACGAAGGTAGCCTAGTCTTGAAGGCAGCCGAGGGTGTACCCGGTGTCGCATGGCCTTGACTGTCAAATCGAAGACGAAGGTAGCCTAGTCTTGAAGGCAGCCTAGGGTGTACCCGGTGTCGCATGGCCTTGACTGTCATTGGCTGCTAAATCGAAGACGAAGGTCGCCTAGTCTTGAAGGCAGCCTAGGGTGTACCCGGTGTCGCATGGCCTTGACTGTCAAATCGAAGACGAAGGTAGCCTAGCCTTGAAGGCAGCCTAGGGTGTACCCGGTGTCGCATGGCCTTGACTGTCATTGGCTGCTAAATCGAAGACGAAGGTAGCCTAGTCTTGAAGGCAGCCTAGGGTGTACCCGGTGTCGCATGGCCTTGACTGTCATTGGCTGCTAAATCGAAGACGAAGGTCGCCTAGCCTTGAAGGCAGCCGAGGGTGTACCCGGTGCCGCATGGCCTTGACTGTCATTGGCTGCTAAATCGAAGACGAAGGTAGCCTAGCCTTGAAGGCAGCCTAGGGTGTACCCGGTGTCGCATGGCCTTGACTGTCATTGGCTGCTAAATCGAAGACGAAGGTCGCCTAGCCTTGAAGGCAGCCGAGGGTGAACCCGGTGCCGCATGGCCTTGACTGCCATTGAATGCCAGGCTAAAGACGAAGGTTGCCTAGCCTTGAAGGCAGCTTAGGGTGAACCCGGTGCCGCATGGCCTTGACTGTAATTGAATGCCAGGCTAAAGACGAAGGTTGCCTGTCCTTGAAGGCAGCCGAGGGTGAACCCGGTGCCGCATGGCCTTGACTGCCATTGAATGCCAGGCTGAAGACGAAGGTCGCCTAGTCTTGAAGGCAGCCTAGGGTGTACCCGGTGTCGCATGGCCTTGACTGTCATTGGCTGCTAAATCGAAGACGAAGGTAGCCTAGCCTTGAAGGCAGCCTAGGGTGTACCCGGTGTCGCATGGCCTTGACTGTCAAATCGAAGACGAAGGTCGCCTAGCCTTGAAGGCAGCCTAGGGTGTACCCGGTGTCGCATGGCCTTGACTGTCATTGGCTGCTAAATCGAAGACGAAGGTAGCCTAGCCTTGAAGGCAGCCTAGGGTGTACCCGGTGTCGCATGGCCTTGACTGTCAAATCGAAGACGAAGGTCGCCTAGCCTTGAAGGCAGCCTAGGGTGTACCCGGTGTCGCATGGCCTTGACTGTCAAATCGAAGACGAAGGTCGCCTAGTCTTGAAGGCAGCTTAGGGTGAATCCGGATCGCACGACCATCATTACCGCCATAGCAGCAATTTTCGAATGTGGTCGGCTAATTTTCCAATGTCAGTGAGCGATGAAAACACTTTTCCAATTTTCCACCGTTTACCGCCAGCGTTGAGCTTCGAAATATCCCGTAATACCGATGCAAATTCCATACGACTAAAGTTCGTTTGCAAGGCGCGGGCGCTCGTGCATCACCCGGCCACGGACCCTTGCCTGCCCGTCAAGCGCATTGGCGTCCGCTGCCATCGAAAGGTAAGTGTGTTTGGAGTCGTTTCAACTTCCCCGTGAGAGCGAAACTATCCGACTACTCGTTTCGCACCACCACCTATCGTTTGGAGGTGAATGCTTTCGTCCGTGAATTGCGCGTCCGCCAGGTCAAATGGGCTATTATAGAAGAAAGATATTTGGGCAGTTATATGTTTGTTTAAATCTATGTTCTCTTTTTATTTGCATTATTGCTCGTCATACGAAATTCGATTTAAATCTTTTTGAATTGATATTTTCTTATATCATTATTGAAGAACTGACATTTCTGCCTTCACCCTTTTATCCGCTAACATATAAAACGCTAAATAAATGGAAAGCTTTGAAACCCCGTGGTGTAATATTTCGAATACTTTTGAACGATTCGCGACCTCATAAACTGGTAATGTTTCGCTGCCATGTATCTATATCCTGTCGACATTTCTTAACAACTTTGCTGGCCGCCAGGAAACCGCCGTGTCGCCCCCCCCCCCCCCCCCTCGTAAAGGCCTGACACAGTCGATAGTGTATGTAGAAGTTCGAAATGATTTATATCTTTAATTGTTTTTCTGCATTATGGCTTAAACAAAATTAATTATTAATTTCATTGGGTCCTTATTGCTCATCGCAACTCATGTTAATAGCTGGCAAATGATTAGGATATGCAACCGCCAGCGACAAATACATGTTAGTTTTGCTCTTTATGAGAGACAATTATCTTTAAGTGCAGACATCTATTTCATTGCAGACTTTAAATGTAAACATAAAAAATATGACAAAATTAACACTGCAACTACCGTACAGTAATTAATTTTGCAAGAATATACTTGCCACCTACTATATAAAACGAGGACTGACGTGAATAATTCCTGTAGTCTACCGCAAGTCCTTCTGGTTATTGAAAGACCCAGAAGTAAACCCATCATGAAGCTGTTTCTGTTTCTGACGCTCGCAGCGATGGGCATGGCGCTGGCAGCTTGCGCTTCCTACAGCGGGTAAGTAGGAGACTCAACTTAGTGCTAAGAGGTCCACAATGGCGGTTTGTTTCTTCTGGTGCCTGCAAAATATCAACGGATCCAATCAGGTCCGAAGTAAATTGTGTCTCTTTGCCACACAGCCATTCGGTGTACCGCCTGCTTCCTACCGGGGATCAACTGGACTTGCTGAAGAAGTACGAAGGCGAGTCGGGATTCGACTTCTGGTCGAAAAGACGAGTTGCCGACGCCCCTCTGGATGTCATGGTGGCTCCCGAATCGCAGACATCCTTCGACTGGTTCCTTGCTATGAATGACATTGATTATCACGTTCGGATCACCAATGTGCAGACGTAAATGACCGTTTGTGTCAAGATTTTATCTTGTCTCGAGGAAATGATGTGGTAATGTGTCTTTCTGTTAATTGCAGAGAATTTGATGCTGAGAAGGAATGGCAAGAATCAGCCCCGCAACGAGCAAAGGGAGAGATTGAATTCAACCAGTATTACAAACATCCTGAGGTATATTGTCATATAATCGATCAATTCACTCCGTAGTAAAATTTATAACAAATTGTAAAGTACTTAGAAGCCAAAAATCCATTTAGCATTTAGCATTTAGCATGGCTGCCCCTCCAATATATCATCTCCCACAACGCAATCAAAAGACCAAGGGTTGGGTGGTGATTCAAAAACTGGCATGCTAATGTGACTCTGCACACTTAAAAGCAGAATTTGATAACTAATGTCTGGACTGTTTGCTCTAACAGCTGATGTTTGTTCTTCTCATATTAGGGCTTAATACTTTTTAAAAACTGATTGTGTTTGATTGCTCAACGTGCAAATTTTAGTATTGGTAGGCTGGTAATTCTTTGAATATTTACTCCCAGATCAACGCATACCTGGACGAGTTGACACAAAAACACCCCAGCCTGGCGTCGGTGGCGACCATCGGACAGAGCACGGAGGGGCGCGACCTGAAGGTGCTCAAGATTTCCCGCGGAGGAAACAACCCTGTGATCTGGATCGACGCGGGCATCCACGCTCGCGAGTGGATCGCCCCCGCCATGGCGCTGTACGTCATCAACCAGCTGCTCGAGAATCCCGCCAACAGCGCCCTCCTCGACGGCGTCGACTGGCACATCCTGCCCGTCGTCAACCCCGACGGCTACCAGTGGTCGCACACCGACGTACGTGTAAAGGGACAACAAAAGCGGGGACGGTTAAGCGTCTTACCATCAGAAACAAATAAATTATTTGGAGTTGCCAAAAAAACTTAACTCCTAAAATAACTCAGGGTTGAGGCACTTGTAATAATGGCGCCCTTGCTTAGGGACCAGTTTAACTAAAAATAAGCCAACGATATATTTGTTATTAAATAATTATGCTTGGAACACATTTCGGGCTGTAACTAAGCTTTTTTTGCCAACAGGATCGGTTGTGGAGGAAGACCCGCAGCACGGCGACGTCCACTGAATGTCCCGGCGTCGACGCCAACAGGAATTTTGACTACCATTGGAGCGGTACGGACTCAGACATGTCGATCGGTTGAACCAAACGGCTAATTTAATTTTGCGTCTTAAATTATTATTTTGCCATGGCTGCCACGAGGAATTTAGAGCAAACAAGGTGCCGACGTTGAAATCTGAATTACCCGTTCATAAACTACACTTGCAATAAATTAAATCGGTACCCGTTTGAGTCTCTTAAACCCAGTAAACTCAACAGTACAAGAATCCCTGCAAACTATATTATATATAAACCATCTGAATTATTCAGAAGTTCTTAGCACTTACGCCCCTGGACTAAGGTATCGCATGAAAACCTACATGGTGTTTCCGTGTATAGAGCCCGGCGCCAGTGGCGAACCATGCTCTGATGTATTCTACGGACCCGAGGCCTTCTCCGAGCCTGAGACCGCGGCCATCCGCGACTACTTGCTGGCCAACGCCGCTAGGACCGCGTTCTACCTCACCTTCCACTCACAAGGAGAGGTGAGCGACGACGTCCTCTCCTGAAAACAAACACACCAAGAGGCTGTCAATGTATTAACGAGATTGACCTGACCTTTTCAGTACATCATGTATCCGTGGGGCTGGACCAATAAATTGGTCGACAACTCCCAAGAATTGGTACGTAGCCACGCAGGGTTGGAATAGGGAGAACATCGGCACGGGCATTTCGAATAAAATCGGCCCAATAAAACCTCGCCCCCGCCCCCCCCCCCCCCCCCCCCAGAGATGGACCAGAGACAAACATGTTCCCAAAAAATGCACGAATTGCATGGGCATGGGACAATGTTTTCTGTTCTTTTGGAAGATCCCACCGCTGGCACCATAGTAACTGAGGCATTATTTTCGAAAAACAACACTAAGATGCAATACCAATTCGCAAGAACAATAAAATATCATAATATTAGCGAAAACCGATGTTTATTTTCAAGGTCAGTGAATCCCACACGCTGACACCATTGTAGCTAATTACATTTTTTCTTAGATTTGTTCTCTTAAAACTTTTTAAAGACTCCGGCTAAAGTCCATAAGATCATAAAGTGGCCATGAGTCGCTAGGACCTACATTCCAGCCATGCATGATCTTATACATTTGCTTTATTTATGATAGTGGAACCAATTCATGTTCAGGATGATAAGTAATGAATTTTGAATGCCGCTTGACATTTTTGTCCAGGACGATCTCGCGCGGAAGGCCGACGCCGCCCAAACGGCAGCCGGAGGATCACCTTACACCGTCGGACAGATCACTCATGTCTTGTGTAAGGAAACTTCAAGCAGAATACAGTAGCTTGACCTCGATGGAGGAGGGTGGAGGATAGGGTAACAATAAGACCCGGTTTCAACGGTCTTGATGCTTGTTATTTGCTTAGCAACGTCCAATGAGAGACTGTTATTGTCTTGCTAACAAGCCGTTATTCTCTTAACGGACCACTGAAAAACCCACACTTGAAGCCTATTTTGACTGCGAGCTTGCATATCAAGAAATTGAGTAAACATGATTATCAAATTACAACTAATAGCCGCGGGAAAAGCTATTACGAGCATTACTGGTTTTTCTCGCCACAGTGACGAGCAGAGGAAGCAAAGGCCCTGAAATCAATGGGTACGTTTTGGAGCAGGATTTGGAGAACTTGATATTCTCGAAAGCAAAAAGATTGTCAATCAAGATGTGTTGGTAGGAGTAGATAGAGTTATCCTTTGTGTGCTTCACACGTCTGGCCCTCTCTAAATATCGTAATGGTTTGTTCCCCACAGATTTCTTACTATTGACACCATTCGAGAATTTTTTTCCACAAGTATGAATATCTACAATATGTTAACACCCGCCTCTCCAAATTGCTCGAGACGTCTGGATCCATGTCAGACGAGACAAAATTCGTACACTTTGCACCTGGTCCTCCTTAGACTTTGCGTCCGGGTCCAGTGTGGACTGGGCGAAGGGAGCGGCCAACATCTCCCTGAGCTACGTCGTCGAGCTCCCGGGCGGCGGACCCAACGGCTTCGACCTCCCCGCCAGCCAGATCCAGAAGACCGTGTCGGAGTTCTTCCCTGCAGTCGTCGTCTTCGGCGAACACGTACGAAGCAACAAGTGACAGACACTTGCAGTCTGCGAATGTAGCATAAATGGAGTCTTGTAATGCGATTTAAATAAAGCAAACTGTTCATTGGCAATTCGACGGCAAACGATTTTATGTCATGCTCTGTTAAGTATCATTGACACAGGACTTCGAAAGGAGATCGATGTCTAAATGTGTGGACAAACGGGAATCCACAACTTGTTTTGTGACCACTGGACGCCGTCGTTTTTATGGTAGACGTGAATGGTTGACCTCCAAGATATTAATAATCTACTCGTTAAAAAAAGAATATAGATACTGCCCCCCAAAAAAATTACATGCCTCACAGGCAATATATATAGCGAACAAATGATACTGTTGTTGAATGTCAACAACACTGGCCTAGGACCAGGGGAGGGGGGCAAAGGGGTGGAATCCCCCCCCCCCCCCTCCCAACAAACTTGCAAGACCGGGGGAGCAACCGGACGGGGGGGGGGGGGCTAAGATTGGTCCCCGAGATAAACATTTTCTCTCTTTCCGTTAAGATGGAAGGAAAGGAATCAGTTTTGACTGTTGAAGGGTGATCATTAATTATTTGTCTTACTTGAAAACCAGAAAAGCAGTCAAAATGCAGTCGAAATTGTCGAAAACTGCGAAGGAAGAACCAACTCAAAACGGCCCTATACCTAAAATGCTTCGTATCATGCATCATTTCAACGTTTTGAAGCACATATTCTCAGGATAAAGTTTTACGAATCGTTCATATAAATTGCTCCAAATAAAACTCTTCGTTTGATTTTTAAGGGCTCTCATGAAATATCAAATCTGTCGCCAGTTTTCTTATTAAAAACAGCATCACACAAATTATGCCCACAAAAAGACTCACTTTTTTTTAAGTTTACGCGCTCCAAAAAAATATGTGGAACCAAAGATGCTTGATATCTGAAACACGTAGATTTGCTTGAAAATGACCTTGACTCTCAAAAATAACCTCCCTTGTCGACTGGGGGAACGTTCCTAAGGCTAACAGCAACCGCCCTTACATTGCCACGCCAGCGGACCGCGTCACTTTTCACGCTCAAGCACAGTTCCGATCGTTAATTTTTTTAAGAGTTCACTCAAACTTGGTACACCCCTAAGTAGATGTAATCAGTGTAAAACGACCCAAGTCCTCGTGTCTTATTTCTTTTACATGGGGTCGAAAATTGATCAATTAAAATGTTTGAAACAGACCGAAAGTTGCCGACAACTCAATGCCACACCTTTACAGTTTTCATTTCACTATTTCAGTATGTTGTAGATAAAATACGTAAATAAGGGCGAACATGGCCCTTTTTCTCAAATTTTCTTTGCACTTTCTTATACAATGGATCTTAAAAAGCTAAAAAACGAAGAATGGGGGAATGTTTTGGCACTCCAGGGAAAATTTTTCGAAAAAAGGACTGTGTTGGCTCTTATTTACGTCTCTTGTCTGCAACATAAGGAAATATTGAAATAATAGCTTCAACGATGTGGCCTTAAGATGTCGGCAACTTTTGGTCTGAAAGCTTCTTTCTGGCGAACTGATTTATCCCCTTAACGCATCGTTTTAAAAACACATATCTTCGTTTGCTAAGATCTCCTGAATATACACAAAAAAACAACAAAAAAACAACAAGTTTCAGTTTTATGAACATACCTTAGGCAGTAAAATGATTTTATAACATTTGATTGGACATGCTTCGAGATTCTGAATAGTATTGATAACAAAGCCTCATTGATTGATCGCCTTTATAAAACGTCAATTACTGACTTTATGAGTACTCACAAAGAAATGCATAAAAAACATAACAAGGGCACGGCACAACAGTCACACGGCAAAAAAAGCAAATAAAAGCAATCTTGTGAGTGATGTAGGTTCTCACACAAGTGCACGAAGCACGGTAGATTCATCGTCATGCGACTGCTGCTGATCGTGGCGCTTGCCACCGTGCTAGGCGTTGAGCTGGCAACTGGTTCCTACCGGGGGTAAGTGTAGGAAGTGTCGACTTAAGTCCGCGCATAACTTGAACGCGGTCACCAGGTTTGCCCATTGCAGAAAAGTAATTCACTCCCAATAAAACGTTTTCGGGGATATTAGTTATTTATTTACTTGTGGTGCAGCTATATCTTGTTGCTGCGACAAGCTCGCTAGCAAACTGATCGAAATGCACTTTCTACGGCCAGCTACAAGACGTACCGCCTGACGCCGACAGCGCCCCAGGTCGGGTTGCTGAAGGAGTACGAGGATGCCCAAGGCTTCGACGTCTGGTCCGGCGGTCGCGTGGCCAATGCGTCTCTGGACATCATGGTCGCGCCGCAACAACAGTCGGGATTCGAAGCGTTCCTCGTGGACAATCACATCGCGCACGCCGTCTTAATTGCGGACGTACAAGAGTAGGCATCGTCGTTGCCTCATGCTTCGGTTGTATACTGCCGTAGCAGAGCGTGATGAGAGTATAATGCCATTGACGGGTTTTTCAGATCAATCGATGCTGAAAAGAAACGGCAAAATACTGCATCGAGAAGTTCAGAGGGGATTATCAGTTTCCAACAGTACTACACCCACCCGGAGGTACGGGTATTACAAAAACACATTTTTGTGGTCAAATGTAAAAAAACTTCTCGTTCGATAAACCATTTGAGTGCTTCACACAAGCATCGAACATAAAAATCAAGGTATCTCGCGTAAGGGACTGGAATTCGTTTCCTTTTCTATTTTCAGATCAACGCCTACCTCGACGAGATGGCGGCTGCCTATCCCAGCCTGGCGTCGGTGGTGACCATCGGACAGAGCACGGAGGGGCGCGACTTGAAGGTGCTCAAGATTTCCCGCGGAGGAGACAACCCTGTGATCTGGATCGACGCGGGCATCCACGCTCGCGAGTGGATCGCCCCCGCCATGGCGCTGTACGTCATCAACCAGCTGCTCGAGAATCCCGCCAACAGCGCCCTCCTCGACGGCGTCGACTGGCACATCCTGCCCGTCGTCAACCCCGACGGCTACCAGTGGTCGCACACACACGTAAGGATGAATTGGCAATCAACCCTCGCGAAACACAATGAATCGATGACGTTGAGTAATTTGAGTTCTCACAGAATTGTATTTTTTGATAAATAGGACAGAATGTGGCGGAAGACCCGAAGCAAGGCGTATTCCGGGGTGTGCCCTGGCGTTGACGCAAACAGAAATTGGGACCTTCATTGGGCCGGTAATAACAAATGAGATACATTCACAACGACCCCTTATATAGTCATGCCATCTAAGTCGTCAGAAAGTTCGTTACGAAACTGGAATCTTAAAACTTGTTTTGAATTATTTATAAAATGTGCGATTTAGGCCCTGGTTCTAGCGGGAACCAGTGCCACGAAACGTTCTACGGACCCAGGCCCTTCTCCGAACCCGAGACCGCGGCCATCCGCGACTACTTGCTCGACAACGCCGAAGACATCGAGCTCTACCTCACCTTCCACTCATACGGAAACGTAGGCACACATAACTAAGTCGCACAGCGCACAATAATGTTCTAGTTACCGAATTCTTCACTCTGTCATTTCAGTACTTCTTGTACCCATGGGGCTACACTTCCGAACTGCCTGTCAACTGGGAAGTCTTGGTACGTTGCTGACTGAAGCATGCTGTTGTGTAGCTATCGATGGATTACTTTCAGCTGCTCACTCCTTTTCACAGGAGAGCCTCGCTCAGACGGCCAACGCGGCACAAATAGCAGCAGGCGGTGAACCGTACAGAATCGGCACCTCCACCAATATCCTCGGTAACCAACAAAACTTTAAGCTTTCGCATTCATTCCACAGAGCAGGGACTGTTTAAAAGGGCCAACAAAAATTATTAAGCACAGACGCTTTTGGTTCCATACCAGGTAACGGTCTGTTAACTTGTTATTTTCCTAGCTACGTCCAAACAGAGCCTTTTATTTTCTTGCTAATGGACCGTTAGTATCTTAACGGGCCACTAGCAAGAAAATAAGGGCCTCTGATTGGACGTTGCTAAGCAAATAACAAGTTAACAGACCGTTAGCTTCTTAACGGGCCACTGTAACATCGGCACTTAATCGAATGGACGGTCGACAGGAGTCTTGAAACGTCTCACTCTTTGCAGGGAAGTGAAGATAGTCAAAAATAATTTTCGACGATCCGTCTCGACTTTCTGTTTTGAGTACAAAAGGGCCCAGAACCTAAAAATGCTCATTTGGTCTGTCGCTTTGGTTTGAGAGCCTAGCGATTATTCGATCGATCATTTTGTGGTTCTGGTTCGACCCCTACAGGCGAAAGTGCTGGCGGCAGCGACGACTGGGCTCTGGGCGTCGCCGGGATCCCCCTCGTCTACACCGTCGAGCTCCCGGGCGGCGGCCCCAACGGCTTCGACCTCCCCGCCAGCCAGATCCAGCAGACGGTGCATCAGTTCTGGGCGGCCATCGTCGTCTTCGGCGACCACGTCCGCCGAGAAGGTCACCGTGAACACAAATGAAATTCATACCTTATAAAAGTTGACGTTTTAGCAATGTACCTGTTGCAGTTAACCTACTACCTACTTTAAAACTTTATCCAAACACTGTCATAGTATACCTACTTTTTTAGAGTTTTTTAGCACCCGGTCTTGTTTGCGGGTCTCTGCTCTGATCTTCCAAAAGTGTATAACTTAAAAAAATGAGAAAAGAGAACATTAGACAGAATTATTTTAAATAATAAACGAATGTGGGTAGTTCGAAAACTGACATGACCATTTCATTTTGAAACTGTGGGCGGGTAGTGATTGCACTTTAATCACAACACCTATACTTAAAAGCTGTGACAACACGGGGGCCCCTGCCCCCCCCCCCCCCTTTTCCCCGCACCACCTGGCACGTTTTATGGCTCCACGCGCAACAAAATGTACCAAAGACTATAAAACTGTGAACAAAAAGTTATAACCTAATCGAACGACTTTTTAATATGGCATTAAAACAATGACTGAAATGGTTATCTAGAGTTTAAGAGATCGGTACTTTCCACATGAGCCTTTGGCAAATCCTCGAAGGCTGAGTAACTTCACACCTACCTTACCGCGACCCCGCGCCAACCCTCGATCTCTCAGAGGACGACCGACGACGCCTACAGTGGTATCCGAAGAGAGGGTAGGAGGACGGGAACAATGTACCATACTCCTGACACCAGATAAATATTTAAAAAAGAACGAAAATTTACTTTACGTTCAAACAAAACGATACAATATCAGGTTTCCTAAACGACCTACTAAAACACTATTGCTAGCTCCTAATTTACTGGCCAGTAAAGAAATATGAAAAGGTACTCAAATAACTGTAGCGATGTAGCGATGACGCGGCTCCGAACGCGTCGACGAACAGACGTCGGTGGGGTGACGAAGTCGCAGCGCAGCGATGACGCCGTTCGAGACGTCGGGCGAGGCGTCGGACGAGGCGCCGGTTGCCGTTCAAGAAGGCGACGACGGCGGGCTGGCTGCGTCTATAGGCGTCGTTGCTGCACGGTCATGGGACGACGTATCGAGCAGCGCTCTCAGAGGTCGGCACTCGGCAGGCTTGCCGGCGTCGATGATGATAAAGCGTCGTACGGTCTGGTTAGTGGCTGCGTCGGACTGCACCGGCGTCGTTGCTGCACAATACACCCGGCAAGGCAGCGACCTTTATCCTCCGGAGCTCCGCGTCTTTCGATATTCGACGGCACTCTCGGGACGAAACGTCCGTCCCGTCTCAAGCCCTCGAGGCTTCTCCCGTCCCCATCGGGCGTTCCTCCGGCGCGCTCCCGCGTTCCCCACCAGTCCAGGGCACCTCGTGACTTCGACGCCCAATTAGGGATAGCGTCGCTTTTCTTCCACCAATCAGGGCATAGCGCTACCATATAAGGAGCGAAGAAAATACTGTCGTTCCAGCATTTCGCCAAAACGCTACTATCTAATATACTGACATCTAATTACATACACAATTTAATTAACATGGCAAATAACACGACCGAGGTAATTTGGAATGGAGCATAAGGACTGGCCACAATCTGCCGACGTCCGCAGTCTCTCCCAGAGATCGTCATCATGCGTCATCGCCAAAAGATTATTGCGCAACAGAAATGTGGCGCAATTCGCAACCCGACGCAAGAATACTGGCGCCCTAGCGTCTTATCAAAGATTAGGTTATGCCCACATGTGGCCAGGAGCACGGGGTTTCCTTATATGAACCTCACAATCACTAAGCAAAATCTCGTGTACGGTTACAGCGGTTGTAGCACTAGGATGCGTCAGCTCCTGGTCGTGGTGATCGCTGCTCTGCTTTCGGCTGGCGCGTCGTCAATGACTAACTATGACGGGTAAGAAGATGGGTCACTTTAACCTTCGATCACTGCTCCGGTACGGGATAGGCAACTAGTATGCCGTGCCAGCTCTCACTACGCTCAACATGTATGTTGCCGTTTTCTTAAAACGGCCGTTTTCTTAAACGGTATGTTGCCGTTTTTACGTTTTCTTAAAACTGAATAAACATTAAAACAAACAAACAAGGGAATTATTTAGCTACTTCTAAAATACAATTTACTTATTTAGAATGGACTAGTCAATATTTAACCTTTTTGATGAGCGTAGCGAGCGAAGCGAGCGAAGCGAAATCATCAATTTCACTACTGCTAAAAAAAACACTTGGTGTGTGTTTGTTTGTTTTTTTGTATGTGTGTTTGCGCGCGCTCTACAGGCCAAACGCCTGCTTCGAGTGGGATGAAATTTTCAGGGTGTCTACTTTTGTTCTCAACTTAGACCCCCTGCGTTTTTCAAGAAAATCCTCCACACCCTTCACTTTCAAAGCAGAAAAAAGAGCAAAATTCGACAATTGGACATGTTTGGAAAAGTACGGAAATTTATTTAAAAATGCGTATTTTTTTCAAATGTTCCCAATTTCGATTTGCCTTTAGAAACCATCGAAACTGAATCGAAACATCACACCAGATTTTTTCCAATAAAAACCAACCCAATAAAAACCCTTGGGCATGAGTTACATCTATGTATTAACATGCACATTGCTCAATGACCTCAAAATGAGCACATTTCCGCTACCCTACTGCTCGGACAGAAACAAAGAAAGGCCAGAATCGTCTACAATTTCAAGTGATCAGAATTTTCGAAAAAGCCAGGATCCGGCTTGCTGCTCCAGTATTTAGGCTTTTTGCCTCAATATTTTTATGCGCTTAATACAAACCGCTACGCTCATCTTCAACGCAACACAAATTGCGTTCGCCCTAGTATATAACAATACATAACGACATAATGATGGTTCTGGAGTTGATCTGACCAATGATCACAGCTGGTAAGGCCTATACTTTAACGTTGCTTGGGACACATACAGCGCTGAGCTAGTTGCGTATCCCGGCTAGCAATGGCCGAAGCTTTCACGGACGATTCTCACTGGTTAAACACGCACTACAATTGGTGGCAGCGGGTGGGTTGCAACAATATTCACTCTACAATTGGTGGCAGTGGGTGGGTTGCAACAATATTCACTCTACAATTGGTGGCAGCGGGTGGGTTACAACAATATTCACTCTACAATTGGTGGCAGTGGGTGGGTTGCAACAATATTCACTCTACAATTGGTGCCAGTGGGTGAGTTGCAACAATATTCACTCTACAATTGGTGGCAGTGGGTGGGTTGCAACAATATTCACTCTACAATTGGTGGCAGTGGGTGGGTTGCAACAATATTCACTCTACAATTGGTGGCAGTGGGTGGGTTGCAACAATATTCACTCTACAATTGGTGGCAGCGGGTGGGTTGCAACAATATTCACTCTACAATTGGTGGCAGTGGGTGGGTTGCAACAATATTCACTCTACAATTGGTGGCAGCGGGTGGGTTGCAACAATATTCACTCTACAATTGGTGGCAGCGGGTGGGTTGCAACAATATTCACTCTACAATTGGTGCCAGCGGGTGGGTTGCAACAATATTCACTCTACAATTGGTGCCAGCGGGTACAATCCGTTATGAAAACCACTTTTCGAAATTGCTCTATAAAGACGAACCCGTAAACATTACTTTCAACAAATATCACTCCTTCTCGAAGGTGAGTCACATGACTATATAAAATTTAACGTCATCTCCCTGTAATATATGGAACTTTTGGTATAGGTATTTGTATTCATGTATATTCTTTGCTACATTTTTGTTGACCAATTTCGTAAAATGTGTTCAGATGGTGCCCCATGCGTTTATTCACCCCAGATAAACGACTACCTTTCGCAAATGGCCGCGACCTACCCCAGCCTGGCGTCGGTGGCGACCATCGGACAGAGCACGGAGGGGCGCGACCTGAAGGTACTCAAGATTTCCCGCGGAGGAGACATCTCCATCTCCGATCTGGATCGACGCGGGCATCCACGCTCGCGAGTGGATCGCCCCCGCCATGGCGCTGTACGTCATCAACCAGCTGCTCGAGAATCCCGCCAACAGCGCCCTCCTCGACGGCGTCGACTGGCACATCCTGCCCGTCGTCAACCCCGACGGCTACCAGTGGTCGTTCACTAATGTAGGGTTATTTATGTTATACCATATTATGTGTATACATGGTAGAAACATAAACTCTGTACCAGTCTTGTGTGTGAATGTTATTTTCACTTTATGTGTTCAAACATGCAAGCCATGCGCACACCCTAAACCACACTTCTAAATTTTTACCGTAGCTATAGCTAGGTATTGTATGATATCTGGGAAGCTTATATCTGTGTATTTTCAATTTTAACGGGTACACGCGCTCTTACGCATCTCCTCTTGATTTCGCACCCGTCGATCACTGATTTCGAACACAATAATGGCCAACAGAGAATCAAAATTAAGCACCCCGTCCCCTTCCCGTACTCGTTGCCTTATCCTTGACAGCACAGTTTAAATTTCTGATTTCGAGTATAATGTAAGCATAATTCATCACAGATTTCGTCATGAAAAATTCAAAGACACGTTAGATTGAATCAAAGCATTTTTCTTTTAATTACGAGGAAGAAAAAGCATAAAAATAAATACTACTAATAAGTAGTAAAATAAACGCGGGTGGAATGGAAACGTTTCAGGACCGCTTCTGGAGAAAGACTCGGAGCCAAACTTCTTGTGCCTAGCACCACAAGGCAGGAGTTGACGCCAACCGAAACTGGGACTTTCATTGGAATAGAAAGACAACCTGATATTGCCTTATTTTGTTGACTCCGAGATGTGTAAGCTAAGATCCACTATTCAGTTAAACTTAGCATATCGATAACCAAATTACGCAAAATTTTAAGTAGACCGAAGAAAACGCGTTAAAAATATTACTTGTGGAGATTTGTAAAAATTATTTGTATGCTTTTAGAATGCAATGAAATGTATTTTTTGATTATTCATTCGAGTTCAGGGGTTGGGAGATGAGAAAATGACTTTTTCAAGTTGTATGTTGACGTTTTTTTTTTAGAAATGCAGTTACGAAATTTTGCAATTAGGGTACCGATATGCAAAAAATAGTGTCGAGAATTTACTTGGCGCAAGCTCGCATCGCACCCATTTGACATTTCCAGCAGCACTGCCCTCGCACAAAAGCTGAAGTCGCTATGCTAAAATGGTTCGTACGGACCTATGTCGTGCGATAATTACCTTTCACTTCACTGTTTATATTATTAAGATCTGGCCCATTCGCTCTGCCGTTCCGGTTCATCTCTGTACAGCTGTTCTCCCCGTCACCTTTGGTGGAAGACACCAAAGCACCGTGCCTTGTGACTTCTGTATCAGCAACTAGCACCGTAGACGTTCGGCGTTCGGCCATATTGTAATAAACTATGTTCGATCTTCACCACTGCACAATCAAGCAATTACAGTTGTAAATCAAGTATCTTTTACTGGGTTTAGATGGATTTTACAGAGCAATAAAACACACAGTCAAATCATTGAGTTTTAGGTCAAATTCTCGACCCTCCATTTACGTACTACTCTGGTCAAAACCGTCTTCTCCCTTTTCTGTGTGGTTGATATTGATAAATAAAGGTCAAGTCAGCAACTATATCCAAACGTGAAATAGGTATGATCTATAAACTATTAATAACTTCGCTACGCTCATATGATTACCCAAAATACATAATGTTATGTGGCGTAAGGTTCACAGTATGGATCGGTCAGACCCCGCTGTTATGTTTTCTGCAAAAATGCCGATAACGACGACTGAACGTTCGTTTGTCGTCGAATTCAGATGGCACCGGCAAAGACGAGCAGTGTACTGATATCTACCCGGGTCCGACCCCGTTTCCCGAACCGGAAACCGTTGCCATGCGAGACTTTCTGCTCGCCAACAAGAAGCGTCTCAAGTTCTATCTTTCTTTCCACTCTTTCGGACCGGTAAGTAAAATCATTGGCCTGTTATTATTTACTTTTAGGAATCAGACACTTCCGTATAAGAGTAGAACACGAACAAAATAATTTAGAAACCTCGGAAAAAACCAACAAAAATAAAATGTTTCCTGAAAAAAACTATTTCAAGCTCGGTTTTAAATGCTAAGTATCAAGTCTAACTGGTTTCCCGACGAAATAGTAATTTTCAAAACTAGTGACACGCTGACTTGAGTCTTAGAAATGTATACATTTCTGGCTTGTCACTAACCCCGTCTCTGACCTCTGTCCCTAAGAAAAGCACAGAGCTTCCTATAATTTCGCGTCTTTTTCTTGCAGTTCATTTTCACCCCGTGGGCCTGGACGCGAGAGCCGCCTCCTGATCAACAAACGCTGGTGCCTACCTCCATCGTATCCACGTAGCTATGCACAAAGTCATAATATAGCAGTTGCACCACTGACAGCATTGCTGTGCACGAATGAAGGCCCGTTTTGTTTCAGCTCGACCTTGCACACAAAGCTAACGCCGTCCAAATGGCTGCGGGGGGGACGTCTGCCCTGATCGGGACGCCTGGTGAAGTGATTTGTAAGATTATCCTAATTAATAATTCCGAAACACAGTTGTTGTCCAAAAAGAATCATCTTCTCCTTGCATCACATCAATATGCATGTTTCCTTCCACCAATCAATTCTATGCGCTCATATAACCAACACATTTACGAGGAAATTTTCAATTGCCTTTTCCAGTTTATAAAGCCTGCTTTTTGATTGCCCTGTGCCCATGGTGTCGGACTGGCCAAAGCGGCTAGAAGGCTGTTGCCGCCGGGCCCCCTGGCTCTCTGGACCACATGGGCCCCCATAAATGAAAAAGAAACATTTTTGGGCATATTTCCCCGACAAATTTCCCTCTGGATTTCCTTGGATTCGTTGTAGCCAGTCCGACACTGCTCTTGCCCATCGTATGGATTGGGTGCTAGCAAACTTCCAGCCAGCCTCTGCCTAAGGTGCACAGCCCTCTTGCGATTCTAAGGCTAATAGCAGACATGTTTAGCGCCTCCCGTTGTTATCCAGACGAGGCAGCCGGCTCGAGCTACGATTGGGCGCGCGGCGTCGCCGGCGTCGCCTTGGCGTACACCATCGAGCTTCCCGGCGGCGGGGTCAGGGGCTTCGACCTCCCGGCGGACGAGATCGAGAAGACCGTCTCCCAGTACTTCCAGGCGGTGCGCGTGTTCTGGGAGCACGTGCGGGATAACTGCCAGCTGGAGTAGAGGGGTGCAGCCAGTGATATACCGGGGAGTCTCGTCGACTGAACGCTTCTGGGTGCAGAGGAAGAGAGTTGGGTTGTTTTAGTTTAGACGAAGCGTGCTGATGGAAAAAGAGAAACCTATGTTCTAGAGAGATCTATTTTTTCTTTTTTATAATATTATCGGCATCCACAGATTTTCACTACGATCGTTTTATGGAAACTATAGTCAGCTCGATATAGCACATTATTATTTTTTTAATTCTTTGTCGTGGCAAAACTGTATTGCATGAGAATAACTTATTTCAATAATTTGCATATTGCTTGCATATTGATTGTTTATTTTGTTTATATACTTTAATAACTGAAATAAACACCATTTAAAATGTTTTGTTGATTACGTAAACTATGTTTACAATTAAAACCCAACCTCCAACTTTCATAACAGCATAATATGGACTACGGGTTTAGCGAGGGATCATCAGCTTGGCAAACAACTAGCGCAGATGCTGCATATTTGGAAAATAGATAGTGTCCTTGTGTCTTCTGTCGTCACTGTCGTCTGATCGATTTTGATTTTACATCAGCCTCGCCCGCCGATTCCTACGAAAGTGAAAACATCTCCTTGCTATGTCATTATGCGTAGATTAGTAGGTATTAGTACAGATTACGCTGTTCTAGCATTCTATAATTGGTTCTGCCTGTGAAGTGGCCTGATAGCTAGCGCCGAGATAAGGCGGATTGGAACTAGACTGGCTTGCAGCAAAAAGCAATCAGTGGAGACGCTTCGAGATGCACACCCACGCGCAAGTGTTGATCTACTGTGTTTGTCTCGTTTTCGTTGCTGCAAGTACTTCCTATGAAGGGTGAGCTTACATGTTTTGCTTATTATACATTGTGGTCGTTGCTTATTATACATTGTGGTCGTTGCTTATTATACATTGTGGTCGTTGCTTATTATACATTGTGGTCGTTGCTTATTATACATTGTGGTCGTTGCTTATTATACATTGTGGTCGTTGCTTATTATACATTGTGGTCGTTGCTTATTATACATTGTGGTCGTTGCTTATTATACATTGTGGTCGTTGCTTATTATTTTGCAAGGAAAATATCCTCAACAGGTACAAACAGTGACAATTGTCAAGGTGAAGTAAAAACTAGTCCTGCTCACTTCTGTCAGTTATCAAAATGTTAAATTATAAGTCGCTGTCAGCATTGTTTGATAAAACTATGCGCAGACCATGTTAGCTGACGACCCAATCGTCACAAACATGTTCGCTCTGTGTCCGTCACTAACCGTGGTGGTCGTGGATTGCTCGTCGACGCAGTCACAAGGTGTACCGCGTGGTCCCCACCCGCGGGCAGCTCGACCAGCTCAGGGCGTTCGACGGCGTCCCGGGCTACGACATTTGGTCGAGGAGCTGGGCGGTCGACGCTCCCGTCGACATCATGATAGCTCCGCAAGAGCAACAAAACTTCGACAGGTTTCTCGCGGAGAGTCGCATGTGCAGCGAGGTCTTAATAGAAGATGTTCAGCGGTACGTCTGTAATGATTGTTTATATTAGTGTTCATTAGCTAAAAAATACAATATATACATATCAGCGATCACAAATAAAATGTCCTGCTATAAAATGTATGCGATTTGGGGTAAACTTTCGCTGAACTCCGTAAACATTACAAAAGATGTTCAATTAAACTTTGGTTTTCAGCGCATTTGACGCCGAGAAAAGTGAACAGAAGTCGTCTTTCCGGACATCCGGAGCGCGGATCGCGTTCGACCAGTACTACACTCATCCCGAGGTAAGACCAAACGCGGTAATTAATCCATTTGGCCAACATACTCTATAATCATACCATGTCCATGGTGGCTTTATACTTACACCATCTCAGCTTTTTTGCGATTCAAAAATCAGAAGTATTGGTTCCCAGATCAACGCCTACCTCGACGAGATGGCGGCTGCCTATCCCAGCCTGGCGTCGGTGGTGACCATCGGACAGAGCACGGAGGGGCGCGACTTGAAGGTGCTCAAGATTTCCCGCGGAGGAAACAACCCTGTGATCTGGATCGACGCGGGCATCCACGCGCGCGAGTGGATCGCCCCCGCCATGGCACTCTACGTCATCAACCAGCTGCTCGAGAATCCCGCCAACAGCGCCCTCCTCGACGGCGTCGACTGGCACATCCTGCCCGTCGTCAATCCCGACGGCTATCAGTGGTCGCACACCGACGTAAGAAGGAGTGGTTTAAAAACTCCATCTAGCATCTATATCCTATCTACATCCTATCTTCAAGAAGTAAACTGCTCAGGTCGATCACTTTCTTAAAAGAGCATTGCATGTCATTGCAATGCACATGCACATCCTTCAGCTCAGCAACAAGCGTTTGGCGTAGTCCTGGTATTAGCTGTAATCTAAATGTCTTTGAGTTGTAAACTCTGCAACCCCTCCGTCAGGATCGTCTCTGGAGAAAAACTCGAAGCAAGACTCCTGCCTGGAGCTGCGTTGGCGTCGACCTCAACCGGAACTGGGACTACCATTGGAATGGTTAGTACATTCTGCCTAAAAGTACTTACACTAGCCGTACGTATAGACCATAATGCGTACACGTGTGTACCGTTGGTTGCCTATCACTAGATCACAAGGGTTACTTTGAGTCTACCATCGCACAGCCTTCTAACTAGCTGTTACACATTGGCTCTTATGGCCGTTAAATAGCTACAAGGCTGTGGGAAACGTTAGCTATAAAACAAATCTACTGTACTGCCTTAAGGTTTGTATAATATACTAATATATTATATAATATACTAATATATTTTATAATATACTAATATATTATACAAACCTTGGTACTGGCTATTTTATATTAAAATACACCAGCCTGTCCTGATCGTCGGGCTCCGTCCGGTCTGGCGGCCAAGCAGGCCGCTCTGGCCGCCAAAAACGTACTACCGAGGATAGTACGGCACCTCCACCGCTGGCGGCTGGCGAGCTCGCCACGCCCGGCTTCGGGTGTCTAAGCGACCGCGCCACGCCGAGGTTCGACCGCGGGACCCCGACATTCGTGCTACTTCCGTGCCTGGTCTTCGCCGGCATTCGGCGTTAATGATTCTTCCGCAGGTTCACCTACAGAAACCTTACGACTTTCACTTCCCCTACATAATCAAGTTTGATCATCTTCACATCGACATCGACAGCACGCTCTCGGGATGACCGCGCGATCATAACCATAATCGTCAATTATTAGAGATGTGCATATTGATATTTGCATATTTATTCCATAATTCTGTTTTAAAAATCAATAAAATCAAATGGTGATTTTAACGCTTCAAAGTTCCGATATCAATCACATCACTTCGAAACAATTCCACAAGATAATATTATGCTCTTTTCTGTAAATCTTCCGCAAAGGAATAATTATTTCAAATTTAATTTTGAAATTGGTGAAGCCCCTCACAGATAAAAATAATAACTTGCAAATAATAACTTGCAAACTTGGCAAATGAGACGAGAGTCTGACTCAACTTTACAGCAATCAAATTTATCATTCGGCTGATGCATGTACCTATACAGGCTCTGTACTTAGAAAGTACGTATCAGATTGCCAATCGCGAAGCAACCCACAATCTACGTTTGCTTCCAGACGTGGGCGCGAGCCCGTTGGCTTGCTCCGAGACCTACGCGGGTCCCGCTGCGTTCTCAGAGCCGGAGAACGCAGCAGTCCGTGACCACATCAACGCCAACAAGAGGAGCATCAAGCTGTACCTCACACTGCACTCATACGGCAGCGTAAGAACCAATGAGATGCTTAACCTGCGGGAACGTTTCATACTACATATTCTTAAGTCCATGTTTTACTTCATTTTCAGTTCATCTTGTACCCATGGGGCTGGACATCCATTCTACCTACCGACTGGCAAGCGCTTGTAAGAATACTGGAATTTCATAAAAATTTCAATCTAGCTAAGGCCAGGATTGGTAAAAGCCAGAAATGAGTTTTGGCCATCATCAAAATTCAACATTATTATTGATATGTAAATTGATGGCTAAATCCTTTCAATCACAATGTCAGCATGCATCAAATTTACTCCCCGAGCTGTTTTTTGTTACTCGGTAATAAGTCAGATACAATGTATTAACACAGCACCTGTGTGGCCCAATTATCAGTCCTTGAAATCGTGACCCAAACTTAAAGCCCCAGTGTCGAGGCAGGTTTGTCAGCAGCGTTTGGTGCGGTCTTTCAGGACGAGCTTGCCCGAGAGGCCGAGGCTGCCCAAAGAATGGCCGGTGGGCCCGTTTACGAAGTTGGCTCTTCCACCAACGTTCTGTGTAAGTTTGCTCGGCTGGTTGCCCTTGCTTTACTTTAGTTGACCTGCATGCTGATTGTTAGACCTGTCATACTACATAATGACCTGCATGCAAGATAGTTGTACTGAAATTCATTATTATTATACTAGAATTAATTTCAGTTTGCTACTTTTTGGTGATCTCATATCATCGAGTACCATACCATGGAATCAAATGATTAAGTTTTTGTCATTACCATTAAAAACGGTTATTATCATTACAATTATTGACCATTTTACTCTATACAAATCGTAAAAGAGTCACATGATACTTTACTTCGAAGTCCACAAGGCAGTGGTAATCTTAGGCTAACACGACTGTACATTGAATTAGAAAATGTTTGTGAAACAGCATAACCATGTTACCACCATATAAGTGACGACACCCAAATAACAAGCCCTGCCTTGTTGCAGACGCTGCATCGGGGGGGAGTGACGACTGGGCCAAGGCCGTTGGCGGTGTCGACTACTCGTACACCATCGAGCTACCTGGCGGCGGCGAGGACGGCTTCGATCTCCCGGCCAGCGAAATCCTAGCCACCGTCACTCCATTCTTCCAAGCCATCCGTGTCTTCGGCGACTTTGTCCGCACTTGAGCTGTCGCTTGCACGTAGCAGTACTTTTCACTGGCACTAGTCAGTCTAGGAAGGAAATAGATCTTTTAGGAGAATCGTTATTGGCGTCAAAAACTAGCATCTGTTCATGTTCAAAAAAATATAGGCCAACATTTGAACAGTAGGTATACCTACTAACTCTAGTTAGGTACCTACTGTTTAAATGAAAAATAGAGGTCCAACACACTGTTCGAAAGCCAATTTGGAACTTGTACCTTCTTTCTTTATATTTAAAAGATCAACCAATAAAATTTCCATAAAACGGAACCATAAACATTTAAGATGTCCGCAAGACATTTTGAAAAGAAAAGCGGATGACGTTAAGAAGTGGATTTTGTGTGTGGCCCCATCTAATCTGGGACCCTGCGCACGCCTATGTTGGTCATTCATTAGCGTTGCCAATGGAATGGCTATCTGACTGGGACAGGTGTAACAAACGTTCTGGATCCTGCAACTGCTCTAGAGGTTTGCCAATCTCTCAGCAATTACTTTCAGCGCTGTGCAGGAATCAAAATCAATTGATCATCAACTTCACCCTGGAGTTCAAAAATGATGGTTTTATTTCAGTAACTCATCAAATACATCCACTTCTCTTGACGGAACAAAGTGTTGAGCATCAGAGGAACTACACCAATGTTTAGTCACTTTTTTATTTTAGTAAAATCTAAACTTTTTTAAATGCAACAAAGACTGTAGGTATTGTTCGGTAGTGCTGATTTTACACATTGTACTTTGCGTAGACTGGAATATAAATTTGAAATGCGGTCACACTGGGGTTCTGTCCAACAAGAAAATTAAGCTTGATTCCAACACAGATCAGGTCACCATAGTACATACCTCACATTGATAACGATTACACAACAATGAAGTGCCAATGTAATGTGAATCGGTTTGACGCACGGCCACTAAAATAAGAGACGCCTAATTGATACTGAGAAATAAAGCTCATTGTACACTCACATCACACACTTACACAAACCGCAAAAACAGAGCATTTATATAAAATAAAAAAGTACATTGTAGGTATAAACTCGTACGCATTCAATTAAACTAAACAGACTTGTGAAGGGAAAATTCAACAACGGCATTTGCACATTGCTGGTCTTTTAGCCTGAACGTATTACAACATTGTAAAGAGCAAAGACCATCAATAAACCATGAAATGCACATGAATAACCAAAGTCCGTTGACAAATGTTGCCAGCCAGCTTCTATCCAGACTTGGCACTGGGAACCGCAGTGTAAACCTCTCGTAACTTCTCGTAGTATTTTCGGTCCTGCGGAAAGAAGTCAAACAAATTCTACTCACTTATCTAAATAAGTTATGAGAAGTTTTGGGAATTTTCCCCCAGGGGCTTAACAAGCAGCATAAGAACATGAACAGCCAATTGCACAAGTTCAGATTTTGAAGTTTTTTAAGAGTAGGTACACTTCTGGACTTTGAAAGCGTTCCAGTCGAATGTCGGCTATCTGCTCAGAAAGGTTTGTCTGAAAAGAGCATGGGCAGGCCAGGTACCGACCACGTGGATGAGCACATGGTGGCAGGAGATGTCATGTTCATTGATCGGTCGCAATCTAGTTTTGTCAAACCAGTTGTATTATCAGTACCTGCCTCGCAAAACTCGTGAATTTGTTATCTGACAAGTTTTGTATCAGATTCGACACACACGCACTGGCCTAAAAAACCTAATGTTATAGGTAGAAAATGAAATAAAAAACCCCTGGCATCATCTCTTTGCTATGAATACTTCCAAAGTTCTAAATCACTACTTTGTTAATACATATTGAAGAAAACACATGTTTCCATGTTCAGATTCCATTATATTCCTGTTAATTGCTTGTGTTATCTTTCCATCAAGTTAATGGTTATTACCGATGGCGATACCCTACCTTTCCGTTGGCTTTACGGTGGTTACCTCGCCCAGTCGGGTCGGAGGTGATGCAATAATAATTAAAGAAATTATAGGAAATAAATTAATTCACATTGTGGATACCAACATTTTCGCAAGTACGGAAAGTGACACCATTTATGTGCTTTTCGTACAGAGCAGGAAGCTTTTTGAATTTTCTTCTAGCTTAAAAATTACTGCATTTAGGCCATTGGACTGGCGTGAAATCCATTGCAAAACTCGACAGTGGACCACACTATCAGCTTGGTAGATTCACATTTCACGGAGCGAGGCAGTTGCAGATAACTGATAAGCTTGGTTTGTCATTACGAGATTTGGACAGGACCCTCTATGAATGTCATCCAGTTCCTCCATGTGCACATCCACGTGGTCGGTACCTGGCCTGCCTATGCTGTTTTCAGTCAAACCTTTCTGAGAACATAACCGAAATTCTACTGGAACGCTTTCAATGTCCAGAGGTGTACCTAACTAACTAACAATCAAGGTCAGGTGGAACTACAAATTGCAACTTTTGATTTGAAATAGGAAGCAGGTAAGGCAACAACACACATGACTTTGAAGCACATCATACATTGCAACACTGCCTCAAAAAAGAGCATTACCTGGGGCCTTACCTAGCGCGGCCATTTGGTGGTGCTACGGAGGTATTATATAATACCACTGGTGTTATATAACCCGGACCTAGAGCGGCCATTCCAACAATGGGCAGTTTGTTAATTTCTTAGCACCGCTAGCAACCAGTATTACGGTGGTGCTACGATGATAGCATTATCTAGAAGGCGTACTGCTTTTTAAACGATCATCATTGTGCAGTGAAGTCAAATCAACCAATCTCATGGCTCGTTACTAAAGTCAGAGTCGATGTGCCCCGGCTATATAACCCGGCCGTAATACTGCCGCTCTAGGTCGGGGTTATTGCTTGGTGCTAAGGTGGTATTATATAGCACGGTGCTGGAGATTCATAGCACCGTGCTACAAATGGCCGGTCTAGGTAAGGCCCCAGCGCTCCCCTAAATCTGGGAATCCCAGATTTGAAACCATACAATAGCTCTCTAGCCTACCTTTTCCGAGACCGACGGGCGAATCTTGGCAAGCGCCAGGTCGAAATGCTTGTCGGAGACGGCCAGCTCGGCGTCCGCGCCGGCGGCCAGATGTTCGCGCAACGACTGCATGGCGGCCTCGCGGACGAGCGCGGCCAGGTCCGCGCCAGTGTAGCCGTCCGTTTGGCGGCACTCGCCGAGCCGCGTGAGACTCACATCCGCGCACAGCGTCGGTTTGCTGCCGCTCTGCGCAAACGGTGTTAACATTCCTGCCGCCGAGTTTATTTGGGCTCCAAAACCCTGGAGTCAAGGTTTTCCCTCTTTTTACCTGGGACTTAAGAAGGCTCCTCACAGTTAATCCATTAACCCACAACTCCCATTTAAACGTTGAATGCAGAGGTCCAAGCGAACAGAAAAATGAACCCCTAAATATGTTCCAATCTTTAATTTAAAGATACCAGTAGATGAAGGAAGAGTATATCTAGCCATGGATAACCACCAAATTTTGATATTTTTAAATATGTGTATGGTGCAAACTTTCAAAAGTCGTACAAATGAGCACATTTATGCGATTTTTGAAAGTTTGCACCAAACACATTTTTTTAAATATCGAATTTTGGTGGTTATCCATGACTAGATATACTCTTCTTCATCTACTGGTAACTTAAAATTAAAGATTGGAACATATTTAGGGGTTCATTTTTCTGTTTGCTTGGACCTCTGCATTCAACGTTTTAGAGGGGGTGTGGAGGACCCTTAAACCAAATGTTCAAAACTAAACAGAGGGCACAAGTTGGTTGAAAAATACGGTTGAAAAATACATTCCAGATTGCTACTAGCTGGAACACAATTCGTAAAAGATAACTAACATTGGTGTAGAGCAGAATATAATCCAATTTTCGAGCATAGCAGTAAAAGAGCCAACAAATGCCCAAACTTACCGATGGATGATGTACTTGACCATGCACAGAATGCCGAGTTCATTTTAGGTACTGAGCGAACTTTAGCAACTTTATTCCGCACCAATTACCAACGGACAGGTGGCATCAACGTTTCGGGAGCAACCAAGCGCCCCTTACCTTGGTGAGCGCCTGCAGGATGAGCACTCGGTCCGGTCCCGAGGGCATGCCCACGTAGAGGATCTTGTCGAGCCGACCGGGTCGGAGCACGGCGGGATCCACGATGTCCGGTCGATTGGTGGCCGCCATCAGGTAGACGTCCTTGCGGCCCTCCACGCCGTCCATCTCCGTCAACATCTGGTTCACCACGCGCATGCTGGCACCGCCCTGCAACCAACACACGCATGCGTTAACATGGCCGCCATAAGGATCATGCTACTGCCCGAGGTAGAAGCGTTACCCACACATGCTACCTTGTCTAGGTAAGACCAAAAAAATTGATGCTGGTAACATTGCCAGAAAACGCTTGGGTGTGTTCAGTGTTGGCAACAATTTGTAACTTCATCTACCAGGGTCATGGCACAGGGTCAATCAAGGGACCCAATGTTCCACGTGTGGCTCCAGTTACCTTGGTTACACTTACAGGTGATTTATAACAGACAGTGGTTGCATGCCGTTTCTGCCGGCGAAACTACTTTCGCTTGTAGGTGGAGGGAACACGGCGAATCTTGCGGGGGGGAGAGCTCCCTTGCGAAGCTGCTGTTAGTATAGGAGTGGATAGTCTGGGTAGCCTTTCTATCTGTGGTAAGAGTAAGAGATGTTTTAAGCAGGTCCGGTTGATAGTAGACGGTTGCCTCACCTCTCCGGAGTCGGATCGCTTGGGGCAGAGCGCGTCGAGCTCGTCAAAGAAGATGACGCAGGGCGCTGAGTTCCGCGCCCGCTGGAAGCACTGTCGTACGGCCCTCTCGCTCTCGCCCACGTACATGTTGAGCAGCTCGGGGCCCTGGCAAGCATCGCACGGTCATCGCAAGCTACATGGTCAACCCGACCTGAACTAATGACTGGCGCTTCGTGCACAGAATACGCCTCGGCTCCATTCGACATTTGGTTGGATGCCAGGATCATACAAATACAAGTCTTCTACGGCTCGTGAATTTTATTTTAGTTTGAAAGGATGAACAACTATTTGTGGATTGTGGTAGACAGAATGAAACGAACCCATTTTAAAGAATGTAACCGCTGAAAATACAAGATATAAATTTCCTTAATGCAAGTCATGCATTGCTCTTCCGAAGGCAGATTCACTCTACTTTGATGCTGTACGGTTCATTGCCTAACTAGCGTGACGTCTGCTGTAAACACCTCAAGTCAGAAAGCGGATGAGCTTCGTAAAACATTTAGAAAGTCCTCAAGATGTCCTTGAGATTTCCGCACGATGAAACTAGTGAGCCTACATAGGGTTAGAGAGTGGCCATCTCTGCGTATGGGCGCCATGTTTTTACCAACGTCAACTATTCAACAGCCCTTTCAGCAGTAGTTGATACGTTACGAACTTACCTCACCGTGTACATAACACGTAGATATGCAAAGGAATACGAGAAACTCATAAAGTCAACTGCCACGTGCTTCGTGATCAACTTGGTAAAAACATGTCGTCCTTTTAGCATGGGATTTGAACAGCCAATAGAAAAGTGTCATTTTGTTGGCCGCTCTCTAGCCCTATATAGACTCTCTAGATGAAACCACATAGATGATTCACTCTACTTTGATGCTGTACGATTCATTGCCTAACTAGCGTAACGTCTGCTGTATAGACCTCAAGACAAAGAACCTTCCAAAAGCAGACAAGCTTCGTAAAACATTTTGAAAGTCCTGAAGATGTCCTTGAGATTTCCGCAAGTTGAAACCACGTGAGCCGCTCGATACGTACCTTGACGGAGATGAAGTTGATGCCGGCCTCGTTGGCGATGGCCTTGGCCAGGAACGTCTTGCCGCAGCCGGGCGGACCGCAAAGCAGCACGCCCGTCGGAGTCGTCAGGCCCAGCGCCGCAAACTGCTCGGCGTGCTTCACCGGGGCCTGCCGCAAACAATTTCCATTCGATCTTAATTTTCACCTAGACTGACAAACTTACTTAGACAAGGTACATGTTATTATTATGTACACAAATTAGCCTCCCAAAAGTGTTGTCCATTCCGGGATTTGAACCCGGGTCCCCAACTTTCGCGGCTGGTGCTCTAACCGCTGAGCTAAATGGCCATTAAATTTGGGAGAAGTAATTTGCATACAGGGTGAGAATTGAATGTCCCCAGGGGGGTATGGTCCAGAGTCTACGAATACTCATAGTGGCTCTGGTACCGCGTGATGCTATACTGCAACCACATTTTACATTCAACCTCGAGTAACTCCAAATTAACGTTGGATGCGTTGACTCTGGACCATACCCCCCTGGGGACATTCAATTCTCACCCTGTATGCAAATTACTTCTCCCAAATTTAATGGCCATTTAGCTCAGCGGTTAGAGCACCAGCCGCGAAAGTTGGGGACCCGGGTTCAAATCCCGGAATGGACAACACTTTTGGGAGGCTAATTTGTGTACATAATAATAAAATGAATAGCCAATTACGAGCTTTCGTAATTTAAATAAGATTAAAAGAGAATTCAACGCATCCAACGTTAATTTGGAGTTACTCGAGGTTGAATGTAAAATGTGGTTGCAGTATAGCATCACGCGGTACCAGAGCCACTATGAGTATTCGTAGACTCTGGACCATACCCCCCTGGGGACATTCAATTCTCACCCTGTATGCAAATTACTTCTCCCAAATTTAATGGCCATTTAGCTCAGCGGTTAGAGCACCAGCCGCGAAAGTTGGGGACCCGGGTTCAAATCCCGGAATGGACAACACTTTTGGGAGGCTAATTTGTGTACATAATAATAAAATGAATAGCCAATTACGAGCTTTCGTAATTTAAATAAGATTAAAAGAGAATTCAACGCATCCAACGTTAATTTGGAGTTACTCGAGGTTGAATGTAAAATGTGGTTGCAGTATAGCATCACGCGGTACCAGAGCCACTATGAGTATTCGTAGACTCTGGACCATACCCCCCTGGGGACATTCAATTCTCACCCTGTATGCAAATTACTTCTCCCAAATTTAATGGCCATTTAGCTCAGCGGTTAGAGCACCAGCCGCGAAAGTTGGGGACCCGGGTTCAAATCCCGGAATGGACAACACTTTTGGGAGGCTAATTTGTGTACATAATAATAAAATGAATAGCCAATTACGAGCTTTCGTAATTTAAATAAGATTAAAAGAGAATTCAACGCATCCAACGTTAATTTGGAGTTACTCGAGGTTGAATGTAAAATGTGGTTGCAGTATAGCATCACGCGGTACCAGAGCCACTATGAGTATTCGTAGACTCTGGACCATACCCCCCCTGGGGACATTCAATTCTCACCCTGTATGCAAATTACTTCTCCCAAATTTAATGGCCATTTAGCTCAGCGGTTAGAGCACCAGCCGCGAAAGTTGGGGACCCGGGTTCAAATCCCGGAATGGACAACACTTTTGGGAGGCTAATTTGTGTACATAATAATAAAATGAATAGCCAATTACGAGCTTTCGTAATTTAAATAAGATTAAAAGGTACATGTTCTTACAGTAAAACTCAGGACGTGTCTGAATTGATTCGGTCTCGGTCTCGCGATTTGGTCTTGGTCTTGCCTACTTGGTCTCGGTGACTTAATTTGTTTCATATTCGTAGGTACAGATAACTTGTGCTACCTGACATAATTACGGTACCGACCGCCATTCGATAACAGGCAAGTCACCGAGACCAAGTCTGCGAGACTGCATCGTCCAAGTCTCGCGTACTCGCTCTGTTATGCGGTGGATTTGCAATTCGGACAGTACTTGTGACATCATTTGTCAAGAACGAGTACGCGAGACCGCGTGAATCAGCCAATTCAGACACGGCCTTAGAATAATAGGAAAGTACATTTCTGTTAAATCATTATTGCCGGTTGTATGGTGTCCACCATTGCATTGTGTACGGAATGCAGATCCACCAAAGTAACATTGTTCCGAGCCATTTAAGAGTTAACGTTGTAATAAATAGCTAAAGCCAGCAAGCTGCAAACATTCTGATATTAAAGTACACCTGAAGGTATCTTTTATTACATCTATTTTTCTACATTACCACGGATGGCAGACTTTTTGACAAGCAAAGAGAACTCTTATAAATTAACAAGTGCAACCTCAGTCATGACTTCATGAGGCATCCATCAGTGCTTTTTCAAAGTCAAATTGCTATCAATGAAAGCGCCTAGTCTGGTCGCTGTTAACAGCAACACTGTCCTCTGTACGACATGCAATGATGCAACCACCCAAGTATCAAACACACCAAGTACCCAACAGACCAAGCACAACAAGACTGTACCAGAATGGCCAACTGCCAGACATTTGAGACAAAACCACCTATGTATCAATCGCTTCCGTACCAGAATGGCCAACTGCCAGACATTTGAGACAAAACCACCTATGTATCAATCGCTTCCGTACCAGAATGGCCATCTGCCAGACATTTGAGACAAAACCACCTATGCATCAATCGCTTCCGTACCAGAATGGCCATCTGCAGCTCGTCCCGGATGTCGGCCAGCGCCCCCACGTCGTCCCACGTGACGTCGGGCACGGTGGCGAATCCCTCGCGTTTCGCCGACGGCTGCACCGCCTTCAGCGCCAGCTCGAAGTCGCGGCGCTCGACGTGCAGCAGCTCGAGCTGCGCGGGCGTCAGCGGCGCGACGTCGTGCAGCCACGAGATCAGCTCGGCCAAATCGGGACCGGCGCCGGGGGCGGGTCTCGGCGCTTCGGGCTCGGCGCTCGGCTGCGGGAAAACGGGGGGCCGATTCACGGACTAGTTTCGAGAAGAGTTAGGGAGATTAAGTTCCTACGACTCGTGTCTACTATGGCAGTGCGTAGGTTTTCAGAGCCATGGTACGACGGTATTAGTGGTTTTTCGGTGATTGCTCGTTTGGGAATGGATTGCGGTCCTCAAAAGGACCTGTTAATAGCAGGTCCTTTTCAGGAGGTCCTCAGTAGGTCAATAAGAGGTAGGCCAATTTTCAACTGTCTTTAAAATGTTAAAATTTATATCAGAAAAGTTTTTGAGTTGCTTGGATGACCAATTACTGAAGAAGGCAATCTATTAGATCATTTTTGGACCATCAAGAAGCCTTCTAGAAACCCTTGAATACTGAATAGATTCATTAAACAAAACTTATGAAAGGGTCTTGAACAGTTCCAAGTAGGTACGTATTTTGGCTTTCGTATTCCCAACTCGAGTTATATCCGTGTTGCCAGAAAGAGACTCACCTCCGAGTCCATAGGTTCCTCCTTCAGTTCAGAAGTCGTTGCTTCGTTTCTCGACTCCTTCGTTCCCTCCTTGCCAGCTTCCACCGTCTCCTTTGTCTTCTCTTGCTCCTTGGCATCCAGATCCATAGCTTCCTCCATTTTCTCTACCTCCACCTCAGGTTTCTGCGTCTCCTTCTCCTTGGACTTTTCTTCCCTCTCGTCCACTGCCTTTACCTCGTCTTCCTTGGCTCCTTCTTTCTTGTCCTTCGCTTCAGCGTCTTTGCTTTGCCCCGGTTTCTCGGGCTCGTCGAGGACTATACAGTCGCTGTTGTCCCCGACAACCTCGCAAACGTCCATCTTGTCGTCCGACTTGTCGTCTGTCTTCAGCTTTCCATTCACCACTCCCTGGAACAAAACGTCCAATTATCACTCTTGGTATTACGCAGGAAGCTCATGAAAGTGTTTGTCAAGAAATAGATACGTTAAACAAATTTAATTATCGTTGCTTTTGGCACACCAAAGAGTACTGACATGTATTCTGACTTTGAAAAGTACCTTTAACAATCATCATGTAAGGTCTCCTAATTAAATAATTAATTAGGTCCTAATTAAATCCTGTATTTTTACTATTTTTTAAGAAAATCATCATCAAGAAACTTCATTTAGCATTTATTTAAACCATTTTGAAAACCATTTTTTTTAAATTAGTACCAAGGACAGGACAAGCAGACACGAATCAAGAAACATTTGACACGTGAGCGAGCATCTCCAATCGAATCCCACCTTGGCCGCGTCGTCAGCGTCCACGTCCACGACGACGACCTTGTCCTCGTCGGCCTTCGCCTTCGGCTCGTCGTGCACGAGGATGACCTCGTCGACGGCCGGGCTCGGCTTGACCGCCACGGCAGCGGCCTTGGCGGCAGCGGCCTTGACTTCAGCGACCTTTGCAGCAGCGGCCTTGACTTCAGCGACCTTTGCAGCAGCGGCGGCTTCAGCGACCTTTGCAGCATCAGCCTTCGCAGCAGCGGCCTTGGCTTCAGCGACCTTTGCAGCAGCAGCGACCTTTGCAGCAGCGGCGGCAGCGTGCTTGAGCTCCCCGAAGACGCGGTTGACGGCGGCCATGGCGGCCTCGCGAGTCAGCGCCATCAAGTCGGCGCCGACGTAGCCGGGCGTGTTCCGCGCAATGTCGTCGAAGCTGAGGTCGCTGGCCAGTCGCAGCTTGCCGCACAGCACCTTGAAGCGGAGGCGGACGTGTTGGGATTGTAGGACTAGCGGCAGCTCTCTCAGGCCCGGTTTTCACCAAAGTTTCTCAACTCCTCTCTACTAGGAGTTACAACTGAATTAAGCCAATCACATACAGCAAATTCAGTTGTAACTACTACTTGGGATCTCAACTTCGAGTTGAGAAACTTTGTAAAATCGGGCATCAATAACTCTCAAAAACATATAATTACTAGGTACCTTAGATCAAGATAGAAGATGAATATCAGTTTGCTGAGGAAGGCATTGCCACATTGGAAAGTATCATTGTGGTAGGTACATGAATAATTTGGCTAGATCATTAATTACTAATTAGTACTGAAAGTCCTAACTGCAACTAAAGTTATATAACGCAGATTTGTTTGGTAATCATCAAGTTTGTTGTGATGCGCTGGACTGCTCCAGCCGACAATTTTGTTGTGTGCCTGTTTGCAAGTACTGGGATTCTACTTTTCAATATGCCTAGACGCAATACACAAATACTAATATCGTATCGGAATGTTTTCATCTTCATTTTGGTTCAAAGAATTAGCGATGGACCGAATTCCCTTGGAAAAAGAGAGGGCAAAATTGAGTGAATAAAAAGGCACATTAAATATGTAATCAAAATTAAATAAGAAATCATCAAACAAGAAATCAAAGACAGAAAACACACCGAAGTCAACGTAAAGGCAAGGCAAGGGCAACTACAAAAGACTAGAGCACAGGTAGAGGATATGTACCCAGATATTCTACCTTACCTAAGTATGGCTAAGGGAAAATATTGATGCTAGTAACTTTGCCAGCAGTTGCTGGAGTGTGTTGGCAAACTGTTTTAACAATTACCTGGGTCATCTTCCAGGCCGTGGCACAAGGTAATTTAAAATCAAGGGAGTAGGGACCCAACATTCCACAGGTGGTTCAAGTTAATGATCAAACTGGGCATTTTCTGCAGGGCATATTCTCAAAAAGATTATGTCCCGATCATTTTCTAAAAAAAGCTTAGAAATTACAATTTGAATCACTCTGACCAAATCATAGGAAAACACCAATTCCATTCACCAGCTTCCACGTAGCTGCCGCTACAATAGGAGTGGGCAACCTGGGTTGCCCTTCAAACTGCGGCAATTGGCAAGAGCATAACACCTCGTTTAAAGCAATCTAAAATCATTGGCAACACAAACGTGCAGCGACAGTGGCACAGCAAAACCGAGCAAAAAGTCGATCTCGAAATGAGTTTTCAGGTATGTTTTCACATTGAAACAATAATTGTACAGGCTTGAAATTAAAAATGAGATGAACGCAAAATAGTGACGGATATCATCGTCTTCTCGTGCCTTCTCCTTGACGCCAAAAAGACTTTACGAAACGCTGCTGCAACGTAATTGCCTCGCGTCAAGATATCGGACACGTTCATTACTTTGCCCGCATTGCAGCACCTTCGCAACTTGAGTTGCGGGGGGGGGGGGGGGGGGGGGGGGGGGGCACGCTGATTGGTCGATTGCGCTCACCTTGAGGATCTGTCGCCGTGCGTCCAGGTCCGGGATGCCGAGGCAGACCTCGCGGTCGAAGCGGCCGGCTCGACGCAACGCCGGGTCAATGGAGTCTGGCCGGTTGGTGGCGCCGATCACCAGCACCTGGTCCCCGAACTCCTCCTGGCCCAGCTCTGTGGGACGGACACTCTTAGCGCCGGGTTTACACGGTACAACGTTTCTAAATGCTCAAAATGATTTGAGAGGCCGAGGGAAAGACGGATTCGCAATACACTGCGGTTTAGAATCTGACGGGGTTTGTCCTAAGGGCTTGAAAGTGTAGTTGTGAACTAGACCTTGAGCTAGGTGTACACGATCTCAATATTTTGTCCAATGCATTGGATTCTCGGTTGAGTTCAATGCATTGATTTCAACCTTGAATTCAATGCATTGAACCATGGAAACCATAGTTGAATTCAATGAATCATTGAATTCAATGTTTTCCCAGTTAGGATGCATTCTAAATATTGTTCAAGTTTCCTTTCAAGAGGAGGAAGGGTATGTCACTGCCTTTTAGAAACAACGCTTTTGGAAGGCTGTGCCACCATTTTCAATCAATATACAACATTGAGTCGTTTAAATGGCTTCTGTCCAGAGCAATCAAGTTAGCCATGTCAACATTGGAGTGGACTTGACAATCTGGGTGACTTGCGGGGTGAGGACTTTCGCAAAGCTCTGCAAGCTTTTGCATAGCCACGTCAACATTGGAGTGGACAACCTGGGTGACTTGCGGGGTGAGGGCTTTCGCAGAGCTCTGCAAGCTTTCGCATAGCCACGTTAACATTGGAGTGGACAATCCGAGCGACTTGAACCGCGAACGAGACATAGCACGCACCATCCAGACTGGACAGCAGCTGCGCGACGATCCGGCGCTCCATCTCGCGCTGCGCCGTGTGCCGATTGGGCGTGACGGCGTCCACCTCGTCGAGGAACAGGACGCACGGCGCCGCGGCCACCGCCTGCGCGAAAAGGTCGCGCACGCGCTCCTCGGACTCGCCGGAGACGCCCGCCACCAGCTCGGGACTGGCCACCTTGATCAGCGGCACCTGCGTCAGACGAGAGACGGCGTTAGCGGGGCTTTGCTTTGGAAGCAGTCACGCTTTGACGGGGCATTGAAGGCTTGAAATTCATTTTTATCATCGATTAGGATGATTTAATAATGGCCTTTGGGCAGCAAAAAAAAACTTCTTGTGTCTACGGCCTTCCGTACAGAAGTTACCAAAGTCCACGGTTTTCGGCCTAGGTGCTTAGAAAAACAACTCCCATAAGGTTTAACCCGTAGCGCTTTTTCGACCCCTAGCACCTAGACAAACTTCTGGTCCAATATCATTCAAATTATTTGAGCAAAGTCCTCCACCCTTCCTCTGTGTTGCAATAATTTGGCACTTTGATAGGACCAACAGTTTAGCCGCGGTAAGCGGATTACCTCAAGTTTGTAATTAGCATGCTGCATATATTTCTCGTGCAGTGCCGCTCTGAGCGTGCCGCGCCGAGCCGTAGCGGCAGCGACAGCGCTCAGAAGGGTGGGAGGGGATTGTGAAACTGTACAAGGGAATCATACTCGTCTCGCAGATCGCACCACACGGAACGCCATAAATCTTAGATAATTAATTTAAAATCCATCCTTTAAGAAAATTCTTTCAAATACGACGACTCCTATTTATGTTATAGTTACGAATCTATGGTAAAAATTAATTTTAAGAGGTAAATGGTCCATCAAAGGTTGCGTCGTTACTCAGGCGAGAAGCCGAACGACATGACATCGCCTCAAGACCGTTACGAACGACTTCGGGGACATAGACCGTGCAGTGTGTTTGCTCCGTTGGTCGCCTTGCCTGGAGTTCGCCGGCGATTGCGTGGGCCAGCAGCGTCTTGCCGCAGCCGGGCGGGCCGTGCAGCAAGAAGCCGCGCGGCGGGGAGACGCCGATCTGCCGGTACACCTCGGGATGGCGCATGTGCACCAGCAGCTTGCACACCTCCGACAGCACACGCGCGTTGCCGCCAAAGTCCTTGAACGTCACCTGCACGGGCAGAGCGTGGAAGGATCACAGGTTTAGGTTACCCAGATATTCTAAACATACCTAAAATATTCTAAAAATTGGCTACGGCGGGGAAGAAACCGCACTTGGGGAACCCCGCCGAATCGGTTAATTTGATTGGCCCAATTTTTTATTTTTTTGCAGTAAGTTGAGGTTTAGGGTTGAAATCTACTCATGTATAGTTAAATATTTGACCATCAATGACATCAGACATTCTTCATAAAGGGGATTACCTCCACATAACAGTTTCAGTAAGTCGCCTCCTATCGGCATGAGACACAGCTTGTGCTAGACACACATGTAGTCTACATTGTAGACTATTACATTCGAGTATGTTATTAGTTATTATTTAAGTTTACTAGTAAAATAAATACAAATGGGTATCTACGGTCCTTTTCCCCAATTTTTCTTTGCACTTATGTATACATGGCTTTAAAAAGGGTAAAATTGAATAGTTTTGGGGTGGCAAATTTTCAAAATAAAGGGATGGGCACCAAATTTTAAATCTTTTGTTTACAACATAGGTACCTACTAAAATATTGAAGTGATAAGTGCAACAATGAGGCCTTGCCTCTCACTGGCAAACCACTCTGTACCCTTAGGTGCAAAAAAGTTTCGAAGCGCTAGTAGTATGTGCATTCTCCAGTTTCTATTCTACAATCAAAGAAGAATTTTCTAGGAGGCTCTAGCTCATCTTGGTGATTAAGCCCAATGTTTGCCACGATGCATGTAGCCATTTACACTATGACTAGGCACAGCTTGCAAATTGTGCAATAATTTGTTTCGTGATAAGCACCAGGGTATTGGTAACGTTGACTGATTGTGATGTTGTTGTCAAACGCTGATTAGGTTGTCGTTATTTACAATGGATACTTAGTAACATTATCAAATAACTTTGGCAATAATTAGGAATTTATCAATATCAGATTCAGAAAACGTAAATGCTAGGCAAGGTCTCACACCTAGCAATTTAAGCCCAAGGTGATGCAAGGTGGAAAGATGCAATGTGCAAAGAATAATAATTGCAATAGAGCACAAAATGCGCTTGTTTGCTGGAACAGAAGTAAAGCTGAAACATTATTTTTTACTAGATTCTTTTACGAGACACGTGCAAAAATCCCTAGGAACTAAAAAGTAAAGTTAGCTTATATCTTTTTGCCGCAATTATGGCCTGGACAAAAGTGCCAAACTGTGTGATATTTGTTGCTATCGCAAACCGGACGAAAATGAATCTCCAAATGTGGCCTCACCGCAGGATATGCGGTATACTCTGCACTGTACATCGTATACCTAGGTACTTTTCCAGAGTAAACCCAACGACTAAAAAAACATTAACACAACAACTAACGAGCCATAAGATTATAAATTAATCAGGGTACCAACCTACATAGTTGGGGAAGGATCTTTTAAAAAGATCAAGATCATGCAATCGAGATCAATGATCTTTCAGTTTGATCGAGATCTTTTTCCCACAATCTATTTAAAAAGATCAAGATCATTTCCCATGCCTATTCAGGTGTGTTTCAGAAGCACTTTTATTCAATTCTGTGTGTTTTGCAGATATATACTTAATATGGGATTTCAGCCAAGAACATTGAACTTCCAATTAGACCGTATATTCCGGGACAAGCCAAACATATTCTATTATTAAGTAACGGACCATTTTTCAAAATTTTTTCTGAAAACGATCATGAAATTTTGAATGTATAAAAATCAGATCGTGAACTTCGATCTTTTTAAAAGTTTTTTTTTATGACGATCTTGATCTTTTTAAAAGATCGATTTCAAAACGATCTTCCCGAACTATCGGTACCTATTCAAAACGGGGCACGATGACACAAGTTGAAATAGGAAATGTGGTTGGGTCTGGGTGGTTTTCTGACTACAGTCGGGTTAGCCTAAGATTACCACGGCCTGGTGGACTTTGAAGTAAAATATCATTCGACTCTTTACCATTCGTAAAGAGTAAAATGGTAAACAATGGTAATGATAAATAGCATTATTAATGGCAATGATAAGAACTTTATCATTTGATTCTATCACAATATGGTAGGTACTCTAAGATATGAGACCCCCAAAAAGTGGCAAACTCAAATTAATTCTAGTGTATCGGCATTGCCCGACAGACAAAACCGAACCGAGTGCCGTTGCCGACGTTACCTTGGCGCTGACCGCCACGTTTTTTGATGACGATCTTTTTAAACGATCGATTTCAAAACGATCTTCCCCAAATATCGGTACCTATTCAAAACGGGGCACGATGACACAAGTTGAAGGTGGAAATGTGGTTGGATCCGGGTGGTTTTCCGCCTATCAACGTAGCCCGACAGGCTGTCATACAACAAAACCGAACCTTGGCGCTGACCGCCGCGACCTCCCGCTTCTTCTTCGACGGCCCCGACGCCGCCGGCTTGCGCAGGTCCACCGCGGCCGCCGCCTTGCGCTTCCTCGACGCGGCGAACGCATCGCCGGCGTTCTGCGCGGTTACCGTCGACAGCGTCAGCGCCGACTTGCCCGCGTTGGCGTGGTTGGCGCCGCCGTTGAACGAGGCCGCGGCCGGGAACACGTCGGTGTCGGCCTTGCGGATCACGCTCAGGATGTGCGGCGGCAGCAGCGGCGGGATGTGTTTCGGCTCGTCGCGGACGGGCCGGTCGGCGTCGGCTTTCGCGGCCGGCCGCATCTTCTTGGCCTCGTTGCTGCCCTCGTCGCTGCTGCTGATGTTGATCAGCTCCTCGGCGTCGTCCTTGGTGCGTGCTCGCTGCGATTGGCGTCTGCTGGGGATTTAGGAGGGTCTCGGTTAGCGAGAGAAAAGGACCCCGAGTCGGTGTGGACCGGGCGTGGGCAAGCTCCGGCCCGCGTGTCAATTTTGTACGGCCCGTCCGGATTTGGACGATGAGCATAAAAGAAAGGCCCAGATTGTGTCTGAAGATAAATGTTTAAAAAGTTAAAATAAAACTTTTGGATATATCCTGAGTGCTTTCAAGTAGTTTCAGGGTTCATGTCATTCTTAAACATCTCCTACTATGGTACAATTATATTCACGACTTGCAGAACAGTATTCGCAACGAGGTGGCATGTAGGAAATGTCTGATTTTGACTTTGTTTGGGTGAAATTAGTACCTTCTATTACCTCTATTACCAAGTATGCGCAGAGGGTTCGATTGGATATATTCTTGGAACAATTCCAAGCCTGGGGAAGGGGAAGAGGCCCCACCCTGGTACAGCCGACAAGATTTTCTAAAATTCAATGTTCATTTAGGAGCCCATGTCTATTCTATTTCTGGTCAATTTGAGCATATAAATTTTTTATGGTATTTCATTTGACATATTTGCTCCCTCCCCCTCTCCCAATTTCCGAAAGTGGTTGTCCGGCCCATCCCAGAAAACTTGAATCAGGCCCGTGACTTCCAAAGGTTGCCCACGGTTGCCCACTGTGTAGACCTTATGTAAGAGGAAATAAATGGTACCTATAGAGCAAATTTTGCAAAGAAACATAAAACTACTTGGTCAAAGTTTCCTTCATCTTTCAAGATGCATTAAGGCATAGAACCATTTATTGACAAGTGTTTTGTACCATTTTATCACGTCTTGAATCCTGTGTCATACTTACTTTGCATTTGCGTTATACATCGACATTAGCTGCACATTCGACTGGTTTATCGGGTCCTAAAACAAAACAAAGGATTAAAATGACATTGCCAAAAGGTTTGCAGCACTTTGAAATTATCACTTGGCGTTAGAGTAAGACTCACGGTGAACGACCCATCGTCGTCATCGGCATAGTCTTCGCTATCCGGTTCCGGTGATCCAGGAAGAAGCGGCGGCAGTTGAGATGTGTAATCTGCATTCGCCTCAAACTCGGCCATGATGGCGTCGTGACCGCGGACGAGCAGGCCCCTCAGGGCGTCGTTCTTGCGGGTCGCATAGTCCCGGAACCGGGTGCGGAAGTAGTCCGCCATGTGGTCGAAGTCTACCTCGACGCACTCGGTGTTTTGTTCCAAGTACTGGGAAATAGAATGAGAAATAAAAGCCGTTCACACGATCAAGAAACTAGCAGAGCATTATTGGTGTTAGCTGTTATCAAAGCTTAAAGAAGGCGGTCCCAAGCAATACCACTAGGTACCTAAGTACGGGAATAAAATTTATAGTAAATAGTATTATTATAGGGAATAGTATTATTATTATTAGATTAAATATTTACTAGTCCATTCTAAATAAGTAGTAAATTGAATTTTAGAAGTAGCAAAATAATCCCCTTGTTTGTTTGTTTTAATGTTTATCCAGTTTTAAGATAATGTAAAAACAACAACATACATGTTGAACACAGTGAGAGCTGCATACTAGTTGCCTATCCCATACGGGAGCAGTGTTCGAAGAGTAAACAGTTAAAAATAATATTGGACACAGAGGCAGACAGCGAGGGTAACGACCAAGGGCATTTGTTAACCTGTTTTACAAGCCCTGTAAGGCACTCTGGGGGGAGGAGGGGGGGGGGAGATGTATTTTCAGCCCTATAGTTCAATTACCCTGGCTTGTGGAAGCCAGCATATTTTCAACAGGGGAGGACTGGGAGCAGTACGATCTCGAGTGCCAACCGAAAACAGCAGAGATTTGGGTTGCATCCCAAAGAAATTTTTTAAACAAGGTCAAATGAGGAGTGAATCTATGTGTTGTAAACAAGCATCTCAAGTGTTGTGCATCTCTTTCACACCGACATGTATGGACTACGATTTTTACTTTTAGTTAATTCTGTGCAAGAAAATGTATGAGGCCCTTGCCTGGTCAACACATTCGGCACATTCGAGTTTAAAAGGCCCTATTTATCAACAAAGTAGGTAGGCGTAGGTACTAGGGTCGATGATTAAATTGGGTGCAATCTCATGTAATTGGTGATGTTTATCCCAAAGTTGTGTTGTCTTTTCTATTATTTTATTTATTACCGACATTTGTCAAAAGAGGGGCCCAGGGATCAAATTTGGCAGGAGCTCGGTCCAGGATCCCAGAACCGTGTTCCGGGCCGGTACGCCTATGTGCATAGTCAGACACGGCACGACAAAGAAACAATAAAAACATTTCCCATTTTCATCAAAGATATTCAAATTTACGAAGGGTGGGGGGGTCGGCCTCTAGAACACCCCCCTCCCCCCCGCCATTGTAATAAATTGTATAATACATTATTAATATGAACTTATTTTTCTCTGTCGACTGACAGTCATACAGTAAGGCAACTGGCAACAGAATAGTTGTCCAATCGTGGTGACATTAATGCATACCTGCTTCATGCGAGTTAACAGCAGGTGGTCCGAGAAATAACCCTGATTTCTGTTTTTTTGACGGTTCCTCCGCCTTGACCCACGGACTGCATTTAAGTTCGAGTATTCAGCTCGACCGGTGCCAGAATGTTGGCTGAATGCCGGAGAACCCACGTTGCCCACATTTTCCAACCCTCTCACGTTAGGGCGCCCGCCAGGAAACAGATTTGGACGGCGATCCATTGCAGTGTTTCAATTAATTAAAGAAATACTCATGCTAATTGCTTCAGCTGAATAACAGATGTTGTGGCAATTGCCGAAGAAACCTCTTGAGCTAAACACTGGCGTTCACAAAGTACAGCACAAACAACACAATAAGGAAATGCTGCCTCCAACTGCCGCCAGGGCCGGTTCGCAGCAAAGATCCTAGACTGATGCAGGGTTGCCAAACAACTAGTTATTTGAAGCTGTTTGGTGCTCTACATATTATTTGGTTACTCTTGAGTCTCTGCTCTGGACAATTTTGATTGAGTTAGATGAAAAATAACATGTAGATATTCAGTAACACGATTTTTATACCTTCATCAAGCAAACGTAAACATTGATTATTAATATTCTTAAATTTCAATTAACAATACTTGGCTACACTAGGCAACAGCTTACAGAATCAGCTGTGAGGAGCCAATCAATGCACGTTGCGATGCGTCTGGCCTTCGATTCCCGGTCGAGTCTTTAGCCGAAAATACTGATCTTTATAGGTTACGAAAATAAAAGTTTTCATACATTTTAGGTACCTATTACTATGACCACTGTCTTGTTTCATGCGGGGTGGCATGGAGCGAGACAAGCCCGGTGCAGTGTTAAAGCAGTCAACAGATTGCTGCTCGTGAATTCGTCATTTAAAAGCAAATTCTACAGGTAGGTACCTACATTTTAAATTTAGCTAGTGTCAAATCAATACAATCAATCGAAAATATCGTGTTTTGTTAATACCTTCTTGTATTTCAGTTTAGAACATCAATTTCCTTTATCCTCCTATGCTCCAAAGCATAAAGGAAAACCGCCACCTAGTAAATTTCGACATTATATCGTATCGAGATATGTTCAGTATGTCGACCGATACGAACGTATATTGGAGAGCAAATTTCCATCGGCCATGCATGTATATCGTATTTTCATGGTTGGGATCAAGGAATTCTACAGAGACTTGAAGAGCTTTTTTCAAATTATGAAGAAACTTGCCAAGTCACCAGACGGCTTGCGATGCCTCACGCGTCAGGAGATCGAGCTTTACTTCCAGATGCCAACAGACATGAAGAAAGTTGCTCCAATGCTCTTGCTGTCTGCCTTGCCATTCACAAATTATATTGTTTTTCCTCTAATGTACGTAAAACTAAGTAGCCAAACGCTTTCAAATCACAATCTCTCGCAGTCAACGTATAGGTAGATTAATTAATCGTTATTGTCTTAAAAGGTACATGTTTCCACGGCAACTCATGTGCTCACACTTCTGGTCACTACAGCAACGGGTAGAGTTTGCTGTGCACTACCACCGCAAACGCTTGCTCCACTACAGGCCCGTCTTTCGAGCCATGCAGGTGGGCACTCGGAGAATTTTGTAGAAAATCTGCTTTTGGCCAGTTGTACCAACGCTAGCGTATGGTGTTTTCAGTTGGCTGCACTAGTGTACACTGAGTGCACACCGAGTGCAGTTCACATGTTTGATTGGGGTGTTCCACTACACCATTGCGCACAAAATCATGTTCGATTGGGAGGTCTACCCGCACTCAATGTACACTTTCCTGCACTGACAATTTTCAACAAAGATGTTTGTCGACATAAACGCATTCTAAAAGCTTAATGCCGATTTTTATAAAGAAAAACAGGAGTGAAAAGGTTTATTTGGCTGCAAAAGTGTCAAAATAAAAAAACAAAATGTCAAATATCAAATGCGCCATTTAACGCGCGCTCTAGGAGGCTACACTCGTTTTGTGCGAGTATTCGGTTGGGACTGCACTGGCCGAGAGCATGACATCTCACTGCACTTTCCAGTGTACGCTCAGTGCATCCCAACCGAATTCGCCATAAGTGTCCAATTTGGCTAGTGCCAGAGTAACCTCTCATTTCTCATGAGTTATAATATGTTATAAAAACTCAATCGAAGAAATGCCATTTACTAAATTATAATCAATGAATAATGATCAAGGAGGTAAATTTCTTAGACTCATGCCTACTATATCCTACCTTTAGCACTAGTTTTGAAAAAAAACTATTTCAAGGAGCTCATCTATGAATAAACGTTGCTGATGCTGATCCCTCAATGTTTGAAATTTTGCTCAACGAATATCGAGAAATCAATTGTCTATGCAGTTATAATATATTTTAACGTTTGAAAGTCAGACAAGTGGTAAAGTAGTCATTTTTAACAGTAGCATATATATGATGACGATTGATACCTTGTCCTAGGCTCAGCTGGATTGTCTGGAGGACCACCCCCTCTACTGCCAGTGGGCACGGATCCTGGGGCTGCTAGGCAGCGGAGTGCACCCGCGGCCAAAAGACATAATCGAGTGCATCGAGCTGTTCCGCGGCGAGCCTTACCACGTCGTCAACATGTACTCTGGCCACGCGGTGAGCGGAACTGATGGCAAACAGACCTACCTTGCTTAGTGAAATGTCGCCTCTCAAAGGTAGTACACACTTTGAAAAGATGTTACCAACAAAAATTGGAGCCTTCTAGCCTCGGTGTATAATAAAGATAGTTCTTCAACTCCATTCATTAGAAACTAATGTTGTGTAGGTACCTAAATAGAAATTAAAATGGAATGGAATTTTAAGCATTGCATTATTTTACACCATTTTGACGGTTTGCAAGTCTTCGTTTTCAAGTGTGAAATGATTAAAAATGATTCAATGTGAAATGAATTTAAATGTTATATATTGTCACTTTTCATCGATTAAATGAAAATTCCAAGTATTTTCCTCAAATTCAATTTTTTGAAAACCAACGGAGCCCAGTTCACATCAAGCTACGTGGTCATCATACGTGCTAGCACGGTGCTTGTGCTAAAGCAGGTCATAATAAAATGTCAATGAATGTGTAACAAAATTTGAAAAATTGGCTTCCACTCGGACAGAAAAACCTGCTCCGAATCCACGGCATGCACACTGGATGGCTTCGGAGGAAACGACTGTCCGATCGAGCGCTGATCCTGCGGCACATGGATTTGGCCATCGGCAGGGAAGGCGGACCTCAGAAGATGAACCAGGATGAACTGCGATCGGTACGTTAGTATGGCGAATGAGACCAATTTTGTATGACAGAAATATGTTTACTTTCTTGCAATGGGGAAGAAGTAAAGATTGAAGGAACATAATTTACAAGAATGTGCAGCAGGTATAATGAATACAACTGGACAAAGGGGATGGAACCTTTAGTTCTGCATTCTTAACAGCTCAATCAGCCCAATGAAATGAATTTCAAATGGTTCAGGTTCTTGTTCAGGTTCTAGAGGTGTTACAGTTAAGGTGGAACCAAACTTTCAAACGCATCTGTATGGTTCTAAAAGCAAAAATATTGTTGCAAAAAAATCTAAATTTTTTGCCCATTTATAGTATCAGATGTCGAGTTGCGCTAAAGATTTGTTTACATGTTTCGAATAACAGAGGAGTTAAACTTGAACTGATTCTCATTTGCAGGCTTGTTTCTTGCGAGGACTGAACCCAGTGAACATGAGGAATGACGACCTAGTCGACTGGCTCCAACAGTGGCTCGAGATTTCTCAACAAGTCGACAAGGGAAGCCTGTCCCTGCTCCTGCACTGTCCCATTCTGTTAGCATACAATCACCCCACCAACTGGTCGCTTATTTATTGAGTTCAAATCAAAAGTAACCAATGGTTTTTGTGAACCCTAAATAGGCAACTGCGACTTTAGACAACCGAGTATTTTTTGATTTGTTAAGCGTTAACATATTCCTTGACAAAGAAATTATTATCGTACAGTTTTACAGTCAAATAATAACTAGTATTTCAGGATTCTGTGATAAAAACTAGAAAACCATAAATTATTTTAAAAAATTGTTTGTATTTAATATTTATTATATAAATTAGGAAAATGTACAATATTATTTAAAATATATTTAAGTATATATTATTGTATTGTTCTACACATGTGTGTAACCTTACCTGGCCATAATACATTACCTACTTACTTTTAACTAAATATCAACTAGACATTCTATACAATACAAAACTTCCATTAGTAGTAGATTAGTTCCACCTCCAGTGAATTATTGTTGGTCGGTCCATTAGAGTAAAACATAAACATGGCAGGAACTGGAACCGCTTGTCTCAACTAGAATATCGCATTTTGCCCAGCCTCAACATGAAATCAAGGAGATACATTTGAACTCGTATTTCGAGAGGATTGTTGGTAACATAGAAACCCGGAACACCGGCTTTCTCTAGCGTCCCCTGCTGATCACTCACCTGAAACATTATCACTTTGTTGAACATGCTGCAAAGAAACCCAGCACCTTTTGAGACAATTATGAATATATAAATGCTATCAATAACCAACTTTTTGATCAAGCTGCAGTACTAGTTTCATGTCAAAATGTTTCAGCTCAGCTCTGTGTTTCTTGAGAAGCAGCGCTCTAACTTTGACCCGCTCTTGCATGTCGTTGACTTTGGAAAGTGCCGTCTGAGTAGCCACTGAAACGGCGTGCCAAATATTTATCAGCTTTGAGCTGTTATTAATTAGCTGCCCATAGACACATTTGCACGTGCACTTGAACAGATCTGTGCTCATGCAGTAATGCAAAGCAATCCTCATCTTAGAATATTGAAATTTTTGGCAAAAAATGATTGGGGAGGTGGGAACACCAGCAAAATTAAATTTAGCTAGCAACAGGAGAACAAGTCGATAAAGGAAAGTTTCCTTTACCGATGGTATGACCATGACCGTTCATATCATTTGGAAAGGTAGGCATGGATATAAATTATTCTTAATCTTATTTCTTACTTGTATGTTGATTCAGTAACGAAAGTCGTTGTTGAAACAAATGTTTCTCGGTCACATGTTGAATGTCTAGCAAATTTTTCACTATATCAAACAGTGTGTCATTCAGCAACGAATTAGCTAAGCCCGACAAAATTTCACAAGGCAGTCTCTGCTGGTATTTTCTACAAAATAAGAATACCCAATAAAACATTGGAAGAGAAGGGTTTTTAATGAAAACTTGGAGCGCTTTAAGGTGTATACAATAAATAATATTCGAAAATGTATTATCATTGTTATTATGCAAGGACCATAACCTTAAAACTTACGGTGGAAGCTCCCGTGACATCATTTGCAATTGCTCCAGAAAAAAATACAGCTTTTTCTGTAATTCTGCAGAATTTAGATCCATGCACGACATATTGAACATTTTATTGCAACCACCTTTAAAAGTTGCGTATACTCATCCTAAAAAGACAGCATCGTTATTTCCCTGTCAAACCTGTTGCAATCGACAGCAGTCAGCACTCAGCATCCGACCTGCGCTCGACGACTAGGCACTGCAGGCAAATAGTGTGCAATAACGGCATATATGCACAAGTATAAAATTCCTTATATGAAATATGGGACATAATATGAAATTGAATGGCAGCTAAATAATTTATATATCAATTTATTTGTTCATACATGACAAATTGTGAGATCTAAAATAAAATTCAGACAATTCAAGCATTCTCAACACATTTCATATTTGAAACCTTACTTACAGTCTTAGATATTTCTGTCTCCAAATCATGTACCTATTGATAATGGACAATAAAAGGAAGTGAATTGAATTGAAAACGAAAAACAACGGTACCGCCATAGGCTAATAAAACCTACAGTAGGGTTCATTAATCTATGGTACCGCCTCAGAAAATCATATTGCTGCCAAGCGCTTGCTACCCCAGCAACACAAACTTTTCATTACTTCACTCAGAAGGCTTCGTGCCAAATTGAAAACGTGCAACTTGGCCATAATTTGTAAGAAAAGTAAAAACCAGAGACTTTTGATTGCTATTTATTTCCACATTTACTATTTTGTGCACTCCTCTATAAACAAATTGGCCACCACATTCGAGCACCGAGTAGGAATATGTGAACTTACCTGTAGAATTCAAATCCACGCTCGGCACAATTTGGAGAGACCTTTTCACTTTCCAGCGGACATTCTGATGGAGGTCGCAGAATATGACTGATGTACATTACTTGTTCAGTTCCCATCACTATTGCTTGTCCAATCTTTAGCACCAATCTAAAAATATACAAATATAATAGTCCTGTACTATACCTATCAAACTGGATTTTGAATGTTAAAAGTCACTGAATTATCACTAGGTACCTAGTAGAATTATCAGTAGATTTGGGATGGTACTATTATTTAAGTTCTTTCTGTTTGGAGAAGTGACATTCACACAGGACAGGTCATTGTCATTAACATTTAAAACCAACTCAAATAAAATATAAATATGGAGCTTTTATTAAATATATGTATATACATATTGTACAGTACGAGTACCTAAAAATAACGATATAAAAAGTAAAAATTGGCGCAATGGAACTTTTGAACACAAAAATCACAGATCGTACCTTTAGCATCAATGCCAAACACTGATACGATAATAAAATAAATGCCACGAAGTATTAAAAATTTTTGGTTTTGTTTACACAATTCGTCAAACTTTAATAACATCACAAAAAGTACCAGAACAGAGGAAGACTGTCTATAGAATTTCAATTTATCGAAATAAACGCAGGAAGGAAACCAACAGGTTTTCTTGCTGAGCCTAATATCGAGCATTTGCTTTTGTCATTGGGAGCGGGGAGGGTTGGTTTCTCCAAGTCCTCGCTACTCACAGACCCTTCATCCACAGTGCACAGTGAACCCGGGCCAGACTCTTTCGGCTCTCCTCGATTTACGCTGAAGTATCGCACTACGCTCTCGCTCTTTCTAACCTCCACCTGGTTCGCTCGGTCTTGGTACATCCGCATAATCTGGTCCACGTCGACTTCCATGTGGTCTCTACTGAGCTCGGTGTTCGGCCGCGGTTTGTGGGGGTAGGGGCAGTACTTACCTTTCGGACACCGCCCCGTCTTGTCGAACAGCAGGCAGATGTTAAAGTGCCACTTTCTACACTGCTTGGGCAAGACCAATTTGAAAAAAAAGCCAGAGTGATGGTATAAGAACTGCGTTCTATGTGAAAAGGTTACTACGTCTAAAGACATCCAGCGGGATACTCTAAGGGCCCATCAACAACAAATTTAGCACTCGGTTACCATTAAGCAAAGAAACGGAGGCAAAGTTTGCAAGCATCTGGGAATGAGATGAATCCGAGGTGCTGCCAAAAATCAGCAGGCATTGGATTACGTAAATCAATATGCTGACCAGCAAGAGAGAGGATATAGTGTTAGCATTGTAACGAGACCAAATTTTGTGCCTGCATTTTCCATCTCTATATTTAATAGTAGGTCATATTTTGCCTTTTTAAACATGTTGTAGCTTGTCTTATAACATTGATTTAAAGCTGCCTTTACACGATCAACATTTTGCGTTAACATGTTGACTCAACATGTTAAGAAATTAAAACATTTCCCATCAATATTTGTATCATGCTTATTGGATCGCTTCCCGATTGGCAGCTGTTAACATTTTTTAAGGCTAGGTTTTAGACAGGTTCATTTAAAATGTCTAAAAGTGTGGAACCTTAAGGCCAACCTTTAACCTGGGCCAACTTGATGTCAACATTTCCCGACAATGTTGAGTCAACATGTAGACGCAAAATGTTGATTGTGTAAAGGCAGCTTAAATATGAAGAACAGTATTTTTATTTACTGCCAAATAATGGCTCAGTTGTTGGCTGTAGATGAGTCTTTAAGGTAATTTTGCCCGTTGCATGAATGATTAAGCAAAGTATATAAATTAATAAGAAAAAAATTGGTTTCATGAGAAGTAATTTTCATATTTCTTGACTGGGTAAAAACATAGGCATCAACCCATAATGTGATTTATTTTTTTGCTGATGGCTTAACTGGAGCAATCTGCAGGAGCATAGCACTCTACTGCAGGACTAAGAAGAGAACGCACATACAAAACTGACCATTGTATTGTACATGTGCATTGTGCACTACTGTACGGCCAATGTGTGTGTGTGGAAGGGAGCAGGAGAGGTACTCACACGTAATCCGTCCGCGCAGTACCCTTGCAGGAACGCAACGCACAGCGGCGCCCGGTCGTTGAGCTTGATGTGCAAGTAGGGGCAGTTCGGTCGCGTGCACCGCAGCTGCAAGTAGTGCTGGCACGTGGCCATCTTCTCGGGGACGAGTTCATGCGAGAGCAGGCAGTCGGGCTTCGAGCACGAGCCCCGCAAGTGGCTGCAACACGACACGCCGCGCGAAGGAATGTGTTACTCAGACTCCCTTGCCTTCTTCTGTCCACCTGACGGAAGAACCTACTTCCGGAATTTAAATATCGATGACCCATCATGAATCACGTGATGATGAAATAGGTAGGAAAATCGATCCTCATTTTTGCTCTCATGCTTCACATTTTTAAACAAAGACCTCATCTCACCACCAGAAAATCTTTTTAGAAACCACATGACTTGTACTTTCGATGAAGCCTGCAATTTGAACAAAAACACACAGGGCCGAATGCAGAGTCGTCACTGAGTGCGCACTTAGTTGGCATTTAAATGATAATTTGTCCCCTCAGTACGCACTGAGTGTTGACTCAGTGCGAGTGTGCACCGAGTGTCAACTCTGCGTTCAGGTCATAGCCTTTAGTACAAGTATAGGTAGGCACTCTAGGTAACTATACCCACGTTTACTCTGCAGAGATGCAACCTTTAATCACTCCCAATTCTCAGTCGTTAACAGCCAATTTTCAAAAATGCTTTGCTCATACCTTTTGCAGATGGCAACGTGTTTTTTGTCATGGACGCATGGGCACTTGTTTTTCTCGTGTCGAAAACACTTTCCAAACTGTCGGTAGTACTTGCAGACCGTGTTGTTCTTCTGCATGCGCTTGGACAGGGTGGATATGCTCCTCTGCTTAGCTTGGCTGAAACAAATTAACAGACTTCGTCAAACATACAAGACCTGCATTCGACTGGTATACCTTTTTCACAATATTACATGGACTACATAATTAGAAAAATCAATAACTTTTACATAATGCACACTCAATCTTGCACTAGTTTCAGTATTAGAAATAACCCATATTAGGTCATATGATTTTGACTTAAACAGAAGAGCAGCAGTCAATTAAGCCGGGCTATAAGAGAAAATGACCCCAGGGAGTCCAACATTTGGTCACTGTTACCCTCAATGAAACTGTCAAGATGAATGAAAATGGGCTCAAAATATTGCCAAATGTAGCAAAAATTGATCAAAAGTAATAATGCTGTTTTGAATGTGTGGAAAGCTTTTGACAACCTTTTCTCACCAAAAACACTAAATTCAATAAATGTATTAATAAATCAGTATCTAGCCAACAGCAGTAACAGTAATAAAAGTACAGCACCTGAGCAAGCTTCGAACGACATGTGTGTTGGTGCGTATCAAGACGTTGGCAGTTTTCTGGATGAAAGTCGCCCCTCCTAAGTCCACCCTCCTCAAGTGTCCTTTCACTTGGATCGAATTGTCAGATATTCGCTTCAAAGTTTTCCCCGTCGAGTCCATAAGGAACTTGTACCCACGGACATGGACAATGTGACCGCCAGCAGTCTTCAACCCTAGAAATTAACATTGTGTTCAGTGTCATTTAGGTACCTACGGGGTGATGACAATATAAGAGTAGTATCACGAAATGTTGAGATCCAATGCTTACTTTTTCGGTTCTCGCTTGTTACAGTAGATCTTATATCTCTCTTAGGCGTGGATTCTGTTTTCGAGTCGTATTTACTTCGAGCAAGAGAATTGCGTGAAGACTTGTATAAAACGCCACCGATCCTGAGCAAGGTAGAGCTTTGAGGTGATCTTCGGACCTTTTTAGCAAGCGGAGTGCTGCAGCTGCCACTGGAATGAAAATCATAAAATAAAAATGGGTTAGAACTAGGCAGTACCTGTACTTTGAGATATTCTATAACAAACTCTGTATAATATGCTACTTGGTTTTGTTCCTGAAATAAAAACATTTTATTATTATTATTATTATAGCCTAGACCTATCTACTACCTACACTTTCAAACTTAGAATTCATTCAAATACTATCCATCAAGTAATACTTATCAAGCTAAGGGTTAATTACATTTTAAAGAGTTTTCGGTCCGTGATGATGACTTTTGTCGGCTGAAATGATTTGTTGTGGGCCCAGACACGGTTTCCGAACGAAGACTTGGAGCCGGCAGAAAGTCGTTTGTGCTTCATGATACCTTGCAGATTGTTCTCTGGTGCGCGAGTGGAGGGACTGGCGTACTTAACCGAGTATTTCTTTACTTCCTTGAAGTGCCTCTGACTTCGATTTAGTCTTCTGTCTAATTTGTACTGAGTTCTTACGAAAGGGGATATCTTCCTCGAAGATCTTGACAATGATTTATTACTGGTAGATCCACTTCTGATGAACTTGTACTTTGAGCAAACCGATTTGGCAAGTTTAGTCAACGAAGACATTGATTTAGAAGTGGAAAGCGATCGAACTCTAGGCGGAGTAACGTGGAAGCTTAGTTTCCTAACGCGTACTAGCTTATTTCTACCAACGGCTACGAAAGACTTCTTACCGGAACTGTTTGCAAATTTTACCTTTGCTCGACTGACAGGAGTAGCAAGTCTTGGCGGTGATTCTCTTTTAATTTCGGACTTTAAACGTGCAAATACTTTGGGGTTTACCAGGACCCTTGCTTTCGCTTCATCGTTCGACGGATAGACCAACCGGTTGACGTGGACTTTCATTTTTGGCGCTGGAATATCTTTTTGAAGCGGCCGATCAACTGATTCTTGAGTGAGAACATGAACCTCTACTTCTGGAGTGCTATCAAGGAGAGGAACATTTGTTGGCCTGTTGGACACAGACACCGAAGGATCCCCTTTATTCAAACTGGACGACAAATTAACTACATCTTTAATCTCTGTACCCAAATGGACAACAGGTTTTACTGATTTTTGCTTAGATATGATCTGACTGCCTTGTTCCAACTTTTGCCCTATACTTCCCTGTCTGAAATGGGGATTAACATAGCATAAGTTTGGAACTTTTGAATCCGAGGCTCTTTTTACTGGTGACGTTTTAGGTACGGGTGAAAGCAAGCTTTTGCCGTTTAATTGAGTACATGCAAGAGTACTAGATGCATTAACACTGCTTTGCTTAAATTGATACTTCGAAGATTGAACTTCGTTAACAACTTTATATTTTAACCGATTGTCAATTTTGGTTTGGCTATTGAATTGCATGGTTTGGCGCTGCCAGTATTTGACCCTGTTTCTAGCATTATTGGACGGCACCCTTGATTTCCCCAAATGGATCGATTGCTGGTCCTTCAGCATCCGTATCTTACCTAAAAAAGAAATTATAGTCAAGCAAGCACTACGTTTGATAAATTCAGCCAATGAAATCGTTGTAATTATTAAGCAAGTGCCAAATTCCATTGCTTACGAGTAAGATATTCCATCTGCTGTTGCACATTCTTCTCCTCCATTATGCAATAATAACACTACCAGAACATATTACTATAATATAACTGTTTTCTAATCAATTAATATGTTACTGAATAATAAACGTTCCACGCATTTCTTCCAAAAATAAATGACAAACGATAGGCTCCCGAGTAATCCAGACAAAAATGACGACAACGCTGAGTACTGACGACAACCAGAGTCACTGCCCTTGATTTGGACAAGCTGTTCTGCCTGTTTTGCACTTTGCAGCCTTTGTATGCGACTGCGCACAACGCGTGATACTACTTCGGCTTCTTTCGGAGGTGGTCGGTTGGTAATGAAGGGAGCACTCCGCTTCACTCTGCCTCAGAAACGGAACCAGAATTATTATTAGTGTAGCAGTCCTTCCTTCATCCGGTCAAGATGGTGGGTAATCGCTTGGTTCTAAATACTTTATTTTAAAAGATTGAACTGTTGTAGATACGCCTTAAAGTAAATCCAACGTGCGTTTTGCGTCAACATTTACCATTTTCTTATTCGGTTGAAGATAATCATACTTATGAGCCCGTGATCATCTCACACTTCAATCCCTACAATATTGGCCACATGGCATGGATGAACCTACCCCTTGTGGCTTTCGTAATATTTTACGGCTGATCTAATGTAATTATTATGTTGTTTTAGTTTAAACGGTTCGTCCAAACCGGGCGTGTGGCGCTTGTCGCCGATGGAGAACATAAAGGGAAACTTGTCACCATCGTAGATGTTCTAGACCAGACGAGGGTAAGCAACTGGTTAAGTGTGAGGAATATGGTGTGACATTCATTTAAGGAGCTTGTCATGTTGTAGAACATCACTCCAAAGCTCATATTCAAAACTGCTCGCAGTTTTTAGTTTCCTAACAAGGGTGCAGATAATTTTTCCTCCGTGCTTTTCGGTCATTGACAGACTTTACAAAATCATATGCGGTGAATTAACCTAGTTTAGTTTTGGGTTAGGTCATGTGCCTCTATTTTCCGAGGGAGAACTGCCGACGGTGGTTATCAATCTGTTTTCAAGAAGCCTTAATACTTATTCTACATTTTAAAGCTAATTTTTTTCACTTCCTAACCTCTGGATGGATTGCTTATTGATGTTAGTATTCTATTTGCTTGCAACCAGAAGGTTTGTGTAATTATCATTTCAACTGCACCACACCTTCAATGCTAGTGTCATGAAAGCAAGTTGAAGGGGGCTTATATTTTCTAGTTTAGAAGGGAATTGAGGTGGGTTTCAACTTGCAATTCATGGGTAGGTAGCCGTAGTTACTGCCGCAGCGTGGGGCAGGACAGATTAGCACCATCCATGTTTCGACTTGGTGTCGGCTTTTGGCTGGGCACCACTGGACCTTTATGATGGGAACTGAAACTATTGTTGACAGCGTTAGAAGTTGGTTTACGTTGACAAACACCACGCTCCCCCCCCGAAGTAGGCTACCTATTTGTTGGGAGTCTTAACCTAGCCTGATCATGACATCATTTGCAACCTGGAATATTTAATTTTTTTAATTATTTAAAACAGATTTGTAGACAAAACATTTATCTATACTAGGGCGAACGCAATTTGTGTTGCGTTGAAGATGAGCGTAGCGATTTGTATTTAGCGCATAAAAAGATTGAGGCAAGAAGCCTATGCAATTCATGGAGCAGCACGCCGGAACAATGCTTTCTCAAAAATTCTGATCACTTGAAAATGTAAACGATTCTGACCTTTCTTTGTTTCTGTCCGAGCTGTCGGGTAGCGGAAATATGCTCATTTCGAGGTCATAAAGCAATGTGCTTGTTAATACATAGATGTAACTCATGCCCAAGGGTTTTTATTGGGTTTTATTGGGTTGGTTTTTATTGGAAAAAATCTGGTGTGATGTTTCGATTCAGTTTCGATGGTTTCTAAAGGCAAATCGAAATTGGGAACATTTGAAAAAAATACGCACTTTTAAATAAATTTCCGTACTTTTCCAAACATGCCCAATTGTCGAATTTTGCTCTTTTTTCTGCTTTGAAAGTGAAGGGTGTGGAGGATTTTCTTGAAAAACGCAGGGGGTCTAAGTTGAGAACACAAGTAGACACCCTGAAAATTTCATCCCACTCGAAGCAGGCGTTTGGCCTGTAGAGCGCGCGCTAACACACATACCAAAAAAAAAAAAAAAAAACACACCAAGTGTTTTTTTTAGCAGTAGTGAAATTGATGATTTCCCTTCGCTCGCTACGCTCATCAATAAACACTATACATTTAGGTAAATGTACTGAGCTGTGATTGTTAGAGCACCAAAATCTGCTATAATTACGCCTACAGTGGAAATCTCGGCTGGAAACCCACCACGATATTATTACGAAAGACTAGCAGTAAAGCAGTGTCACAATGTTGCATAACCTGAAGAGGAAACTAAAACCGAGGCAGTTTTGGGTTAAAAAAAACTTTGTCGTTTCGATCCCTCATGCTCACGTAAAACAAAATATAATGCTTGAGCTTGAGCCATGATCATCGGGATTTTTTACTCTGTTTTATTGGATTTCCAATGTAGCCAGGACGGCTGGACATGATATCTCAGAGTTGTTGCACTTTGTTTTGGGGATTTTGTTTCAGGAGTTTGCACAAATTGTGCTGTTCTGATTCTGCATTCCCTGAAGTACCTTTCACCTAATCATTTCATTGATTTGTTATGACCTAGATCCCCTACTAGTCGAGTGGCATGTGTTTTAACGATATTAGGTTGTCAATTCCTTCCACGCAGCATTTACGAAAGTTGCAAACTGATATACCCTACACGTCAAACTGGAAACTTTGTCCCCGTATGCCGAATCTTCCTCTAAGCACCCGTACCGGCCTGTGCAAGTGTAGGTACCCGGTCCCTTGCTTCATTAATCGGTTTCGAAACGTCCTCATTGTCGAGGTGTCTATTTAGCCGGCGACATCTCCCCAGTTGTGCATTTCTTGCGAATCCCGTCGCAAGCCGTCGCTAACGGCCGCCCTCGTTTTGCAGGCGCTGGTCGACGGGCCGGAGACCGGCGTCACGAGACGAGTCATGAGGATCAACCAGCTGCACCTGACCAAGATCCGCATCAAGTTCCCGTTCACGGGACCCACCAGACTCGTGCGCAAGTCGTGGAATGAGGCCAAGGTCAACGAGAAATGGGAGGAGACGGGCCGAGCAAAGAAATTGGCACAGATCGTTAAGGTGGGCGGCTAGAGGTTGCAAGCGCAACTGGTGGTTCGTTTTACTTTTGCCGATTGCAGCCCGGAGTTTCAGTGGAAATGGTTTGTGTTTGTCGTGGCTGAGATGGATACCAGAGTTTTTTGGGAGAGTGTTAGAGATGGAAGGGAGGCGAAGCTGGAAAAATGTGCACCCGAACCCGGGACCTCCTGCTTGCCGGGCAGGTGCTCTACCACCTAAGCTACCAACTGTGCACATTTTTCCAGCTTTGCCTCCCTTCCATCAATTGCATACTGGTAACTGCTTAAACCAGTAACAACTTCCTCTCAGTAAAAGAGATGTCGCACTGAACCGGGTTCGTTAGTGGCGCTGGTTTCGCTGGGGCAAACGGGCCAGTGCCAGAAGGCCCCTTATCGGAACAGTGTGTCGTTAAACACCACGCAAATCAAAACTATTATAAGTTAAATACTTTTACATGCTTAGTAGCGCGAGCGTGACGTCCCAATATGGCGCAGTCGCCGTGAAAGAATCTGTGGGACAGTCAGTCAGGACACGTTTGTCTTCGGAGAGATCTTAGTTATGACAAAAGTTGCACTTTATGTTGGTACCCACATTCAAGATTGAGAAACAAGTTCAGGATAGTCTGTCAGGACTCGGAACACATTTGTTTTAGGAGAGATTTTAGTTTTGGCCAAAGTTGCGCTTTATGTTAGTAGGTACCTACATTCAAGATTGAGAAACAAGTTCAAGACAGTCTGTCAGGACTCGGAACACATTTGTTTTAGGAGAGATTTTAGTTTTGACCAAAGTTGCGCTTTATGTTAGTACCTGCAGTCAAGATTGGGAAATGAGTTCAGGACAGTCTGTTTTTTGATTGCATCGTGCGTAAGACAGTTTGTGTTTAGGAGAGATTTTCATTAGGACAGAAATTTAGTAGGACATTTGATGCCCAGCCCCTTGTACCAGTATTTGTGGTGACAATCCTTGGTTTTCATTGTCTGGATGCTGCCACCATCGTTGGGAGGGCGAGGGCTGTGTAGCGAAGCTTTGATAGACGTAACAATATCGTTGACGATGGTAGCCATCTCATGATCATCGCCACATTTATTTTAGCGCGGTTGAGGGCAATGTGGCGTAGCCACTATTCAACACGGACATGAACTGTTTGCTAATTGAAAGTGCACTAAGATTAAATTTATAAGACTCATGACTCCTTGTCCTATCTTAATTGAGCTGTAATAACGGTTTCAAACTGGGTTTTGAGTGCTAGGTAGATCATCATTGAAACGCCGAGAAATCAGTAGACTTTATTCAGCATTCAATACCCAGTTCGAAACAGCTTTTTGAAGTGCAAATAGATATCTTTCACTTTGTCGCACGTGGTGATGGGAGTCCAGGAACATTCCCAAGACTGCAATTCTAGCATTACAATGTCGTTTTGAAATACCTATTTCAAACTGAGCTTTAAATGCTAAAGAAAAGTCTCACTGGTTTCTTGACTTCAACAAAAGAACCAATTGTTGTTGTTGTAATCTAGGCTTCCTGAATTCTAGGTAGCGATTACTATTCTAATAAGATAACGATTCCAACTCTCGTGTTTGTGTTTAGCGGCGAGCGATGGGCGACTTCGACCGGTTCAAGCTGCGCAAGGCCAAGGCCGCGCGCAACAAGCTGCGGACGGTGTCGTTCAAGCGAGTGCTGTCCAACGGCAAGAAGTACGGCACCCTCCCCGGCATGAAGATGAGGAAGAAGCCGGCGCCCAAGGCCCCCAAGGAGGGCGCCAAGGTGAAGAAGCCCTTCGTCCGGTCCAAGCCGAAGAAGCCCGTCGTCCCCAAGCCCAAGAAGGTAGCCCCCAAACCCGCCAAGGGCTCGCCCGAGAAGAAAGCCACAGCAAAAAAAGTCGCTCCAGCGAAGAAGTAATTTTTTTGTAATTTAATTAATTCTGTTGGTTGGAAAAATTGAAAATAAATTGCTGTCAGCGCAACTGGTCTTTGTTCTCTGTCTCCATTTTCAGTTAATTTCCTAGTTTCCTGTGGGCAGGTTTGAATGGGTGGTGTCTGAAGTTCTGATCTGTCACAAAGTGTAACAAAACACCGCAGGCTTTGCTGGGCGGGTGGACAGCTGTTGGAACAAATTTTCAGAAAGCAGAACGTACACAGCCTTGTGTAGGCTATATATGATGCAAGTATCTTAAGGGCCTGCAACAGCCAGAATGCATTTTGTTTTTTAGCCTAAATTGATATGTCAAAAATTTTGCTCTGACGTTATGAATGAGAATGTGTCGGAAACTGTACGTGAGGCGATATTCACTCTTATTCCAGGAGGTAACCGAATTGTGTACTATTCTTAGCTATCAATCTGTTTATGAGCCTGAGATAGGTAGTAGTTAGTAACAGATGGAACTTTTTTACTCTTTCCTGGTCAAGTCCCTTGCCTGCGAGAGCTGTATATGAGGTGGTGCATTCTGCGAACGGAGGAGAAAGCATTGCTGGACAATCGCGTCTCATCTCGACTTGCTCCCGACCGGGTCGAATTGTATGACCCGCTCAAACGGGCTCTGCAGCATTGGGACCATCTCCAAAACACGCAAGGTCGTTGTGCGGTAATCTAGATACTTCCGCGACATAGTTTCCATTGAACAAGCAGTGACTTAAATGACAAAATTATCGCTCTTAGGTGCTCCTGGATGTGAATCTGGTCTGGTGTCCTTTTCGTGCCAGCCGCAACTGGAGAGCGATTTGCTCAATTTGATATACGCAGTCCATTCACTCATCGGTAAGATGCTCGAGAAAAGAGAAGAGAGACTTAAAAAGAGGACCGCTCCCAAGAGACCGATTCAGGAAACATATCGCAACGAGTCTCCTAGGAGAGATAGGTCGAGATCGCCTGTCATCCCTGTACGGATCAGCTTTCCCACAGTCCGGACCAGGTCCCTGGATAGGCTCTCCGACTGAACAAATGTTTATATACCCACAGCATGCAGTCGCAGATACGTGAATATGCTGATGCCATATTATTTGATATTTAATTACTGATGGTGTAGTCACAGTGACTTGTTTTAATAAAATAATATTTAAAGGTGTGGGACAAAAGTAATTTATTAATGATAATATGTCCGGTAGTAGTAAGTACCTACTTTACAGTGCTAGCCAGGTAAGGTGTAACAATTTAATTTGTAGGACTGTAAAATGTGTACTGTATCAGTTTAATTACCCTTGGATATCAAGATAAAGAACATTAGTACTAGTTTCTATAGTAGTGTAGTACTAGTATTAGTGGATCAGAGCCATGAGGAGAAGGAACTGCAAGAAGGAACTAAATACTTTATTTTATTGTAATAACCCAGTGAATGAGCTGTAAACAATAAACTAAATAGATCCAAAACACAATGTTGATAGTGTTCACAGTTTTGAAAAGCGTAGACATTTCGTTTGCGATGGCGCAGACATCTTCAGGACCGATCGTAGCCCGGCGAAAGTGTCTCTGGTGACCATTGGAATACAATTTCGACTCAATCCTTGTCTAGAAACGTGCCAAAAAGGTAGAGGATGTGTAGACTTACGATTGTGTGCATATAAGGGATCATGGTGTTTTGAAGGCAGGCCAGGCAGTATTATGTGGCTCTGCCTAGCGATTTTGTAACTTTTGCGTTATGCCGTTATCGGTTCTAATGGGAACAACCACTATTGATGTTTATTTTAACTCTGTAACCGAGAACGGCAAATTCAGCGTTACGTGATCGCATTGCTGGTCTAATCAATAATTTGAAGAATGAGCATAGCCATGACTATCAGTGTTTATCAGTGATTATCAGTGTTAAAAGAATGAACTTTCTGATTTCAAAACGATTCGTTTTCAACATCACTGCCTATGGTTTAACACGGGCAGTGATTTGAAATCGAATGATTTCGAGCCAAATCGAATGAAACAAAGTTACATGATCCTTTTCGGCTGAACCCGCTCGAGCTGCTGCAGAACCCGAAAAAACCGTAATTCTGTGTTAAACCCGAACCGGAACCCGGGAAATTTGAAAACCCGAACCTGGACCCGTATTCTTGATTTGAAAAAGCCCGAACCGGTATTATTTTTCTTTACGGGCTTTTTCGGGTTTTTGGTTTTTTCGGAAAGTTAATCCGAAAAGAAGGCGGCGAGGTTTTTTCAAGAGAGCGATGACGTTCTTTTTTAGGGAATGGGTTTTCTGGAAAGTTAACAAGCCATCGAACGCGAAACCCGAAAAAGCCGTAATTTTTTTTGAACCCGAACCCGAACAAGCAAAATAAAAGAACCCGAACCGAAATTTCAAATATACCGTACCTGAACCCAAACCAATATTAATTTCGGTTCGATGCCCTGGTAAAGATACCTTAGCAGTTAGTGGGTATATCTATTCTTCGATCATCTGGTATTCGTTGAAGAAGAACGTATAGCTCAGCATACAAGGAAAACTATGGTATAGGTACCGGCAAGTAGCTGGCCTAGCTTTTTCCTGTACCTATAGGAAAGTACCATTCATCCGAAATTTTGATATGCAAGGTGATAATAAATGCTGTAGCTTTCTTCGATCACTCCACCCTGCTACCGATCAAATATGGTCACCCATCCATTTACCCGACTCTGAACAATGTTGCTTAACTTCACTCTTCTACAATCTCAAGATAGCCGGTGATTCCAAAAACCGTTTCCGCATACACAATGCAAACATGCCATCGAAGAAAATGTGCCACGGTCAATGAATACCCAAATTATCTCTCTATATTATTATTATACCTGCCTGGGTAGGTAGGTCTGTTTGGTTTTCTTAGTTGTCTACAATAATTAGGTAGGTATGTATACCGCGTGTTACAAATTGGTGCTTGGTATGGTAAATCAAGCCAAGTAAAGCCCCGTCATATAGCACCGAAATTGGTGTTGATACGTAGGTATTTACAAAGGTTCAATAGCAAAGCGTTAATGGCATCAATCAAAGAGTCAAAAGGGATTTAAAATACAGTTCCAGTCAGCGAGTTTGTAAAATGATCTGCAATTCTCTTCGCATTGAAACGCCAGGTCACAGCAACAATGTGTAAAGTAATTATGCGTGCGGCGTCCGTCCTCCTTTGTCCCGACACAGGAAGCGCGTATACTGCTGGCCGCGAGCGGGAGTCAGGTCTGCCTATAGGGAGCCTAGATACGGTTAGAGAGTGGCTGTTCAAATCCCATGCTAAACGGACGACATGTTTTTACCAAGTTGATCACGAAGCACGTGGCAGGTTGTCTATATGAGTTTTTTGTATTCCTTTGCATATCTACGAATTATGTATACACGGTGAAGTAAGTTCGTTAAGTATCAACTACTGGCTGAAAGGGCTGTTGAATAAATCAATTTGGTAAAAACATGGCGCCCATACGCAGAGATGGCCACTCTCTAGCCCTATATAGGCTCACCAGGTCTGCTCTGTGAGAGCCATCACAGTCGAGCGTGGCGAAATCGAGACAATAGGGTCAGCGGCAGAGAGTGCACTCAGTCGCGGTCAGCGGAGTGCCATCTCGCCGAGGCATATTATGCCTATCGAGAGTTGGTGTACCGTACCGTGTATTTCGTTCAAGAGTCGGTTTTGTGGATTTTAGAATTCAGCAAAGACAACAGAAGTAAATGCTTCGTTTCGCGTTGAGAGAGGCCGGTGCGGCCGACACGGCACAGGCTGTATCTATAAGATTTTTCCAGCCTTTCCTATTTCGTAACTATTTCGTACCTTTTTTGTGCGAATGCGTACAACGTATTGCAAAATAAATAGCTATTAGCATCTAGAATCCACACTTAGTCTCTTTTTTAGGGCTTTTGATGACAAGATCTGCTAATTTTGTATTAATTTGCCATTTTTGACACTTTCAAGATAGCAATTCATTTTCATCAGAGGGAACCTTTCCAGCGCCCTCTGAATGGATTTGCGTCGATGCGTCGATTTGCTGGCATGGCAAAAATGTATCTAGGCAGCTTTGACCTTGAGCGAGATTCGCGAGAATTTTTGACTCTGACATTTTCCACTGCCTTCTAGCAACAGACAAATTTTCATGAAGAAGGCCCTGGTTGTGTGCTCGGATATAAATTCAATGTGTTCTGTTGTGGCACGAAAAGCATCCAATCCCTGATCCAAATCCAGCCCAACACGTGCATTGCTTTAGCGGATCAAGGGCAAGATGAAAAACGACGTGTAGGTTCGCTTAGTGACCAACATTTTGGTTTTGGTATCATAGTCGCTGTTTTTGTAGCTGGGCCGTATCTAACCTTTCCACCTGCCGCTGCGCTCGCATGTGAATGTAACGATGATGGAAGGATCACAGAGGATGATAGAAGTGTCGATTATTATATGGTAACAACTAACAACTGGCCCAAAAACACACGAGCTGAAAAACGAAATAGCGAAACTGTCTTGCTAATTATAAAGCATATTATGCCTTGGCTTGGTCTCAATTGGTCTCAACTCTCGCATAGCTGAGCGGTATCTGAGATGAGCTGTATCCGAGCTATAACTGAGCCTGTATCGTAAAGCTAACTCTGAAATTTATAAGTATAGCGCCTACTTATAAATATATGTTGTGAATCACATTATTTGTTGAGTAATGAGTAATAAAAATTAATTACAAATAATATAACCTTATCTATAATCACTGATACAGTCAAGGTGACGAGTGCATTAAACAAAAACATTATTTTGGGAATTGGCTTTAGTGTATGCATGGTATAGGAACAGGAAAGGTAACTCCTACAGACAGAAAATCTCTGATAAGAAATTTTAGTACCCACCCATTAGCCCATTACCCAAGATGGTTTACGATACCATTGAAACTTGCAAGAAATCATTCTAATTTTCACAACATCCACTTTTCTGTTTCGCAAACTGCACCTTCGTCGGACACAGCTCAAAACCTGATCATGACAATTATGACAATATACTACAATTTACGTTGCATTGGTGAGCGTAGCGAGCTAGGTGCACTGCAGGCAAATAGGTAGCGACCTAGCTAACCCTTCCAAAAAAGCCACTTGCGTATTTGTTCCACAAAACAAATTCCATGCACATGATTTTGATAACATTTTCAGATGACCTATTTTTGTTCTGAATTTAAACCACTTGCGTAATTTCAGCAAAATAGTAACGATAGATTTTTCACCAATCAAAATTTACGAAAGACTTGATATCTTTCACATGCCTGTCACCGCTAGAAACCTGCACTTCAATATCGTAAAATATACTTTTTCACAGCTGACGTATTGTATTTCTGTAGAGTGCAAGTGCATACTCGGTGCATGTAGGGGAGTGATGGGGAGGGGGAAGCAAGCGTAGTGTATGTCAACAGCTATTTGAAGCGACATACGGATCGAAGTTAATTGAAACCAGCGAAGCATCATTTGATTGGATCGACCCAGCCAGCCATGCATAGAGAACGTGCACTCTCCGCGCAACATTTGTATGTACTATGGTAGCCGCACGGAGTTTGATAAAAACACCGTTCCATCACTGTTCGGTAAAAATCGCCGCCAGTTCGATGTGCAGCGAAATGATATTTTGAACTCGCCGTGCTATGCGATGCGCATTTCTATGCTAGATTACCATCTGACATGAATAGACCACGCAAGATTCGCGTGCGGTCATGTACCATGCAGGTTTGCGCAGTGGCGTAGTGCTGGTAATAAAGGATGGGTACATACGCGAATTTTTCGTCTACCGCTGGATGGAGGGGGGGGGGGGGGTGGCATTAAAAATGAAACTGAAGTCTTATTTCCACATTTTCGTCATTACCAACACACTCTATTTTCACACTATACCAAACATTGTTGTTTTGGGCGCTTACGACTATTTTCGCTTGGGTTTCACCAAAACACGTCCACATATCTCGATTTGCGCCGAAAAGGTAAATGGATAAATGGCTAGTGGGTGGAAAATGGGTGTGCCATGGGTGGGTGGGAAATGGGTAAGATAAGGTGAATGGGTATATAAAGTGTGAAACCACAGGTGAAACATAGAACAATTGTAGATACCTAATGGAAAACTCACAATTATAGTTAAACATTTAAAAGCTAGAACTTCGCTTAGGTACCAGCGTATACCAGCGTATTTCTTTCAAATAAATAGGTGAGTATACGCTAACTTCGTAAATGAAAGGTCGCCGTATACCTGCGTATACCCTGGACCACACCACTGGCTTTGCATATATATAAAACTTTTGTGTACCACTGTACCGTACCTGCCTGAAAGAATACGGCGATTTATGAATTATTCGTTCAAGAATGTTGCGGCCAGATGTTACGATCTCGCGGTTAATTTTAGCAACGAATTGGTCGTTCCGTGGCTGTTGGCGCTTCGTTGCCCAACCTTCAGAGCCTTACGTCCGAAAATAAGTTTGACGTAAATATTAGTTGCTTATTACAACAGCTTTTTTCTAAAATAATGGTCTGAATCGAATGACACTCTTTCGATTTGAATAATTCGTCGTCATTCTTTATAATCTCATTACAATTAAATAAAGTACGATTATGAACGTAGGAAATGATTATGAGTAGGTCGTGTAGATTGCATACAATGCAGTGATTGTATATATGCTTCAATTTTATGTAACAGTCCATTACAGAAGCTCAAATAATTGCTCGGCGAATATAGTGTTTGCATTTTCACATGCACATAAATAGCCATAAATGGCCAAAGGAAGGAAACAGCTATCGCCGCGATGCATGAAAAATAGTGTTGCAAAACTCGCGGAGAGATTTTGCACCGAACGCGACTCGGCAAAAATCACTCGGCGTCACGTCACGTAGATATTGTTACAATTGGTGCCGTTTACAGTCGCAAAAATCGCAAAAACATCAACAACTTTGGCAAAACGGTGCGCGTCATTTAAACAGGTGGTTTAATGCGCAATTTAAGTGAAACACCTCATGCGCATTGGATTCTTCTACTTCATCTGTGCAAATATCTGGTGCGTATGTCCGATCCAAGCACGCACTTTGGTTATCCTCTGTACGCAGTTTGATGCGTTATAAGATTGCGTCTGTTTTGTTTTACAATTTTGTGCTCGCTGAGCGTGACCCGAGCGTGACCGAGCCTCGACTGAGCACGCATACCTACGATGGTAGTGAAAATGTGCGTAAAACATGCGTGTAGAATATAGGAGTGCAACGGACGCAAAAGGAGCGCATTTCACAGTGTCGCAAGTCGTGAAAGTTTTTGCCCGCTTGCCGACTTACAGATCATTAACCCCTTATCACGCTCGAAAATCTGACTTGCCATGGTCATCTTTTATGTACTTGTAATTAGATAAGAGACTGACGAAATTTGGTGGAACATAATAGCATAGAGCCGGTACCCGCCGAGATCTGTTATGATGCTAAGATGGAGGGGGGGGGGGGGGGGGGGTTGCCCCATGAGTAAATCTTGTTCGCACCCCCCCCCCCCCCTCCACACCCAACACATATTTTTAGGGCAATAGAATTAGAGAATATTAATATTAACGTAGATGATACGATGTTCCGGCTGATCATTCAGCCGGTACAGTGAGAACTGAGTGAAAACTGAAATGTTTGACGATAGGTGATCAATGCATTTTGGACTGTGCAAAAATCGCCAGATGCTGAAATTTGAATTCAGTCTATGTCGAACTTCAAAGTAAAGTTCCAAAAACGATATTGGCTCAAGCAACAATATTGCGAACTCCCCCTCACCTCTATACTCCGTTTCACGTTAAGAAGGAGAGTGTATTTGCATCTTCCAAGAGGACCCACACCACACCCACTGCTGCTAGACACGAGCTAAGAGTTTCAAAACTCACAAGCCAAGCCTTGAGTCAGACAAAAGGCACTATGCGCATAGTTTTGCAACTCTTAGCTCGTGCCTATTAGCAATTAGTCCTCGAAGAAGATGCTAATACGTTCAAATACACGCTCCTACTTAACGTGAAATGGAGTCTAGGCTGTTACGTGAAAACCGTGAAACACACCATGGCCAGGCCAGCTAACAGACTGAAATACGAAAATGTGAACAAAAACTAGTGCCTTCAAGTAACGTACAGGAAGAAAACACCCATGTTTACCTCATTATTAGTCATTGCTCGTTAATGTCCTGTCCTTACCATAACGAGCGAGCTACAAACCGCATGTTAGCATCGAATTCGCTGGCAATGTCACGACCATGGCTGTCCCCCTCGGGCGGCCACTGGATGCACAACCCAACCGCGAGAGCATATTTTTATCTGTAACCCAGGCAGTACTCGTAGGCATATCACAAGCAGTTGCCAATTGCGCCACAAATTATGAAGAACCTTATAAATAATGGACTTGCCCTTGGTGCTTGTTGCACTTTCGATGCATGCATAGTACGACTAGAAACTGCAATCGCAAGTCCTTGGCTCGTCAACTTGATGCGAACTCTGAACGTGATATTCCGTATCGACAGGCCGCTGCATTTTTATTGTGTTTTTGTTCGTTTGTTGAAATGGGTACATATAGGCAGTTGGGCTGCACATTACGCTATTAGAGCAAATTCCCTCTCGATCATGGAATCATCTGCGTAAACAGATTACCTATCTGTCTACTAATCCTAAGTGCATGCGCCAGATATAATCTGATTGAAATTGTTATCGAACAGTGATTGGGGTTAGTTTGCATAATGCGATGAAATAATTGCTTTGAGATAAAAGTGCGTGCTGCAAAAATGATCGAAGGACTTTGCAATACGATCTTGATTCCATCGCAGCAAACTGGTTTTAGGACCGATTCTGCATCGCAGTTTCGTGTTAGGTGCCCCAATGTGTTGGTCTAGCTGTAGGCAGGCTGCACCTTCGCCGTCGCCACGTCCAGCGCCTGATATTTTGGTCGCACTGTACACTGCTAAAGGTGCTGCAATTGAACACCCACTTTATGCCCGCCGACTGTAGAGTACACTTAGGTCCTACTTATTAAACCTTTGGGTACCCCAACAGCGAGCTAAAATATTGAATAGAGAATTGTTAGTTTTGGATTACCTCATAATGTTGAGAGAGGGAGAGAGCTGAGGGAAAGAGCGAGAGATTGAAATCAGTGTAACGCATGCGTTTGTTCGTCTAGTGGGGGGGAGTTTTGACGTTTAAGCAGCTGTTCTCGCCCCTCCGCCCCGCGCCCGCCCCCCAACCGCCTCGCGCGAATCCTGCCAGCCTGCCAGTGACGCCATCAGCTGCACGGTGGGAAGAGTGCGAGAGGGGTAACAACAACGAACAGCTAACTGTCAGTCAGTACTCAGTCAGCAACATAAAGGCAACCGAGCAATACGTCATAGAGGAATATATACACACACGGGGAAAAAAGAAAAAGGGCCAAGGAACATTTTTTATACAAGACTTATTTTTCACAGAAACAGGCGAGTGTACTTTTTTTTTGAAATCATTTCAGTGATTTTCGTTGTGCATCACGTTTTTCTTTGGTTTCTTTCATGCATCTGTCAGTCTCTCAGATGAGGGCTGCATTTTGAAAATTGTTGTTTTTAAAAAATATTATTTTTTATCCGAGTGCATGATACTGGATTGAGGTGCAATTTTGTACTGTTACGTGATCCACCCTTTCGTTGCCATTTTCTAGCAACTTTATAAATAGCATGCCACTAATTTGCGAAGGAAGGGTGGCCCTAGCCGGGGGAGAGGGAATTGTGAGGATATCGATCGATCGCTCTTGCCCCTACGTGGCCTCATTTCGCGCTGTCATGTCACCCTCTCCGGCGGTGGAAACGGGAAACGCCGCAAGGCACTAACCCCTTGTCAGCCAACGCCATGAATACGCTTACAGGTACACGATCGTGATTCGTTCGCCGATTTCCTGGTCACCGTATACAAAATCGGTGCACTCTGTACGAGCTCGGTGAAAATAACTGCCGCGAACACTGCACGGTCGATTCCAGATAGAATTACTGTACTTCATTTTCGAAACGTATAATTTTTTTGTGTCTCACTGTCGAGTTTTGAGATCGTGCATAGATTTTCTCTTTTGCTCTGCTTTTCGAATTGTTCTGTTGTCCTTCTTTGTTTCCGACGTCAGGTTGTCGCTGTAGTGGGGATAAAAGGAGGGGTATATAAATAAATGCATTAACTTCTCCGCACACGAGGAAAAACATGGAAATGATTCGAGAGTGGGGTCGCGTTTATAGCAAGCACCATCACAAGCTGCTGGCCGCCTAATGATATAGGGGACGGACGTTGACTTCTAACCTAGCCACTATCGCTGAAAGTGTCGGTAATGACTCTTATCTCGGGACTGCAGGTCATATGACCGATCTCGTTAGCGACAAACCAGACCATTTATATATCGACGCCGATAACAGCTGGCTGTAGATGTCAGACGCACAGGCACCTTGACTTCCAGACAACAAATCCAGACCCCATACAAAACGAGAGAGCGAGCGGTATAAAGATACCTGTTTGACAGCCATTTAATACGTTTCCACTTTTGTTCGACGAAAAGTTGCATTCAAATTGACACCAATTCGCTCCGTCGAACCATTATTATATAGTTGGGGGTTGACGAGTTGAGTTGCAAGATAAAATGCATCCCATTGCCGATCTACATGGGTTTTCGCGATCAAACATAACACTAAATCACCGCCTCGTGATCCAACGGAATCACTAAATCGCTGGCTGGGAATCGCTATAACACATAATCACGCCTCTAAATCCTTCGTGCTATTATACGTAGTATCGCCTATACCAGTGTGCAGCAGGAAATTCAGAGTGTTGTTGCCCATTTATTTGCAATCGTTGCCAAACCTCTGGGCGCATGTTATAAGGTGTTCCCCGTCCGCTGTGTGGGAAGGCATAACGAAGGTCACCCCGTAGCAGAGGTCGGGTCAGGGCCCACCACTAATGGGCGAAGTAGCCGAAGTGGCCGCGGTGTACTGTTGACCAACTCTATAAGCGGTTTGGCCAGAGGACCAAACGGCGAGGTGCATGACACTAATTCGCCTGGAGAACAATTAGCACAGACACCTCGCATTGTGGACACGCGCGCGCGCGTGGGATTGAGCACCAATTGAACGTAATTGCACAAACCGTATAATATATCTAGCAAGTAGCAACAATGCAGCGGCGACTGTCGTAAATACAGTGTTGAGTTGTATCTCCTGCATCGTGAGTTGCATCATATCACGACTGGTGGTGATGTCATCGTCGTGTGGTATAGAAATTGGAAATGTCACTATGGACGCACGTGTTCGAGCACGCCAATGACAGCTGTGCTAGTTGAACATGCGAGCGACGGTTAAACGTCAAACGCAATTTAGCCGATGTGCGATCTATACCGCCATGGAATCGGACTGCGTTGACTTTGTTATAATTGTATCGCATTCGATTACTGGTTGAATATGATTACATCGATTTGTATAGTCAATAATATGGCATGTTGACAGCTGCGATAATGTTTGAAACACGATCCCCTATATAGTCAATTAATAATATACTTTATATATTATATTATAGAATAGTCTTCAAAATTATGTCATCAAAATTCTGCTCACTTTTAATTGACTGTTGTTCAAACGGGAAAATCTTAGTGAAAATGTTATTGCAATATTATTGTAATCTCTTTGCACGACAATTTTCAGCCACAAAACAAAAGACCGTCGCGAATCATCACGCGGAAGGCGTTGAGTGACTGTCAAACAGAGTTCGCTAAACGCAAAGTGCAACGATTGGACGGAAAGTCGCGCCAGTTGAAATTAATTACGCATGTAATTATATAGAGTGAATTCGTGATGCTTTGACCTAAAGCGCTCTGAAAATGCGCGCGCCCAAATGCCACGCAAGTTCATTAGTTTCAGTTTTCTTGGGTCGACTGCTAGTGCTAGTGCATAGTGGCGAGCGTATGCCAATTACTCTAATGCATGCACACATCCATGGCGCAATAGACGCGAGTTGAGCACTGGGCAGTAAAAATGAGTTAATTTGCTCTTCGGATTCTGTGGAAAAGAATTGTTAACTTGATAATATCAATGTTCCAGCGCGGCCTTGTCGTCTTTCCAAGATTTTGTAAACCTTGGTAGATATAAGTAGTATAAGAGTGTTCTTCGTTTCCAATCTGACAGCGAGGCAATATCTTGCCCGTCGCTTCTTTGGAGGCCAAAATTGCCAAAGATTTTGGCACGAAAGTATCACGCGAGCAAAAATCTAATTTTGGATGCCCAAGCTCAGCTGTCTAACGTCAGATAGTATTTTCTGAAATCACGCCAGGATTACGTAACATATAGTAATAAGCTGGCCTAGAAAATAGCGCTCTTGCTATACGGCTGTATAATAGTGGGATGCGAGAGCACTCTAACCTCCCGTCGTTGTTGCTTCGATTTCCAAATCCACGAATTCTTGACCGTCAAACTGTTTGAATCGCTGGATGGGATGTGTTTTATCTGTCACTGCCTCATTGATCACTATCTCTGCAAGTGCGACCGACCGCACTCGCAGGCCATTGGCCAACGGAAACAAAATGCGCGCAAAGAACATACGCGGCATTCCCCAAAACTCTGACGCACTCGACGGCCAGCGGCCCTCCTCGATTTATAAATGCGTTCAATTCAAATCAAACGATTTCGTGCTTCCGTCGCACGACCACTGCGTCACCTCGCTAAGAAACAACAAACACTTCATCAAATATCGTAATCCTTATTACATTACGATTAGAAAATTCCCGAAGTGAGTGCGATCAATTTACCTTGCACGTTCGTATTTGTTGGTGCAATCTCGTATTATCTACGTCACCGCCTGACGTATGTGGAATTTGGGGGGTGGGCCATCTATGAGCTAGAACCTACCCTTCTGAGTCTGACAACACAACTGACCTACCCTCCGCCCCACGGTAGCATCCGAAGGTACGATAGCAAAATAGCGTTCGTATATTAAATGCGGGGATCGACCTTGGCACGTCAGTGTCAACCTTCAAGAGGTTCATTGGGACACCTTGGCACGGTACGGACTGATACCTAGAGCGTGCAGAGCACCCACTGCTCGATATTCCAGAAGCTATTAAAAACACCTTTTGACTTAATGGTTCCGCGCAAGAAATGTAAATACCGCGAAAATCCGCAATAAACACTCGTTGCGTGTAGTAATAACTGTCTCTAAATGATAGTGCGGCTGATAGTGATTTGACGTCTGTGACGTGTTTTGACGATAATTGCGTTCTTTGTCCTTCAGCATGTCATTACAAGACTGAGATACTAGACTAGCTGACTGGATTTCGGGAAAAAGTTTCAAGTACCTATATCTATGTGATGATAAGTCAAACAATGGAAGTATACACATTGTAACAATTCTAACGCGCCCGCGCTCATTTTCCTGAATGACAATCAAGGGAAGTTGCAAAATATTCTGGCTATTTGCGGCGAAATGTTAAAACTGCTGGGTTTAAACCACTCGAATTTCAAAAGATCCACCTCTTGAGAACTAGTACTGAAATCTACGTTATACTAAACAAAATGCCAAATATTATTCAATTTATTTTGGCTGACTCCAACCATGGATGGATGCTATAAGTTCAACCCCTCCCCCCCCCCTCTTTTTTGTCTGTATTGAAACAATAATTCCTCGATCCTCCACATTGCTTTTGTGGTTATCTTCGTTCATTCCCGGTCAATTGGACTGTGGACTGGCCTGTTAATGTGTACTTACAAGCGAAAACACAAGCAGCTGAGATAAGGGAGTGGATTAAAAAATGTAAATATTGCTTTTGTGAGCCTTGAATGATCAAGCATTTAATCATGTAGGTGCAAGGTTGATGTCAACCTAAAAATATAAATTGAGTATTACATTTCTTAGACTCATGTCTACTTAATCCTATCTTTAGCAATTGAGTAATACAGCCATTGTTTACCTTAGAATTTTTAATTTCGATTTTTTTGTCTGCAAGTGAAGTGCTTTCTGTTGTAGGTAGATACTTAAATGCTTTACATGTTCCCTTGCATGCATATTATTATAATACATCTTTTTTTGGTTTTTACTGGTCCCCATTACGCCCCACCTCAAGCCTCAAGCTTATTTTAATGTCTCAAGGTCTAACGAGTATCTCGCTAATTCCTTCCAGAACGCAATGTTCACCAACTTGGCCAACTACTTGCTCGGTACCACACAGCCGCAGGAACAAGAGACCTCAATGGACGACGACGTCAGATTGAGAGCGGTTGATGCTGATGACGACTGGGTCCTGATTGACAATAGCGTCGACGGGGGTAAGAAACCAATCATTCCCTCGCAGGACCTCGAGCCCTGAACATCGCGGCACAGGCTCCCTGGAGTTGCTCGGGGAAAGCGTTTCTTCGAACGTCTGATGGACATGTTAGCCATCCAGTTTAGCGTAGCAGGTTTACGAGTCTCTAGTTTCAAAGCTCTGGAATTTTTGTCTCCCACTTCATAGATCTGATTGGTGTTCACATGAAATTGCAGTCATCCGAGTAAGCACTTCATTTATCACTTTATCGAAATGCAGCTGGTTTTCTTTTCGGTGAAGAGTTGCATCTTCGGTGGCGACTTTACGTGATCGACCACTAGCAGTGCGATTACGCAACTCGGACTTTGCCGTTCTCGGTTACTAAGTTCAAAAATTAACATGGACAACAATAGGGATTTTGTCCATCAGAACCGATTACGGCATAAAGTAAAAGTTACAAAATCGCCGGGCAGATCTGGGGACGAATTCACAAAACTTGATTTACAAACCCACTGAAGGTGATTTTATATCATCAGCCAAAAACACATTGTGGTTGAAAAAAATTAGCCCATGCAGATTTCAAAACTCAGTTTTGCGGGTTCCGTCCCAGCATCCAAGACATCCGAGAGACGAACAAAATCGCCCAACGCTTTCGATTATTCATGCATCGTCGACAAAAATCGGAGATCTTGTTCTGTCTTGCAGCCCTGAAAGGGTTACGGAACATGCAATCCCCCTTTATATAATCAGCCCAATATATGAGATGTGACAATCTCAATTGTCCAAAACCAAATTGAATCTCAAAATGGTGGTGCATGCTAACAACAAAGCCGGGTTTACAGCCGGCAATGTTAGTAACATGATGTCGTCAACATTGGCTCTGAACCAATCAGAGACGCCGTGACAGAGTCGTAAACATGACGTCACACACATCCAGAGTCGCTGATTGGTGGCAGAGCCAACGTTGATGACATCGTGTTCCCAAAATTGCCCGCCGGTAAACCCAGCGTAAGAAACGCAAACAACACAACCTTTTATAATCTTATTTAAATTACGAAAGCTTGCAATTGGCTAATCATTTTATTATTATGTACACAAATTAGCCTCCCAAAAATGTTGCCCATTTCAGGGTATGAACCCGGGTCCCCAACTTTTGCGGCTGGTGCTTTAACCAGCTAAGCTAAATGGCCATTAAATTGGGGAGAAGTAATTTGCATACTGGGGTGAGAATTGAATGTCCCCAGGGGGGTATGGTCCAGAGTCTACAAATACTCATATTGGCTCTGGAACCGTGTGCTGCTATACTGCAACCATGTTTTACATTCAACCTCGAGTAACTCCAATTTAACGTTGGATGCGTTGAATTCTCTTTATAATCTTATTTAAATTACGAAAGCTCGCAATTGGCTTATCATTTTATTATTAAGTACACAAATTAGCCTCCCAAAAACGTTGTCCATCCCGGGGTTTCCGGGGCTAGCCGCTGATCCGCAACGTTCGTTTCTCTCTCTGCAGACGACGACCGAAGAGATTGCGACCTCGACGAGTCGTGCTTTGAAAGCGTCTGTCCGTCGGACCTCGCGATCGCGGACCGATTCTTGCGCGCGTCGCCGACGGAGTTCTATTCCTCGTCGCGCCGCTCGATGGAGGAGTCGTGGTTCCTAACGCCGCCCCCTTGTTTCACTTCAGCGGGGCCCGCGCATCTGGAGACCTCCCCGCTCGAGGACCTGCTGATCGAGCACCCGAGCATGTCGGTGTACCAGCGGTCCCCGTCGGGAGGCGCGGGGGCCCCGCTGCCCCCCACCGTTGCCGCCCCCGCCGAAGTCCGACCCGCCCCCCGGCCCAATCGGCGGACGTCGGCGGCCGTGCAACTGCAGGACAAGCAGGCCGCCCAGCTCAAGTCGGCGCAAAAGGTGAGGTTATGTGTGGTTCGCGCGCTGCACAGTGGCTCGACTCGGGTGACGTCAATGGACGACCAGGGTTGCCAGATGACTTAGCAATAGTGTCGCCAGGCTTGTTCGCCAGATCGCCCAAAGTCGCCCAAAATTTAAATTTTAACACGACAGCTAGGAAACGTGGGAAAAAGTACAAGACGGGTCGAAAATACACTGTTATTTTTCATATCATACATTGTAGGAATGGGTTATATAACTATATTCGCGACAAGATACACATCTTGCCCTCTGCAACCTGCTATTGGGGAGTCCCCGAGTTTCCTGGCGGTTTTGATTGCTAGTAGAAGGAGCGCCCGAGGAATTCGAAGCAAGAGCGGGAGAGTAATTTGAATGGGCCGCCCAAAGATAACCTTTGAGCCATGCTTTGAGGGCCCCGACAAAGTCTTTCAGAGCAAAATTACGATGAATTCCTTCATATCTGTATTAAAGGCAATTAAAATAAAGAAGTGAAATCTGAAATCGCCCAAAATGCGATGGGCGACTTTTGTAATTGGTAAGTCGCAATCGACGACTTCCAGTCGCCCAAATTGCGATAAATCGCCCAATCTGGCAACCCTGTGGACGACTGCAGTTCCAGGGTCAAAATTATGTGGGCAAATAATTGCCATAAGAAGGACATTGCACTTATGTGGGCAAATCAGTGATTGAATCTGGAACTGTAGTCGTCAATTGACTTTGATCTGTAGATGATTTAGATCAAGAATTTCCATACAAAATAAATTGTTGTCTTTTTCCATTTCAATTTTGAAGAACTATACACTTCAAATCAGCATGTCACAAGAATTTGGCAAATAGGTGCATAGTACAAAGTTTGTACAGACAGGTTTAGGACTTGCCTACTGCTAAGGTTTTACCTAAATGCATTTCAGATTGACCATTGGTATTTTCTAGCAGTGAAAAAATTATTTTTTATATATGATACCTAACTAACTCCCAATCATAAATAATCAAAACTCGAAATATAAAATCTCTAAATCTGTGCTGTGCGTGGTGTGTGTAACATGAGTTTGGATATTTAAAGTTTAGACCTTAGAGTCACTTGAGAGATTGGGTCCCCGACTTACGTAGTGCTTCGTGCCCCGCAGATTCACCAGTGCCGAGTGAATCAAGTACTGAAGCGCAATCCGCTGGAGCGCACCAATAAGGCTCGTGAAATCAACGCTGCTCGCAACAAGCGGCAGCGGCGTTCCGACCACCAGCAGCATCACTCGGGTGCCAACAATAACCGCAAGTGCTGCTAACTTCCAACCAACCACAAATGATCTCTCAGAGCCCGGCCGCCGTGGCTCCTTTAAAGTAAGCCGACTACCCGTTCGCAAATCAGAGCACCTATGCCACTCCCCGTTTTCAAGACAGACAAAACAACAAAAAAAAAAAATTTTTGAAAGTCTTAGCGTAGCGTAACGTTCATGGAGCTTGCAAGCGATTTTCGGGGGGGGGGTAGCGTACCATGTTTTGTGATTTGTGTTCATGAAATGTGTTAGTTGTAAATACAAAGAGCATCAACTGAAAGTACTACAAGTATTCAAAGCCTAACTATGTTTAGATTTCTTGTTTTGTGGCATTATTTTTTATTTTTATTTAAGATTTAAGTCGAAAAAAATATATATTGCCAGGTACCTATTTATAGGTACATGGTAAACAGAAATGCCTATAATTTTATTAATTTTTAGTGACTTTATAATTCGATATTTAAAGTACATTTGAGTCAACGTTTGATTGCATCAACTATATGCATATAGTTATTAGAAGAAAATGAAAAAAGAGATGATTTATTTTTATTGTTACATAATATATTACTTATTTGTATTTAATTATACCTACTAATTTAAATTAAACCTTACAACGTTCTATCGAACTAATAATTGCTTTCTGCAACAGTTTGACTAAATAAAAATGTTAGAATTTGATATTAGTCTTAAGGTTTTAGAACTGATTGAAGAAAATATCAAATCTATCGGAACAAAATCAGTGTTTTCCGGTGTAAATACGAGAGGTTTAGCCATGTAAAGTTAATTTATTACCTATAACTCTTAACAGGATTTCAATAATTGTGAATAACAGACAACAGCTGTAGGGCCTTTGTAAGAAAGAAATACCAAATACTGCCTTTCGTTTCTGATGGCCTCCATCGAAGCGATTTGACCACGGTTAATTTTAATTCTGAAACCAATCGATGGCTCATCGAAAGGACTAACGTGATTTTAATCGAATATAAGTACTGCCGCCGTACAGAGCAATACCATATTATATCATGTATCAAGAGAGGTATGACTCAATGTATGCGTATGATTGGTGGCCATGATTTTAACCAATACATAACACTTCTTCTTTCAACTTGAAATTATTTTCTTTGGCGTAATTATTGCGGTCTCGTCAGGTTTCTTGGTTGCCTTTAAAATCATTCGACACCAGAGACTTGAATTAGCTAGACGAGAACATTATGACTGCAATAAAATGCACAAACAATCTGTGTGATAGATTCCTTGTATCCACAATAGCTTGTTTCTTGTGCTGCGTACCAAGCGTACCAATCGGCCACAACGTCGCCACAATTGTTAACGAGTAGCCTAACTACCAATGTTTATCATCCTAGCGTCTGTTAATGGTGTAATTATGTGCCCTCATAATCGTCATAATCTTCATAGTAGTTGGACATAACAAAACTTAGGCTAATTTGTCTCAAATGATATCACAGCACATTAGTTAGATTTGCATCGTGTGAGCTTGAGTAGAGATCGATTGGCATTGCCATTGCCAATCTAACTTACGCAAAATTTTCAGATTTCATTGAAACGTTTTGAAATTGGATGAAAATGAACTATCAATCTTAAAAAATATAGGCAAAATGATAGGCCTAGTGTGTGAAAAATATTAAATTATAATTGATTATAATGTTAGCGTAATGAATTAATAATTTGGAAAAAAAACTTGAAAGTGAGTTTAAATTATTGGGTACTCTTAGCCATAAATGGGATGTTGAAATAATAATAATTTTTAAATGAATGTTATTCTGTGTGCTTGTAAAATCGTGTGTGTGTGTGTGTGTGTAAGTGTGTGAGTGCAAACTAGGGAAAAATCTCAGTCAAATACTGGGTAAAAAAATTAAACTTGTTTAATCGTTCAAAGTTATCGAGGAAAGTAATCGAGGAAAAATGCAATTTATGTAAAATTGATAACACAAACTTTTGCCTGTCATACGTTTTGGTATGACGGTTTATTAACACTACCCTGCTATGTGTGTGAATTAAATCTCGTCGTTCATCGGAAGATGGGATCCATCGGCAAACGACGACGCTATAGACTCTTTAAAATTGTATAACAATTGTTCTAACTTGTTCACCTAGCAGAAAACTGTCCATTATCGAAATAACTTTAAAAGCTACTAGAGATATGTTAAACTGAAATAATCGGGTAATCCACCTGTTATATTAGACAATGCGCTCAATAAAAAGTTGAAAAGAAATACATGATCCATTATCATCCTATACCTTTGTTGTCATTATTTCCATACCTATGTTTTAGAAATTATGGACGGAAACCTAGGTGCCTCTTTTTTTAACTTCATATCTTGCTTTCAGAAAGAGCTTACCTACCTAAATAGATTCCATGCAGCTTCCTCGTATCTCCTTTCGTAGTCAGGCTCAGATATTTCCCGTCTACATTTAAATATTTGAACCCAACACAGCTGGATCACTCCTCAAGGCTGTACAGGTCAAACTAGGTCGAAACATTTATTCTAACTGCTAAAGTTTTATCTGCATTGACAGCTGACATTATGCTCCGCTTCAGACAAGTATTCGGTGCGACCAAATGCAGCGTGATCGGAATGATACACGTGGGAGCGTTGCCAGGTTAGGTGATCTGGAAAAATGAATAAACCCTCTGCCGATAATACTAATGCCATAGCTGGAGAGGATTTATTTTATTGACATTTATTTCAGCTTGCCATCTAGCTAGATAGTGCACACGTAGAAATTGTTGTCTTATAGTACCTTAGAGAAATAAAACCTACGATTAGGGCTTTTATTACTCTATGGAAGTACGAATTTGATTCAAATTCTATGGGAGTAGGTACCATAGAATTTGAAGCCTTCAAATCCTATGGTAGTACCTACCTATTTATACGCAAGCTATTGACAATTAAAGCGAATATAACAAATAATAATTTGCTTTCTCTACCAGCTGTCACCTCAAAACTTCAGATATTTTAGAGGCACTGGTTTTAGTGGCTGTGTGAAACAAAATATATTCCTATATAATTTAAAAATGTTGAAATTTCTAGGTACTCCAAACTTTGAAGGATCTGTTGAAAAACTAGTCGACGATGCATGCAGGGATAGTGAAATTTACGGCACGAGCAATATAGTAAGTCAGGATCAAGATTGCACATGCTAGCACCAAATGCTCTTTATCATTCCCAGCACGGCCATTTGCATTTAATGCCAGCGTTTAAGGTGTAAACGGCAAAGTTATAAATTAAGTCTATATACACAGTAGCATCCATCAGAATTGAATAGATCAATTGTGCAAACATTGTTGCAGGACAGTGTTCTTTTGGAAAACATGCATGACATTCCCTATGTGCAGTCCAGTGACATGGGCCCTGAAACAATATCAGTCATGACCAGAATATGCTCCGAAGTTCGCCGGACTTTGAAGAAGGAAATAACGTGTGGAGTGCAGGTAAAATTTCAATACAATAATACGATTGTTACCTATATGAAGTCACTAACAGCATAAATGTGTTAACTTAAAATGTGAAGTTGAAAAAAATATATGAATTTTCCGTTTTTTATTGCATTTACAAAACTCATGTTCTACTATATTGGTAGGTATAGGCTTTGAGTAAGTAATAACCCCATTACTTAATCTAAGGTATAGGCATTTGGATGAAATAATACAAATTTACTGATAATTTTCTCTGGATTGACTGGGTTTAATCATCTAAATCAGTTTTACCTCCTAAATGCAAATGCTGTAAAATCCCGTTTTTTCAATCCCGAAAGGTTCTGTACTCCGACTAACGACCGACCGCTTAGGTTCTTGCCGCCGGCAACCAGGAAGCCGTGGCCGTGGCCCTCGCTTCGGGGCTGCAGTTTGTCCGCGCAGAAGGCTTTGTGTTTGCGCACGTAGCGGACGAGGGTGTGACGAACGCGTGCGCGGGTCCACTGCTGCGGTATCGGAACAACGTTCGCGCTAACGACGTGCTCGTTTTCACTGATATCAAGAAGAAGCACAGGTATTGTCGCAGCCAGGAAATTGTAAATATGTTCAAATATATGTTCCAGGTTGTTGATATCGTGTTACTGCTGTCTGATATTTAGGGCAGGATATGCAATTTTGGCAGTTGTGTAAGAAGCTACTTGTCAAATGCCTTTGATTACTGCAATTTAGTGACTGACACTACTACCTTAAGCTACTACAGCATATGAAAGTAAAATAGAAATGCCATCTACCTACGCAAAAAATGTTCCTCAATCATGCCCAAAGTGAAACAAGTATGTGTGGATAAAAAAATAAAAAAATCTGGTATTGTGATGGCCAAGATGCAAGATCCTATGCCAAGATTACATTAGACAAGTCCACTCTGAGATGGTATTTTACCACGCAGATTACTTTTTAGCCAGACTGCTTTGCAACACTGTGTTTTTTTATTGTAAATTATTTTTTAATTTGCAGCCTGCAATTGAGACAATGAAGGACCACTCACAATCAGCGTAAACGTTTGCAGCGCTCACGCCATCACCGCAGACGTGAGTCTCGCGGAGACGGCCAAGGCGGCGGAATTCTTCCAGTCCGACGGAGTCATAATCACCGGCACCGCAACGGGGGACCCTGCTGACGTGGCCGACTTGGAAGGTAGCGATTGTCTCGTGATTACGACACGGGATTGGGAGGTACACCAAAAACACGCTGATGTACATTCGAAAAGTCTTGCGTTTGTTGTTTGTGTTGGTTGATCGAATCGAATGTTATATCAGTGGTATTTATATTTTAGCAGCGTGAGTGACTGGTACCTACATAACAATGGTTATTTGGTGAAGTATTAGCAGTTTCTTTGCACAAATAATTTCAGCCAAGCCGACGATTAACTACATTTCCGTATTGTGTGAATGGAACTTGACCGCCACCAGCGTCTTTTGTATTGGCACTCTAGCTAACAGCGACCAGCGTTCTCTAGCTGTCGTACAGTTTAAGAAATTTTTGCATTAAGAGATTGTTATCTATTAAATTTCTAAGACTTATGTCTACCATGTCCTTCTTTAGCACAAGTTTTGACAAAAAACAATATGAAACTGGGATTTGAATGCTAAATAAAAGTCTCACTGGTTTCCCAAACCAAGTGGAACCCAGTGAGACTTTTATTTAGCATTCATATTCCAAGTTGAAATAGATTTTTTTTGCATTGTTTTCTGTAATGGAGAGGTACAGAACGGGCAAAATGAAACACGTAGATTGTTATACTGATTCTTGTCTAATTCACTTAAATTTCAGTGGTAAAAAAATACGCAAATGGCCCTGTGTTAATCGGCTCCGGAGTGACGCTGGAAAACATGGATAATTATTTGGCATCAGATGCCGTCATAGTCGGGACACATTTCAAACGAGACGGAAGGTAACGCACGCTGGCCTAATTATCTGGTCGCTGGTCATTAGACACGCTGGCCTAATGGCGAGATAACTCTTGCCTTATCGTCATAACATGTATAGATAGTAGGGGTGTGCGAATATTCGAAATGGACGAATTATTTGTATTCGAATTTCGAATAGTGATTTTTAAACTGTTCGAATTCGTATTCGAAATTTTATTATTCGAAAAACGAATAATTCGAAAAATTGAATAGTTTAATTATTTAGCACTACTGATAAGCACTTTGCTGCAAAAATTCACATTTAAGGTATATTATTCGAACTTTTGGCGAATTATTCGAGCCAAACGAATTATTCGATTTGCTTCGATATTCGACTTTTAAAAAAACTTTTTATTCGATATTCGATTTGACTTCGAATTATGATTTTTAAACTATTTGATACTCGATTCGAACCAAGAAAACCACTATTCGCACACCCCTAATAGATAGTTACTATATAATATCTTAATGCTTAAATATTTGTAATACCTAAGTAACATGGAAGTTAACGTTTTGATTATTTCTTTCGTTGTACAGATGGCAGAACGAGGTAGACAAAGACCGTGTATTGAGATTCACGGAAAAAATCAACGATCTACGATGCAAAGCATGAAGTATCACCATATTAATGCTATGTTAATAAACGAAAATACAAAAATATATTAAATATAAAATAAAATACGTATTCTCTGCTTTAACCTATCGTCACTGCAATCAAATGAAAATAAAGTTTGTAACCGTGACATTCCACTGAGTAGTGCAACCAAAACAAAGTAAACAAAAAACCTTATAATTCTTGGCACGCATCGAACAAACGCGGTGCATTTCTTTTTGGCAAACGCAAGCAAGAGCGCCGAGCCCGAGCCCTAAGTCGGGTCCATCGAATCAGTCGAGTTATTTCGCAGCAGCCGCTTGGACACCGACCGCCCGAAATCGGCGAGGAACAACTTAATCTTGTCGAAGTGGAACGGATGCCAGAAGCCCGACTCCGGACTCGACTCGTCTTCGGCGGGCGGCGGGCGACTTTGGCCGCCGATCCCCGCCAGACTCAGACTCGTCTGACACTCGATCAGATCGAACGCCAAGTTGGTCTGCCCGGACTTTGCGTGCGTCTCCGTACCGCGGTCGTTCACTTCCGTCAGTCCCACGGGATCCTGGAACCGCGGCGGCGGCGGAAGGACGTTGCCGGCTTTCCGCAGCGAGCTCCGCAACGGGTACAAACTGTCCCGGGGTTCGCCCGGCAAAGCCCGGCCGGAGCCCGCCGCCTTGCTGAAGCACGTCAGCTTGATCTTCTTCCACGGGCTTTTGCCCGCAATCTGGAGCTTTTTGAACTTGGAAGAACACTTTTTGTACGAGGTGGCGTCGGTCTCGTCGCACTGGTAGATGTCGTCCAGCTCCTTGCGGAGGCGTTTGCGTTTCCTGCTCGCGCGGCTCGTCAAGTCGTCGAGTTTCAGGCTGTTCAGGAACTCGGGCGGACGCATCGGGCGACGCAAGCTGCTGTCTTTGCGCAGCGTTTGGCGGCACTCGTGGAACTGTAACGTGAACGTAACATTAAGGATACATTTCTCTTGAGAGACAAAGTGGGCATCAATCATTAGGTTGGAACGACGGAGTGGTTCAGAGCCATGGTCAGAGTCTCATCAGAGCATTACCGAACACCTTACCACAATCATTAGGTTGTTGAATCTATCGCAATAAACATTTTTAAAACTAACCCATTGTGTAAGCCTTCGATTCAGTGATTTAAGAGTCTTTCGGAATGTATAAAAATGCAAATTCTTGAAACAGATGCCAATATGAGCAAAGCGTTAGCAGAATTTTACCGTACACAGCACCATAAGTTCAGGAACCTACTGCAGAAATTAGTACGTCAAGAAATAGATAAAGTTAACCAGATAATCCACCCCAATGTCAACGTGACCGTGCGAATGCTTGCAAAAGTTTGCGAAAGCCCTCACTCTGTAAGACAAACGGCATTCCGCTGACCGAGCTAGAGTGATTGCCCCGGCCGTAGACGGATCGAGTCACTAGAATGTTTAAACACTACCTTTTTCACTCGCTTTTCCGATCATTGCTACACTATTCTCTCTGTAACATCTAGCGGGAAAGGTCATCGCAATGCCTCCGGGCCCTAGCGGCAGCCAGGGCACATCCTACGTTCAAATTCCCTCCTCCCCGAAGCTTATAGGAACACGGTACGATAGAATATCTAGGTAAATTTCATCTGTGGTCAGTTAGTTTCCTGCCTGAAAAGCTAATGCAGGAAGAAGAAAAGACCCGAGGCTGGCTTCGAAGCCAGTCCACAGGATCCGCTATTCATACAAGTGCGCACAGTTCAGGGTGCCTTCTGCTAAACAACACAAACAATTTTACTAGCATATAGGTGTTATAGGTATATAAGTATAACTATAAGTATATATATATATATATATATATATATATATATATATATATATATATATATATATATAAGTATCTAGCATATGTTACAACACGTCGGGAAACCAGTGAGACTTTTGATTTAGCATTAAAATATAAGTTTCAAGTAGTTTTTTTCAAAACTTGTGCTGAAGATAGGTAGGATAAAGTCTAAGAAATATAATGCCGCAAACTCCATTTGCTAGCGGGCATTACCTGCTTGAGCGCGTCTTTGAGGGCTTTGACCCACTTCTCGCCCTCCTCGTTGGTCGCTGAGTATAGGATGAGCGTCTCCGTGTGGCAGCTCAGCTTGAACATGTCCTTGCAGAGGATCTCGTCGACGGTGCAGTCTTTGAGCGGCAGGATGCAGCAGCATCGCAGCGAGTTGGCCTCGGCCGTGTTGGGCCGCAGCACCTTGCAGTACATCAGCATGTCGCTGAACAGGAGGAAGTAGCGAGGGTGGGCCTTGCTACCCTGCGGGGACACCTGCGGGGGGGGGAGAGCGGGTCTTCAACGAGGGGCGACAGGAGATGACGTCTGCAATGTCTTTAAAAAGTGGCCAATCTATTTTCTGTACTGGGCTTTGAATGCTGCTTGTTCTGAATTTGTTTGATTATTAGTTATTACTTGTTACTAAAACATAATTGATTAACATTGTTTACCAGAATTATTGTTCGAGTACGAATCACGCACGTCATGATTTCCATCTACAACTGTGCGAATCTAGCTAGGTATTAATTAGGTACGTACCAAATGGGTATAATTTGCCTAGATGCAGAGCAACTTTGCTGGTTCAACTAGTTTTAAAATGACCTGCAGAAGGTAGTAGGTACCTACTACCAAATTTACCAATATACCCATCATGTTAGATACCTACCTACCAATCTAGGTATCTCATTAATTAATTTATTGATCTAAACAGTTAGGTGGCAAAACATTATATTCTCACCTTCATCAGCATTCCCTCTTTAATAAGCTTGCGGCCAGGTTTGACTATCTTCGGCTTGGACCGGAACAGGCTTCTTTGCAAGTTTATCATTTTTTGCATGTTTTCCTGATCTTGCATGAGACGATTTATGTGTTCCGCAGCTTTTTCCACTTCTTGAAGGGACTCTGAAAGGCCATTGTAATTTATTTTGTGATTAATTGTTCTTTAAGAAGTTGTTATGAATGATATCGTGGGCTATAGGTAAGTATCTTTGCCGTGGGTATTTTATTTGTACCTACTAGAAAGGTACAGTACACACCTTGAAGAACTAAGTGATCCTTGTGCGTTGTCGGAGTGTGGGACAAAACCTCCCGCAACAGCAGTCGATAGCGAGGAACACGTTGGATTGGAGTTATGAGCAACGAGAGCAGCTTTGTTCCAACTTCAGGCCGGCTTTCTTGGCCTGCTATGAAGTTGTTCAGTTCTAGATTTGTTTTTACTGTGTCCTGGAAATCGTAAAATATGTCAAGGACATGGGTAGGTACAAATTTGTGAAGTCTTGTGAAGTCTTGTGACAAAATTCTACAAAAAGGAAAGATACCTACCTCAAGAACCATAAGAATTTGTTTGTAGTCATATGCATAAACCGAATATAACTTGAAGAAAGGTGCAAGTTTTAAAAAAGCCGAAGCAATATTTTCTGGATTATCTTTGAGTTCTCTAAGTAGTTCGCCGTTCACGTTATATATAGTTTCTATGTTCCCAAAAAGAGATGTGTAGGTAGCATGGTTAACAAGTTTTCTCTCCTTGAGCGGTTTCATGAAGTGCTGGAAAATAAAAGGTAGTAAATAAGGTAGTACTAACCGGAGTAAATAAATCATATGCCCGAGTTTTATTAGATTAATAACCCCAATCAAATCACACGTCAAAATTGAAAGAAAACGTGGAAGATATAAGCAATTCTTCTTACAGTCATTATCAGCTCAAGTTGATGGAGATAGCTGACTTCTGATGTCAAAATCTCTTGGACGGCCTTGCTGCGAAGGGTATTCCGTCGATCGTCGACGCAATTCTGATCAACATCGTCCAAAGCCGACAAAACTAAGATTGTACAAAATTTAATTGTAATTAAGCAGAAACAAGGTAGTTTTTGTCACATAGGTACCGAAAACCATCCAATGAAACCGAGATGATTTCAAATTTTGCTACTCTACCTTTCATCCTTGTTCTTGTTGTCAAAATGTTTCTCTCGTGAATAACATTTCGCAGTTCCGCACTCAGAGTTAACTGAATTTGTGGAGTGTTGCACACAGAATTCATCTCTCATATATTTTAAGTAACGTAAAAAATAAGATAAAAATAGCTACACTCTAATTCATGAATCTAATCACAAATAGACGCGTTACATTTTAATTTTAGCTTCCCTAACGACCATATTGGATTTTTTTTATCTGCCCGCCTACTTTGTGGCAGTTGTGCCAACACTGAACCGTCCATTTTGGGGCTTGGGGACAAATAAATATTTTCCTTGGCTGTGTATAACTATGGTATTTATAACAACAGCTCAAAAAAAGAAAAGAAAAACTATATCTGTAATGAGGCGCATAACGACATTCGCCACAATGTCAACTATTACTATGCAGTTAACAGTTTGTTATATTTGCAGAAAAGATTTTATCAGCGCGTGCTACCTACAGACAGTTCTGCATTACCTAGATGCATTATGGTGTGTCAAGTTTCAAGGTTACTAGATTAAACCTGATCTGCGAATGATTTGTGGCTTGCAGATTAAACAGCTCTAGCCATAACTACCACGTGCCAAGTGCCTACGTCTGTTACATACTTTTTAAATCGATATGCCAAACACAAACGCCTTCAGGCTAGAGACGAAGCAGTGCGCGCTGGTAATGGATGGCATGAGGCGGCCGTGTCCGTTGCCAGACAAACGCCCCCAAAAGCAAAAGGGAATTACGACGGTCGCATCCAAAGATACTCGAAGCCTGCTGGTACCCCTAGGGAGTTCATCCCTTGGGTACCTAGCTACTCGATCTATACAGGGACGTCGGCAGAGAGGATATTTTACAAGCATCACCTATTGCGATTTTAGATTATACCTATACTTACAATTATTAACTCATTGGGATTACGCGAGATTGTGATGCCAGAAGGATTGACTATTGTCCGCCACGCAATTTATTTAATAAAGTGAGCTGCAGATGTAATGCAGTAGAGTACGATGATAGTGATAGTGATACCTATACACATGGCAATTGCTTCTATAACTGAGAAAAGTATGATATATTTGAAAGGTACTTTTCTGACATCCAAAATTGATTGTCGAAATCTTTTCGAGCGGCAGTAACAAATGTCGCAATCAATTTTTCACCTTCCCAATTACTATAACCGATTCTGAGTATACAATCTCTATCATCTCGCGCTGCAGGAAGCGAGAGCAGCATTAGCTCAGCCCGAGCACGGTCGCATGCACTCAACATTGGCCCACTTCGGCCCCGACCACCGCGAGCCGTTTTGGGTCATCTTTGCTCGCTTGTTATCACATACGCGAAGATAATAATATTGTCTCTCTCGAGCGACGCCGTTTAGCCGGCGTCAACGGACCTCGAGCCATCGACAACAAGACGCAGCGCGCCCGATGGCCTAAGCGTGACACTGATTCGGTCGCCTCTATTCGTCATCGGTGCGCGAATTCGATGCACCACCTATGTAGACCAGACCGGCGGCGTCAGCTCCTATATAAGCCGAGCAGCGACCATGGGCGTACCATAGCCAGTCGCACTCGAAAACAAACATGTGGGGGCCATTGGTAAGCATTATTAAATGGCATACTATAACATCACATTACCGAAGTGCAATTTATTATCAGCGGCGTTTAAGCTGTTAGACAACGTGTATAACTCAGTCGCCGAAAACTTGTTTGTTGAGTTGACAAGACTGTGATTCCTACTTTGCAGACGATAAACCGAGTGTTGGCGTTCTGCACTGTTCTGGTGGTCTACTTGGCCGGCTCGACGTCGGGTCGGGCTGCCCGGCCGCCGTATTCGGGCATCCTGTTGTCCGCGCACAAGCACGATGAGGCTGGGCACGGGTCCAGCAAGAATGTCTTCTTGTCCCACCCGAAACCACCCAGGTATGCAATAAACACGGCGACATTAACCCAGCTTTAGCGTCGACACGATGCAATTTTGCTGTGGAGAGAATAGCTGATGATTATCATAATGATTATAATAGCTGATGTTTATAATATGTAACAGTAAAAATCGAATCCTCAAGCAATTATAGCTGCCTAATCAAGGAACCAGGCAAATGTATCAATCTCCAATTATTGTAATTGCTGGAGGAGAAACATTGCGAAGACAAATCACTGATTATATTTTGAAATTTATTGATTTAATTCACTTCAGCCTAGAGCTATATTATGTTGTCATTGATTATTGCTATACCCACATAATATATAGAATCATTCGTGCATGCGGCCCTGCTCGGGCTGAGCTACTGCGACCCGTCCACGTCGAGGAATCCTAGCTCATTGATTGCCCCATTGCAGCAACGACGCCGACATGAACCTCTACGTGTACATCCCCGAGGAGAACCGCGTGGTGGTGATCAAGGTCGCCAACGGCGTCTACGACCCCGTCGAAGTGGACGCCGACGCCAACGTGACGACGCCGACGCCGCTCGACCCGGCGGCGCTCTTCATGAAGCTCACGCCGAACCTGAAGAACCTGCTCAACCCCGTGGACATCAGCAACTTCCTGACGGCGCTCAACGCCCTGAACGTGCTGTCCCCCGCGAGTCTGACGGCGTACTCGTCCATCGCGAGCAACGTCAACTTCAAGAAGCCTCTGGACCAGCTGTCGCTGCTCGTGAACGCGCTGAACGACATCAGTCCGTCCAACCCGCTGGTGCTGACCAACATCCTGACCATCCTGTCGACGACCGACACCACCAACCCCCTCGCCGCGCTGACCAACTTCCTCAAAGTGATCGGCATCGTCAACCCCCTCAATCCTGACCTGCTGGTCAAGATATTCAACATCTTGCAGCCCACGGTGGTGTCGATGAAGCAGCTTTGGGCGCTGATGAAAAACGAAACGCTGCACGAGCTGGAGAGGCCGATTTTCGCCAAGCCGGACTTGGTGGACAGCGGGACGTCCTCGGAGGACATCCGGCCGTACGAGACGACCACCGCAGTTGTCTTCTCCACGCTGTACATCACTGTGTCGCCGACGTCGCCCATGGACGAGCCCGTCGCGGCGTCGGCGTCCGTCCCGCCGCCTGCATTAGAAGCGACGCCGTCGTTGACTTCGCCGCCATTCGAGCTAGCTCCTTTGAACGAGGGTGTCAGTGTCACCTCATCGGAGTTCGTCTATCCATCGGTCGTTGAAACAATGCCTTTGTCGTCTTCGGCGCCAGTTGAGCTAGACCCTTCGCCAAGCGTTGACGTGCTACCACCATTCACATCGGAAGCCATCGTCGAGCTGCAGTCCTCGATCGTCTCTGTGACGGAGACAGATTCGGCAACGACCACTGCCAAGCTAGTGCAGTCATCCTTGTCGACTTCCGAGCCCGTGGAGCCCATGCCGACAATGACCAGTGCAGTGTCTGCAAGCGAGGAGTCGACGTCATCGACATCGCCCGCCTTGGTGACGCGTCCAACGACGATCCCAGTGACCATCGAGTACCAGAATTCCCTGTTCACTGAAATAGCGGCTTCGGCCACATCCTTGCTGCCTTCACCCGCTTCTGACGTCCCCGAGACGTCGCACCCGGCAAGCGTGGAGTCATCGTCGACGTCTGCACCGCAAGATACTTCCACTGTTGCGTCGGCGCCCGGCGAATTGCAGACGTAGCATTGACCGCACATTAGAAAACACGAGCCACTGGGAGGCACTGAACTGAGCTGTCGCCTGCAGCAGCCACTTGATTGGCTAGTGCCGCTAATGCGATAATAGACGGATGATCGCGGAGGCAACCGTGAATTGTGAGAGATTGTTCGTGACGAACGGGTATTTTAAGTAACCAACGTTGATTGATTTGGGATGCGTTATTTAATAAATTAAACTTGTTATTTATTACCTTTGCTGTTTGTTTCGACCTTGAACCTGATTTCTGATCCTGATTTCCTGATTACTGGACCTCGCTGCACAAGAAACAGGGATTTCATGTATAAGTGTCGGCTCTGGATCACTCTCTGCATATGTGTAGGTATTTTATGCATGCACACCCTGAAAATGAGAATGAAATGATTGAAGTACAACATCCTGATGACTCACAGTATATTAAACAGTTACTGCATTATCTGCAATTAAGTGTTTCAATTCTTGATAAAGAAACAATTTTGTATGGTTTTTGGGAAGGAACCATAGTGAGCTGCTGCATCCCAAATCTGGAGTCCATTCCCTGCAATGAGACAATCAGGCAATGTAATTTTCCAAAGATAGAATACATACTTGATATATGCATTTTTTAATGACCATGGCAATCAAAATAAAGTGTTCTTCTCCTCGTTGGTATGCAGTGCACGCAGCATATCGAAGGAAGCCTGGGGCCGCCGTGACCTGACGACCTATACCGTGTGCTCCCATATTATCGCACTCTCTTTTTTGAAAATCCACTGTGAGAGTAAAACAAAGCCTCAGATAGAAAGACGTTGAACACACTGACATGCTATCGACCACTCGGTATATAAAATCAACTCTGTACGTCATAATGGTTTGTAGCAGTTAAACGTTTTATACGAGCATGGGCGCTATAGAGTAAGTACCGAATCAGTGTAAAAGACGCAAGCAAGCGCACTAATTGCATCACGATTGCTGACAATAAAACACATGCCCCCAGGTTGCACGCAGATGCCTTTTAGTTGCATTGCTGGCCTCCTTGACGAGATCGGCGTCGAGTGCCGTGATCTTTCCAGCGTCGCACGACGACGCCGTTCTTCCAGCGGAGCACCAGCCTGCGGCGTCGCGGTTATAGTCCCGAACAGTACCTGCTTCAGCACAGAGAGGCCAGCACACTAGAATTAATTTGAGTTTGTCACTTTTTGGGGATCTCATATCATAGAGTACTATATATTATTAGAGTACACCAGGCTGTTGGTTTGTTTGTTTATTGGTGCCCTTTGGCAAAATACAATTTTTGTATGATCTCGTCAGCTAAAGATAATATAATACATATACAAATAAAATAATAATGAATAATAATAGGTGGTAAGGTAAGGTAAGGTAAGGTAAGGTAAGGTAAGGTAAGGTAAGGTAAGGTAAGGTAAGGTAAGGTAAGGTAAGGTAAGGTAAGGTAAGGTAAGGTGATTCTTCTGGGTAATGTTGGTTACTGGGGTACTTGTTGGTATGCAAGCTGAGAAAAAAATGGTAATTTGCATTATCCAACGTGTCTCTCGGGCAGTAACTCGAAGAGCGATTGTAAATCTAGCCCAAATCTTTGTGAATTAGCTAATGAAGCTGGCGATAAAAAAATATGAAACCATGCAGAGCATTTAAATACCTGTAAGTGCGATCAAGATCTGACCCCATATATATATATCGATACAAGGAACTGGAAGTGAAAGAACCAAAGATTAACATTTTAGATCTCAGAGTTCTGGTTGTGACTCCGAGTGCTTCCTATATGTATTACAGCAATGAAGATACCGATCTCCACGTCTACGTACCTATACCTGTCCAGCGAGCAGAGATTTACACTCATCTCCTTCGGAACTGGACCACGGCCTGACCACACCGAAGTCGACACACACTCGACGTCGCGCCTCAACCCGACAGCGTCCTTCATGTCCCCTCAACTCGAGAAACATCTCTCTGACGACGACGTCGCCAACCTATCGGCGTCGTGACGCCGACGTCGTCCCTGGACAAGACCCGTCACTGTCCACGCCTCGAGGCAGTCTCAGCTGTTTCTAGTGAACATGTCGAGGAAAGTTGTTCCTAAGAATCCGGTGGCCGCGAATGCACTTCAGGACGTGTTGTCGGATACGGTCGCCACAAACCCGTTGGAGAAGTCACCCGAAATGCTGCAACGGATTGGACGCTCGAAGGGTTCCGACCGATCGGTACGCTGAGCACATCCACGCTGGTGGTGGGCCAACTAGACGTCGAGACGAGACCCTCGGAGGCGGTCGGGTGTCCACGCGCTGCGGCAATGTCTGCAGAGGGAGGCTGGTGAAACGACTCCCGTTGCTGTTGATTCCCGTGACGTCGACGATGGGCGCTAGCGAACCCAGCGCCGATTCTCATCGGAATGAGTTTCGGCTGGTTGATGAGCGTAGCGAGCGAAGCGAGCGAAGCGAAATCATCAATTTCACTACTGCTAAAAAATACACTTGGTGTGTGTTTGTTTGTATGTGTGTTTGCGCGCGCTCTACAGGCCAAACGCCTGCTTCGAGTGGGATGAAATTTTCAGGGTGTCTACTTTTGTTCTCAACTTAGACCCCCTGCGTTTTTCAAGAAAATCCTCCACACCCTTCACTTTCAAAGCAGAAAAAAGAGCAAAATTCGACAATTGGGCAAGTTTGGAAAAGTACGGAAATTTATTTTAAAGTGCGTATTTTGTTCAAATGTTCCCAATTTCGATTTGCCTTTAGAAACCATCGAAACCAAATCGAAACATCACACCAGATTTTTCCCAATAAAAACCAACCCAATAAAACCCAATAAAAACCCTTGGGCATGAGTTACATCTATGTATTTTCATGCACATTGCTCAATGATCTCAAAGTGAGCATATTTCCGCTACCCGACAGCTCGGACAGAAACAAAGAAAGGTCAGAATCGTTTACATTTTCAAGTGATCAGAATTTTTGAGAAAGCATTGGTCCGGCTTGCAACTCCATGATTTGCATAGGCTTCTTGCCTTAATCTTTTTTTGCGCAATATACAAACCGCTACGCTCATCTTCAACGCAACACAAATTGCGTTCGCCCTAGTTTATTACATTTTAGCAATGTTGTTTTAGCAACGTTTCCATCGTACCTGCGTCCGTTGTCTTTTTATTTTGTCTTTTTATTTGTTGACCTTTGAAAGTTTAAAATGTGAACGACCGACCAATGTTCCTAGGTATACACTGCCGCTGACCCATTCACCCCACAGACGATTGGCTATATTTTACGGCTATAAAAGTATGTTCGGGAAACTGTGCTTTTCCTGGTAAAATAGACTCAGGTACCTACGTCCCGATTCATGATCATTGACTGAAAATTTATAGCCGAATTTATTTCTACGTAGGATGGACTCTTATTATGGTCTCCTCATTTGCATGGACAAGAATGAGTGGGTCGACCACTAAAGCGGCGGGGAGCTTTGGAGAAGTGAGGGCGCTGTGGTTCTGACAGTTTGGATTAATTCGTTTTTGGAAACTCGGTGTTTGACAGCCGTGTTTTGTAACGCCACATGACGCCCATTGGAACTAAATGAAATGCTAAAATTAGGTGTTACAGACAAATCATTACTCGAAGCTAGACTTATAATGTATTTATTTATGGAAATGAGACAATATGAAAACTGAGCAAATGTGTTTTTATTGAAATTACTTATAGCTATAGAGGGAAAATAGCAATAAATTAAACCCATAGAAAGCAATGGAACATAATAAATAACAAGAAACTAACGATTGAGCAAATAATAAGGAATTTGAGAGATGGCCGTTCTATTACGGCATACGATTTAATAGAAATATCCATTGAAAGTTGAAATGTCATATTATTTATCACGACGGCTCAAGTTCCTAATTTGGTTGATAGTTCTCTTCGAATTTTAATTTTCCTCTGTCATGTTATCCCCCGTTAAACTAATTTTCCGTTTAATTCAACCTTCGCTGCCTGACGTACACACTATGTTGTGAAGTGTTTAATAATCTCTTCCTAGATTTCGCTTGGTACGGGGGGACAATTAATCTTGTGAGGCTAACGGGAGATTGGGAGCCGCCACATGGAGAGTGCGTGGGAGTCGCGTGCAGTTGGGATGCAAGGTCAGCTCGACCTGTTCACCAAAGGCGTTGATGCAGGGACGGGAGAGAACAAAGATACTATATAATAACCTTCGGTTGGAGAGAAGGTGTCTGAACGCTGCAGCGATGTCCTTGGGGGGGAGGGGGGGGGGGGAGTTTCTCTTCCCGCGAAAAGGTCCAAAACGGACCTCCCGAAAACTATGACAGCAGGAATACTACTTTTCCCGCCCTGCAGGTTGCGTGACATGCAGAGAACTAAAACTTGAAGACCGCCCGGGGCAGAGAGAATTTCCTTGTTTGTTTTGTAAACACAAAACTAAGATTCCGCAGGGAATAGACAATTTTACAAAACTGATACGAATTTCACTTGAAACCGGTCCAAGAGCTATGAAACTGGACTATTTGAGCACAAATTATCCCTCTTTGAGTCCAGCACTGCGAACCAGGTCATTCGAAGAACATCTTTTTACGCCGCTGGTACATGAGTTGAGTGAACTAATTATTAGGTTATCAGGTGCTTCATGATTCATATAAGAGGGTACTTTGGCAGTGATGTATTATAGTTGTCGCGAACGCAGCAGCGAAGGTGAGTCTCTTCGAGTATTGAGTTCCGACACCTAAAACCACTTGCCACGAACGAGTAGCAGCTTTGGTTTGGTGTCGGCAGAAGTGTCGAGTGATGTCATAAAAATAGAGCCGTATATTTTAATTAGCATGTCTGATTAATATCAAAAGGAGTTACGGAAAAGGGATTCCAATTTCATACAAGATTGTGGCGAGTAAAAAAACAACGAACGACGCGTCAGAATAACCTGCTTGTTCTCAGATGTTCGTGTTAGGGACCTCCGTGCTCCTGCTACTGGCGATTAGTGGTCCTACCGCCGCCTTGTCGTCCTCGCATCTTGACGAGCCGTCAGGAGCAGGGGCAGGAACTCCGCCGCTGGAAGGGGGACCTCTGAACCGGCTCTACAAAGACCACTTTTCCAGGTGCAGTGTTTCCTATATATTGAAAGTTTATCGCATCGTATTCATGAAATGTCACTGCAAGTGCAAATAGGTACTGATGTTAGTCTTGCGTTGTGCAGCGTTCCGGATGAGAGGCGTCCTGACCGCGATGAGATCAAAGTCGAGAGCCCCCAATTGTACATCATGCCGACGGAAATCGACTACTCATCCGACACGGACTCCTCCAGGTCGGCGCGCCACGAAGAAGCACACCAGCCTCTTCCTAATCCACCCTCCCTATCCCCTGCCCCTTGGCCACACGCACACAACGGCAGCAAGTTCTTCTTCGACCCCGCCCTACTGCTCAACCTGACCTCCATGCTGACCAGCAAACTCCTCCTGAACAACACCGACACCGGCCTGAACATCACGTTCAACATTAACCCCGCGAACCTGACGCTGTCCGTCACCCCTTTATCGTGGGGAGCGAACCTCTTCAACCCACTGAACCTGCCGCTGCCGCTCAAGGGCACGTCGATCACGTTGCCGATCCCCGAAGCGATGGCGCTGCTCAACATCACGGGGCCCGCGGTCGCGGCGTTGGCCGCGATCCTCGCGCCGGTCAGCCCGTTGACGTGGCTGCTGCCAGCGCCGCCGAAAGGGCTTCCGGGCATCTTCCCGAACATGTTCCCGAACATGTTCCCGAACATGTTCCCGCACATGTTTCCGAACATCTTCCCGGGCGGGTTCCCAGGCGGGTTCCCGGGCGGGTTCCCGGGCGGGTTCCCGGGGGCGTTCCCCGAGGTCCATCACACAAGGCCGACCAACGTCGTGAGGCACACCATCACTGTCACCTCCACATCCGTGGTAAGCAAGGGAATGGCAGACATGGCGCCAACGTGAGGGATCATGTTAACCACACCACATTTCAGCTGCCAGGGATTTTGCAACTTCTTCGATTACCCATCGGCTACTAAATTCATGAGGCTAAAGGATCCAAACTTCCCACAAAGCCATTTTGATGTCGCAAGTTGTGCTCTGTAAGTTTGGAAACTTTTGGCACCACAAGACTATAGTATTTTCCACGATAAGAAGGAAAGTATTGTTCTGTTATGGACTTCAGACATTGGGCTGTCAATTATTCGATGCTCAGGCCATGTTCACCCCTTTGAACAGTGGGACGGCCTGCAAATGATGGGCCACCTTTGGCTCGCAGATAACCGCAGGGCAGCCTCTTTGAGAGTGAAACAACGTTCTCCTTCTAAACGTGAAGAGTGAGTAATTGAAATCGCAAACGGAGAAGCAATGCATGTGTATGGAATTGGCAGTACCACTATTCATTAGTTTGAATGAATCACTAAAGTGAGCCAATTAGAGCTAACACGCGGATGCAAATGAACTCGTTTTCGACCAAGGCCACTTTTACACATCACGCTAAAGATAGAACGGAACCGTGGCACGTATAGGTATAGAGATAGGTACCAGTTTTTATCGACGGGACGCCCAATTTTTCAGTTAGCTTCACACGAAAATGTCGTTGGTGTTGTCAGCACGCATGTTCTCGCTTTATGCAGGGTCGTTTTTTAAAATGTTAGGCCAGGAGATATACTCGAAATTAAATGTGCCGAAGGTGCAATTCACGGAGTTTCGCAGCTGTCAAGTTTGGATCGCTCAAATCTTGTTATATACTGTTTTCTCAGCTTCCGTTCTCAAATATTGTGATCTCATACTTTTCTCCCGAAACTGGATACTAAATTATGGTCGAAAAAATGGCTAAAATGGCTAAAATTACAAAAATTTTCTTAAAAATGCCCAAAAGTAGTCACACAATAATGTTGAAACATGCCTGGCATTTGGTCATGTTCGCAGCTGCGGTCGTACGTGACGGAGATGTCCACGAAAACGTACACCTACCCGAAGGTCTCCTACTCGACGGTGGTGATCCCATCGACGTCGACGTCCACCATCATCGTGCCGAGCTACGAGACGACGAACGTCGTCGTGACGCTCATGTCCACGTCGACCGTGATCGTGCCCGAGTACGAGACCGTCACCCACCACCCCCATCCCCACCACCCCCACCCCCACCATCCCCACCACCCCCACTATCATCAGCAGCATCATCGTCCTGGGTACCAGCACGGGTACCACGGATACGAACCAGTGTTCCCCTGAACCAGCACGGCAGTCTCGAAACTAAACTTGACTGGCTGAATATTGAAGAGTTTTTGTTACTGTGATACATGGAAACATTGTTTCAAATCAGTGTTCTCACTGAGTTGTGCGGTCAAGATTCTGAACAGACATTTGTGGAGATCATACAGCAAAGCCCATTATTTATCGCGGATTGTTGTCGCTCTGTACATATTATTATAGTCGTGATGTAATTTATTTAAACGGAATTAAATGACTGATATTTATTAATTCGTGCATTCATTGTTTGTTTTGAATGTCGCGAAGGTGTTCCAAGCCCATCAATCTCCCTGCCGCCATCATCCTTCCGCTGACCACCCATAAGATCCCGAGACAGCCGTCTCGCCGGCTACGCGCGTGCGTGCGGCTGACCGCTCGGACCGCGAGTGGATCCATCGGCTCTGCGTTTCGCGACCCAGCCCGCGCAGCCCCGCGCTGCCCCGCGCAGCGCATCGGTCATTTTTGCCCGCCGACGAAGCGAGCAGCGGCGCGGGCAGCCAGTGGGGGCTATAAGAGTGGCGATATTTTAGCAGATGCCAGTCGCCGCCATGATTCGGTTACTGTTCCTGGTGTCATCCGCCGGACTGTTCGCGGCGGGCAGCGCAGGTAAGCGGCCATCCAGCACCTTGACTCACCAGGACATGCAGGGCACGGCATGCATTGCACGGCATGCAGTGCACGGCATGCATTGCACGACATGCATTGCACGGCATGCATTGCACGACATGCCAATGCAATGATCTAGATCTCGGGCTCAGATATCGACAGCACTTTTTAGTTTGTTTATGTTTTTTGCATTGCTGTCGTCGCTATACACGATGCAATCTCACTCTTCATAGAGTAATTGGCATTAGTGAAACCGACAGTTTAGTCTTTAGAAGAATGCGCCATATTAAATAGTTTGATTGTGTTAACATCATTTGAATTACTTCGATCGTACCTGCCTCGACTAGTGAGATGACATTGACATGCCCGTTTGGTTGCAGTGCCGTACCAATCCAAAGACATCGGCTTGAAGGAAAACAACGTGAAGATCGTAGGTGGCAGCGATGCCAGCATCTATGATTACCCGTACCAGGTATGTACCAGGTAAATACGTATTAACGCGAACGACGACATCGAACTCACCATTGACGCCCCCCCCCCCCCCCCCCCCCCCCCCCGATCTTGTGCAGATGTCGCTGCAGTCTGACGGCAACCACATCTGCGGCGCGTCGGTGATCAGCGCGTTCTGGGCGCTCTCGGCCAGCCATTGCGTCGCGTACAGCGCCCTCGAATCGCTCACCCTGCGCGCGGGCAGCTCGAGTCGCACCAGCGGCGGCAGCATCTACCACATCGACAAGACCATCGCGCATCCCAAGTCCAACGTGCTGTCGCCGGACTACGACCTCGCCCTGCTAAAGGTCAGCCTCGTCCCGGCATGGGTTAGGGGTGGGATGGACGGGGGGGGGGGTCAGCTCTGCCGATTCGGTCGGTGACAGGTCGAATTGATTTGGGGGTCAACACATCCGGTTTTGGCGCATGACCAGCATGTGAGCCGTCAAAAACCTGATTTCTTAAAGTGTATCGTTACGAAAAACGCTCTGCTAGTTGGCCACTTACATTTCTAGAAACCTGTTCCTCTGGGAAAATGCCTTCCAGTCCCTCGCATCTTTTTTTGTACACATTCATCCAAAATATCACAACTCAATATCACGTGACGATATATTTAGAGAATATCTGGCTTTTCGTGGCATTCTTCGGAAACGAGTTATGCCGAAATCTCGTTTTCCGTCCTCTCACCCGGCGTTGTTGCGGTGCAGGTGAAGACACCGTTCGTTTTCGGCCGAGGAATCCAGCCGATCGCGCTGCCCGAGCAAGACGAGTCGGTGATCACCGACGATCCGGCCACGATCACCGGATGGGGCCTGCTTACGGTAATCGCCGGCACTGCAGATTCGCCGCACCGAACCAGTGGCTCGAACTCGAGGACCATGTGCTCTTGCAGCGAACCTGCCCAAATACCAACTACACTCGGAACCTACTTTTAGCAATCATATCTTGTCATTACCATGTCAGACCCCAGCCAGTAGGTACGCAAGTTCAGATAAATTAGCATTGTTGTACAGCACAGGAGTAACGTGCTAAGTAAACTCCATTTCACGTTAAGAAGGAGAGTGGATTTGCATCTTCCCCGAGGACCCACTGCTGCTAGACACGAGCTAAGAGTTTCAAAACTCACAAGCCATGTCTTGTGCCGAACAAACGGCTCTCTGGGCAGTTTTGAAACTCTTGGCTCGTGTCTAGCAACAGTGGGTCCTCGAGGAAGCTGCAAATCCACTCCCCTTCTTAACGTGAACTAGAGTAGGTGCCAGGTTTTCGCCACCTCGACAACATGCCCGCGTCAATGGGTGAACGTAGTTTATGTTCTTGCATGTCAAACATGAAAAGCCTAGACACAATTCACTGGCAAAAGAGAGATACAAATACGCCCCCAAATCTTCAGCCCCGTCTCTTGTATAAGATTTCGTGCTAAAACGGCAATTAAGATTTTTGTCGCACAGGAAAAGTAGTGAAAGTTCTTAAAAAGTTTGTAAATTTGTCATGGCAACGAATGCGGGTGAGGCGCTGCAAGTTCTGCAGGTGTCAGTGAACGTCGCGTGGTTGTTCCTGCAGGAGCGCGGTGCGCACGCGTCGGTGCTGCAGGTGGTGCACGTGCCCGTCGTCTCGTGGTTCAAGTGCAAGGGCGTGTACGGCCAGGACGTCATCACGCTGCGCATGATCTGCGCAGGCCTCACGGAAGGCGGCAAGGACGCCTGTCAGGTGGGCACGCTATGCGCACGTTCTAGCACGCTATGCGCACGCTCTAGCACGCTATTCTCACGCACTTGCACCATACATTGGCATTGCGGGCTGAGGGAATGCGTTTGGGCTCGACGTAAAACGTGGTTCTGGAGCGCTCTTAAGTTTGTCCTAAGGGAGAACTTTGTGGAGGACGCCCTTTGGACTTCTTAAGGGAAGACATTGTGGGGACTGCCATTAGGTTTGTCCTAAGGAATAAATTGGTGGGGAATGCAGTTAGGTTTGTCCTAAGGGAATAAACTGTGGGGAGTGCCCTTAGGCTGGTCGTAAAAAAAGACATTGTAGGAGCTGTCCTTTGGGAAACAACACTGTAGCTCTTTCCCCTCCCGCTCCCAAAAAAAACACCACTCTTCCAAATGACCAGGGACAGTCCGCGATGTTTGCTTGCTGTCGTCTTGGGCAGCCAGAGGTGGGCCAACGACATCGGAGGCAGGTTTGTCTTTGAGACCAGATGCAGGCATCGTCGGGTCCTAATGCATGAGCCACGGGGAAGTCGGGTCTTTGAATCAGCTGCGCTGATAGACCCAATGAAATCACTGGAAATTAAATATGGGGCTACCGTGACCAGTCAGACCGTCAGACGAGAGATGTCCCGACCAAACCACTCTATCCTATCCTAATTTTGGCTTGCGCTATGCATATGACGTATTAGCTCTTGGGAAAAAATGTTAGTGGCTCAAATCAGGAAGAGTTTGCTGTCCTATAATAGATGACCGACCATATTATTAGTCTTATTTCGAAAACGTTTTTTCAAAATTTTTTTGGGAACTTTCTGACCCCCTTTTCAAACCTGATCTGACTGACGTAATGTATTTGCAGCCCAATGGCTTCGTTCTTTAATCACTTCTTCTCTCAAATCGTGGAACAGTACGGCTCTTCAAAATGTCACAGCAATCTCCTGGCAAACCCGTCCTCTGCCATTCCAATAAACGAGACCATAATGTAAGCAAAGACCATCCCGATGACGGGGACTCGCGTCTGTCCCAGGACGACTCCGGCGGCGCCATGGTGGTCGAGGACAAGCTGGTCGGCGTCGTCTCCTGGGGCGAAGGATGCGGTCGTCCTGACCGACCCGGCGTCTTCTCACGAGTCGCCAACATGCGCGACTGGATCAAAGACGTATCGGGCATCTAGCTCTTCGCGGTTGCGGTCGCAGCTCGTCACGAAATTTATTTATTACTAGCACCTATGTAATTATTTGCTCGACGGGCTGTCTGTAATTGTACGTTAAATTTTGTTACTGTTGTCAATAAAGACTTGTTATTGTCTGAAGTAGATGGATATGATTTTGATAGATGGTGTATTTATATCATTGACGTTGCATCTCCATTGTTTTACAGGCTTCGCCTTTTCTCAATGTCAGATCAAATTTGAGATAATTACCACGTTATACCTCCAGACACGTCCTATAGCAAACACAGGCGGCTGGGCGATGGATGGGGCCCAAAAGGCCGCTAGCCCAGCGCAAGCCCAGTGGGGGCCCAGTGGGGGCCCAGTGGGCTGCTGCTGTTGTGTTTGCTGGATTGGTCATATCGCGTATAGATCAATTCTTAGGCGGCACCAATTTAAATTTGATGCTTTGCTAGACTAGATTGTCTGGCCATTTGGGTTAGAGCGGCAAAAAGAAAACTAATTGCAGCAAGGAAATTGCATGTCGTTATAGGGTGTATGACCCTTTAGCTGCGGTCATCCACTGTAATAAATTGCGGGTTTGGCAGACGAATTCCTCTGGGTCATTGCAATCCTGCTCAAATAAATCACAAGTCACTCATACTGATGTTACTAAGAGTCTAATGTTTTATTTCAGCAGCAGACAGAAAAACTATAAATATGGCCACGCTATAAACCAACAGGTTTAAAAATAAATTATACAACAGCAGTACATATTGAAGAACTGAATGCGATACGAAGACACATCACACGTAATAAATATTCTCACTTCTTAACCATCTCCATGTCTAGTCAGTACAATTCTTGCGGCAACGGCAGCACCAAAGTCAGAGTCTTCTTCAACGCCTTCAGCTCCGTCACCAGCTCCTGTGAAACATTCCTGTCCTTCGGCTGCTTGAGCTTCTCCTTGAGTTCGTCGGGCGAATCTAGCAGCTTCTTGAGCTGCTCCTGCTGCCTCTGCAGATCCCGGACGACGACCTCCGCCTCCGCCTCGTCCTCCATCTCGGCGCCCTCGGACCGCGCCAGCACCACCTGGATCCGCTGGATCTCTTCCAGCGGCGCGCGTGTCAGCTTGTGGAACGACTGTGTGCGCACCGGCTTCGCCAAAGAGGCGCCCAGATTGGCTAGCAAGTCGGCCACCTGCTTCGACAGGGTGTGCACCTTGCCGTTCAAAAAGTTGAGCTTATCCATGCCACTCAAGATCGCTGCTGGATCGACAGGCGGCAAGGGGTCGTTGGCTGAATGTTTGGGAGGTTGGGGATCTTGGGGATCTTCGGGATCTTGGGGATCTTGGGGAGGTTGGGGATGTTGGGGATGTTGGGGAGATCGGGGAGGTAGCGGAGGTCCATGTTCATGCGGGCCGGAATTCGACGACTGCGAGATCTCGATTTGAGGAATCACTGCGACGGGCTTCCCATTCACGAAGGCGGTGACTGAGATCGAGGGTCTTCCCGAGGGACGGAGGCGTTCCGGCACCGCGCGAGGAGGGTCTGCCACCGGGTCCTTGACCACGGGCGCTTCCACAGTCGTGGCCTCCACGACGGGCTTCCCATTGATGAAGGTGGCGATGTCGACTGCACCCGGGGTTCTTTCCGGGGGTCGGAGGCTCTCCGGCTCCGCGAGAGGAATCTCCGGGTCCTTGACCACGGGCGCTTCCTCCGCCGCGGCCTCCGCGACGGGCACCGGCACCGGTTTTTCCGTTGTCGCCTCCGCGTCTTGCCGCAGGGGCTGCACTCTTGCAGCCTCCAGCGCGCGGATGGCGTCGTTCAGGACGCCGACCGAGTTCTGGAGGATGCACGACGACACCGACAGTGTCTGAGCGGCGTGTTTCAATTGGTTGACTAGACTCGGCTTGGCGTCGTGTTTGGCCGCCGACCCGAGGACGGGCGCCTGGTGCTTGGCGTCGGTTGCCACGGGTGTCCCACTGAGCAGGAGGGCGGCCCTGTCCAGCAGGGTCTGCGCGTTGTTGATGGCGGCGTCGGCGAAGGGGTCGGCGTGCGTGACGGCGCGCGCCGATCGGAGCGATTCGCCGGCAGTGCACACGTGGAACAGTCTGGAACGGAATGGACGTCAGGCGACAAGATGGGGGCTTGGCGGCGTCCACGTGCTGTTGAGCTGGCTTTTCTTGGGTAGAGTGAGTTGTAAGAATTATACTTGTACACATTTCGACAAAGACTTTGATTTCCGAGGCTCCGAATTGCTAGATGAAGAACCGAAATTAGCCATGGGTGAAAACCTCGAAATAAAATGCTTATTGTTATGCGTTCTATAGCTTATACTTCTGAAAGATTGCCGCATATTTTGGTATAATTTCGCCAAATGATTCCAATTTGCGGAATGTGATTCAAGAACATAACGAGTGTGTCTTTTGGACTCACTTCTGGTCGTAGAGGGCACCGCACTGGTTCTCCGTCGTGAGGAAAGGCGCTTGACCGAGAATGACACCCACTTGCAGAGCGACCGCCAAAACCACCAACACCTGAGGACCAATGAAGTCAACCACAAACTTGAGCCAATTAGCAACTTTTTACTGGAAGTATTACCGAAGCGCATGAGGCAGTGCATAGAATTGATTGAAAAACAAGACCATTCCGGTTTCTTTCATGGTGATTATAATAATATGCGATGTTCCTCTAGGAAAAAAAATATCAAGCCGCCATTTTCTTCACCCGCTTATGGCTGATAAAGTCGATGGCTCAAACCTATATCAGGCTCGCACTGAAGCACTATGACTCGAAAGTAAATCACTTGGACGTTGTACCAACAGCCTAATTGATGTTAATGGCACTGTGCGCGGATGTTTTTGCAGACGCGAAGTAGACGCACTCGACGCCTTTGCTTACCGTGCTGCCGCCCATGATGGTCTCGACTGGGACCACTCTTGCGAAATGCAATTCATTTTTAGGCAGGTCGTTTTATATGAGCTTGGGCTGCAGAGAAAAAAAATCTAACGCTAGGTCTCTATAATCGAATTCATGTTTGGGGTCAACACCAATGACGTCGGCAACTTCAAAGAGGAGGAATGTTGTGGTTAAACAGGTAGGTATTGCAGATGCGATATATTTATTTTCGTCGGCCCGGCCCGGCCTCGGACCGAAATGTGTAGGTCGGGCCCGGCACGGCCCGAAAGTCTAGATCATAGCCCGAAAGCCCGATAGCCCAAAGTCGAGCGCCTCTTTTTCGGGTTCCTTTTACGAATTTTCATAGAAATAGCAATAACAAATCTATCATACAGCGCATAGATTGCTCGGAGTAAAATCCCGAAAGCCCGCGTTCGGAAAATCCCGGGCCGCGTCGGGCTCGGGCTATCGGGCTTTTTTTTCGCAAGCTGCAGAGATATCGAAATATAACCGGGAGGGCCAGCATTTTTGTGCCTATGTCGTGAACCAATTGTTACGAAATTTCCCAGATCGTTTTTGTGTCTACTAGGCCTGTAAAAGGATGAATGCGCGGTCATGTAAACATCTCGCTGCAGCCGAGATGACCGCTCGCTTCCCCCGCTGGGTCGGGACTCCGGAGCAGTCCGATCCACACACAGCTGCACGAACAGGTTAGAGTCGAGCAGTAGCAGCCCATGGGTGCTACCTACTCGAACGGCGAAGATCGCATCGGGCAGCTGATGGTTCTCCGAACAAAAACAGTGGTCGGACTCGTGAAAAATCTGTGTGGGTCATTGATCTTTAAATTAAAAGAAGACTTGTGCATTCAACTCACGTAAAACCGGAATTTCGTCGGAACCCCTTTAATTTACCGCCACAGATTTGAATGGAAAAAATTGCGGTACTATAAGGTTCAAAATAACAAGAAGACGTGTTATTAATCAATGGGTTAAAGATCAAGACGTTAGTTTTTTTTTTTAAATATTTAATCTAACAATTTTTAAATAAATTAACACAATTTAAAAATAATAGCGATTCAAGATTCTCATGTAACTGCAGTTGTACAACAACCAAGGGGCGAGGCAATGATGAAAGTGTTTAAAAAAGTTCCTATACAATTTTATCATTAGTGGCATCGATTGGTACAAAAACAGAGTTGGTTCTTCACCAATGGCAAAACAGGTTTCCACATATAAAAAATGTACGTCCAGTATAAAAATAAATTGATCAGGGTCATCTTGAACAGCACGGTTGCTCCTCATCACCTCTGCACGGCCTAGTGGCAGAGAGATCCCGTCGGCAGCCAGCGCAAGACATTTCCGGCAGGAGGATCGGTGTACCAATTGCCAAGGATTCACCGGACTGTCGCGGGCTTGGCATTCTTCTTGAAAACCCCCGCCGGCGCCGGCTTCAGTTGCTGCAAGCTCGCCTGCAGCCGCCGCAGCTGCTCCGTCAGCTCGGTAGCGTCGCCCGACGGAGTCGCCTCGGAAGACACCCCCTCGGGATCGTTCAACAGCTTCTTCAACGAGAGCTGCTGCTTCTTCAAGTCCCGCTCCAGTTTCAAACTCTGCTGATAGGAGAACTTCGTGAGCTCCTTGGTCAGCTCCTTGGGATGATTCAACAGTTTCTGCAGTTGCTTGATCTCCTCCAGCGGCTGCTGAATGGCGTCCAAGTGGTAATGCGACCGCAGCTGCCCCGTCTGCAGGTCCGTCCGCAGCTTGAGTATGAGCAGCCGAATCTGCTCGATCAGCTTGTCCACCCTCTGACCCAGGGCGGCCAGTCGGTCCGGGGTCGGCGTCGGGGGTCGCGTGCCCGGCGGTCTGGGTCGGGCGGGAGGTCGGGGGGGTGGTGGCCGCGAGGGCGGTTGTTCATTTACCTCCACCGTCACATCGACCTCGACGCTCGGCCGGGACGACGCCGGCGGGAGACGCGACGGCTGCGGGTCAGCCAGGGGCTTGCTCCACGATGCCGACGCCGACGACGCCGACGCCGACGCAGCGGTGACACACACGGTGCGCACGCGCGTCGGACAGCTTGTCGTCTGCGTGTCGGCGCATCTGGTGTTCGTGACCGCCGAGCACTGGGTCGCGTCCTGCACGGGCGCCACTGTGGCTGCGATCGGGGTGGCAGTGGCCGCGGTCGACGCCGATACGTCGGGCTCCTCGGCGAGGGTGAGCGACACCGACGGCTTGGGCGGCGACGGCGCGTGAGTGACCGCCGACGTTGCTGTCGACGGCTCAAAGAGAACAGGAGGTTTCGGCGCTAGAGGAGGTGCTATGGGGCGGGAAAGCGCGGGAACATTCGACGGTTCGGGTGCAATCGGAGGCGCCGCCAACGGCGGGAGGGTGACGAAGGGTTTCACAGAGAATGTATAAGACAACGTAGGCTTCGCGTCCGACGGCGCGATAGAGATGGAGAACATGGGCGTGATTGCCGACGGTTTTGTGGACGGCTCAAAGAGGACAGGCGGTTTCGGCGCTGTCGGCCGTTCGACGGGCATCGAAGGCTCTAGAATGACGGACGACGCCGGTGGGGCGGCCATGGTAGTCCAGTCCTCGTGGTAGGTCGACGACGGTTTCGTTGACGGCTCAAAGAGGATAGGAGGTTTCGGCGCTGTCGGCCGTTCGACGGGCATCGAAGGCTCCAGAAGGACGGACGACGCCGGTGGGGCGGCCACGGTAGTCCAGTCCTCGTGGTAGGTCGACGACGGCGCCGGCGCAGGCGCGACGCTCGACGGCGCGCACACCGTGTGCTGGATGTACGGGCAGTTGGTGGTCGTCTCGTCCGAGCAAACGAACTCGGTGGAGTAGAAGCAGTGGTCGGACGAGAGGGCCGTGGTCGTCGCGACGAGGGGGGCGTTGGTCGGGCACACCGTGTGCTGGATGTACGGGCAGTTGGTGGTCAGACCGTTCATGCACACGAACTGCGTCGAGATCGAGCAGGACGGCGTCTGTGTGGCGGCGACGTCGGCGACGGACGTCGGACGGAACACGCCGACCGGACAGACTGTCTTCGTCCGCACGGGACAGTCGGTCGTGATCGTGTCCGGACACCGGGTCTGCGTCGTCACGTGACACTCGTCGGCGGCGGCGGCGGCGTCGTCGGCGACCGTCGTGGGTCTGGCGCTCGGCCGCGCGGGCGTCGCGCAGACCGTCTTGACCTGCACCGGGCAGTCGGTGGTTTGCGTGTCGGCGCACCGCGACCGCGTCAAGTACGTGCAGTGCGGCTGCGCGGGCGGCGGGAACCACAAGCCGATCGTCTCCAGCAGACTCGGCACGGTCGTCGTCGGCGTCGTCGACATCGTCGTGGCGGTGACGTCGGCTTGGTTCGTCGCGCAGATGGTCGTGGTTTTCAGCGGGCAGTTGGTGGTCATCGTGTCCGGGCATCTCGTTTTGGTCGTCACCGTGCACTCGCCGGCGGCGACGCCATCTGTCGTCGTCGTCGTCGACGTCGTCATCGTCGTGACGGTAGCGACGACGTCGGCTTGATTGGCGGCGACCCCATCGGGACTCGGCCGCACGCTCGTGACGGTCGGTCGCGTCGAGCAGACCGTCTTGGTCCTCGTCGGACAGCCGGCGGTCTGCGTGTCCGCGCACCTCGTCTGCGTGGTGACCTCGCAGTGCTGGCCGCCGTCGCCGACCGCCGTCGCCGTCGTCGGCGTCGGCGTCGCGACGGCGTCGTCCTGTGCCGCGCACTCGGTCCTCGTGACGACCGGACAGTTGGAGCGCAGCGTGTCGGGACACCGCGTGCTCGTCGTCACCCAGCAGCCGGGCGCGGGACCGACGGCCGCCGTGGGGACGACGTCGACGAGCGACGACGTGGGGGCGAGCGACGGTACGCCTTCGCACACGGTCCTGACCCTGACGGGGCAGTCGGTGGTCACGGTATCAGGGCACCTCGTCTGAGTGGTCACGCGGCACGACGCCTCCTGGTCGGCGACCGACGTCGGCTTCACGGGGACAGAGGACGCGATCGACGACGGTATCGTAGCAACCGAGCTGACACCATTGGCGACACCAGGACACACAGTCCTGACCCGGACGGGGCAGTCGGTGGTCACGGTGTCGGGACATCTAGTCTGCGTCGTCAGCGAGCATGACGCCGGCGTCGGCGTGACGTCAGCTATCGACGCCGTTATGGGCGTGACGTCAGCTACCGGCGTCTGCGTGCTGGGACGCGAGCAAATCGTTCGGACCCTGACGGGGCAGTCGGTGGTCACGGTATCAGGGCACCTCGTCTGAGTGGTCACGCGGCACGACGCCTCCTTGTCGGCGACCGGCGTCGGCTTCACGGGGACAGAGGAGGCGATCGACGACGGTATCGTAGCAACCGAGCTGACACCAGAGGCGGACTGACACACAGTCCTTACCCTGACGGGGCAGTTGGTGGTCACGGTATCAGGGCACCTCGTCTGAGTGGTCACGCGGCACGACGCCTCCTGGTCGGCGACCGGCGTCGGCTTCACGGGGACAGAGGAGGCGATCGACGACGGTATCGTAGCAACCGAGCTGACACCAGGGGCGACACCAGGACACACAGTCCTGACCCGGACGGGGCAGTCGGTGGTCACGGTGTCGGGACATCTCGTTTGCGTCGTCAGCGAGCACGACGCCGGCGTCGGTGTGACGTCAGCTATCGACGCCGTTATGGGCGTGACGTCAGCTATCGACGCCGTGATGGACGGGACGTCAGCGGCCTGCGTCTGCGTGCTGGGACCCGTGCAAATCGTTCGGACCCTGACGGGGCAGTCGGTGGTCACGGTATCAGGGCACCTGGTCTGGGTGGTCACTCGGCACTGCGACTGGAGGGCGTCGCCGAGAGGCGTCGACGCCGCGACGCTCGGCGTCGGCAAGGACGTCGTGGGCGTCGGGAACGCCGCCGCCGCCTCGGGGCAGACGGTCCGCGTCCTGACCGGGCAGTCGGTCGTCTTCGTGTCGGGACATCGGGTCTGCGTCGTCACCGAGCAATACGCGGCCGACGTCGCCGGCGTCGCGACGTCGCTCGGCGTCGCATCGTCGCTCGGCGTCGCATCGTCGCTCGGCGTCGCATCGTCGCTCGGCGTCGTCGTGCACACGTAGTAGGTGACCGTGACGGGCGGCGGCGGCGTCGGCGGCGGCGGCGGCGGCGAGCGATAGTGCGGGCGTCCGTCCAAGTGGCAGACGTCGGCGTCGTTGATCAGGAACGAGGCGTCGCTCATGACGCGGATCGCGTTCTTGAGCAGGTAGGACGTCGCGACGGAGAATTCCGACTCGTTGTCCTCGACGTACAGCTTGAGTCGGTCTCGCGTGCGTTTCAGCAGACACTTAATGCGATTCTCTGAGCGGTTCATCGCCCAGACGGGCCGAAGGGCGAGCGCCTTGACTGCGCTGTCGTCGTCGTCCTCCTCGAGCTCGTCGGCGTCGAGGTGGCGGTCGCGCAGGGCGACCTTCAGGTACGTCGAGTAGCCGATCTCGTCGAGGTGCACGTCGCCTTCGTCGACGTCGGGTGTCTCGGACGCTTGTGACGGGCCGCTTTTCATGGAACCGAACAAAGCAGAGAAAATGTTGGCAATGTGTTTTCGTGCAGGTTTCGGCGATGGGTTATGCGATTCTTGGAGGACCAGTTGACCAGAGGAATGGTTTTTATCGGACTGGAGACGAGGAAGAGGTCAGTCATTGCCCATCGGACATCGTTAATGATCGACTCCAATGTCTGCATTTCTTATACAATATAAACTCAGTTACTCGGAATTGTGTATTTTTATTAGTGTTTGGAAGTTCCTAAATTTGGCTCCACTGATCATTTCATAAACGACGCCTTTTATGTTTTTGTTCAGCTTAGCCTTTATTTTCCTGAGTCATCAACATTCCCTAATAAGCAGTTTAATTCCTATAACCAAAGAAGTTGTTCTTTTCGGAAGACTTCGACTCGGCCCCCCCCCCCCCACACTCCCTCCTCCTCGAGGAGTGCATGAACTTTGTGGTGGAAACCCGTTCCTCCGTGCAGTCACATGGTCTACATCCTCCAATTCGTGCCCCATGCTGCACCCACTACGACCCAATGCGTCGCGACCCTGCACCATAGAGGGCGTCCTACCTGACGCCGACGTCGGCGCGCGGCTGCACGACGCTCGGACGGATGTAGACGGCGTGCGGCGAGGCGTCGCGACGCTCGGCGTCGGCGCCGACGCAGACGCTCAGCAGCGCCGCGAGCACCACGTGCGTCTGGACCAATCAGAGGACAGCGTCAAACCAGTCACGTCGAGCATGGAGCGACACGATCCTCGAGCTTGCATCGGTGACTCTATGGCGTGGCCCTCATTGGCTAACTGTATTCGCGGCGAACAGGACGTTGAATTCGATAATCATTGGACCGGCTCTTAGAGCGGTCGGGTCTCAGCTGGGACATGGCTCCAGGGGCTGAACAGCTCTTAGGGAATTAAGAAATGTTATACCTCTGCACACCATGCATAACGACTATAAAGACATTCCAACACATCGAACAAAATATGAATTAGTTGCAACATCAGGGGGGAACCCGGCAAGACAATTAATTTGACGTAGCATGGTTCCATCACTAACACATGACGGCCCGCGCCTTCCACTTCGGCCTTAATTGCCGCGGCACTGAAGAGAAGAAACAAAAACAGGTGTAATAAAAGAAAATTAGCCGGTCGAGTTGAAGCGCAGAGTCGAGAGATACAGGTTCTCTGGTCGCTCGCTCTCGTCGCGTGCTGCCGAGAGAGAGAGAGAGAGTGAGAGAGACGGCGCGCGGTCAAGACGGTGACCCCTGTCCGATCGGAGAGTCGGCAAGATTTTCACACAATTGCCCGTAGCGCGCAAACAGTTTCCCAGCCGCCATTTGCACTCGCACTCCGACGTCGACACTTCGGCGCATGGCCACAAGCACTTCAGTACTTCAGTAACCAGCATCGCAAGCCAGATCCCGTGTCTAAAAGCAAGAGTATCTCGCGCGTTACCGCAGTCTCTACCACCAAAACAAGTAGCAATCTTACCAGGAAATGGTCCATGCTGCCCCAGTGGCAGCGGCGCGAACTGACTGCCTAGCAGGGATCTTCACGTGTCTTATATAGCGTTACAAGTGACACCGCACATGGGAAGGCGTGCAAGCGTCCGAGCACGGCCGGCCGACACTTGCGAATTTGACCGGACGACGAGTTTTCGGCGTCTGCTGCCGGGAAGATCGGCGGCCGACTGGTGTCTGATCGCCGCGGTCGCCGCGGCCGGCGCTCGCGCGGGAGGACAGGACGAGGAACGGGACGGGTGCCCGTCGCGGACCGTGCGTGCGTCTTTCGACGCGGTGGTGGGATTCGCAGGGCCGGCCCTCGGGTGCAGGGAGATATAGGACATGGCCAGTCAGCTCGTGTGGCTTCAATTGATTCAGGCGAATTGTCTTGGTTTTGGACACGGCTATATCTGTGGGCGCTTTACATTGCGTCAACATGGGAATTGGCATTTTGGGAAAATGCAGGGGCATGTGAAAATTTTCGGGACGCAAGAAAACAAACAAACGCCAAGTATCAAAGATTAAAGTGAACACATTTTAATAATAAACGCCTAGGTATATTTATTGACTAAAGAAGGGTATCCGAATGTTTACCTTCACGAATATAATATTCTAAAATTAATTTAACACACATAATTATATCACAATCGATACAAATTTAACAGTCTTATTTGTATATGTAAACAAATCTTCAACAGATAATTCAATGCAGCAATCGAGGCAAGTAATTCCAGGAGCTAGTGCCAAGTGAGAGCGACGTGGGCCAGGAGAAGATAGACCGAGATGACGCTGATGCTGACTATCATCAACGGGAACCCGACCCTGCAACAATCCAAACAACGTGTCACAGCCAACAATCACAGGATCAAACTCGGCCGCGGTGACCATATTCATGTTGAATACTGTATAGTGTTGCTCACTGTTGCAGATCTTACTTGAAAAACTCGATGAAGGTGACTTTGTAGCCGTGTTGTTCGGCGACTCCAGTGCCGACTACGTTGGCCGACGACCCGATCAGCGTGCCGTTGCCTGTAACAGACACCACCGTCAGCTTTCGCAGAATCAAAACTTGAATCACATCGACGCTTCACACCCAAATCGCTGCACGGTGAATCAGCTTTAAATATGCCACGTCCAGTCGCCAAATAATGTACAAGTCACCAAAAGGAACGGGTTTCCAAAACAATTCCAGTATGTAACGACTGAAGGCCCATCTACAAGCAACATAGCCGTAAACATGTAATGTAATACTAATGTAAACATAATTCCTACTTAATTTATCTGTTTATAATGACAGCTTTGATTTATTGCGGCAAGCCGTCTCATTCAAGAGTTCAACCAAATGAATCTGCTTGGTTCCCCACTAAGAATTTTGACGTAACCGTAAACAAAAAGCTTGGCATAGTCAAACTTCATGTTTAAGTTAATTTGAGTTCATAATGTTGTAAGCTAGACTTATGGAAAGCCGTGTGGTAAATTTCACGCTTAAGAGAGAAGCAAACGGTTGTCGGTTTGGCCGATTTATTACGAAATATTAACAAACAATTTTGAAAAAAAATACACATATTGTTAAAGAGCTGCTGAATGGCGGATACTGATTTTTTGTCGTTTTTTGACAGCTCGCAGCTGGGGGAATTATCAAAAAGGGGCCTAAAGGTGCCTAAAATGGCCCTTTTTGACAATTTCCCCCGCTGTCAGTTTTCAAAAAAAAAAAAAAAAGTATCCACCATTCATCAGCTCTTTAACAGAAAGTGTATTTCTTTCAAAATGTGTTGTTAATATTTGTAGTCAGGAAGAGTTCCGTTTGAATGTGAAATCCATGCGAAACTCGACAAAAACGACAAATGTTCACTTCTCTTTTAACGCTGTGTTGACGGCCACGTTGGTTGCAGACGGGCCCTAAAAACAATTCCCTCCCGACACGGCCATCTCCGTGCGCGGACACGCGGCAAGGGGGCTGTGGTCACCTCCGAGACAAGCGCCGAACGCGAGCGCCCAGACGAGCGGCTGCAAAGGCAGCCCCAGTTCGGGCTTCTTGGACAGCGACGTGACGATGCGCACCATCATCGTGGTCAGAGGGATGTTGTCGATGAACGCGGACGCGATGGCGGACACCCAGAGGATCAGCATCAGCGAGACGGCGAGGCGGTTGCCCTCGCTCACCGACAGGATGATCGCCTCGGTCTGCGCGCCGATCCAGTCGATCAATCCCAGACGGGACAGGCACTGCAACGGAGGGACGCGTTGATGCTTTGTATATACCCTGTGCATGGCCAGGGGCGGAACTAGGCGCCCGCAGGGCCCGCGGCCGCGGGCGGGCCCAGGCCCGTCCACTTCCGTTGGGGGCCCGTCGGCCGAACTTAAATCAGAAACTCGTGAACTTTTTTATGCAAGACTTTTAGTTTTATGTTTCCTTGTTTCCCACTTCACTGCAAATATACATTGTGTGAGGCAGACTGACCAAGTACGCGGGGGGCCCCGTATCAGGCCTCATCGAATTTCGTACCCTGAGGACCCCTCTTGATATAGATAGTGCAGGGTAAAAAATAACAGAAAAAATAACAAAGCTATAAAGAAAAACATCGTCAATACTTATCATTAGAATGCACCCATGTGAGCAGTTATAAAAGACAGGACCCTTTAGTGATTTACATTTTGAAAGTATCGTATGCTGTGATCTGAATCAAAATTTCCAGGCAAGGGTCTAGCCTGCTGATTGCAAAATGAAAATAATCGAGCTGCTTTTCCAAATATGTCGCAGTTTGAATTAGATTAAAACGCATAGATCCACTCGAAAAAATGACCATGATTCAAAATTTTCTCGGTGGCTCCAAACCCTGTTGTCTTGAGGGGGGGGGGGGGGGGCCTTCTCAGCCAGATGAGAAGGCATGGCCTAGCTCCATTCCCTATTCCCTAAACAATCGTCACCCGCTTTTCCAAATGTGATATTCACATTGTACATTTTTCTCGATTTCATATTCATGCATTGCGATGCGAGTGCGCTCCAAACCAGCTCGCGATAGCTGGCTATGGCTAGTCATAACAATAACATTCAAACTCTTTACTCAGAAACCATGAAATGATTCTTACTAACAACTCACAAGAATATTTTTCTTGAGGCTTGAAATGGCAGTTTTACTGTGAAATAATAATATATGTATTGGAAAAGGGGATCGTCGTAGATTCATAAGGGGGGGGGTCAAGGCCCCCGCTGCCCCCCCCCCCTGAGCACGCCTATGGCCTAGCTTAGTTTTGAAGAGAGGAGGAGAACCCCGGTGCCCGCACGCAGCCTTGTCGAAAAGCAGGGGATCACTGGATGGTCTCTTCAGAAGGACGGTACAACTCGAACAGCATTATTTTAAACTTGTAATTAAACCTGTAATTAAGCGTGTAATTAGACATGTAATTAGCCATGTGCACCGATTGTCAATCAAAGTGAGTGAAACCGTCGTTATAATTTCAATCACTCATCCCGTCCACGTCTCTCCCGGGCAAGTGGTGCAACGTGGGTCACCTATCCAATATCCTGACTCGTCGCAGTGATGCTTAACCTCGGTGGATTTCGAGGGAGCCGCTGTGTTGCCCATAACAACACGGCAACCCGTGTGATACTGGATTCCGAATGGTGGGTCCTCGAACATTAATTGCATTGTCGGCACGTCACCGGTGATGAATCGGCTAGTTGTCGGCTAGAGGCGATGGTTCACGCTGTGACCCCGCAGACAATGAGCCGCCGCGGCTCAAGATGAATGACACCAACCACAGGGTCAAGTGAAAAACATGCCAAATGCTAATTTAATTTGAACGTAGTCTTTTAAAACTGCACGAAGAGCCAGTTGCTTTCCTTCTAGTGTTGCACCTACTTACACAATTTCAATAATGACGTCAACGCGTTAGACCCGGTCTCAATAAACAGTCCAATTAACGTATAACCACCGGTCGTATTAGTACAGAGCATAAGTCGCACCTCCATGAGTACGAAGAGGGCAGCGAAGAAGAGGAGCGTGGTCCATTCGACGCGGCCCAGAACGCCCTCCATGTCCTCGTTGTTGGCTATCAGGAGCAGAAAGATGGCGCCCAGCAGCGCGGTCCAGCCCAGCGAGAGGTGGATGCCCGGCACCGAGTGCAGGAAGAAGAACAGGATGACGAACGCCATCGTGATGCCAGACTTCCAGAGCAGACGCTTGTTCCGGATCGGGTACTGGAACAAGGAACGGGGTACGCAATATTTAGCAAGCCCCGTTTGAATTTGAATCTCTTATTGAACGGGCAACTATTATTGCGAAATGAAATGTGTGAATTCCATGGATGCATGCGGAGAGAGAGTGGATCCTGTTTACCGAAGTGTGGAAGAAAGCCATGGCAATCTCTGGAATTTTGAAAATAATGCTCAAGAAGGCAGTCGTAGTTGTGCACGTATATATTTCACATTCCCGGGGAAAAACACTGGAATTTGAAAGAGAGTAAGTTAACACGTCATTGCTTTGGTATGTCGCGTGCAGGACTCATTAAACGAAACCATTGTTTTTGTTTTCAGTGAAGGTCAGTTACCTGGTAATTGGATATTCTGCGCGGGAAGCGACCCGAGGAAACGCTCAATATTTCGACGTAACAGGGTTGTTTAACAACGCTTGAAAATACTAGACGAGTGAATATTTTCGAGATTTGCAAACACACAATTTGTTGCCAAAAGTGTGAGGATTCCGTAGACATGGGTTTCGTTACGATCGGACAAAAGGTGTGGCCACAAGTTAGTATCCAGTAGGAGGTAAAATTTGAGCGGGAAGCTGCCCGAGTATGCGCTCACTCCAATAGTCTTATGTGCCAGAGATTGACAACGCTAGATATGTTTGATACGGTGTGATTTTTCGAAGCAATAACCGAAAAGTGTCAATCTTGACCAGTTCTCCCTCCGCGTTGCAGCGAAAAGAACATTTAAAAATGAATCTCAATTTGAAATCTTCGCTAAATAGTGAACAAAGTTACAGCAACCCGGCTTTCTACAAATCTACAATGTTAAAGTGCCCGCCCAAAGCCCCGATCCGCTTGCCACAGAACCCGAGACGCACTGAAGACGCAATTTCCACCCCCAACACCCGTCGTGCCCAGGCTGGTCGCCCCCCCCTCCGCCGTACCTTGGCCTGCATCTCCTCGAGGTTCGCCTTGAAGCTGTTGGCTGTGATGCTGCCTGAACGGATCCGCTGCTTCAGCTCCGACGTCAACCGACGCTCCTTCTTCAGCAGCGTCTCCCGCACGACCACCTCGTTCTTGGTGTACGACGACATCGCCGACGCCGTCCTCTGCCAGATGGCGATCTCGTGTCTCAGCTCTGCGACAGGCTCACAGTCAGGACCAGAGATAACAAGTCAGGACCAGAGATAATAAGTCAGGACTAGAGATAATAGGTCAGGACCAGAGATAATAAGTCAGGACTCGTTGCATTGGCGGCTAACGCTGCGCTTAAACTTTAAACGGGCCGATGTTTCGCTCATGAATTCAATGCATTAAACCTTCTAAACTACAATTGAATTCAACGAATCATTGAATTCCAGCTTGAATTCAAAGTTTTCCCATTTAGGACGTGCTCTAAACATCGTTCAAGTTACCTTTCAAGAGAAGAAGGAGATTTGCCTTCTAGAAACGACGCTTCTGGAAGGCTGTGCCAAAATTTTCAATCAATTTCCAGAGTCGTTTAAATGGCTCCTGTCAATAGCAATCAAGTATTGTGTCGATGCATTGAATTCAACCTTGAATTCGATGCATTGAGCGAAAAATTGAGCTGTGTAAACCCATAGCTTTAAGGAGCGAGATTCTGCGAGACTTTAGGCACCTTGCACGTCGCGCGGCTCCTTCTTGTTGGGGTCGGTGATGTTCCGGTAGTGGACGTAGCGCAGCTGCAGGAACGTGACGACGCCGACCACGAGCACGCCGATGCCCATGTGGAGGGTGAACGTCCCGAAGTCGACGCCCTGCAGAGCGCCGGGGGAAACGTGAATGAGGCACGATGACTAGAGAGGGGCAAAGCATACACTTTGGCAAACGGCGGTCTCGAAGGGGACTCACCGATTTACACAGTTGTCTATCGAATAGGCTGGTGTTGCCTATGGCGTAAAAATTGTTTATGCCTAATGCTTCGTTTACTGTTTCGCTTTGCGAGCGTTGCGAGCGTTGCGCTGTGAGCTTTACTAGCGCTGGGTTGTTTACAGTGGAGCGTTGCGCCGCGCGCGCTGCGAGCGCTGCTTGTAGTTTGAAGTTTGGCGCCTAGCAAAATTAAATTGTCGCTCTTGCCACAGCCAGCTAAACACACGGAATCACGGTCAGTCTGTAGCTCATCGAGATGGCTATGGGGGCGGGGCTAGCGTAAAACCCAGCGCAACGCTCGCAACGCTTGGAAATGTTGAACCGAATTCAACATTTCTGGCGCAGCGATCGCAGCGATCGCAACGCTCCGACCCTGGGCTCTGATTGGAGAACGCTCACAGCGCAACGCTCGCAACGCTCGTAAAGCGAAACAGTAAACGAGCCTTTAGTGGCTATCTAATTCTCTCTATAAGAAATAATGTCTTCACTTTCCTGTTCATCAAAGTTGTAAGGAGAACTTTCGTATGAATATTGTCATCACTCGCATCACTCGCATGGGGACATCGTGCATGGGCTGTTCAGTCCACTAACACTGGCACTAACGGGCTGGGGTCCCTGCCAACCAGAAAGGCCCCCGGTGCCGACGGCATCACCAACCAGGCCATAGTCGAACTCAACGACTCTGCTGCCGCACGGCTCGACGACATCATCAATGCAACGCTCCGACTACGACATTTTCCGACCCCGTGGAACATTGCCAAAGTGATTGTTTTCCCCCAAGTCAGCGCAAACCGCTCCGCGATCCATCCAGCTATCGCACGAACTTCTTATACCTCGTTCACACTACACGAGTTGATCATGATCAAGTCCTCAACTCGATCAAATATGGCGTTGATTGGGTTTCAAATGTCAGTTGGTGTTCACACTTGTTTCCTTACTTGATCACGATCAAGTCATTCGGACAAGTTCGGAACATGCTCGGCAAACGAACACAACCGGAAATCGTGACGAATCTAACATCACTTTATCACCGAGCTCGTAGCACACGGAACACGCTCCCTATTTAATGTTGCAACGTTTCCGGTGGCGGATTTTGAAATAATCACGAACTCTTCCGAGCGTTCACGACGATTCCCGAATGATTTCATCACGATCAAATATTTAACTCGAGTTGTGGAAACCCAATCAACGCCATCTTTGATGGCGTAGAGAGTTGATCTTGATCGAGTCTGTAGTGCGAACGAGGTATTACTCTCACCGATTTGATGATGTCCGGGTTGGAAGCGATGATGGCGTTCGGAGGATCGCCGACGGGCGTCAGAGTGCCGCCGATATTCGAGTAGACGATCATGGAGATCAGGATCGGAACCGGGTACAGATTCAAGACCTCGCACAGTCTGAAATCACGAAGCAAACGTTGGTCGCGTGTCGCAAAGTTGGAAGGTCCGGTGTACATTCGTGTTGGCCTAAGATTACCACAGCCTAGCCGACTTTGAAGTAAAGTATCATTTGACTCTTTTACGATTTGTAAAGAGTAAAATGGTTAATAATTGTAATAATAAATAAAGTTTTTAATGTTACTGACAAAAACTTACTCATTTGATTCTATGGTATTGTACTCTATGATGTGAGATCCCCAAAAAGTGGCAAACTCAAATTAATTCTGGTGTAGCGATTTGAAGTCGAATTATTGCAGCCACTGCCTACCGGATGGTGACTGGCGTCATGAGCAGCACGGTCGTCACGTTGTCCAGCACGGACGACAAGGAGGCCGTGAAGATGCACAGCGTGAAGATCAGCGGCCAGACGCGACCACTCGTCAACTGCGAACAGAACCATTGTAAACCATTGTAAACCATTGTAAACCATTGTAAACCATTGTAAACCATTTTACACCATTGTAAACCATTTTGCACGATTGTTAACAATTGTAACCCGTTGTACACCATCATAAACCATTGCACACCATTGTAAAACCATTGTAAAACATTGTAAAACATTGAAAAACATTGTAAACCATTATTTAGACCACTGTAATCCTTGTACAGCATTGAAATCCATTGTAAATCCGTAGTGCACCATCATATCATACATCAATGAAAACTATTGAATACCATTGAGCACCATGCTGAAAACCTTTGTAAACCGTTGTAAACCACGCTGAACACCAGCAGTACCCCCAAGTCCAGCTGTTGTTCAATCACAATACGGATAGCGTGTGTAGGAAAAGGAAGGAAAGAACTCACTTTGTACGCGACGACGGCTAGGTAGTCGAAGACGCCCGTCTCCGAGAGGATGGCGACGAGGATCATCATCGAGAAGAGGAGCAGCAGCGTCTCGATGTCGATCCACGAGATCAGCTCGGGCATCGAGGGTCGCTGCGGACAGGCGGTCGGAAACACGTCAGGTAAACGAACATGAACAGACAAGTGCAGGCAGGAAGAGCGACCCTAGGAGCCGAGTGTTTTCGCTTGAAGGCCGATGCCAGGGTGTGGGAAAGATTGTGAGGTCATATGGACTTTGCATTGAAATCGCACTCATTTCAAACCTTTGCATCAACGGAGATATCCATCAAAACTTTGTGAAATTTTAACAAGCAATAGAAATAATAGTGATTCGTATGTAGTGAAAATTTCAACATAATATGACCAACAGGAGCTTGTTGACAGGCCTCCAAACTCGGCTAAAACCCGCCTCACTCCTGTGCTATTCGTGTTCCGATTCCCACAGTCTACCCGTCGAGCAAGTCTGACCGAAGCGTCGAGATGTCAGAGGGGCGGACCATCAGGAGTTGTGTATTGTACTCGGTTCTTGGCCTGGTGGTTGTGTTGTGATTGTAAAAATGATGCCATGATGCCATGATCGGTATCACATAAAACCAGCAAACACAGGAGTTGGAAATAGTCAATTACCAAGTTTAAAACTCTCGTACATTAATCGTTTACTCATTTACACAATATGTAGAATAACAATTATTCAAACTAGTGAATTCTAGGACGGTGTATAAAATGAGTGCTTAACTAAAAAATCTTTGACCAATCTCTTAAAGCATTCCCTTTTATTTGAAATTTTCCTTAATCTTGAGGTGTAATTTCCTTGAGGGGTAGTTTGTCATATTAAATAGGTCCCATAAAAGTGTTTTTTTTTCTTCTTATTTCAAACAGTTTTTTTTTGTCTTATGTCATCCTTTTTCCTGGTATTTTTATTGTGTCTATTTTGATTCTGTTGAAACATGGTTCTTATAAAACACCAAAATAGAGATGCGGCCTCAGAGTTCACCATGAGTGAGTGCATAGGTACCTCGTGAAAAGTGGCCAGGATGGCGACGGACGTGGTGGAGGCGAGCATGGCGGCGAGGGTGCGGTGCACCAGCTCGAAGATGATCAGCAAGTACATGCCGAAGAGCACCAGGGTCGCGTAGAGCAGGCCGGTGCTGGGGTCGATCGGGTACACGTTGGTGCTCAACGCCACCGCCAGGGTGCGGTTCAGCGTCGCCGACATCTGGATGCGCAGGAGGAAGCGGGACAACGGCCTGCAATGGAATCAGGATCGGGTACCAGGCGCGGATCCAGTCAGCTCTCATCGGTACCAGGCTTGCAAAGTGCAAGCATATGCATAAAGTTGGGTTTACAGCTAAAGCAATGTTTAAAGCTAAAGTATGTTTGGTTGTCCAGAACATAACAAGATGCAATGTAGTTATTATCTAGATATCGGTTTTCCTTGTGCCGTCATCATAGGCAATCATGCAGTAAACAAAACCTAGCCTGGACAAACAAACGCAAGAAATCTAGTTATCATCTAGATTGCGTGGACAACCAAACAGAGCTATGACACAATGTGATCAACATTGGCTCTGGAACCAATCTGCAGCAATGGGTGTGCATGATGTCATGTTCACGACTCTGGCATGACGTTTACGATTGGTCCAGAGCCAATGTTGACGACATCGTGTCACTGACATTGCTAGCTGTAAACCTAGCTTAAGAGGAGATATCAAGAAAATATATCCTCTTGAGCCCAGATATCCACTAAAGCTGCCTTTACACCGAAATTAAAACATTTCCCTTCATTGTTTTTATCATGCTTATTGGATCGCTTCCCGATCGTCAGCTGTTCACATTTTTGAAGGCTAGGTTTTTGACAGCTGTAATTGGTGATGACAAACCTATCCCTGTTTTTGCCCTGACCCAGCTTTGTCGATCCGTGTCCAGATAATTATGTTTGGGATGAGAATGCTTATCGACACATACCACGTTGTGTTGGGATACATGGCGAATATGTGCTCCGTCCGGACTTGCGGCGTGGAGTCGATCACCTCGTCCAGCGTGAGTGGTACAGACCACGCGTCACTGATGTTCTGCAATGAAGAGGACAGATCAGTTCGCCAGGAAGTGGCTTTTCAGACCAAAAGTTGCCGACATTTCAAGGGCACATCGTTAAAGTTATCATTTCAATATTTTAGTATGTTGTAGACAAAAGACGCAAATAAGGGCGAACATGTCCCTTTTTCGAATATTTTCCCCTGGAATGCCAGAACATACCCCGAAACTCTTCATTTTTTACCCTTTATAGAGCCATTGTATATATACAATATACGAAAGTGCAAAGAAAAATTGGGAGAAAGGGTCATGCTCGCCCTTATTAACGTATTTGGTCTACAACATACTGAAATATTGGAATGGTAACTTTAATGGTGTGGCCTTGAGATGTCGGCAACTTTTGGTCTGTTTCAAAAATTTTAATTGATTAATTTTCGACTTTGGTCACCCTATGTGAAAGAAATAAGACACGAGGACATTGGATCATTTTACACTGATTACATCTTCCTAGGGGAGTTCCAAGTTTAAATCAACTCTTCAAATAATTCACAATCGGAACTGTGCTTGAACATTCGCCCCTTCTTGCTGGATGGAATTCGCAAGCCACCGTCCCTTGCATGCATTATTTCTGCGAGCAACATTGAAACGCAGCGCGCGTACCTTGGCAGAAACCACCGCCGGTTCCCGGACGGCCGTCGAGAAGTTGGGAATAAACAGGCTGGTGGTGGTGACCTCGATCAGCTCGATCCAGAGGGTCACGTGCTTCGTGGAGGGCGTCGCGTTCACGAACGGCGGGAGGAACGAGCCGTCAAGTGTCACGAGCAACAAGTTCTTCGTGGGCAACTCCGAGATCCAAAAGCCTTAGGATGGACATGTTAAGGACCGTATTACTGTATCTCCATTGGACCAGTAAAGTATATAAAAAAAGCACTTTCGCTTGAAACGAAATGCATTTTTATTTTGGCAAGGATACTTTTCGTTTTGTGCTCCGGTATTGCTATCAGATGAACGACCGTCTCCGCAACCGGCTGCGTCATCAAAATAACCTGCAACACAGTGCAAACGGTGAGCACAGTGGCCCTGCGACCTGTTGCCGGACAGCCTGCGCCCCCCTGAACGCCAACTTGCCGTGAAAAGCAGCCACAAGGCCGCGAGCGCGACGATCGTCACGTTGTGGATCCACCACCCCACCGACGACGTGAGCTTCTCGGCGTTGTTGACGTCCTCCTCCTCGCCGGCCTCGTCGTTCTCGATCGGACAGGGGCTCACCGACACGGACGCCCTCCTGGGGCGGCGATGGGACACGAGCGAAGCATTTACATTTTTGTCTGACATGCTATTATCTTATAATATGGAAATCAGTCTAGTGATTACTGGTATGCACTTCGCAGTCTGAATATGAAACCGTAATAAAACTTGCGTGCAGTTGTGTAGGGCTGGAAATAAAGGTGAGTTACATCCTGAATTTTCGTCAACTAGCATAAGTAATTAGTAAAGAAGCTAAAAATAAACGTACCAGCGTACCCCAGTGCATTTCTTTAGAATAAAGGCTAGTACACGCTAATTTGGATAATAAAAGGTGAGTATACGCTGAATACCTGCACATATACCCTGCCCCAGGATTGGATAGACCCATTAGGCGATCGGGCAAATGCCCGAAGGGCCGGTAGGTTCTGGGCCGGTAGACCGGCTGGCCGCCCTCGTGGTCCGAGACTCAAGAAACAAACTATGGATGGAAGGCCTCACAGGAGCGACGATGTTCTTTTAGGGAATGACTTTTGGAAAAGAGCGAATGACTTTTGGAAAAGAGCGAGTAACTTTTAGTTTAGGGAATGGCTTTCGGAAAAGAGTGGGTGACGTTTCTTTAAGGGAATGGATTTTCTTGTGGCCCCCCCCCCTATCCAACCCTGCCCTCCTAAGTGCCAAATTAACCGGGAAACTAATCGATTAACTGCGATGATGACCCTGGAAGTCTGTTGTAGTTCATCACATCTGGCTCTTTCTAGCAGTCGAAAGTTGCTGTTTGAAACTGTATACCTACAAACCGTCAAAAAATCGATTGGGAGGCATATTATAATTTCAAGCTTAGCTCTCTAAAAAATACCAAAGTGAGCCTCTGTGACATCGTGACAGTGTATCGTGACAGTGTATTGTGCCACTATATTGTGACAGGGGGGTAGTTGCTTACATCCTGCCGATCCCCGCAGATAGGCGCGACTTGCCCGGCGAGTCCCCGTCCTCCCCTCGCAGTCCCACGTCCAAGTCGGGCCACAGACGGTTCGAGTCGCGATGGGTCGGCGTTTGGGATCGCGACCTCGGGAACAACCCGCTAAACATCGGCAAGTCGTGTCCGACGTCGACACCACAACGTCAGCAATCGTTGTAAATAAAAAAGTTCATAAATGGTATACGGAAGGTACAAGAAGTTAATGAACTGTCGCCAAACCTGCCATGCGATTTCGTAACTCTGACTTTTCCGTTCTCGGTTACAAAGTTTAAAAAAATTAACATGGACAACAATAGGGATTTTATCCATCGGAATCGATAACGGCGTGACGTAAAAGTTACAAAATCGCTGGACGGAAGGGGCGATTGTGTACACTAGAATTAATTTGAGTTTGCCACTTTTTGGGGATCTCATATCATAGAATACCATACCATAGAATCAAATTATTAAGTTTTTGTCATTACCATTAAAAAATGTATTTTTCATTACGATTATTTGCCATTTTACTCTGTACAATTCGTGAAGAGTCAAATGATACTTTACTTCGAAGTCCACCAGGCTGTGGTAATCTTAGGCTAACACGACTGCATCTTTGTGGTTTCAAAACCATTCGTTTTCAATATCACTGCCCCGTGGTTGAACAAGGGGGACCGTGATTTGAAATCGAGTGATTTCGAGCCAAACCCAACGAAAGAAAGTTACACAATCGCACCCCAGGGCCAAGGCGGCGATTATGCAAAATTTCGTTTGAGATAACGTTCGTTATCTCGACCAAATAACATTGAAATGCCCCTAGATACCGACTGTTATCCCTATAGATACCGACCGCTAAAAAGTTACATAATCGCCACCCTCTGATTCACGATGCGGGGTTATCATAACCCCGGGGGTGCATTTGTTATTTCCATAGCGATAACCAATAAAACGCACTAAACATTGAATCCGATTAAATAAATATTTAACCACGATTTTAGCCCCAACAACTTTTCAACCCCGTTTCGTGAACCCATGGGCAAACTCATCGTTGTCGAATCCCCGTTCAACCGGCCCTGAAAACAGTGTGACGCATTGCGAGCGGGACCCCGACGACGGCCGTGCCATGTGCAGCAAGTTGTTCTGGTACCCACCTGACGTTCGGACGGAGTTCTGCCCCGGCCGACGCTGGGTGAATCATGTTCGGGGACTGCGCCATCGGCGATATGGCTGCAAACCAACCCGAGGGTCACAGAGATGATGATGACATTTTTACCACATGACGTCACGATTACATATGTCCAACTGCTAGTCTCGTTATAGGTCAATACACTATGACGTATAGATACGTGAAGGGTTCGCTCAAATCGACGCTTAGTAGGAACTAATTAATCCAAAGCACACCAACGAAAAGTCACCAAATGAAAGCCAACTCAACTGATATCCATGCACAAACGCTCAGGGTGAACCGAAGACCTGATCATTCACAGTCCTACTGACCAACGGCGCTTGTTTTCGAGTAAATCCCAATGAATTAAGGGACCATGCGACTCCCCCCTGGAAATTCAGGGAAATTCAGGGAAATTTACGAGTTTAGTGTATATATCGAACGGTCGGTGCATAAGCGATGGAATTCCTAATCAGTCGGGCCCGGCATATCGCACACATCGCCTCCCAACACGGAGATTAATAACGGCCCTCGGCATTGTCCACTGACCAATCGGTCACGGCATTGTCACTGATTGATTGGCGGTGTCATCCCTATTGTCAACAACGAGCGGGCAGGATCGTGTTCGTTACTGGGACGTTGGCGTGCAAGCAATCTCAGCCCGGTATTCAGTTTGGGGAGACACAAAGTCGTCTTAACTCCATTTCACGTTAAGAATGAGAGTGGATTTGCATCTTACAAGAGGCACCAATAGTGTTACGACACACGAGCGAAGAGTTCAAAAACTTACAAGTCTCATCTTGAGCATGACATAAGCCTATGCGAGCGCAGTTTAAGAACTCTAGTTCAAGTTCGTGTCTAGCAGCAGTTGATCCTAGATGAAGATGCAAATACACTCTCCTTCTCAACGTGAAATGTAGTTTAGTGTACCAATCTCTTGCTGTTTTAAATACTTAAATAATAATACGAATATTTAATTACCTAATGACAGTCGTTTCACATTTTTGGTCGCACTCATGACACTCCTTTTGCTAGGAATTCGAAAATGACTGGCTCTAAAGCTCGCTGCCGGCATTCGACGTTTCAATCGTATATTTTGTCACAAGCACAAAGTGAAACAGACCCAACCACGCAGCACTGTGCACCCCAAGTAACTGAGTGGATTGCAGGCGACGGCTGGCTCTATGACCTTTGGTACCGAGTTGTTACCTGACCAGAATTAATCACCATGGATGCAGGGAATCACATTATTATTAGATTGGCTGGGTGTGGTGTACCTACTTTTGCAAAAGGTTCCTCGTTCGATACTCTTCCACGGGAATTATGAGCACAAGAAGAAACGATAATGTTATGGTGCAGTACAACTAAACATCATTGCATGGTCTTGCAAGGTTTACAATAATGTACGGCCAGTGCTTTTTTGTGTGCCGGAACGCACCGGAACGCAGTTCCAGCTCCTCATTTCGGCACACTAAATAAAAATTAAACACCGGCGGGAATATCTGCGCTCGCCGATCACTGGAAAAATTCAGCACTCCATTGCATGCTGAGAAGGAGAGTGTATATATTTGCACCTTCCTCATGGGTCCTCTGCTACTAGACATGAGCTAAGAATTTGAAAACTTGCAAGCCATGTCTTGAGCAAGACAAAAGGCTCTCATGGCTATGGGCAGTTTTGAAACTCATTGCTCGTGTCTAGCAGCAGCAGGAAAATGCGAAGGCACTTTCCTCCTTACCGTTAAATAAGGTTTAGTGCGTCCATGTTGTTTTTCGTGTGCCCGCTTGGTTACAAATTTTCGACCCAAGTTTCTAAAAAGGCTCGTGCAGGTGGTGAAGTGAGTGTGAGAGATGAAACGGGTTGTGCGAGTGCATATGTGGAACTCAGAATTGTGGTCCAGAGATAACAGGAAACGCACCGGGCGGTGATCTTGAAGAGCAGCCTCTGGCTGACGACTGGCCTAGCTGCTGGACATTATAGAGCAGAACAAAGAATTTTGCTTCAAGAAACTCGGTTGCACAGCTTGCGAAGAAATTGGAACTCTGAGCAGGGATGAAAACTGTGAAGAAACGCAGAACGCAGAAATAACTTTTACGGGGAAACTAGAAAGCAGCAGCTGACATCTTTGCGCAAGTCAGTGCATGATCACAAAGAATCAGCCGCTGGACAAAGTGATACAAAGCCATTAGTACAAAGTGGCAAAATAATCCCAGTAGTGCATCATTTTGAATCAGTAAGAAACTTACAATAATTCAACGGAATAGAGATGGGGAGAATTTTGCATTCACAGCTCATCACAGCTAACGGCGCCCATTATCAATAAAACAACAAATGCAAAGCAGACTGTCGTTTATTGTCGGCGGTGAATGAAATCATTTCCTACTATCAAAATTGGCGTTCCGGCACCTATATATTTACAAAAAAAGCACCGCATGTACCTATTCGACGGTTTATTTGTAGACTTGTTGTATAAATGAGATATGGTTGAGATATAGTTTCCAAAACACTCTAAACTGTACAAAACCTATACCAAATGTACCTGCCAATGGTTTATTTCTTTATTTCAGTTAGAGCAATGCGTGAACCTAAAACATGCCAAATTCCCAAATTTGGCCAATGTATAACGGTTATCAATTTTCAAAAAACGCTCTATGCTTGCTTTATAAAATCCATAATATCCACAAGAACCTAAAACATGCCAAATTCCCAAATTTGGCCAATGTAAAATGGTTGACAATAAAAAAAAACGCATTGTGCTTGCTTTATACAATCCATAATATCCACAAATCCACAATATCTTCTGGAAAAGTGTGTAATTGCTGTCTGTGGCTGGAAAAGCATAAGGTTGTAAAACCTTCGACCATTGCTAGCAGGGATTCGCAACTCGCTCAGCGCTGTGTGTATCCCACTCTATAACCATGATTATGCCGGTATATTGTATTGCTATTTAAAAGATGGAATATATTTAAAACAAGTAAATTTAATTTTAGAAGCAGATAAATAATCCCTTTGTGTTTTTAATTTGTGTTTAATTTGTGTACATAAAAATAAAAAATCCCTTTGTGTGTTTGCTTTAATGTTTATCCAGTTTTTAGACAACGTAAAAATGGCAACATACATCGTGAATGCAGTAAGAGCTGGCACGGCATGCTAGTTGCCTATCCGAAGGTAAAACATCCCAGTCAATCGCATGTCTGATGTCAATAACATCGCGTCAACTTCCAGCCGTTTATTCATTACAATTTACAATACAATGGAGCACAGTTTGTGACTGACAGGAAGCTACGGGATCAGAGGGCGCCGATTTAGAGTCCCCGGTGCATACCCACCACTTGGTCGCACTTTGGGCATGTGTGGTACGTGTTCAAGCCCAGGGAGAAGAGGTAAGGGAATATGCAGCAGGGCCAGCATCTGCAAACGGAGAGGAAACCGACAGACAGACATTGACGAGGTCCGACAAAGCATTTTGTGTTACATTACGACAATAATTGAGCGAAAGGAGTGACTTTTATTGGAGTAGTGACCAAACTCGTATTTCATCTAGTCATAAACGTTCGACATGGCACGAAATTGAGCCCCTTTGAGGCTCTGACGTCGGCGTTAGCGGATGTTCTCACTGCTGTCTTACCCAATCACGAGCATGGTGAAGGCCGACGCGTGGGAGGTCAGCGAGAACTTGCCGCTGGTCTTGGTGACGACCCGACTTCGGCAGTGCGGGCACGAGATCGCCCGGGGGTGGGGGCCCCAGAACGTGCCCTTCCCTGGAACGAGACGGGAAGCCGGCACTCAGGATCGTGCAGGAACAAAATGCGTGTACAAACAATGTGAATGCAGCTGCAACGGTCGTGGGAGACGAAACAATACAACTGTGAATTGAACCATCGAGCTTTTGCATCAAATTGTTCAGCAAACAATAAGGACCGATATTAAAATGTCTGGACAAGAGGTTATCCTGTAGATAACTTGTTATCTCCATAGTCACAGCCAATTAGATACCTCAATTTTTTAGTTATCCTGTAGATAAATTCTTATCTGGTCATTATCGATAGGTATCTTTAAGGTATAGGTATAAATGACAATCACTTTAAAGACAATGTCCAAAGTCACCAAGAGATATTTTTTTGCCGCAAGAAATAATAAACAAATTTACTAAGAGTGAAAAAGCGACAATATATTTATAGGTAAATGTTACGAATATAGCAAAGTTTGCTGGGAAGTGGAAACATACTCAAAACTTGATCATATCATAATTTGGTCTATTAATTTTAAAATGGTTCACCACATATTACCGTAATTGTTTGTACGTCCACGGTATATTAAAAATATAACTACGAAACACATTGTTATTGGCACAACACATTGCACATGTTCGGTGGATGTCACAAGACTGCAGTTTGAAAAGCCCTGTGCCCTCGCTGCCTAGCATGCTTAGCCGGTATGGCACACACCTTGGCGGCTGACATTTCATTGCAGACACAATATCGTGGTACCAATTCGCATCAGGGGCGCTTTCTACGTCGTGTTATGCTCGCAAATGTTTCAACGTGAGCGTTACACCAGTGTGAGCATTCGCGGAATGAAGACACAGAGTGGTTGTTGTTGTTTTTACTAGAGAGCGTATACATATTATTTTGACGAGTGTCATATAAAATGCGAGGCAGGGGGACGAAAGGTGATCAATACAAGAAGACAGTCGTCGAGGACGGAACTTCGACACCATGAGGCTGGTAAGTCGCGACAGTCTTCTATTTATTGCCAATCTCGAGTCAAAAGGACATTATTGTATTTTCAATCGGTAGAATAAAATTTCAAAGTGGAACTATATAGATTAAACGATCGCATAAAAGTACCGTTTCGATCGTGTAGTTGTGGTAGGTAGTATACATACTCGTTCAAAAATTTTGTTGCATTCAAAATGAGTACAAGTTAACGCTCTGTATCGTAAAAACGACAGAGTAAAATCTGTTGTGTTGAGTGGCTAAACTTCAAACATCTGTCGATAATCGCTTATACAGTCGTGTTAGCCTAAGATTACCACAGCGAAGTAAAGTATCATTTTACTCTTTACCATTATTGTAAAGAGTAAAATGGTAAATAATGGAATGATAAATAGCATTTTTTATGGTAATGAGAAAAACTAAATCATTTGATTCTATGGTATGGTACTCGATGATATGAGATCCCCAAAAAGTGGCAAACTCAAATTAATTCTAGTGTAGTGAAAGAACGCTGCCGCGCTTTGCGTAAACTTGCAGTTCAAATCAACGGCAATTAATACGAAAACAACTCAAATCGCAAAATAAAACGCATCCTCTAAAACGCCTCCGAATCTCGTTTCTTCTCAGATCATCATCGCCACTCTTGTGGCCTTTGCCGCCGCCGAAGTGTACATCAGCGCGCGTCTGGAACCCCCTGCGCCCGGCCCCCTCTCACCGCCCCCGACAGCCTACGCCGCCCCCAAAGAGACATACGGAGCGCCGCCACAAGAACCACCGCCGCCACCCGCGTACGCAGCTCCTCTACCAGAGTACAAAGAACCGGCGCCGGTGTATACGGTACCGCCCCCTGTGTACACCACCCCCGCCCCCGTCTACACTGCACCCCCTCCTGTGTACACCACCCCCGCCCCCGTCTACACTGCACCCCCTCCTGTGTACACCACCCCCGCCCCCGTCTACACTGCACCCCCGGTTTACCCCGTGTACGGCACGCCTGCCCCTGTGCGGTATGAGGTGGTAGTGCGCGAAGAGAAAAGTTTGAAAGACTGGCTGCATGCCAAGAAGAAGCTGAAGAGATGTCTGTTCGACAAGAAATGCCTTTTGAGTCACCTTTGGGGATGAACCTGAGTAGTGCCCCCATGAATAGTTTGATCATGGTGGTCGGACTTGCTGCAGAGACCTTGTGAAATCTTCAAATCTGTGTCCAGAGTTGGTATGGGTACAAGTGACTGGCTTCTGTAATACTATGTGTCTGTACATAATTGCCATAAAATAAAAATATATTTCGTTTCCATTCAATTTCGTGTTACAATTTCGTAATACTATGTGTTTGTACATAATTTCCAAAGAATAAAAATATATTTTGTTTTCATTCAATTTGGTGCATCATTTCAATACCAGGCAACTTTTTGTCTATTAGGTACTAGGTATTACCTTCAACTTACCTAGGTACATCCTAGCTGTTCACCACTTGATTATCTATCTCACTTGCCAAAGTACCCTCAGTTCTGACAACAGCTGCCAATCCGGTGTAACTCCAACGTACTTTGCGCGATGCGTTCATACTCCACAGCTTGACACCGGGAGCTGTTCCTATCCTGTTGCGGCTGGAGCATCTCGTCAGCAAACTCCGAGTTGCAGAAATGCGACCGAAGTGAATCAGGGCTGGCTTGGTAGAAAACAGGAATTTGTAACACTAATTCGAAAGGGGCCACGTTTATTGTAAATTCTTGTTGTCATGGATAAAGTAAAAGGAAATTTAAAATATTTTACTTCCTACAATGAACACGATCGTAATAATGAAGTAGGTGGGTAGTCAAGAAAGTTATAATTCAAAACACAATAGGTTCTACTGTACATCGAGTTCAACATACGACCATGACACATTTCCTGTTTTCTCAGTAAAAAATTAAAATTAAAAGTAAACACTAGGCATGTTAAATTGTACTGGTGAAATCCCTAAAAGTTACAAAAATAAAAGAGCAGAATCCGTCGCACAAAGATCTTCAACATCTTTCAAACACTTTGTAGAGATCGGGCAAGTTGGCAATCTGCAAAAACGTAGCATCTTCGATGAAACATTTTGGCGGCAGCAGGCATTGTTTCATACGGCTGTACAAAACGTGTTCCGTAACCCACTGCCAATTCCTCGTCACCGAAGCGTCGATCTGCAAGACAAAAGCAACGCGCTAGAATCTCACTGCTTTCTCCTAAACGGAAACAGGCACAAAATAAAGCCCGTTGGTGATTTCAAGAGCTAGCGACTTTGTGATTATTACCTGCATGTTGTCTTCGTTGAACTGTCGGCTGTAGAAGTTGGCGAGTTGCCGGCAAATGGAATCGAAGCAGAGCTTTTCGCTGCTCCAGTTGCATTCGGTGGCCAGTCGGAGGACAAACATGGGGGCGTAGGTCAGATCGGGGATGAAGTCATCTGGAATAGCAACAGTCAACTCGTTCATTAGAAATCAAATACCACTGAGTTGTAAGTAGCTCTTCACTCTTTAGTCTCAAGTCCTTGTCATTGGTCGCACTCATAATTAGTAATGTGGAGATAAACTACCTGATCCGTGAATTTTAGAAACGACCTACGTCACATTTTTCGACAATTTGAAGTCTAGGCGGAAAATTACCCGGGAGCTTCTCGACTATATTCTGAGTGAGAACAAGATAAACATTCCATACAAACCAATGAGTTACGGTTGAGTCAATGAGGGCAATTCATGCTTTGATTGTGAGAATAAACTCAGAACACTTGTCTTTCATCATCTTGGAAAGCTATGTTAAATTGTAACGTAAGTGGTTCGTAAAGTTCATGGTTCATATAGAGGAACCGGCATAGGAAACTGTGCATCTCACCCAAAAGCAAAGGCAAACTACATATGTTTCCATCAGCATCGATGTCGATGGAGAAATAATCTTCCAGCATCTCAGCCCTCTCGGTGAGCAGTTTGGCGACGTCGTTGGCGATCTCCTCCTTGGGCCCGTTGGACTCGACCCACTCGGCCTCGTCCTGTTCGAGCGCCAGCCGAGCGAGCTTGTCGACGGGGATCGGGTCGAAGCTGATGACCCCGAAGTTGCCGAAGTTGCAGACGGCCAGCTGGTAGAAGAGCTCCGCGCCGAGCCGCGCCGTGTTGCACAGGTAGAGCTTGGTGTCGTGCTGGATGGCCGAGTGCCGCGGACTGATGCAGCCTGCAACCGTCGCGGTCTCGTTACCGCCGGGACACCGTTTGCTATCGCCGGGCCGGATTTCACGGACGGAATTTCGGCAATAGCTGATCTGGGGTGCGATCATGTTACTTATTGATGAGCGTAGCGAGCGAAGCGAAATCATCAATTTCACTACTGCTAAACAAAACACTTGGTGTGTGTTTGTTTGTTTGTTTGTTTTTTTTTTTTTTTTTGTATGTGTGTTTGCGCGCGCTCTACAGGCCTAACGCCTGCTTCGAGTGGGATGAAATTTTCAGGGTGTCTACTTTTGTTCTCAACTTAGACCCCATGCGTTTTTCAAGAATATCCTCCACACCCTTCACTTTCAAAGCAGAAAAAATAGCAAATTTCGACAATTGGGCAAATTTGGAAAAGTACGGAAATTTTTTTAAAAGTGCGTATTTTTTTCAAATGTTCCCAATTTCGATTTGCCTATAGAAACCATAGAAACCAAATCGAAACATCACACCAGATTTTTCCCAATAAAAACCAACCCAATAAAACCCAATAAAAACCCTTGGGCATGAGTTACATCTATGTATTTAAGTTCACATTGCTCAATGATCTCAAAATGAGCATATTTCCGCTGCCCGACAGCTCGGACAGAAACAAAGAAAGGTCAGAATCGTTTACATTTTCAAGTGATCAGAATTTTTGAGAAAGCATTGGTCCGGCTTGCTGCTCCATGATTTTCATAGGCTTTTTGCCCCAATCTTTTTATGCGCTAAATACAAACCGCTACGCTCATCTTCAACGCAACACAAATTGCGTTCGCCCTAGTATTTATATATGAGATTTGGCTCGAAATCACTCGATTTCATAACACTGACGATGTGATATGTTGATATATCTATTAAATAACTTGATAGTTCCCCAGGTCCCCATTTGAAGCGTGTTTTGAGAGGTCCTGTGGTTTGCCTCCTCTTCACCATTATTGCAAAACCTCTTGCTTTGACCTCCCCATTTACAATTTCAGAAAACAATCTCGAAGCCGTACCAAAGTTAGCTGACAAGTTACGACCCTTAAATCCACGGCTGCATGGAATGTAACTGATTCGGCTGTTATACTACTCTGTCCGGTGCGCTTCAACTTGTAAACGAAGGAGCAAAAACTGTACGAAATAAAAATTCACCGATACCAAGATGATGTTCACATATCAGTGCGAGCACTTGAAACAGAGCAATTTTAGAAACCAGCTTTTGAAACTGGGGTACTGTGAGCAATACACAAACTGTGACATATAGTATATGTTACATACCTACACTAAAGTAATGAATTTAATTTCTGATATCAGTGTGCAAGACCAAGACCAAGTGAACGAGACCATCAATATCATTTCAATTAAAACTATTGCATAATTGGAAATGAAAGACTTTGAAATGAAAGACTTTCAATGAAAGACTTTCAAGTCACATCTAGCGAAACGATATTCGAACGCACCCACGAACGTAGAATCCTTGATGATATCCCGAAGTGAGTTGTGCATCTCGTTGTCGATCGCTTCCTTGAGCTGGTTGACGCTGGACAGATTCAGGTCCCTCCTCGGAGGCCCGTCGTCCGGTTTCCCGCCGTCGCTTGCGCTCGGAGCGGCCGTCTTGCCGCTGCCAGCGACGGGCGTGGGCGAACCGAAGAACTTGTCCAGCTTCTGCATGTTCTTGTCGGTGCGGACCATCTGGCTGGGGGCGATCGTCGTCGTCTTGCTGATCTCCAGGACTTCCGGAACAACACAGGAGCCTGTGGGACCAGACGGGTGTAGTTTCAAACTTCCCGGAATTGTTAGAACACCTTTTGTCCTTGTTCATTTTGCCACCGTTTTTCTTATAGCTGCTATGAAGTCGTTACACAAACGTGGATAAGTCAGGAAAGACAAACATTCAGCTACGTTGGTAAATTGTAGTTAATTCTATCCTTCCCCATTGTAAGTATCTGGTAAGATATGAATGTGATTCGGCAGTACATTTGAAACACACATAATTACCTGTAGTAGGTACATTTTTAATACCATTTTCGTAAACGTAAGACGCTTCCGAGAAAATTAACGCTATCAGCGAGATGAAATTGAAGAGAGGAGAACTGGGATCCCTACCGGGAAGGCGAGCCTGGGTGTAGAAGACGCGCGACGTATTGCACCCGAGCAGCTTGCTCTCGATGGCCTTGGCCACCTTGTCGACGATCGAGTCCTCGTGCAGAAAGTGCACCTCGTGCTTGGTGGGATGCACGTTGACGTCCAGCGTCCGAGGGTCCAACTCCAGGCTCAGGTAGACCCACGGATGCTTGTTCTTCGGCAGGTAGCTGCCGTAGATGTCCACGATCACTTTGCGCAACGCTACAGAGGAAACGTGCATTACTATAGCAACTGAACTGTTTTAATTAGTGTATAGCTGAATGTAGGCTCCACATACCTATTGTAAAACTTAAACATCAAATTAATTTAAAATATAACCACATACCTTGGCAATATTATTAGTGAGTTATCTATGTATATTATTCGTAACTCTTTATGAAAGACAAAATTGTAATTAACATACAATTTCAATTTTAACAAAAGAAATGACAAAACTATTATGAATTGTTGCAAAAATATCTCTACTTACTTGCAGAGTCAACGAGCCTGTGGTTTATGAAAAGCAGAAAGACGAGCTTCTTTGTAGAGTAATTGACATTGGTGACGAAGCCATGCAATTTAAATTTGTACATGTCATCGGTCAATTCAACTTCTACCAACTCTCTGTGGCAAATTAGAGAAAAACACAACACAAAATGAAAATCTGGTTCAAGACAAAATTTTGTATTTGTCAGTAGGTAGGTACTATCTGATTATTCTTACTTTGCAATACTGTTTCCGTAGATGTTTCTTATGTTATCTGTGTGTGAGCTGTTGGTTGGAGTGCGTAGGTCGGAAGAAGCATCGCCTTGTTTCTTTAGCGAGAAGCCTACGTGAGCATTGTGTACAGCATATCGACTTATTAAATCGCAGATCTTGTGGTGTTCTTCGTTTGGGTTGTTCAATGCCTTCCGTCGTGTTGGAACATTGTAGAACAAGTCCTCTACTATAATGCTGGTTCCCTGATTTCCATGGCACGGCTTGGCAGTGCCCTTCAGTTTTCCATCTGAGTAACTACACCTAGAGCAGACCACAAATAAGTTGAATACAAAAATAATCATATGCATAACAATGTAAGATGAAGTATAATGCATTAAGGGGTGTGCACATACTTAAAAGCACACTGCTCACTGGCCGTCTTTGTAGTGATTGTGAGGTGAGCGATATGACTGATGCTGGCCAGCGCTTCGCCGCGGAAACCGTATGTAGCAATTGTGGAAAGGTCATCAAAGTTTGAAAGCTTGCTAGTTGTAAACCTTTCACACACAATCTCAAGATCTTCTTTGCGTATTCCCGTTCCATTGTCCGATATTTGCAGCAGTTTCAATCCACCAGATTTCACGGTGACGACGATATTGTTTGATCCTGCGTCCAAACTATAATGAAGCAAAATAAAATGTTAAGCATGGTATTACATGGTGAAATAGCGAATATTATCTGTAAGAAATGTAATAACCAACATAAAATAGGGGAGGACTACGTTACCAGTTTTCAATGAGCTCCTTGAGTGCATTTGCAGGCCTTTGAATGACTTCCCCTGCTGCAATACGATTGACAACTGTTTCATCTAGTCTTCTTATGACAGGTGGTGCTAATGAGTTGGCCATGATTTAATTGCTTTAAAACATTTTTTATAATAAATTATACAATGTTTTTCACTGACTCGCAGTGCAGTAGGTTATGCCGCGCAGTTGCCGCGCACATGGCAGCACGTGCTCAGCTGACATTTGACAAATGTCAATTTGGCGCCAATCGGCATGTCTTTGACTAGCCAGCTTGGTACGTTAGACGACGATTTTAAATTCGTTATTAATTTAGACAACGTTAAAAACATTTCCGTCCTTTTGAAGAGCATCCACTTTAGTGATGTAAGTGATTTTAATTACAATACTATTCAGTGCATACTAATTATCTTAGGTTAGGTAAGCAGTAGGTTCGACCAGGTTCAATCACTAGGTTCAACCAACCATCGATGAAGGAAACTAGTGATCCTTTATCGATGGTTCTGCGCTTCCAGGGCTGCCGTTATGCGTTGTTCTTTGTCCAAGACAATTACGGGATTAGTTAGTTGATTTATCGGATTCTAAGACTTTAAACAAAATCGCACAACACTTTTTGTACGGTTTCAACATATACGAGCATGGCAAACAAGGCGGTTTCAGGTTGCAAGGCAGGTGTCTTATCAGTTTGATTCTGTGAAAGCACGTACTACACTCTGGGCTGTAGCATATGATAATTTCAATCTGCGGGCTGGGAACGTGCCTTTAATATCAGCCTCTTTTAACATAGGTACTATTTTGCCAGTTCTAAATAAAATAAGCCTACTATCTATCGAACTATCAGTAAGCACCTAAAAAATACTGAATCTTTCTTCTAGAGATTGAATGGTATTGCGTTGGGTGTTTTAGTCCGTTTTTTGGCTACCTGTTGTGCAAACTAACTAGTACGTAGCTTCATTACTCTATGCCAGTACTTAGTAGGTATACCTATAAAATTTATGATAGTTTAGGACGTGACCTAATAGGAGGTTTTGTGTGGACTTGTGTACTTTATACGCAGTGTCTTAATTTAGCAACGTACATACCATAAGTAAGCACTGGGTAAGCAAGTCCGTATGCAATATGGACTTGCAGACTTGAACTACGCTAGTCCACCTGAAACCTCCAATTAAGAACGTCCTTAGAAGTGGTTAAGTAGTTTTATAGTAGTTTCATAAGAGTAGTTTTGCAGTAGTTTTGTGTAGTATAAGTTTTAGTAGTATTAATGAGACCAACCATTATAGGTAAGTACGATCACTGGTTTTATGCTTGATTTACTTCTCTCCAATTTACATTTCATTTTTCGTAAATCTTTAGCTAAAATTTATTTATTGCGTTACCTACCTAATGGAACAAAGAGGTTTGGCTTTAAGAAATTTGGTTTTGACTTTAGTTGCAATAAGAGGTTTTCAATAAGAAGATTAATTGATTTTCATTCTTTGGACGCAGCCAATATAATTGAGCCAGTGATCGATCTACCCGCCCATGCACCCTAATAATTTTATTGTCATTTTGCCATGTGACCTTCACCTTGTGAAAACATCCCACAATATGTACTTTATATGTTACTTTGATTATTTGCAGGTTGCTACATTTGTTGTCACCAAAAAGGGAATTAAAGTGACCGTGGAAGATTCAAAATGTGTGGAAGCTCATGCATTTATCCAGAGTGAAATTTTCCAGTACTTTGTTTTGCGAGAGCAGCTTATTGGTTTCCGGATCAGCCTCAAAGATCTTTTGGCATGCTTCGACATCTTCGGAAGTGCCTCTACAGCTTTGAAGATGTGCTACCAAGAGCATGATTCTCGGCTAAAGCTGTTGTAAGTTTGAATAGTCTTTGAAATAAAAGAAAAAAGTTCAATAAGATTTCATATTAATTAAAACTTGATCTGATATTTGAAGTCAATAAATATGGAAAACGAAACGTTCATATCAGCGGTCTGTGTAATTTTCCTCTTGTGTCCCGATTGTGTTCAACGAGACAATGACTTAGTAGAGAGGATTTAGAGCCTTTTTAGACACAAACAATAATATTCTCTTGTAGGCTGGAGGAGGAGGGAGCAGTGACCGACTGCAGCCTGAAGACGATGGACCCCCTCGAACTGAACGACATGCTGGTAGACGCGGCTACCGCCAACAAAGTCATCCTTCAGGCCGATTTCCTGCGCGACATCTTGACAAGGCTCGTTGCCGACACAGAGTTAGTCGAAGTGAGATTGTCGTCCAACGATCCGCAATTCCGCATCTCAACGGCGGGCGACTACATTCTCACGCAAATCGACGTGCCTCGAGATGTGGATGCAATCGAGTTGTTCAACTGTCCGAACAATTACGCTGTCAAATATCGCACGTCGCAGATCAAGCCACTGGTGAAGATGCTGGCTTCGGCTAAGAAGGTTGCGTTGTCCATCGACCAGGTCGGGTTGTTGAGCTGTCAGATAACTGTCCCTGTAACGCCCCATACATGTCACATCGAATTCACTGTAAGTATCACACACAATCATGTTAGATATGAAAAATTACATTTTTTTGGTGAGAAGTTTCGTTGGATTATATTTTGATTTTTTTTTGCAGTGCATTCCAGCAGTTGATCCGGACTTTGAATTATGACACAAAATTTTATAAATGTCTGGAATTAATCAAATAGCAAAACTATAATTTGGGAAAACGTTTTTGTAAATTTCTCTTTATATCAATATATTTAAGCATCCCGCTAAAACTGGGGCTCCCCTCCCTTTCTCCCCCCACTCCAGACCCCTAGTCGCCAACGCTAAGGTTAGGTTATTGGTTATTTACAAGTATCTTTGTCAGCCTCTGCGGCTTTTCACAAAGTTCTGTTGCATATATGCCAGGTGTATTTCTAAAACAAATCGCGAATAGTTTGCAACTAGTTAGTGATTATTTTATTTTGGAAGCAACAGAGAAAATGGTGAAGGAGTCTGACATTCCGATAAAAAAACGGAGAAAAACCGCCACTGCGGTAGCCGAAACAAGTCCTACAGGCGCGCCTGCTGTAACCTCCAAGATTGAGATCACTTCGAAAACTGAAAATGTTGACATGTATCAGGTTAGTTGAAAACTGTTGCTTGCGCCTATAGGTTGTTCTTGGAATACCGGCACGATGTTAATTTAATGAAATCACGGGAAAATGAATCTGCCTAAACTTAGCCGCCTTCATGCCATTTCAGAGCGTGATCGATTACGAATCCAAGGAAGCTCTCGGTAGAGATCCAGACGAAGATCATGCTCTGTACAGCAAGACATGCAACGATTTCCGTAAAATTACCAGCGATATCGCAAAGCTCAAAACGCAGAAAGGAGACAAAGCGAAAGCCGAGATAGCAGAGCTACGAACGCAAGGGGCTCTGTTGTTTGTCGTTCTGAAGAAACTCAATCGCTTGGAAAAGTTCCGCACCAAACATTCTCGTGAAATTTTGAATAAAGTGAAGCAACAGGTTGACAGTGACCACTTACAGTTGCAGAATCTCAATTACGAGATGTTACATCTCAAAATGGAAGTTAACAAGTGTCTGAAGTTTAAGTAAGTAGCCATTAATACTGAAAAACAAAAGAATATGTGGAGTCAAATATACATAATATGTGCGTAGCTTCAATTAGCCATGAAAGAACACTTTCCCTTTTCTTGTGAACATCTGTAGTATCAACTTTTTCACAGGTCCAAAGACGAGGAAATCGAGCTCGTTTCGGTGGACGAATTCTTCAAGGAAGCTCCTGCGACTATCTCTAGAGCCGTGAGTGCTTATTTAATGGTGTATACTTAGTAACACCAATACAAATTATGCCAAATACCTAGGGAAGAGGGGGGTACATGTGGACACATTTTTTGAACACTCCTTAAAATGCACTAAATGTAGTTTCTGATAAATGCAAACCGTACTCAAAGCTAGATCAAATCTTTGTCTTACATTTGGCATATATGTTTATTTTTTATTTATATATTTTACATTTTTTACCAAATATTTAGAAAAACCTTACATTCGTCCACATGTACCCTTAGGCGGGGTACATGTAGTTTAACATCTAGTTAATTAGCAATTTTACATATCGTAAGTAAAATAAAGACACAATATTGCGTGATCGTTTTATTGGCAATGAGCCTCTATTTTGAAGTAATTGCTGATAAACTTGCTTAGTAAAAGTTTCTAAGCTGCTTTACAAGGTCCCAAAAAAAAGCCAAAATTTACTTTTTACGCACCAAAACTTCAGTGACTAATATCTCATCAATGAGCCAACAAAAGTGGTTAAAACTTTCAACGATAACTGACAGCACTGATGAGACTATTTAAAATTATTTAGGGAATTTTAATTTTCTTTTAAAGTAGTGAACAAGCAAAGTCCACATGTACCCCGCTCTCCTCTACTACCACCAAGCAAATTATTTTGAAAAATAAAATCTTTTTTGCCAATTGTCGCGCACCAATGCTATAATGGAAAAGATTTTAAACGTAGTCTTAAGACCTATCGAATTAAACATTGTTTTTACAGCATTGACGAGTTTCTTACCCGTAATTCAAATGCAAAAAGATAGTACGTGATGTGACTTTCCTGTATAACACATAGTGTTCTTGTGGAATAAAAAAATATTATCATTATTATAGTGGAAAATGTGATAAAAATCGATTTGGCCAGAAAGAAAACTGTACTTATATTAACAATGGTGTAATCTGTTCTTTCTTAATTGGGTAAGCTTTTCTTAACCGACGCTTTCGCGGGCGGACGGGCGTCGTCCGCTGTCGCCTCGTATCTCTCGGCCCGGGCTTTCTCGCACTGCATCCTTTCACACTTATTACTATTATCCGACTCCGCATCGTCCGCAGCCGGTCACGAAGAACGACGAGCACCAGCTGAAGCTGGCGCGCCTCGAGTGGGAGCTGCGCCAGCGCAAGGACATCTCGGCGCAGTGCCGCCGGCTGGAGGAGAAGCGGCGGGCGGCCGACGAGGAGATCGTGGCGCAGACGGCGCGACTGGACAACCTGCGTCCGCAGCTCGACGAGATCCTCGCCGCCACCGCGCCGCTGCAGGCGTTCTTCGACCTGCCGCTGGACAAGCAGCGACGGCTGCACGCGCTGGCGCGGATGCTGCCAACGCCGCTGTACGTCGTCTACGTGCGCGCCGACTCGTACAAGAAGGCGTGCGGTGAGTTTGGCAAGGACACAGAATTCGCTGCACGCGATAGGCTGAATTCGGTTGCAACTTGTTGCGCTCCTAGTTGGGATCTCTACTGGTTGTTAGACCGGGGTATTGAACCGGGGTAAGCGTATTGGCGTGGACAGTTTGTTTTATTTATGAAGATACCATTCAGCTGGGAGCGCTATGGTAGTCACTGTAGCTTGCACAGACGGAGTTGGGGAAGATCGTTTTGAAATCGATCTTTTAAAATGATTAAGATCGTCATCAAATAAAGATCTTTTAAAAAGATCGAAGTTTGCAATCCTTTTTTTATAAATTCAAGTTTAAGATCATTTTATACCTACAAAGATCAAATTTGTTTAAAAGATCGTTTTCAGAAAAAAAGGGATAATGGTCCATTTTTGTCCGTCAATGGACCACTCACTAATCGAAGATTCATTGCCTCTGTTTCGGCTTGTCCCGGAATAAATGGTAAAATTTGGAAGTAATGTTGTTGGCTGAAATCCCATATTAAAAACAAACAGAATTTAATAGTACACCTACACGTGCTTCTCAAACACACCCGATTGGGAAACCATCTCGATCTTCTAAAAAGATCTTTTTGAAAAGATCGTTTAAAGACGATCTCAATTAAATTAAAATATCATTTTATATAAACCGGTCGCAATCAGTTCTAAGATCACTAAAAAAGAATCTAGATCTTTTTAAAAGATCTTTCCCCAACTATGGACACAGTTTAGCTGTGACGTGAACGGCGAAGGATTAACCCTTTAAAAATCCACTTCCTAATTTTGACGTGGCGTTCGACTTGAAATATTTGAATACCTAACGAATTCACTTACCAATGACTATTTTCTGACCATAAAGTTTTTCTAACTGAAGCCATGTACCTAGGAAATGTACATTTAACTCAGTGCCAACCTTTTAATTGGAACTAGATGTATTATATTATTGTGTGATGGGTATTGCAAATCTGTTAATTGAACCGCTGCAATGAATGGATTGGCAAGGCAATATACAGTCATGTGGTTATAGCTCGTAGTGTGTTTTGCCATAAGCTTCGACCAACTGTCCAATTGATTCAGTTCGAGCTTAGCAGGCTGCAAAGTGTTGTTGGAAAACGTTTGGAATGGCGGCTGGGTGAACCAAATCCCAGTCGAGCTATCGTTTTGTCCAATGGCTGGTTAGGTTAGTGCCAGCCCTTTTTTTTTTTTTTTTTTTTTTTTTTTTTTTTCAAAATTTCCTTTATTCCTAATATAAAGAATTACAAATTTTTATACAATTTTTTCTTAGGAATGCTCACAGAAATTATACCTGTGCGTGCGCGATATATACTTTAAAATAAATTACAAAAAGGGTTACCTACATACAATGCGTGTAATTGAATCGACTTTAAAGACAAAGAAAATTGAAAATACATTACAATGCAAGGAACAATGTGCAAAAAGAGTAAAAATGTGCAAAACTAAATAATAATTACTTAAATAACTTACAAACTAACTCCTTATAAAAATTCCGATGACTGGTCAGTTTGGTGCCTGCCCTTCCGATGACTGGTCAGTTTGGTGCCTGCCCTTCCGATGACTGGTCAGTTTGGTGCCCGCCCTTCCGATGACCGGTCACTTTGGTGCCCGCCCTTCCGATGACCGGTCACTTTGGTGCCTGCCCTTCCGATGACTGGTCAGTTTGGTGCCCGCCCTTCCGATGACCAGTCACTTTGGTGCCCGCCCTTCCGATTACTGCTCTGTCGAGTTGTTCGATTCATTACTTGACTGACTCATTTTTTTTGCGGTGCTTTTGAAAAACTAGGCATGCCATTGCAAATAGGCGTTGCTATAAATAAAGCCAGCAAATCACTAAAGATTTTGAATACCAATATCGATGGACCAATACCAATACCAATAAACGTGGACCGTTTTGCGTTTTGCGCAGATCCGACGGTGAGCGTTGCGGTGCGCGGCGACGAGGACGCCGCGCGTTGCCTGGCGACCGAGATCCAGCCGGCCGTGGACGACGAATCGGACTCGGACTCGGACGACAATCGGACGCAGGTGAGCCGCGTGGGACCGCAGCCGGCGCAGAGCGCGGCGGTTTCACGATTTAACGCTCGGCGAGTCAGGGTTCTGTGATTTTAGCAATGCACATGACTCATGTCTACTTGATCCAATCTGTAGCACTAGTTTTGAGAAAATCTATTTCATATCTAGTGCTAAAGATAGGATAAAGTAGACATGAGTATAAGAAATTTAATAACCACTATCTATGGGGAGAAACGTAGATAGATTGGCGAAACTTAGTGAAAAGAGAACCACGCTAGGGCGTAGATTAAAGTTTTTGGTAAGCTGTAGGGATTCCAAGCTGTAGGGATTGGTTCTTGAGTTGACGTTTTTGTTGACGTGTTGAAAGTAGCTAGCATATGCTATGAAACGTCGGGAAACCAGTGAGACTTTTGATTTAGCATTCAAATCCCAGTTTGAAATAGTTTTTTTCACATGGCCAGGGCTTTCTAAATGGATTTTTGCTTTATTTTGTTTACCTACACTTGCAAATCAGTCAATCAGTTAATACCTCATTTAGCATCCAGTCGAAGAGTAGTGTTTTAGGGTCGATCACAATTCACAACTGTCAAATAAAATAAGTAGGTACCCCATCATATGAAATGCAAATGGATGACTACAGTTCCCGAGTCAAATCATTATGTGGGCAAATAATTGCCATAAGAAAAGCACTGCATCTATGTGGGCAAATAATTGCCATAAGAAAAGCACTGCATTTATGTGGGCAAATCAGCGATTGATTCTAGGAGTGTGTCGTCCATAGAATCCCTTACTTTCACCGAGCTGGCAAGGCGAGGCTTGGGTTTGTCTTGAACGCTGGGTGGCATTCGTGTGATTCCCCAAGCAAGTTGCCTATCCCGGCTAAAAACTACGGCTATAAAACAAATAAATACTTAAAATTGGGTTGTACCAACTGATAGTTAGCTTAACTTTTAATTAACAACCCATGCAAAGCCCATGTACCCATGCATTAGCTAGCTAATAATTTAATTTAACTAATAGTAAACCCTTAACCATCAATTTAGTTGGTGCAACCCAATCTAAATGAGCATATGCGAATTCCTTACGAGCTGCGTAAAAATGCCGTAAAAATGGTATTTTAGGCACGTTTTGAAAATGCACACCTCTGTCATAATTGAAAGTTATTAATAACCTAACACACCATCCAACATCCAACAACCCTTTCACTACACGTGTACTTTTTCCAAAAACTCTGTGTTAGTTGTTGCGGCCAGGAGAAGTTCCCGCGTGAACCTCCGCGTACCACGAAAACACTAGCGTTTCGTTTCCTCCTTAGGCCATTCATTGATTGGTGTTGAGGTTAATTGAATTCAACTTTTTATGGATTTCCAAGAGATATTTCGAGGTTCTGAAATATTCAATTGGTTGTCCAAAGTGTGAGGATTCCGTAGATATTTGTTTCGTTGCGATCGGATAACGGGTGTGGCCTGGAAAGTGTATACGGTAAGAGGTAAATTCTTAGCTGGAATTTACCCTTAAGTACATCTTTCAATATACCGGCTAAACATGGTTATTTTAAAACTCTTGTAAGTAATTGACGAGTGAATCTTGCGAAATGAAAATGGCTCAATTGGTTGTCCGAAGTGTGAAGATTCCGAAAATACAGGTTTCGTCGCGATCCGACGAAAGGTGTGGACTGGCCTGGAAAGTGTATACCGTACGAGGTGAAGGAAACGGCTCGACTTCGGAGCTCATTGAACAGACTTAAAGTTATCAGGTTGGTGCAACCCAATCTAAATGACCGTGACCGCCATCCCCCTGTCAGGACGAGGAGTGCGGCCATCCAACATCCAACAACCCTTCAACTACACGTGTATTGTTTTTCCAAAACTCTGTGTTAGTATTTGTGGCCAGGAGAAGTTCCCGCGTGAACCTCCGCGTACCACGAAAACACTAGCGTTTCGTTTCCTCCTTAGGCCATTCATTGATTGGTGTTGAGGTTAATTGAATTCAACTTTTTATGGATTTCCAAGAGATATTTCGAGGTTCTGAAATATTCAATTGGTTGTCCAAAGTGTGAGGATTCCGTAGATATTTGTTTCGTTGCGATCGGATAACGGGTGTGGCCTGGAAAGTGTATACGGTAAGAGGTAAATTCTTAGCTGGAATTTACCCTTAAGTACATCTTTCAATATACCGGCTAAACATGGTTATTTTAAAACTCTTGTAAGTAATTGACGAGTGAATCTTGCGAAATGAAAATGGTTCAATTGGTTGTCCGAAGTGTGAAGATTCCGAAAATACAGGTTTCGTCGCGATCCGACGAAAGGTGTGGACTGGCCTGGAAAGTGTATACCGTACGAGGTGAAGGAAACGGCTCGACTTCGGAGCTCATTGAACAGACTTAAAGTTATCAGGTTGGTGCAACCCAATCTAAATGACCGTGACCGCCATCCCCCTGTCAGGACGAGGAGTGCGGCCATCCAACATCCAACAACCCTTCAACTACACGTGTATTGTTTTTCCAAAACTCTGTGTTCGTATTTGCGGCCAGGAGACGTTGCCGCATGAACCTGCGCGTACCACGAAAACACTAGCGTTTCGTTGCCTCTTAAAGTTATCAGGTTGGTGCAACCCAATCTAACTTATAATTAAATCTAACTAATATTTAAACCTTAACTATCAGTTGGTACGACCCAATCAATTACAATGTCTAGATAAGAAGTTATCTACAGGATAACTTGTTATCTCCATAGTCACAGCCAATCAGATACATCAATTTTCACGTTATCCTGTAGATAACTTCTTATCTAGACATTGTAATTTCGGTACTAATAGTACCCCCTTAAAGTTATCAGGTTGGTGCAACCCAATCTAAGTGACCGTGACCGCCATCCCCCCGCAGGACGAGGAGTGCGGCCGCCGCCGCAAGGCTTCTACCCGCGTCGACCGCCAGGCGGAGAGACGGGCGCTGCTGCTGCGCGCCCACCCGCTGGTCGTCGAGGTCACGCTGCGGCTGAACGAGGGCAGCGCCGTGCGACTCACCTTCGCGCATCTCACCAACCTGTCGCTCGTCACGGTCGCGCCGAGCGTCGAGACCACGCACGCCGTGCACGGGGTCGCCGCCGCGTGAGTCTAGCTACGAGCTTTCTACGCTCGGTTTTACACCGGTTTTACACTGGTTTTTACCCCGGTTTTGTTCCGGTTTCACCCCCCCCCCCCCCCCGGATTCACCCCCGGTTTTACATCGGTTTTACCCCGGTTTACCCCCGGTTTAACTACCAGTTGAGATCTCAACTGGGAGTGTTACAAGTTGCAACTGAATTCAGCCTATTGCATGCAGGGAATTCGTTAGCAAGTAACTACTAGTGGAGATCCCAACTAGGGCCTGGGAAACCCTGGGGGGGGGGGGGGGGTAAATTTGTTTATACCATGGTGATAACCACTAAAAGGCACTAAACATTGAACTGATTGGCCAAACAAATGTCTAACCCTGATTTTAGCCCCAACAACTTTGAACCCTCTTTCATGAATCCAGGCCTAGGAGTGTTACAAGTTACAACTGAATTCAGCCTATCGCTTGCAGCGAATGCAGCTGTAACTAATCGTTAGGATCTCAACTAGGAGTTGAAAAATGTGCAGATACCGGGCATAAGTTGATTTGGCTGCCGTATTGCGATGACGGTCCAAACCAACTTATCATAGAAGGCAGACGAAGCTGGAAAAATGTGAAACCGAACCGCGATAGGATCCCGGGACGAGTGCTCTACGTTCTGAGCTATGCGGGGACGCACTCTCCGGCTTGGCTGGGTGGGATAAGGGGATCTTCGAGGGAGACACCGACAATGGGGGGAATATGCCAACAAAGTTTAGAGTGTCTGATTCTGTTCAAAAATGATGGCTGATTATTATTTTGTTTCGAGCTTGTGTCCGGGCAACGGGCATCAAGGTCGAACAACTTGTTTCAAATCTAGACCTAAGTGATCCTCTCCACACTATAGGACCCTAGCAACCAAGCATTGCAGTGTCAATGCACAAGTTCACATTGCATGTTGTTCTGTCATTAGTTGGATCTACCATTGGTCTATAATTTAGCAAAACTCTGCTCTATTCAATCAACCCGATCCATCCTATTTTTAATGGAGAAGAGGCATGGATAGGAGTTTATAATATCCTACTATGCGTTAACTTATTATCTTCAGAAACAAAGTAGGTAAGAAAATGGCATTTTTTTTTGCCATTGTCATAAAAAGTAACTTATCTCTAGTAATAATGACCAGTAGGTGTTAGGTACCTACAAATAAAGCACCTGCATCTAGAACACAGTAAAGAATGACCACCATTTCAGTTTCACCAAGATATTTTGTCTGACCTCGCCACCTCGAAGTGCATCGTTCCACCAAGCGGCTTGTCCCAGTTCAAAGACCGCGTTGTCACGAAACCTCCAAGCAACCACCAAACTCGATGTAGAAAGGATATTTTATTCAGAAATTTGCAACAATGATAAGGAGACAGTGGTTGGGAGAGCCTACCGTACGAACCGTGCAGTTCTCAGGTCCGTGGACCACTCTACCGTCCCCAGCTAGCTTGGCCAACACATGGCTCACAGCTAGCTTGGCCAACACATGGCACACAGCTAGCTTGGCCAACACATGGCACACAGCTAGCTTGGCCAACACATGGCACACAGCTAGCTTGGCCAACACATGGCACACAGCTAGCTTGGCCAACACATGGCACACAGCTAGCTTGGCCAACACATGGCACACAGCTAGCTTGGCCAACACATGGCACACAGCTAGCTTGGCCAACACATGGCACACAGCTAGCTTGGCCAACACATGGCACACAGCTAGCTTGGCCAACACATGGCACACAGCTAGCTTGGCCAACACATGGCACACAGCTAGCTTGGCCAACACATGGCACACAGCTAGCTTGGCCAACACATGGCACACAGCTAGCTTGGCCAACACATGGCACACAGCTAGCTTGGCCAACACATGGCACACAGCTAGCTTGGCCAACACATGGCACACAGCTAGCTTGGCCAACACATGGCACACAGGGCTGCTGGGATAACGGTACATAGGGGTGGGGAATAGCAAGGCTGATATGCAGAAGGTACAGTCTGAGCAAAACACATTGAAAAGGGCAGCCAAAAAGCCGTACTATTCCCTTCGACCATTGCTAGCCAGGATATATGCAACTAGCTCAGCGCTGTATATATCCCATGCAACGTTAAAGTATAGGCCTTACCAGCTGTGATCATTGGTCAGATCAACTCTATAACCATGATTATGCCGTTATGTATTGCTATTTAAAAGATTAAATATATATATACTAGTCCATTATAAATAAGAAAATTTAATTTTAGAAGTAGCTAAATAATCCCCTTGTGTGTTTGTTTTAATGTTTATCCAGTTTTAAGATAACGTAAAAGTGGCAACATACATCGTGAGTGCATTGAGAGCTGGCACGGCACACTAGTTGCCTATCCCGTACCGGAGCAGTGAGAGCTGGCACGGCACACTAGTTGCCTATCCCGTACCGGAGCAGTGAGAGCTGGCACGGCACACTAGTCACCTATCCCGTACCGGAGCAGTGAGAGCTGGCACGGCATACTAGTTGCCTATCCCGTACCGGAGCAGTGAGAGCTGGCACGGCACACTAGTTGCCTATCCCGTACCGGAGCAGTGAGAGCTGGCACGGCATGCTAGTTGCCTATCCCGTACCGGAGCAGTGAGAGCTGGCACGGCATACTAGTTGCCTATCCCGTACCGGAGCAGTGAGAGCTGGCACGGCACACTAGTTGCCTATCCCGTACCGGAGCAGTGAGAGCTGGCACGGCATGCTAGTTGCCTATCCCGTACCGAAGCAGTAAGAGCTGGCACGGCATACTAGTTGCCTATCCCGTACCGGAGCAGTGAGAGCTGGCACGGCATACTAGTTGCCTATCCCGTACCGGAGCAGTGAGAGCTGGCACGGCATACTAGTTGCCTATCCCGTACCGAAGCAGTGAGAGCTGGCACGGCATACTAGTTGCCTATCCCGTACCGGAGCAGTGAGAGCTGGCACGGCATACTAGTTGCCTATCCCGTACCGAAGCAGTGAGAGCTGGCACGGCACACTAGTTGCCTATCCCGTACCGGAGCAGTGATCGAAGCCATAACAGCGTGGTTTGCGCTCGACAGGGAGCTGATCGCGCCGCACCGCATCCTGTCGGCGCTGCTCCCGGGCGCGCAAGGGGAGTCGACGTCGGTCAGCTCGTGTCTGCGCCGGGCGGGACTGGACGGTCTGCCCGCCGACCTCGGAACGCCGTACGCCTGGGCCCAGCGGCTGGCCGGCGCCGAGTCGGTGGCCGACGGGGACGTCGCCGTCGGCAGCGAGACGCTCTTCAGGAGGATCAAGCGGCGGCTCGAGTCTCGACTGTCGCTCTGTCAGCAGATTCAGCAGCTCGGTGAGCAGGGACGGACTGGCTCGGAAAAGCCCTGGGGGCCGTAACTAGCGCGGCCATTTGGAGCGGCTACCATGCTGCTGGTTATATAAACTACTGGGCTGGTTATATAACCCGGACCTAGAGCGGCCATTTCAACAATGGCAGTTTGTTGATTTCTTAGCACCGCTAGCAACCAGTATTACGGTGGTGCTATGATGATAGCTGTATCTAGAAGGCATTCTGCTTTTTAAACAATCATCATTGTGCAGTGAAGTCAAATCAACCAATCTCATGGCTCGTTAGTCGTTACTAAAGTCAGAGTCGATGAGCTCCGGCTACCATAACCCGGGCGTAATACTGCCGCTCTAGGTCGGGGTTACTGCTTGGTGCTGCGGTGGTATTAATTAGCAAGGGGATACTGCTAGTAAACCCGGGACTACGAGTGGCCGCTCTAGGATCGAGTTACTGCTTGGTGCTTGGTATCAGTAACACCTCCGTTACCCAGGCACATGGTCGCGCCAGATAAGGAATTCAAAATTCAGGCGTCCTCATTGCGTAATATGTAGTCATGCATGAAGACACAAATTCTTGAAGAAATCTTTGAACTACACTTCAGTGTAAATGTGTTGCGGCTGTTTTCTAATTGTCTCCATTCCTTTTAGCTCACGCATCATCATTTTGTCATTTCCAAAGTCCGGCAGGGGCCCGAAATGTAAAAATCCCGGGGTGCCAACGGTCTCTGTGGATTGTGTGTTTGATATTTTGGTCAATTCGTCTGGCTTTGTTGTTGGTAAATTTTTAAACAGCTTGGTCAACAAAATTGCAGAACGAGACGTCACTTAAACTACGATTTGGAAAGCTCTTTTTTGAGATAGTGGGCAAACTCTGGGATGAAATAATATTTCTCTAGAAATTCAAGTCGGATAACTGAGCCAGACATGTCAGCTAGCATTAGAGAATATCAGAGAAGCCAGCTTGGTTATTTTGAATTCTTTGAGCTTAGACGCTACATATCTGACACATTTGAGACCTCCATTGTAATTCACCTCTGAGACATTTGAATTGGTATTTCAAAAGGCCAACTAGGTTGTGACTGGACCAGAGCCACCGCCAATCACTGAAGGATCAACGCGGAACAAGCCGTTTTAAAAACTCACTAAAAAACTTCCTTTGCAACATGTGCCCTTATTCCCTGAATGAATTCTATGCTCTTGACAACACTCAACTATAATATCACACCTTTTAAGGCCGTTCATGGATGGTTGTTGAGTTAAATTGAATTTAACATTTTTTGGATTTCCATGAGATATTTCAAGATTCTGAGATATTCAATTGGTTGTCAAATGTGTGAGGATTCCGTAGATATTTGTTTCGTCGCGATCAGATAACGGGTGTGGTCTGGAAAGTGTATCCAGTACGAGGTAAATTCTTAGCTGCAATTGACATCTTTCAATGTACCGGCAAAACAGGGTTGTTTTAAAACGCTTGTACGTAATTGACGGGTGAATTTTTCGAAATGAAAATGGTTGCCAGGAGTGTGAAGATTCCCAAGATATTGGTTTTGTCGCGATCCGACCAAAGGTGTGGCCTGGAAAGTGTATCCCGTACGAGGTGAAGGAAGATTCGCGAGTTCACAGCTCAATGAACAGACTTAAATATATTGCATCTAGTAGACTGATTTTATTGTATTATTTTATTTTATCTTGACTTATTACTTAGTTATTCTATAAGAAACATTGTACCTACAGCATTGCTACTTTGTTTTGTTCCTTGCATAAAAACTAGGGGTGTGCAAAGAGTGGTTTTCTTGGTTCGAATCGAATATCGAATATTTTAAAAATCATAATTCGAAGTCGAATCGAATATCGAATAAAAATATTTTTAAAAAGTCGAATATCGAAGCGAATAGAATAATTCGTTTGGCTCGAATAATTCGCCAAAAGTTCCAATAATATACCTTAAATGTGAATTATTGCAGCAAAGTGCTTATCAGTAGTGCCAAATATTCAAACTATTCGAATTTTTCGAATAATAAAATTTCGATTTCGAATACGAATACGAATTCGAATAGTTTTAAAATCACTATTCGAAATTCGAATACAAATAATTCGAAAATAATTCGTCGAATAATTCGTCCATTTCGAATATTCGCACACCCCTAATAAAAACACACAATTCCTTTTATTATACATTATGATGCCGCCCGTGACTAACGCCCCCCCCCCCCCCCCCCGTCCCTTGTTCGGCTGCGTAGAGTCGGGCCAGGTGCTGGTCGGCCAGCCCACGCGCTCCATGTTCCCGACGCGGCTGGGCTCGGTGCTGCGAGAGTTTGCCCCGCTCGTGTGGGAGGACTACGCTCGGCAGCCGCACACCGGGCTGCTGGTCGCCGCCGACGTTTCGCAGCGGTCGGACACTTTCTACAAGGCGGTGCTGGCGCGGGGCACCGGTCAGTACTCTCTTCGGCTCTCTTCGGCGCGCCTGCACTGAATGGGAAATCCCTTCTGTCGTCTATGTCATTTTTAGCTTTGAAATCGAAAACGGCGAAATCAGAGTTTCTTTATCGAATCGCAAATAAGCGCGTAAATAAGTTTGCCGACTCATCTTTGCGGAAGGATCAAGATTACATCGTTGAAGTTGGTATTTCCAATACAAAAATTTAACCCCAAAACGCTATAGTTACCCTTTAGTTATTTATTTTGGGTTCCTTTTTAATTTTGGAGCTTTTAGTACAAAAAGGATACTTTTAGGATGCATGTCGTGAGTTGCCTGCTCTCTTCGGTGCGCCTGCACTGAATGGGAAATCCCTTTTGTTGTCTATCTCATTTTTAGCTTTGAAATCGAAAACGGCAATATCAGAGTTTCTTTATCGAATCGCAAATAAGCGCGTAAATAAGTTTGCCGACTCATCTTTGCGGAAGGATCAAGATTACATCGTTGAAGTTGGTATTTCCAATACAAAAATTTAACCCCAAAATGCTATAGTTACCCTTTAGTTATTTATTTTGGGTTCTTTTTCAATTTTGGAGCTTTTAGTACAAAAAGGATACTTTTAGGATGCATGTCGTGAGTTGCCTGCTCTCTTCGGTGCGCCTGCACTGAATGGGAAATCCCTTCTGTTGTCTATCTCATTTTTAGCTTTGAAATCGAAAACGGCAATATCAGAGTTTCTTTATCGAATCGCAAATAAGCGCGTAAATAAGTTTGCCGACTCATCTTTGCGGAAGGATCAAGATTACATCGTTGAAGTTGGTATTTCCAATACAAAAATTTGCCCCCAAAACGCTATAGTTACCTTTACATTATTTATTTTTGGTTCTTTTTAAATTTTGGAACTTTTTTGGAACCATTGGGGAATCAATTGTGCTGCTTTTGAAAATGAACCTGTCAGCTTAGCTCAAAAATTAAAAAAGAATTCTATAAGATTTGAAGGAAAGTATCAATAGGTACAACTATTTATGCAAGTGGTTACAAATAGAAGAAATTAATTTACAATTTTTGTGAAAATAACCTACGAAAACCTCAAATGTAAAGCCACATTGTAGAAGTTCCACGCATGCAACACCGTGAGAGGCTTGCCACAAAGTGCGTTGCGATCCCAACTGAACCGTGGTGTGTCCTCCAACGGGCTGCAGCCAAGCTGACCGCGCTGGTGACGGTGAAAGCCGACTACCCGACGGCGCAGCCCATCTTCTGTCTGCACGTGCACTGGCTGAAGGAGCTCACCGCTGGCAACTGCAACGCCATCCGGGTGAGCACCCGCTTTCAGCGCTGTTTCCGCCTGTTTCGGGCTGGTAATTCGCCGGTGTGCCTGTGATTACGAACCGTTATGGCATCGTTCTGCATGGGAAGTGGGCTCCTTATAATAAATTTCGCTTTGCCCTAATTAACGGGGCCTATGGCAAATGAAATATATCTCAACTCCCACTTCTCGGTCATTGCTCTGTTTGATGAGATTGTCGGCCCTAAAAAGGGCCTAGCTTCCTAGAAAAGGGCCTGGGGCCAACAATCTCGTCAAACAGAGCAGGGACCGAGAAGCACTTCGTACCATCTACGTACGGCTCTGGAAACCTCCACCAAACCAACTCCCACTTTGTTGAAGTGCAAGCAATTATGTACGACCGGATCTAAAGGCACAGGAGAGGCTGATAATCAGCAAGAAAGGAGACAGGATGTCAGGATGTCGGTTAAGCCCGTTTGGTGGAGGACTTTACTCGGCACATTATGCGTGGAATGGCTGTGGGACATTCACATACCGGATAACATGAATCAAGATACGGCTACGAAGATCGAACCAGGCACCTCCTCCAATGCAATGCGGTCACACCACACCGCCATGCGAAAGGGAACCGTTTTTCAAGACTACGACGCAGTACGAATTCGAGACTCGTGATTTCGCAGGATATGGAGCGCGAGCTGAACGTGTACGGCGCCGAATTCCCGGCGCTGCTCTCGGCGCAAGTGATGCGTCTGCAGGCGCTGTTCGACATCTTCCTGGAGTCGTCGTCCGCGTTGGCCGGCGGGGACCCGGAGCTGGTTGAGTTCCCGCGGGACAAGGTGTTCTTCCGGGCGGTGCGCGGCAGGGAGCGGGCCATGCCGTTCAAGTACCTGCAGGCGGGAGGCGGCGTTTTCACTCACAGATAGACGCAACGGTGTTCTAGCGTGCCGGGTTATCTAAAATGCTGGGTTGACGATTTTAGTTTGTTAACCAATCTATGAAAAGCAGCAACTACACTCTCTAAAATAAATTGGTTTTCTTTGTATAATTGCTTATTATTGATGTTTGACTTGAATAAATCATACAGTGAGTAAGGATGCATAAGTGTAGTCTGCTTAAGTCGATCTTATCAGACTATATTTTATTATTTGTGTCCATGACTCCATGATAGCACATCTTACTTAAATTGATCAGAGAGCAGCAAGAGATGCAGAAAGTAACTTTGTGTCTTTTGTGTCTGGATATTAAAATTTGAAATTATGTAGAATTAATTCTACTTCTTTTTAGGCCAAAGCAAGCGTGGTTGTTTTCTCTTTCTTTATATTTTATAAATCATTTGCCAATCTTGTTTCATTTGGATGTGTTCCCTATTTTGCGCTCTGACAGATAATAATAATTGTCATTTGCGGCATTTTAGCTTATAAATTTTTATAAATTAATTTAATGAAATAAAAATGTGGGTGTACTCTGAATAGTTTACATTTTTACGTGTACCTTGTATTAAATCAACTTCCCCAACCTTAACAGTCCCGTCTCCGTCGATTGTTGTTTATCCATAATTCTCTCTTCTCAGCCTAGAGAACACTTCATATTTTTTTCTAGCATGGTTGGCCAATTAAAAAATTTGACCAGGGATTGCCAAGATTCGAAGCAGAGCTTCCCATGGATTCATGTGCAAAATATTTTGAATTTGTGCCCAAGAGAGCATGCAAATTTTACAAATATTGCCTCATTGCATACTCAATTGACGGAGCATGGTGGGAAATGTCACCAATGCCAAGAAGGTATTAGCTCACCTTTGCACACAACACTCAATGCACTAGCAGGTTTACATTGATTATAAATTCCTTGTCATCCTTTACCATAAATAATAATATTCTGTTTGCAGTAAAGTACCATGGTCAATGTGCACAGTATACTTATTAATTTTATGATGTCATAGTACTCCTATCATCACAACCAGATAGAAAATTTCATGGTTTTATCAATTAAAAATACAAGGACATGAGAACAGATCTATCTTGTAAGGATTGTTCACTTTCAGTTGGGACTCATTTTACATCACAGATATACTGACACGGATGTACTGCAACGTAGATATTAGAACCTGTACTGCATCTGTTTTTCAAAGACAGGTATTGAGAATATGTGTCTAAAGAACTGAAATTGGAAATATTTGGGAGTTTTAGAAAAAGTGTGGTTAGTTCGTGACCAGCAAGAACTCAGATTTTTTTCAGCGACTGACCTCTCAAGCAAAGTCCGATTGGTTTTTAAAAAGAAGCCGATTAATTGATAAAAACCATATGTTTCGGTGTTGTGTATCATCGCTGTGCAGGAGTGGGTTCGTTGTTCCTAGGCTATTGCCTAAAGGAGCATCGAAGAAATCGCAGAGAACTGTCACTTTTTACCGTGCATCGGCCGTGAACGCAAAAGCAGCAGATTCACATTGGTTACGATTCCAAACAGCTTTGCTTTCGTTTGCTGCCTATTATTGGTTAAAACAGCATTCACCAGCAGTTGCTGAATGTAGAAAGAAGATGGAGGAAGTGAATATAAGCGATACTAGCTCTTTGTTGCTCGAAGCTGATGATCTATTCAATCAAAATAAATTTTCAGAAATTCTTGATGTGCTGAAAAACTCTCAGGTATGAGACCAAGTCATTTTAAATTGTTTTACTTTTATAGATAAATCTAGGCTAGGTACAAATTGTTAAACTGGTGTTAATCCTAGGACTCGGACAACGCTGAGATTCTATGGCGAATTTGCCGTGCCATTTACAACGAGGCCAAGACAGATAAATCCAACAAGCGCAAGGAGAACATTCGCAGTGCGTTTCACATTGCAAAGCGAGCGATGGAAGTTGACGACAAAAACTATGCAGTTCAAAAGTGGTATGCCTTGCTGCTAGACGAAAACGCAGCTCTCGATGGAATCAAAGCTCGGCTGAACCAATCACTGAAATTCAAAGAGCACATGAAGGTAAGTGAAGCTAATTTGTTTGAACACTATTTTTGTGTTTAGAGCAAACTAAAGTATCTTAAATCTGATCTATTTGGCTAGGTACTTTAACTGATTTGTATGTTTTTTTCTAAATACAGTTGGCGACCGAATTGAACCCCAACGATGGCACATCTCTTTACATCCTTGGAGCATGGTGGGTATGAATTTACAAACTGATGATAAAGCTGTCAGCTGTTAAAATGGGTGCCAATGCAAGAGTGCTGTTCCTGCAGGTGTTTCGCCGTCGCTGAGTTGCCATGGTACCAGCGGAAGATTGCCGCGGCTCTCTTTGCGGCACCGCCAACCTCATCCTATGAGGAAGCGCTGGAATATTTCCTCAGGGCCGAGGAAGTTGAACCAAACTTTTATAGGTATCTACTATCTACATCAGTCTTTTATTAGGTACTGGGCATTTGGGTTTTAGTTGTTTATTACCTTAATTTATCAATTATTAAACAAATAAGGTATTGTACCTACCACGTACGTACCTACCTAGGTAGGATACATTTCTTGGCACTCACTCAAACCTGTCTGTGCTATATGGTTTCTTAATTGTTGTTCGTATATATGTTTTGATTGTGATGTGTGTTTGGGTCCAGATGAGCTCATGTGAGGTTGTTAATTGTTATCGGATGTCATGTCACCATTGCAATACATTGTCCATTACGCTGCATATGCATACGCTGTCCATTGCAATACGCAGACAGTGATATTGTGTGTAATGATTGGTAACCTCTGTGCCAACGTCACGTGGCACTTCACAACGCGAGGAAAACACAAGCTTACAGGAGAACGAACGGCATGGCGGAATTTTTGTGTTTCCTCAGTTTGTATTTGAAAGTAGGTTCATGTTTTGTACTTCGAACTAGGATCTTTGTTGTCTCTGATTAGATAAAGTTGCCACCAGAGGTGTCTCGATTTTATCCATGGCTGCACTGTCTTGTGCAATTCGAAAGCAATGATTTGTATGTCGAGCGACATCTCATGGTGCCAGGAACCGATAATGTACCGCGACGGCTGAAAGACCACGGCTCGTAAATTCAGCTTAAAGTCTACTCTTTCTCTACCTAATCTCTGTTTAATAATACATATCGATGGTGTACAGACAGAAGGGCTTAAGCGCCATTTTTAGCAAAATCCATGTTTAGGTGGTTCCTGCTCAATATTTATACCAGTAACCTAAAAAAAAATACCGTGTAAGCGACAGTCTATTACTTTAGCCGATATTCACGTTTTAATTTGGGCATAAGCGACATAACTTGCATATCTGCGTCACTGCATTTCTCTTTTGTATCCAAACTTGGGGCGTAACCACCATAAGCAAGCAGCAAGTAAGCAGCATTTTAGGGCGTAACCACCATAAATATTTTATTATTGAGAGAATATAATTTCTATTATTGCAGAAAATTTATAAAATAAAATTAGAAGGGTCCATTAAAAATTTGAATTGATTCATCAACAATTGTTTAATTGAGAGGTTTTTTCACTTCCTGAACAATTGTGAAAATGTCGCTTACGCCCTTCTGCCTGTACACCATCGATTTGAAAGCAGCCTTCCAATCATGTTTTGTGATCGGGTGCTTCTTGTCCGCCAGCCGCAACCTGCTGATGCTGGGCAAGACCTACCTGCGACTAGGGGATCTCGTCAAGGGGCGCGCATACCTGGAGCAGACCATCGCGCGGCCTTCGAGGACTGATGACGACCGCCAGGTGACCAAACCCCCCCCCCCCCCACGAGGTCATCGACCTCACGGGGGGTCAATTCACGATGTGTGTCCGCATGCCCCTTTGTACCGGGATAATACTTTACCTAATGACATTTATATAATTATTTGAAAAGTAATTAATCGAACCAATTCAATTAAGGACATTCATTGATGGTTGTTGAGGTTAATTGAATTTAACTTTTTATGGATTTCCAAGAGATATTTCGAGGTTCTGAAATATTCAATTGGTTGTCCGAAGTGTGAAGATTCCGAAAATATTGGTATCGTCGCGATCCGACGAAAGGTGTGGCCTGGAAAGTGTATACCTTACGAGGTGAAGGAAACGGCTCGACTTCGGAGCTCATTGAACAGACTAAACAACTGAGTTGGAACACGGGATACGCGTCCAGTTGTCTAGTAAACAGCCGTCAATTGAAGCAGCCGACAGTGGCGAAGTAGTCGGCAATGAAGAGTATTCGGCAGCCGTAACTGGATAAAGACAATCTGCTTGGTTCTCGCTCACGCGAAAAATGTACCCGTAAACAACAAGTTTGGCCTAGTCAAACTTCATGTGGAGTTCTTATGTTTGTTGTAGCTTTAGTCTTATGTAAACCCATGTAGCAAACTTTACGATTATTGCTAAGTTTATGTTATGTTACCATGGCCTTTACCATGGTGCTGCAGCCTCGGGGTCCACACGGGTTTACTAATGCTACAAAACATATATGCATACACAAAGAATATTTTGGGTTACTGCCATCAAAGACTGACAACTCACTGTTCCAGCATAGACAGATAGAAGGGTTACCCAGATGTTCCACTCCCATATACTAAAGCAGCTACGCGAAAGCCCTCCGCCCGCAATAATAGTTTCGCCGGCAGTTAAGAGATGGAGCCACTGTTTGTTGTTATATCACCTGTAACCAAGGTAACTGTAACCACCTGAGGAAAATAAGGTCCCTTTGATTATAATTGACCTTGTGCCATGGCCTGGTGGATGATGTTAAAACAGGTTGCCAACGCATCCCAGCGTTTGCCGGCGAATTTCTGGCATGAAATTTTTGCCGTAGCCATAGCTAGGTACGGTAGAATGTCTGGGTAACCTTATGTCTGTGGCCCCAGTGTTAAAGTTTATTTTTATTTATTTTTCTAGTTTTATTTCAATTTTCAACGAAAGGTCAGTTAAAATATTTGCTCTTTAATTAAATAACTCATACAATTAGTCAGTGGAAATAACAAAATATAATGAGCTCTCGTATATAAAAGCATGCTCCGATGTGTTTCCCAGCACTTAAAATCACAGTGAGCTGTTTGGTGCTTATGTTTTCGGATTTCCCGGCAAGCATTAAATCAGAGTTGAGAGCCTTTCACAGAGTGTACTCTTAACCGTGCACTCTGAACTGAACCGTTAACAGTGAGCTCTGAACTTGTTGCAAACAAAACCAACGGGTGCATTTTAATTTTTTTTAAATCCCTACTCAAAGGTGCATAAGCTGCATAATATGAGGTGTACGGTAGGTACACACCATCATTATGAAACTTTTGCAGGTCTTTTTTCATCTGCAGGTTGTTAAATTATAGTGCATTTTATGCCAAGCAAAGCAGAAAAAAGGCAGTGAAAGTGGAATTTTGAAATGTAGATTTGATCGGGGCAACACAATTGGGCTTGCCCAAAGATAAATAAGTATTTTGCCACAGATTGCGTGGGTGGAATGTTGTTTTTAACCGAATATTTTTGTTTTCATTTTGTTTCAAGGACAAAAAGGAGGCACAGGAGCTGCTGAAAACTATCAAGCCATGACGAAAGGGGAGAGGCTGAGGCTAATATGCACACATTGCATATATTATTATATAATACCATATATTTTATTCAGACTGCACATTCCTGGAATAGTATAGTATCAAAACATACAAATTTATTGCCTTGTTTTTTACCTATTAAAATTGTTGACTAATGAATAAATTACCTAGCCATAGTCATTCATGTACTTTTTATATATACCTACCTATTGTTGTGTCTGTATATTATGATTTAACAAATATGTTTTAAATACCGCAATGGAATCCAAACAATTTGATTACTATTTCCTATGTTTTCGCACACAATGATCCATTAAGTGCATCATTGCATCCCTGCATAATATGCTAAATGTGAATTGGTATCTATGATCCCAACCCAATCCTGCTTTGGCAAATGGTACCCACCCTACAAGAAAGTAGGGCACCACCAGCCACCGCTATCTACGGCTTGTGTGTCAGGTAATTACGCCGTACAATGCTTCAACAAGTGCTTTTTGTGTCGATTACAAACGCTCATTACAGCCACACGTAATATATTCCGTTCATTATCGAAACAGATAGATTATTAAACAGCGCGCGGCTGCACCAACCCTTTTTCTATCTCCACATTCTCGTACATACCGCCATAGACGAATTTCCATATACTAACAGCGTCATCTGCGTCAGAACCACACGGCATTAGAGAGGAAGATCGCAGAACGCCGACTATACCAACCTATATGACCTACCTTCGTTGCAATCGAATTAATATTTTACTATGTGCGTGCGTCGCGCAAGAAAACGGGAACACGGCGTCGAGGTTGGGTCGTAAATCGCGACAGTCAAGTCTTGTCGTGGCGTTATGATCATTATGTCAGCCAGTAATAACTCTCTGGAACTGAACGAGCGATGCCAGAACGGGGTGCACCGCGCAGAACGGGTCGGAACGCGACGGGACGGGACGGGGGGATGACAGCCGCTGCGGAACTCTCGCCGCTTTTATGGCAAGTGTTTTTATCCACGACGCCGTCGTCGTAGTCGGCGGCGTCGTCTAGTGTAATCTAATGAAGACATCTGTTGCAGAACTGTCTCCAACAAAACGTGTTCTTGTCGTACTATAAAACAACTGGCAGTCGCGAACAGGAGGTCTTGCCGGCACCGCCGTCACCACCGCCACATGGTTTATTATAATTTAATACGAAATGCATCAAAGTATATAAATACTTGCGGGTTCGTTCGAGTATATTTTCCACTTGATCCGGCCGTGCTCTGCGCGAAGTTAGCGCATGTGGAAGATGCCAGATCCTCTCTTTCTTTATACCTCTTGTCTTTGCCGCCCTCCCGCTTACAACGTACAATTATTACTTACCTTAATTACAATTTGCCGGCCCAAAATTGCTCCGCAAGGTCCTACTTCTCACACTCTACCTATACTCACTCCTTGCCAAAAACAGGTATAACAAAAATGTCGCCTGCGTGAATTTTCCTAAATATAAATTTCGTTCTAGCAGTTCGACTTTAATAATCCTACACTGTGCAGGGGAGAGAAAGAATTCCTGCTGACTTTTGAAAGTATTATGTTTAGCATAATGCTGGTCTGCTATACGCATACATGGGAGCGCGGGAATGACCACCAGTGAAAGTAATGTGGCTGCTATAGATTTATGATTATGAAAACTTTTCCCACTAAAGGTCGTAGTACATACATGTTCCTAAGCGAGGTATAGCTGTACCCACTTTACTTCATACTTCACCCACTATCTCTTCTTGAATAAAACGGGGCCATTCGTCATAGCTGCAATGTGAAAAATAAACACAACCTCTCTGATAAAGTGCATGGTAGCTTTGCAAATTATATTTAGTTGGCCAAGGAAATAAATGAGTGCAGACTTTGATAGCATCTCAAGAACACGGCGCCATAGATTTTCTTTCGAGTCGAGCTCGGCACAGAACTTTTCACTCGTCTGTCTTTTGCTGTTTTACAGTTGTACTGCTACAATTATTTTGCAAGGGGTTTGATAATACATTTAGAGCAGTAAAAAGGTTTATATCGACGTAGTGCAGTAGTATGCGATGTAGTTAAAATGTAGAGAAGTGTGAAAGAAAAGTGCATTATGTAGGTCTACCTTTTGTAGAAGTTCTTGCACGTCGATACTCTAATTACCTCTTACACCTCTTACATCTCGTACCTCTTATATCTGCAGCCAAAAGTTAAGTGTTGAGTAGACCGGAAAAAAAACGCTTCAAAATATTACTTGTGGATATTTAAAAAAATAATTTATGTGTTTTTAGAATGCCATGAAATGTGTTCATTGGATTATTCATTCACGTTCGGGGTTTGCAGACGGGAGAAGGACTTTTTCTCTTATTGTTGGATGACGTGTCCTTTTTTCCCAGAAATGCAGCTACGAGTTTTTGCAAATAGGGTATCGACGTGTTAGTATGACGTAGGTACCAAAGTTCATTTTGATTTTGCCACCTGGTATGCCGCACAATTGATGATGTAAGTCAGGGTCAGGGTCAGGGTGGTCAGGAGGTTATGTCATACGATAATTAGATCATTGCATGTCGGTTGCTGCTAGGCCATACCTACGTACAAGATTGGATTGGGGGAAAAACCCGGCCCGGGCAATTAAAATAAAATCGGGCCAATACCCCCCCCCCCTCTCCCTCGTCCCGTCCATAGAGGGACAGGAGACAAAAATTTGTACAAAAATGCACGAAATGCATGGACATGGGACAATATTTTCTGTTGTTTGGAAAATCCCACCACTGGCACCATAGTAATAGAGTAATGTATCCGCAAATCAACACTAGAATGCAGTATCTAATCGTAAGGACAATAAAATATTTTACTATTAGCGAAAACCAATGTTTTAATTCCCAAGGTCAGTGAATCCCACACGCTGACACCATTGTAGCGAATTACATTTTCTTGGTTTAGCTCTGAAACAGCTATGAAGCATCCACTACCAACCCTTCCAAAATTAGTAGCAATAGTAGGCGAAATTCACCAAAATAGTGGTCATAAAGTAGGTAATTTTTCTGTTAATACCAGGCAATTAGTAGCCAAATAAACAAGCACGCAATGAAAACATGAACCTTTGCAGAAACATATTTATTTAATTAATCATATTTGCTCGTTGTTTCAATTCAAGATAGTGAATTAATAGTTATAATAGGATTCATTCTGTTCATGGGATATCCATTTGTATGAAGACATTTGCCTATAGCTGAGATACGTAGTACCATTTCGTCAGGCTAGCTACTCCTGTGTTCTGGTGTAGGTATATAGTGATGTGACATTCAAGTTTTCAGTAAAAATGTGTGAAACATTTTAGTTAATTTGGAACTTTTCAAAATAACCATGAAAAGTTTTCAAGAATTTGAAAATTATACTCTTCAGTTTCTCTCCTTCGATTCATTCTCCTAAAATTATCTTCCAAATTCGTACATAGGTACTTCACATAGGCGCAGGGGTGGACTGGGAGGGGTGCTATTCCATCCCCCCCGGAATTTTGACATTCCGGGCCTCCAGCCTGTCATTGAATATGTTAATAATCAAATGATAATATCAATATGTTTTGTTACAATTCTTGCGACAACGAGTGTTGGATTGTGTAGCGATATTCAGGATAAAAGCGGGGACGAAATGCAATGGCAAGGCGGAATTCGAGAGAAAACGACAAGTTTTAATGAACAACTCACAAAGACAATACACAATGCAATCGAGGCAATCTCCAGAAACTCGGAAGGGTAGGACTACGCAAAACAAAGTAGAAACTAATAAATAAAGAATCATTCGTTATTGCAACCTAAAGAAGATAATTATGGGTTTTGTTAACCCTTTGTCGGCGCGCTGAAGGGAACGTTTGTTGGTAGTTAACTGTAAACGTAATTCGACCCTTTCTCATGCTATTGCCTCGCCGCGGATGCCAACGCTTGTTGACTACTAGTTTCGATGAATTTACAATGTTTTGTTTTGGTTCTGAGGTCATAAATTCCACATACAATTAGGTAGGTACCTATCCGATATCAAGCTCAATTAATGCGCAATGCCCTGCCCCTTGTCTAATGTCTGCAGTCGACGACCGCAACCCGCGAAGGTAATACGTATTTTTATATTGTGTGCAAACAGTGAGTGAAGTGCTAATTCTTAACTTGCTCATGGATAACCGAGCATTTTCAGAGCCCTCAAGGTAAGATCAGAATATTTCAAACGTGGTGCGGTATTAATTGATTTGATAGCCTAGGTACACTTGCGCAAGCATAAAGTGCGCCCGTCGAAAAAATATACAAGTCTTTTTCAAGTTCGGTTGAAAACAGTGTGGGTATGGGCCGGGTTCTGAACACGTGGCTAGCCATGTGCTTTTGTGGGCCTGGGACAAGTTTGATAAACCTGTTTCGTTATCAGTAGCTGCTTTGCTCTGGCAAATGACGGTCGGAAAGACTCTTGATTCGGTTCACTCTGGAGTTTTGCACGATGTTGGCACATATCTTCTTGCCTAAAACACGTAATTTTGAAAAAACAATTAAAATAAAAAAAGTTTTTGCATCTTTCCCCCACTAGTAACACAAATCCAGCATTACTTTCCCATTTTTTGAGAAAAAGTAGTGTTCCTGAACGTAATTTCACGGGCATTCTTTTAATTGCGTCTCTTATCTCGCAATTAAGGTAGCCGATCATACCGAGACCCGACCTTTTGGATGGTTGCTTGCCCAGGCAGTAGGTTGGTGATGACAAGAACAAGATTTTGATGATATACCTATACCAATGCACAAATTACTTCGATACATATGGAAAAAGATTAATTGGATAGACTGTCAATTGGGCATTTTAACAATCGTTAATAACACAATTTAATTAGAATCATCACATTCCCATGCGGAATATGTTTTGTGGCTATTATTTTATTTGCCTATTCGATAAAGCAGATCGACCCATACCAGTCACGGACTGAATCTAGATAAGCCGCTACCTTTTGACTCCACGATGCAATTGTGGGGACATGGGTCTTTCATCGAGTCCCAACCAGTTTTAAACTACTCTGGTTTTCAGCCTAGCCCATGCGTCGGGACTTGAAAAATTTTGCGAGCGCACTTTATGATTGCAGAGGTGTACATCAATTAACATTGAACGATTATACACTTTGAAATCAGCGTAAAATATGCCTAAAGTAAAGGAAAAAGACAATTGTATACAAGCACGTCGCGTTCGGACAATTCGAAAATTAGACTGCAGATAGAGCTAAGATCTGCAGCGAAAGAAAAATGACAAAATAAATAAAATTTAAGTTCCTTGGTTCACCAACTCTTTCCTGCTAAATGCGCCAATGATAAGAGATTCAGGCAGCGATTCTGATTCAGATTTGGAGGCTCTGGACGACGATAACTCAGTAGAAGGTAGTGAGTGACACAGCTATCGAATTAGCATTTGATTCGGGACTCTTAGCGCATGGGGTTTCCGTAATTAGGGAATTTAATTCCTCCCGATGTTGAAGACGAAATGGGTGGGATGATTTTATTTTTGGAAAAGTATCTCATTCAACCTTGTACCTACTGTCAATAAGGAGAGCGATGCGTGAGCTTGTGCTGTCGAATTAAACTATAGGAAGTATTATAATCAAGCAGCTTTGGACATGTCACAAGCTTTGGACATTCTGTACCTTTTCTAGTGTGATATGAAATGAGAGTGGCTTAATTTGTTCCATAACATATCGACCTTATAATATGTGACCCGTATCTATAACCAGTTATGGCCTGCGCTCGCCTATGAAACTTTTATACAGGTTTATTTATAAATAAATTAGGAAGTTTATGAAAAAACAAGTCATTAGGAGAATATTACTGACTGGCGGTGTAATGATATGATGCAGTGACCGTCGGGTGGTTGTGAAATGATTGCCCTACTGCCGTATGTTTTTCCGTGCTGCCTCGCAAGTCGGAATTGGATACCACGATCATTGCGTTCTTTTTGCAAAACGCCCCCCCCCCCCCCCCCAAATGCTGCTCCCTTTCTTTGAGAATGCATATTGCATTCACGATCTAGACAAGTGACAATCTGAATTGGCGAATCGTGCCCGCTCTATCCGCGCTATAACACTCGAGGAGTATGGTGTGGGATGTCGTTGTCAATACTCAATGAGCTGTCGCATTGCAAACACACGCTGCAGTTACGAGTTAGACGCTCTTTACAAATGTTTTCGTTCGGGGGTGGGGGACTAAAAATGCGAGCTATCGCTACTATTGTCAATTACGTTGTTAGCGACAAATATGCATTGGGTATGTGCTGTGGTAAATGTAGGTATAGTACGTCTCAGGTTCTGTTGGCAGCGCCCCAGGGCATTGGGCCGATGCTATAACATTGTAGAACACCGGTTTGCAGCTGTCAACCGAACCTGAGACGTACTGTACACCTCCAGATTCTAGCTGGTATCGGTGGTTGTTTTGAGACATCCACTTTGAAAAGTTGAGGTCGTTTATTGATTGGTGTTGAGGTAAATTGAATTAAACTTTTTTTTTGATTTCCTGGAGATATTTCGAGGTTCTGACGTATGAGGTATTCAGTTGGTTGTCAAAAGTGTGAGGTTTCTGTAGATATTTGTTTCGTCGCGATCGGATAATGAGTGCGGCCTGGAAAGTGTATTATAGTAAGAGCACAGGTAGGAGGTAAATTATTAGCTTGAAGCGAACCTTCAGTACATCTTTCAAAGTACCGGCAAAGCAGGGTTGTTTTACTACGCTTGTATAATTAATTGACGGGTGCATCTTTCGAAATGCAACTGGTTCATTTGGTTGCCAGCTGTGTAAAGATTTCGAAAATGTAGGTTCGGTACGTACCCGGTACGAGGTAAAGGCAGCGGCCCGAGTTCACAGCTCAATCAACAGGCTTAATAGCAAGAATATGATACTATTCCTAAATATTCTTCGTATTTTGCAAGTTACAGGTCAACACTATAGAACCAAAATACGCGCCACTTTATCCTGATATGTATCTTCCGCCTCCTTAATGCTTTGTTGTTTTATCGGTTTCAATTAGTAATACAATCGATCGTCAAGCTACAGTGTTTTATTGAAAGCTATCGCCGTGAGTTCGAGGTTAATTACCTAATTAGCCAATACAACAACTTGCAAGTATTTTAATGAGCGAGACCCGGTCTTCCCCGGCAGCAGACTTGGTAATATCTTTCTTCTTGGCAGGGGGAAGGATCGCAGACTGAGTTTACGACACTGGTTATTAAGACTAATAAATTGCTAGGGGAGTTGGGAAACATTCGTATACTTCCCCGAACAAAAATAATTCTTTTGTTTAATTATTTGCCTTGAAAATAATATAGGTATTGCCTCCATTTGCCATCCACCATGATGTGTGTATAACGCAATGGGGACTTAATTTTCTCAGATGAAAATGTAAATGACTATTGCCTTTTGTCAGTTGAGTTTGCTTTCGAAAGACAAAGTTTGAGTTTATCTTAAGGGCACGATGAAACGCCCGCCCCTAGTTTTATATGTGAGCAGTAACTCTCGCCCTCGCTGCCTGCCTCCTTAATCACCGAAAGTTAAAGTAGGGCCCTCCAGACTAGAGAGCGCGGGCGGCACAAAAATCTCTTGCACCTCTCGCTCGCTGCCGGTCGGGAGCCGGTTCCACCCGGTTCGGCTGACGGGATACACCCAGTTCCCATCTAACTGCAGGCCATGCAGGGAGCTTTTCTCCACAACTTTTTGCCAGCTACACTCTGGCAGACGAAAGTTTGCCACGCCGCGCGTTTTGTCCGTTGTTAGTAGCTGACAGATTTTCCTCTAGGGCCCTCGTGGGACATCGCATACGTCACTTCCGGCGAAACGAGATTTCATTCCGGCGGGCGGGCGTGCACCGTGCGCGCCGCGCCCCAAAACGGGCCGCTGATTCGATAGAATAAGTCCGGGACAACTTTTATAACCGAGCCATTTATCCTGAAATATTATTATTATTCTCACCTGCGGGTGCGACACAAAGTTCTCAACTTAAGAAAAGAAGTGTTGGAGAGCCGACGAACCACGCCCGTGAATTCGATCTTGGAAATATAACTTTATCGCAGCGGCCAGATCTTCTGACCAGGCAATCGCAGTGAAAGTTGAGACATCCCCAATATATTCGCAACAATACCATTCCGCGTTACATCTTGATCCTTGAATGTTTGTCTAGCTACAGTACATATACACAGTATAACAAAATATAGAGTAATGGCCGCCGGCAATACGTCTATGTAACGGTCTCTTTGACGCAACGAAATTGTTGTCATCCGAATCTCAAGTGTCATCAAGATTAGCAACGAGATTAACATTCGACATTATTCTGGATTAAGGACGCTCTCTGCACGAGGACGCCCTAAGGATAGCGCCCGAGAAAGTCAAGCGCCGAGTCGTGATGCTGACTTTGGGGGGGGGGGGGGGGGGGGGGGGGCGTTGTGACCCACAACTTGAGCGCGCCGCGCACGAAGAGCACGCGCTCTAATCCTCCGACGTCCCGCTTTATTCGCGCGCTACGTCTACGACTCGACCGTGCTAATTGACGTCGGCGTCGGCGTCAAATCAGGGGCCGTCGCGGTGCAGAGGCTTTGTGCCCTGAATACGCACACCCGAGTCCGACGGCTCGTCTCGACGCAGCCCCCCCCCCCCCCCCCCGTGTGCGAGACACAAATCTACAATTACTTAAGCATAGGAAATATAGCCTCGGGCTTGCATTTTTCACCGAGTCTGGCTGGGAAACTGTCAATACTCAACCAAAAATGGTGAGCACGAAGCATCACAATCTAAAGAAGACATTGAATGAGGAAATATTGCCTCATAAGAACGCCGTAGTGTTTTAAATCACTTTTAATGCCCATTGTAAATGGCTAAAATGGCGAGTTGTGAATGCGTTTATAGGCAGCCTTTGGTCATAAGAAGTTATGCGACACCCAACCAGTCTCAATATAGAGCCCATTCCAAGTGAGATCCAGCCAATTGCAGCCAGCCCCATGACAAGAATGCAAACCCGAGTATTTTTGGATATACTTAAGCTATTGCAGATTTGTTACTCGCCCTCCATCCCATTCGGACATTGTAGATTGGAGACATCGAGTGTGGTGTCGTGAAGAAGTCCGCATCCGAGCAGTGTGAATCAGTCGGCAAGTGAAGAGACCGAGGAAGGCGAAGTGCTTCTCGCAGGAGCCCTGTCTCCAGTGCCAGTGCTAGAAGAAAAATCTCAAGACATCTGAAATTAAAGGCAGAGTGGGTTCAGCTCTTGGTCTCCGGACCCTACGAGCAGGCGTAACGCAAGATTACTCTCTGGCCCAACGCGTCCCGGTACTCTCTTGGAGGTACCCGTCACGTGCGTGACGCCGGAAGGCTGCTCGATTGCAGACCTTCCGGCTAGCGGCGAACGGGCCTCTCGCAGAGGCCCGTCACGTGCGTGACGCCGTGAGGCTGCCCGATCGGGGACCGCTGGTAGCCAGAGAGCAAAGACCATCTGCGCGGACAACACCACCAAGTCGACAACACGCCTGCCTGTCAACCCTGGGGATCCGGGTTCGAGCCCAGCCACCGCCGGGATTTTGGAAAGCCCCCCGTGACGGAGGGTTGTAATCCAGGACCAACTCTTCCAGCAGAACGGGAAGAAGCACCTCCCACGGCCCAACCCGCCCCCCCCCCCCGGGGGCCGCGCAAGCCGCAGGGAGCATGAGGCCGCAGCGATCGCCGCCGCCAGGGAGGAGTGTGTCACCCGGCACACTCGCGATAATGAAGCCGACGTCCGCCAAGATGCTAGAAGAGAGCCTGACAAGGAAGAGGACGCAGCCCGTCAAGCCAGGGACAACGGGACAGCAGCCTGCCCCGAAACCCGCCACGAAGACCCGGCCCCAACGGGCGGACTTCATGAAATCCCAGCCCGAACCGGCTGCAACCAATAAGCGCAAGCCGTCAGGATCACCATCCACCTTGATCAGTGTGGCCCGTACCCGCCATTCTCCTCCGGCACCGCAGTCTTTGGATCGCCTGCCACCGAGAACCCTTCGGTCGCCGCAACCATCGACCAGCCGCTACAGCCCGCCAGCCACGCCAGGAGATGCGAGCTCGGATGACGAGCCGCCGGCATCTCCCATGGACGATGACAACCCGCGACCAGTGACGGGAAACGCCAGGCCGCCAGCAGACATCGCCACGAGCAACCGTTTTGATGCGCTCTCGGACCTCGACGACGATGACAACGACAAGGGTGAGACCATTCCAATTACTACAAGCAAGTCAGGACCCAGACCGCCGCCGATTGTCATCCACAAGCTGGCAAGTCTCCTCGAGCTAGCCCGGTCTCTAAAGGTGGTATGCAAGCACGAGTTCGAATTTGCTTCCCGCATGGACTCTACACGACTGCAGGTGAAAGACTCCACTGACTACAGGGCAGCGACAGCTCTTCTTGGGGAGAAGAACATTGAATACCACACCTTCATCCTTAAGGAGGACAAGCCCCAAAAACTAGTCATCCGGGGTATTGACTCGTCAGTTCCTGAGGAGTTCGTCCAAGAGGCCTTGCTGGAGGAGCACGGCATCAAGGCCGACAGGGTCGCTAGGCTTACATCGAGGCGGCCAGACACCAACGAGACAGGTCCGCGTGACCCTCGACCTATCCCGCTGTTTATAGTGTACACCCAGTCGAAGGAAACTGCTGCCGAGATCAGGAAGGTGACAAAGCTTTGCTACAGCAGAGTCTCCGTCGAAAGATATCAGAGCCCGACCGGCCCAGTGCAATGCTATCGCTGCCAACGGTTCGGCCACACTTCAAAGTTCTGTGCCTCAAGACCACAATGCATGAAATGCGCAAAGGATCATTCGACGAACGAATGTAAAAAGGCCAGGGACACCGCAGGCAGGTGCTGCAACTGTAATGGAGACCATGTTGCAAGTTATCGGGGCTGTCCCGCTTACCAGCAAGCTCGGGATCGGATGACAGGGCCCAAGCGAACCATGCCAAAGTCAAACCAACAACCCAGGACACCAAAATACGTCGACGCACCAGCTCCACGAGCTAATGCCTGGTTGGCGCGCAGGGTGCAAGCACGCATGGAGAGTGAAGACTTCCCGGCCTTCAATTCCAGAAACGCCGAGCAGACGAGACCGCAGCCGAGACCCCAAGAGCAAGCCCAAGGCATAGATGTCCAGGCGGTTGATATCGCAGGCATGAAGCAATGGGCGCAGAATCTTCTTGAAGCGCTCAACAAGGCCAAGCCGGGCGACAGGCTCAACGTGATCCTGTCTCACGCTATGCCCATGGCCATGATCAACGCCATGTTCGGCTCCCAAAATGGCAGCACATCAAAATAGACGCCCTTCGGCGCTGTCCATTTTAAGCTGGAATGCTAACAGCTTATGCAATAAACGTGAAGAGTTCGCTGAAGTCTTTCGTGCCCACAAAATAGACGTAGCCCTAATCAACGAGACCTACCTCAAAACTGGTCAAAAGTTCAGGCTGGCCAACCTGGATGTTTATCGGAGAGATCGTGCCACAACAGGCGGCGGCACGGCAATCGTCGTGCGCCGAGACGTCGAACACTACGAAGCAGCTCTACCAGCTTTGATGTCTCTAGAGGCAAATGCTGTTGTAGTGCGGACGGCAGGAGGCCCCTTGCGGCTGGTTGCAGCTTACAAGCCGCCTAAAGTAGCTCTTGACACCCTGGATATCGATGCACTGCTCAGGGATCCTATTCCAACGATCCTAGCAGGTGATCTAAATTGTAAGCATGCTTGCTGGAACTCCAGAAACAACAACAGAAATGGTCGGGCCCTGTTCGCGCACAGCTGTTCCAAGGGGTACGCAGTTCTCGGACCGGTCGCTCCCACATTCTACTCGTCGACCCAGACCCGCCCAGACGTGCTGGATATCACCATTACGCACAACCTCACCAAAAGTGTGTCACTTTGTGTTCTCCAAGAATTGAGCTCTGACCACAATCCTGTGGTCATCTCTTATGGCGACGAGATTGTCCATGTTGAGACGGAACCCAGGCTAGACCTGCGGAAGACAGACTGGGATCGATTCAAGACGCTTCTGGATGAAGAATTGGGACCAGCCAATCCTTCAATCGATTCCCCCGGGGACGTAGATTCCTGCATAGACCTGTTAACAAACAGCATTATGGACGCGCTGGCACGAAGTACTCCTCAGCCGAGGGTACAGCACAATGCGGAATATGACTTGCCCCAGTACATCGTCAAATCAATCAAGGCGAAAAACAAAGTGCGGAAGCTATGGCAACGGTTCAAACTGAAATCCTTGAAAACCTCTCTTAACAGCATGGTTGCTGGAATCAAAGAGATGATCAAGAAGCATATCAACAACAGATGGGAGAAAAAAGTCTCGTCTCTTCAACTCAAAGATCAATCGCTTTGGAACATGACCAAACGGCTGCTGAGGATTCCATCGAAGTCTCCTCCATTGCATGGTGTCCATGGCTTGGCATACAGCAACAAGGACAAGGCGAACGCCCTCGCAGACACCTTGGAGAGCACATTCACTCCACATGACGATCCCAGCAACATCGACAAGATTGAGGAGGTCGAGGACCAAGTAGACGACCTCAAGTCAGACGGCTCCCCCGGTGACGACTTCTGCCAAACGTCACCAGCTGAACTCCAGAGGATCATCAGCAAACTGAAGACGAAAAAGTCTCCAGGCCTTGATGGGATACCGAATGCCGCGATCAAGGAGCTCTCCAAAAGAGCCATCTCGTTCCTGGCGCATGTCTTCAATGCTATCCTACGGTTAAGCTACTTCCCTCAGGGATTCAAGCAGTCCAAAATAATAATGTTCGCGAAACCCGGCAAGGACCCCCAGTTTCCGCAGAACTACCGGCCGATCAGTCTCCTCTCGGGGGTGTCCAAAGTCCTGGAAAGGGTCATTCTCTCAAGGATCGAGCTCTACCTAGACTCAAACAATATCATCATGGACGAGCAGTTCGGCTTCAGGAAGCACCACTCAGCCAACCACCAGGTGCTCAGGATAACAGAACACATCACCAAGGGGTTCAATGAGAACAAGCAGACGGCAGCTGTGTTCCTCGACATTGCCCAGGCCTTTGACCGTGTATGGCACGAAGGCCTACTGTTCAAGCTCATGAACATTGGACTACCAAAATACCTCATCCGACTGGTATCCTCCTACCTCCATCGTCGCTCGTTCAAGGTTTTTCACCAAGGAGAGTTTTCGACCACCAGACCAATCGAAGCTGGTGTGCCACAAGGTTCCCTGTTGGCCCCCACGCTGTTCTCCATTTATATCAACGACATGCCGAGGACACCACACGTGATGTTTGGAGTGTACGCAGATGATACTGCTCTAGTTGCTCAATCTTGGCAAAGTCTTCAAGCCTGCAAGTATCTCCAGAGAGCCCTAAGCTGCTACGAGACATGGTGCGAAAACTGGCGAGTAAAGGTCAACGTCGCCAAGAGCAACGCGGTACTGTTCACCAAACAGCGGACCAGGAAAGCGACTTCGGTAGTCGACCTGGAACTATTCGGAGACGACATCCCCTGGGCCTCCGAGGCCAAGTATCTCGGTGTGACCCTGGACAAGACTCTGACTTGGAGGGTCAACTGCAAGCAGCTGGCAACTCGCGCGAAAGCACGACTAGGCATCCTAGGCCCAGTCCTGAACAGGAGGAGCTCGCTGAGCATCACCAACGGGCTCATTCTTTATAAAACAATGGTTCTCCCGATAATGACCTATGCCTCCCAGATCTGGGGAATTGCAGCCAAGTCGCAGCTGACGCAGCTGCAACGAGTGCAGAACCGAGCGCTCCGGACGGCGACTCGGGCTCCCTGGTTCGTGCGCAACGCAGACCTGCACCGCGACGCCCGGATGCCGCTGTTCCGGGATACCGTGCGCGAGCTGGCGACCAAATTCTTCGAGGACCTGGCGGCCGTTCCCAACCCGCTAATCACTGGCCTGTCCAACTACGAGGCCGAGGACGTCCTGCGCTACAAGCGACCGAAGAATGTGCTGGCGCCGAGTCCCCGACTGCTCCCGGCTTAGATTAAACTATTACTATGATTATTATCATCATTTTCAACTGTGTAGTCCATAACTTTGTAATAGCTTATGTTCTTTATATATCTCTTAATGAGTCAGGATATGTCAACCCATTGGCAGTATCAATGCTTTAGCATTTGTAAATAGTGTAGTATATTAGAAGTAGTGAAAAAAAAAAAAAAAAAAAAAAAAAAAAAAAAAAAAAAAAAAACTTTTATATTTATTATGTACAAGAATACCCTACTTAAAGGGAGATGTAAACTGCTTATGTATTTCCGCCATTGTTATATTTAAGTTATAAATGCCATTATCTTAAGGAAAGGGCTCTAGGCCCGGTACTTAGCTTGATGTAAGCAGGATAAGCTCCAATAAACGAAAAAAAAAAAAAAATACTCGCCCTCCGTTTTGGTCCAAGGACGGACGGACGGACGGACGGACGGACGGACGGGGGGGGGGGGGGGCGTTTGACGCGATAATTCGAGCAAAGAATGAGAAATGCGAGCCATTCGTCTCGCGGCTCTGCCGTCTGCGGCGGAAGAATACTTGATTCTGTGCGAGTGCATCTTGCCCCATTACGGCTCGGTGCACGCGTCAGTCTTGCACCGAGAGCGATGCATTTGCGCGTGCACTTTTATGGCTTGATGCACTTTTAAAGGCGTGCCATTGTTGCTGCAAGTTGATATTTCACAATTTCTCATAACAAAAGATAACAATAGACGATGTGAGTGTGAAAACAGAAAAGCAATGCGGTGTTCTTTGGACGATTGTATATAAAGTGTAACTTTTGGTTAGGTATATTTTTTTCGCGCAACTTCGTACCGCTATATGAGAGGACTTCAAAGATTTGATATCAGAGTAGACACTACTTGACTATATAGGTTTTGATTATAATAAGAATTCGTATAAACGCCAAAGATTTAGCATTTTCTTTTGTTCGTGTTTCTGTCGGCGTAGTGCTACGGGAAGGAGGGAAATAAAAGAAACTTTTTTTTATTATTCAAGTTGAGGTGCGGGAATTTCTTTTCGCCAGGACAGCGTCGTGTCTGGGGCGTGGGGTCGGCTCGTTGCAAAAGAGGGCACCCACCGAAAGCAATACCTGCAGCTACCGAGAACAGTTTTTACTTCAGAATAATATGAATAGGGGATATACAAATATCCAGGTTTATAATATGCTGGTCTGGTCATTGCAAAGACCGGGAAAAAATAAAGTGGAAATTCCATTTAGATATATCTATATCATTGTGAAAGAATTCGAAAAGGAAACACACACGTCATATTCCCATATATTGATAGATTCGGAAACATATTTCTTCGTATGGCGTCCATTCATTCCATTGTGCTATACATCACGTCAGCACGTGGCATGCATGTTGCACAGATCTTAAGAAAAGCGGCGACGGAAACCCGTAGGAAAAGTCTCCTTTTTGGCGATACGCCCGTGTTGCCCGCTGCAAAGTCGCCGCTCGGGCTGAATTAGGGATCCTTCACACCCCCTCTAAAACGTTGGATGCAGAGGTCCAAGCGAACAGAAAAATGAACCCCAAAATATGTTTCAATCTTTAATTTTAACACACCAGTAGATGAAGGAAGAGTACATCTAGTCATGGGTTGTAACCAAAATTTGATATTTTCAAAAAGTGTATGGTGCAAACTTTCAAAATTCGCACAAATGAGCTCATTTATACGACTTTTGAAAGTTTGCACCATACACATATTTGAAAATATCAAAATTTGGTGGTTATCCATGACTATATACTCTCCCTTCATCTACTGGTATCTTAAAATTAAAGATTGGAACATATTTAGGGGTTCATTTTTCTGTTCGCTTGGACCTCTGCATTCAACGTTTCAATGGGAGTTGTGGGTTAAAGGATTAGGGCTCTTAATGGAACGCAGTTCGAACGCCCGCCGGTAGACAGCGCTGACGGCGCGGTGCTCGAGACAGTCGCAGCCCGTCGCACGTCGTGTCACGGCTTTATTGACACTTGCCGCGGCTAATGAAACAAATCACACCCCATTAGGTTTTACACCCGCCCCCCCCCCCCCCCCACCCGCCCCCGCTGTCTTTGGGACGATATTTTGACTCGCGCTCTATCAACCCTTCCAGCGTTTTCCGGAGCGCGACGAACGCGAGGCAATCGTCGCGCTACGGCATCCACTCCGAAACATGCAAATCCAGATTTAGATTTCGCCCGAAATTACGGTTTATTGAGAATCAATGAATTCGTTATAGCTTTCCCCGCGAGAGCTCGGTTTCTATTGTATCTACCTATATTATATGAAAACATTTTCTCTCCCCCCAATCAAAACCAGATTCTTCGTTTTTCCTGCTATATTTATCTATATAGTCAGCTCATCTCGCTTCGCACGCTGGCAAAGATATTAATTTCAGCGACGACGACGACGACGACGACGACGACGACATTGTGATACAGGATAGCGATGTGCGTCGAAGGCGCTGCTGATATTAATCCCAGCAGGTCGTCGTGCCCAGAAGACATAACTCAATACCGGGCGCTGTCCCGGCCACGTCAGGCCGTGGAGGACGCGCTGATTCGACCGACGGGCTCGGGCTCGGCGAAATGAGTTCGGAATCCACAGGAGATGTCGTTAGATCCGCTGCTCTGCACCACTTGAAAATATAACAGCGTGTATATATAGATATAGTACTATATATAGATATAAAAGGAACAACTTATATAACCGTAACTCGGGGCGAAATTAATTAAAAACCATTTCTCACTCTGGCTCGTCTTTTCTTCGAAAACAATAAGCTTTCCACATCGTCGTCTTCGGGACCGTTGTGCTGCCACGACTCCGGGGAAGAGCGAGTCGAGAGGAAATCCGTAACATCCAAACCGGGGGGGCTGCACCCCCCCCCCCCCCCGAACAAATGGCGCGAGCCATGCTATTGAAACATTTTTCCCAATTTTCTCCAGCGACTCGCGTTCTGATTTACGGGTAACAATCCGGGAGAGTAATCTCGGGCGCACTCGCCGATGTCAGCGCGCATTAGTTCGCGTTTGTCTCGCCGTTAGCGCCACGAGTAAGTACACACACAGTGATAACGCGCGCGGTCTAGACAATCGACCATCGCTTGGCGCGCAAAGCCACGGCGTAACCCTTGAGATTTCTAGACGGCTGTGGACTCACGCTTCCTATATACCTAATAATATATATATCTAGCCGAAACTACCCGAACGAAGCAGGGAAGAAATTTAAATGAACGGTGCCGCTTCCGTAACCAAGAAATGATTATTTGAAAAGTGATTACCTCCTCCGTCTCCAAGACTCTACATCTTCAAATAAAGCGCTTCGCGTAAACTACTTGTATTAACATTTACATAATCCATATTATGCCCAAAAGGATACCTTGATCCGGCTCTAAGCCCGCCCGCTTTAATGGCTGGGTAGATTTAGCTACTCACAGATAATAGTATAAGAAAACATTTCCCTTGTGGCTCGTCTAATGCTAAATTATGTCAGCTAACTGCGTTAAAGCCGATGTCGTGGACATGTCCATAAACTTACACCCAAAAGTGTCTCTCACTCGAGAGAGAGAGAGAGATGGAGGACTCGTCTTCGGGCAAAATCCGCAATCAAAGACACGGAAGAAGACAGAGCGGTTTTAAATTGAACGGTATTCCTTGCGGCGTTGATCACAGCTTGGGCTCAAATTGTAGATGTAATTTATTTCGAGTCCTGTTTCATCGCGGGTAGCGTTCGGTTGAAGACGAAACTGAATACACAATCGAAATATCGCAATTTCGAGTAACCAGGACACAGCTTTGATTGCGGATTCACTTGAATTAAAATTCATGCAAATCACAGCCGCTGATGTCATTAGTGCGTAGCCGGTCACGGCCCGTCGTGTCCCGGACAACGACGAGAACATGACTTCCATTCGCGAACTTTGCTTTGTTGTGCAAGACGAGAGAGACCGTGGCGAGAAACACTGCCGGCGTTTGTTCGATATTATTTATTTCGGGCCGAGAAAGAAATGACAATTTCCTAAAGAAGAATTTATTTGCCGAGATGGGAATTGCACAGCTTTAGAAAGAGTAAAAAGATGGAAGTGAAATACGCTTTAAGGCTGATTTACCTTTATTGCACCTCCCATACCTTTTATTGCGCGTTACGCTCACGGGTTTAGCTTCTGTTTCTCGCAGAGTCTTCTGCGACGTGAAGCACCAAGCATTGGCTGTGTATTTTCGTGTTAACAACTCGCTCTCTGTCTCTGTGCACGATACGCAAGGCGAGCGAGGGGATGGAATGGGGAATTAATGGGAGGCAAGGAGTTGAAAACGTTAAAACTAATAAGTATAAATTGCAACCAGTGGTAGGTATTATTACAAAATTTTCTATTATTTTGTTTATTTTCATCGCAACCATCAGAAAGAAGACACACAGCGCTAGCAAATTGTTGCAGCTCTTATATTAAAAGTAATGAAAACATATCCACGCACCAAACTATCCTGTCATCGCGGCAAGGCTGCAAATATGCATGCAGAGGACGCGCAAAACAAACAAAGCTGTTTACTTTCTAGTAGTACGCGGCTGGCTTTCGGGGGCTCAATTTTAAACGAATCAAAGTTAATTATGTTTACAACGGTATGCGAAAAGGAGAAAATAATACTCAGGAATATTTCACCGCAGCCGTGTGAGAGAGGCGTCGACGCCGTGCTTGTTTGATTTCTCCCGAGCCAACTCACAGGATGATTTAGACTTTAATTACACCCCCCCCGCCCCCCCCCCCCCCCCCCCCCCTACGAAAAGCAATTAGAGCCTGATGAAAAAGCTCGCCGGACTCGCGCGCGCCGTGGAGGTGCCGGGTTTGGCCCGAGCGCTAAAGGTCTACCCACAATTGACACAACGCACAAACACAAGCACATGCACAGTGCACACAAAGCTTGAAGGTCACTTCACATAGGCCTCCTCGAGCTTTTAAGTCTGTTCAATGAGCTCCGAAGTCGAGCCGTTTCCTTCACCTCGTAAGGTATACACTAGAGATGGGATTTGCTTGTTTTCCGTCGGCCCGGCCCGACACCGGCCCGACCGGTCGTGGGTCCGGCCCGGCCCGAGGCCCGACGGGGCTTATATTTTTCAGTCCGGCCCGGCCCGAAGTATTTGTCCAAACGTAACTCTGTCCGAGGCTGTCCGAGAGTCCGACACGGTCCGAGAGTCCGAAGCTGTCCGAGAGTCCGACACGGTCCGAGAGTCCGACATGGGCCGAGAGTCCGACTCGGTCCGAGAGTCCGACACGGTCCGAGAGTCCGACACGGGCCGAGAGTCCGACACGGTCCGAGAGTCCGACACGGGCCGAGAGTCCGACTCGGTCCGAGAGTCCGACTCGGTCCGAGAGTCCGACATGGTCCGAGAGTCCGACACGGTCCGAGAGTCCGACTCGGTCTGAGATTCCGACGGCCCGAATTACGGGTCGTGTCCGGCCCGGCCCGGCCCGACATCTCAGATCCGAGGCCCGACAATTGCAAAAAAAAATCTGTCCAGCCCGGCCCGAACGTCGGGCCGGACTCGGACCGTTCGGACTTTTTTCCCCATCTCTAGTCAAGTGTACACTTTCCAGGCCACACCTTTCGTCGGATCGCGACGAAACCTATATTTTCGGAATCTTCACACTTCGGACAACCAATTGAACCATTTTCATTTCGCAAGATTCACTCGTTAATTACTTACAAGAGTTTTAAAATAACCATGATTAGCCGGTATATTGAAATATGTACTTAAGGGTAAATTCCAGCTAAGAATTTTCCTCTTACCGTATACGCTTTCCAGGCCACACCCGTTATCCGATCGCAACGAAACAAATATCTACGGAATCCTCACACTTTGGACAATCAATTGAATATTTCAGAACCTCGAAATATCTCTTGGAAATCCATACAAAGTTGAATTCAATTAACCTCGACAACCATCAATGAATGGCCTTAAGGTTGTGTTGTTATATATTTTTTTTCAGTCTCTTTGTGACAATTTTTAAGTTTAATCGTCCTTATGGACGAATTACAAAGAAATTTATTAGTAATAAAAAATATCAACAACAAACACAACCTCAAAACTCCCAAGTTTCCTCGCACTGACATCCCGCTCCGATCAGATCAGCTGCAGTGTGTCCGCCATGTTTTCAATACTGATCTGTGATTGGTCCGACACAAGCCCAGTACTCAAGGAGATGGAATATTCGAACTTCCTTATGCACTGTGTTTTCGACGTTATGTGACTGTACGGCTTGAGTCGTGTTGTGTGCAGTTACATGTGTAAGTGTTTCCCTATGTTTTAACTTCCTTGTGCACTGTGCACGTGTGTGTGCTTGTGCGTTGTGTCAATTGTGGGTAGCCTTAACGGCAGCGGTCGCGATTGGCCCCAACGGCTCCATTCTTTCGACCTGGCATGGCCGGCGCCCCGCTAACTGTTGCCCAAACTTGGTCCGTCCGTCTAACAACACAGCGACTCTCACTGGACCGAACTCCGAGAGCGCGCTCGACCAAAGTCCCCTTAATCTAGCGAGTTTGCGCCGCGGCTTGGGTCGGGGGGGGGGGGGGGGACTGAAGAGACGAGGCGAAAAAATAAATGCATGTTTTTGTTTAAGGGAAACCTCACAGCACTAATGCACATCGGATAACTTCTTGTTTAACCGCGTTGTTTGTTTTTGTTTTATCACCCATTTCTCGATAGTTTGGCAGCGAAAACTTTATAGCTTTATACACAGAGCGAGAGCTTTCAAAGTTAAGATGATCCTACCGAGGCTGTGTGATTAAGACTCTCTGTTGCAGCAGAAACACAATGTTCTTTTTGTGCGCTGATTGAGATGGCTCTAATGAGCATGCTAATTAGCCGGGAAGGATATATAAAGAGCCAATAATTACTCTTTAAACAAGTAGCATTATACTGTCGGGCGAAAGTTCGGGATGCGCCGCCCGTTGTTCGACGATCTACGACCGGCTTCTGTTGGCGACGGGTCAGCGCTAAGAAAGACACGACAATGTCGCACCCGAGCAGAGCCAGCGCTCCATCACCGGCGCTGCACGGCGAGCGACAGCCCCGAGACATGTAACCGCCTAATCACCACGCATCACAAAACTTGCCGAACCGAAAAGTGTAAAGCGGCCCGAATGTGATGCGACAACAAAAGTTCCGCGCGTTGTCACGTTATAAACACACATCTCTCGCGCAATTAGCCTTTGTCGTTGTCGTCGCCCGTTCTCCGTTGTTTAATAAACACACAACTATTGACAAATTGTCGCGCACTCGGCCGCGATGTTTTAGCATTTTCAAGCGACATTCCTTGTTTTCGGTTCTGATGGCTGACACTTTCCCGGGGACACACGGGGCCGTGCGAGCCTATATACCATTATATGCTCGCGGCAAAGTGGAATATTTATTACCTCTGTTGAGAGCGGCTCTAGATTATCGCCGCACGGTCGCTCGGGATTAGGCTAACCGCCGGCGAAGAGCCCGGGGGCGGCGGCGGGGGCGGCCGGGAAGCTGGAACGGGAAACAACACGGCGCAGCAGTGACAAAACTTGTCACACCTAATTGTCGGAATACCCTTCACGTCGACGCGCGCGCGCGCTCGCTCGTCTCGTTGCTGACGAGATGCAAATAAAACATCTCTCCCCTTTTCGACGTGCGCTACGCGCGGAGGCGACAGGGACGAGGGACGGAGGATCAGCCGCTTGCCGCGCTGGACGTGTCGACTGCAGATTTGTCCGTGGAAAAAGGGCGCTTGTGGTGTATGTTCCAGCAACGTATATAAACTATACGCGGGGAATTTGGTTTCGGAAACTTCGTTAGGTTTGTTTGTTTGTCGGTGGCCGTTGTAAAGATCCGTAATAAGTGAGAAAAATAATAGTACTTTTTTATCAAAAATTTGCATTGGTCTATTTTTTGTCTCTAAGTATTGGTTTTAAATGCGCGTGCTATATTCATTGGTTGCCTGTATCTGCTCGGAAATGCACTCGAATTTAGTCGAGCTCTCTTTTCACGAAAATCGCCACAGGGCAGTGACAATTATTTGCGTGTGGACAAAATATTGCTTTCATAGTTTTTCCGCAGACTTTTATTTTCCGCACTCCAATAAAATTAAACTCTCCAGCAACGTTGTGATTGGTACGGCACGTGGGCACTTTTAGCGCTAAAGAAAAACATATTTTCGCATTTTGCGAAAATGTATTCTGCAATTGAAATTCCCTCGTGTCATTTCCCTTCAACCACAATATATACGTAGATATTATATAATATACATATAGGTGTGGATCTTTTTCTTTCGTAAAATCGAATTTTTACCAAAAAGTATAAAATGTTTCTTCAATTCCAAGTATCTACCTGTATATATATTTATATATATATATATACATATACCTTTGTTGCGCCCCGGAAAACTTCGAGGTATGTAGTACTTCTTTTATCTTATATCTGCTGTGATATTATTCTATGTATATTATTCCTTTTGAAAGCACCGGCAAGCCACGGCTTCAGCACAGCATCTGCCGACCTAGTTAGGCTTCTTTTCTGTGCACGCTTAGGCGCACATAGTTTCTTTTATCAACCTTTCGCGAAGACGTTGCCATATAAAAAATTATCCATTCAGATATACAACTTAGTTTCTAACGTATTTCCATAATCCTACTGCCATAGGTATGCATTCGAAAGACGAAAAGTTCGTCGTCAACAATGTAGCGAGGCGTACGTTTATAAATGCAGATATATGAAGTCAGTTTTACCCTCGCCGGCCATGCAAAGTCACATGGCACAGTCTAAACGGTGCATGCTTCGCTGCCATTCAAAGTGCATTCGCCGCAAAGTCTTGCAGTGGGAAATGTCATCGTGCCATAATTAATCCGATTGTGGAAATGCACAAGAGCGAAACAACAGACAACGACGCAGCCAACTCACTGCTCGGTTGAACGCTGCCACGATTTGCTACTTTTAATACATCAACCCTTGGCGGTGAAAGGACATGATTTTCAATTTGCCGTGTGAGATTACTTTAATAAATGCAGTTTGAATGAAGTTATTCAACGTTTCGGGAGACACCTTCGTCACAACTTAGATCTGACCTCAATTAATTTAGTTGAGAATCCAGACTGTCACAGTTACGTGACCCATTAATTAATATATAGTATCAGCTGCTTCGTATTACGATCAGTTTACGAAAACGTCGGCGTTATGGATGTGAATCTAATTAACACACAGCTTTGCCGAGTGGCATAATGTGCGTGATATGGCACTAACGAATGATTAGCAGACCGTCCAGTTAATTTGATACCTTGTCATTCGTGGCGTTAATTGTCGATGTCCTAGTCCTGGTTCTAGCAGCACGTCTGGTGTGCGATTGTGTAACTTTATTTCGTTCGATTTGGCTCGAAACCACTTGATTTCAAATCCCTGCACTTGTAAAACCTTCGACCATTGCTAGCCGGGATACGCAACTAGCTCAGCGCTGTGTGAATCCCATGCAACCTTCGACCATTGCTAGGCGGGATACGCAACTAGCTCAGCGCCGTATGTATCCCATGTAACGTGAAAGTATAGACCTTACCAGCTGCCATCTTCGGTCAGATCAACTCAATAACCATGATTATGCCGTTGAATATTGCTATTTAAAAGATTAAATATATACCAGTCTATCCTAAATAAGACAATTGCATTTTAGAAGTAGCAAAATAATCCCCTTGTGTGTTGGTTTTAATGTTTATCTGGTTTTAAGATAACGTTAAAGTGGCAACATACATGTTGAACGCAGTAAGAGCTGGCACGGCATACTAGTTGCCTATCCCGTACCGGAGCAGTGAGAGCTGGCACGTCATACAAGTTGCCTATCCCGTACCGGAGCAGTGATCGAAGGTTAAACCATAGGCAGTGATATTGAAAACGAATGGTTTTTAAACCACAAAGTTACACAATCGCCCCCCCTGGACTCTTTCGGCGAGCAAACCTGGCGCCTCCACCGCCATCGTCGACGTTGTGAGCGAAAGCATTTTCGGTTGTCGTCTACCCGAAGCAATTGCGTTATTATTGTTGTTCGCATGCCACGAAATTGCGCTAGACTCACATACACTTGATGTGATTTTAATTTGATTGCAGGGGCCTAGCGCGCGCTGAATTATATTTCAATTAAATAAACCCCCTGCAGGCATTGTGTTGCCGAAGTTACGGCGTGTTTTCGGGAGATTTCACTTTATTTTAGAATTAATATACATTGTACAATACGCAGATTTATTATTTCGTGTTCGGAACTTTGCACACAGATACAATATATACATGACCTGTTCAGCTTTTTTCTTAAAAATGTTATCGTGGTGCTCGCACTTTGACCGTAACTAAACATGAGTTTTTTATGGGGTGAACCGTAAATTAGTTGCGCATCCCGCCACCAGGTAATCAAAGTGAAAAACTTGCACGGTGGAGTATTTGTAATCGGATGCGAGACGGGCTAGACTGGGCATGGAAGCCGCAGGAGCAATTCAAAACGTATAAATGCACTGCAGGTACGGTGGGCAGGACGGCCATTTTAATAGTTAGTGTATTTTTCGTTTATCAAACTCACATGTAGTAATATCATAACAAAATTTATTATTTCTAGTGAAAATTTGTTTACCGTGATATAAAAGCAACAGTTTTAACATATTAATTATTATTTTACATGCATTCTCGATGATGTAAACGTTCGCACAAAACATCAGCTGATCGGCCAGGACACGCTCTCTGCGTAGATTGAGTTTTATCCGCGCATTAGAGGGCTGAACACGGGCTGAACACGGGCTGAACACGGGCTGAACACGGGCTGTACACGGGCTGAACACGGGCTGAACACGGGCTGAACACGGGCTGAACACGGGCTGAACACGGGCTGAACACGGGCTGAACACGGGATGAACACGGGCTGAACACGGGCTGAACACGGGCTGAACACGGGCTGAACACGGACTGAACACGGGCTGAACTCGAGCTGAACACGAGCTGAACACGAGCTGAACACGAGCTGAACACGAGCTGAACACGAGCTGAACACGGGCTGAACACGGACTGAACACGGGCTGAACTCGAGCTGAACACGAGCTGAACACGAGCTGAACACGAGCTGAACACGAGCTGAACACGGGCTGAACACGGACTGAACACGGGCTGAACACGAGCTGAACACGGGCTGAACACGGACTGAACACGGGCTGAACACGAGCTGAACACGGGCTGATATCGCCATTGTCCAGTTTCGCAATGTGGCTGGTCTTCCGCAACACTTTGATCGGGTACCAAAAACGCAATGTTGGATTGGGGGAAAAAACCGGCCCCGGGGTTTCAAATAAAACGGGCCCAATTATCCCCCCCCCCCTCTCCAAAGAAAAGGACAGGAGAAAAAAATTGCACAGCAAATGCACGAAATGCATGGGCATGGGACAATATTTTCTGTTGTTTTGGAAAATCTCACCACTGGCACCATAGTATTAGAGTAATATTTCCGCAAATCAACACTAGAATTTCTATTCGCAAGGACAGTTAAACATCATACTACTAGCGAAACCCGATGTTTTATTTCCCAAGGTCAGTGAATCCCACACGCTGACACCATTGTAGCGTATTACATATTTTCTTAGATTTGAACTCTAAAAACATTTTAAAGACTCCGACTAAAGTCCATGGGATCATAAAGTGGCAATGAGTAGTTTGGAGTTATGTTTCAGCCATGAATGATCATTATTCATTGTATAGGGCCTATGTGGGTAAGTATTTTGTACCAATTTAGAGATCGATTTACTCCTAGGTTTGACTCTGGCCGGTCCCTATGCGTGCCCTGCTCTATGTTATCTACATGTTTATATCGTTTCTTTATTATCATACCAAATACCTAAAATAGTAGCACAGTCATATGCTACTATTTCAAGTATTTTGTATTTAAATATATTTTTTGATAACATAAATTGTCAAGGCGGTCCAGCTGGCCCGCGGCCTCAAAGGGCCGACGCTTCGAATAAGGGAAATGTTTTTAGTCGTTGTTGTGTTTTCACCCTTGATAACTTTTTTGAAATGCAACATTTCACGGATAAATATTCAATCGGCCCAAACCGTACTCAAACCCTACCGGCCCTTTGGGATTTTGCGCGGTCGCCTAGCGGGCCAATCCTACCCTGCAAGAACGCAACGCAACGCAACGCAATCCACGCCTGTTATGTTGTATCCATGTTAATTAAGGAAGGTGCAGTTCAGGGTGCAATTTAGGGGTTAATTAAGGGAGGTGCGTGTGCGCAAATGTACAGACACATGTGATATTTGCAGGTGGTGTCTCGTTATCTGGGTAGCAATGCAGTAGTCAGTAGTTGGAAAAGCGTTATTGCACCTTTATCCCTTAGCTCTCGTTCATGGGACTTGGTCGAGCTGGGTGGTCGCATCGGACGGAGAAGATTGTGACTAAATTGGGACATTATGTACCGCCATCGACCATGATGATGCCATCGGTCATGATGCCGATTCTTTTCCTCATGACACATTTATAGAGGCCGTGCATGTGGTACATACAGGTATATCCCACTGATCTCTAATAGCCTGGATGGAGGATAGTATCCAGCTTGCAGCTAAAACATGAAGGCTGATGACAGCAAGTAGTTAGCAAGTTGTCATTGTTGCAACAGGTAGGGGTCCCAAAATCTGTGGACTCCCTATGATTTATGCTAATTTGAGAGTTTTTAGAACGTGTTTCCAGCAAAATTACAACATCAAGTTGCAGCAACTGGCACTAAAATTATGCCTGGTAATACGAAATTTGATTTTGGGAGGCAACACTGCTCTAAATTCACTACTTCGTGAGTTTTTCTTAAGTTTATTGGAGCCTGTGTTCGGCATTGACTTTTAACACGGTTTCACAGCTTGTACATGATTTGCTATTCATGCGCATATTTCGAGCCTAAGCATCAAGCAGGGACCATGAATACAATTAAAAAGCCTCTCTGAATGCTACACACTTCAATTTGATGTAAATATCTGATTAAAGGCTACGAAAACGGTAAGCAAAATCACGAAAATTACAATGGGATCTTATGGGGGGGACTCCAAATTTGGGACTCCTACTTGTTGAATGTTTACTTCAAACCCGCACTATGGCAACAGCTATCCAGGTTATTTGAGATCAGTGGTATATCCTCGTTCAATTCCTTGCAAAGATCCTTGCAAAGTATGCAGTAGGGCTGTTGTTTCAATTTTCAACCTTCGCACTCAAACCTCGAACCTCTTCGCTACATACTTTCCCCGTGATCCTAACACATTGTTTGTAGTTTAGCCGTAAAAAAAATATATAAGGAACATTTTGGTGTATTTCTTTAAAATGCCTTTTCGACCGCCAGTGTTGATTTCACAGGCACGCATGTTTTTAAGACGGAATTATATTCGTACATAAAAATGCACACGACTTTTGTGAACATAATGCATTTATTCGGAGCTTTCTAGCTAAAAAAATTGAAAAATATACAGCTACTTTTATAAGGCTCAGTGCGACCTGCGCAGTGAGTCACAAAATGCGTCGTAAATCTATGACCGACACGCATTCCCGGACGACAACGTCACTTTTCTGGTAGGTGTTGATGTTGTCGAAGATATTCTTTTGGCTTCGGGTACCGAGTGTAATGGGTCAACTCCGAAATTTCGTGATCGCCCTGCTCAACAATGGAGACCTGTTATATATATAGGGACCAGCTAAGAGACCTGCTACATAGGGAAGTGATAAAGGCCAAGAAATTTGTCCCTCCCTTTACCTTCACAAATCACACATACGTATACCCTTTGCACATATAATCTCTAGAATGCATCTGAAGCACCTCCTAAACAACCCGTATACAATTCTCCCTTTCCTTCGCAAGATAATTGTGGCTAACTGGAGCGGCACACGAGCAGGCAAAGCGGGCGGGCACAGAGCCCGTGGTTGCCGGGTACAGGTACACGGCGACGCTCGCAAGCCGCAGCACCTGTGCTTTCGGCGTCCGACCATTGTGTCTGCATAAAGGGGGCAATTCGTTACTGCAACAGCGCATGGGGAGAAAGATGGGTGTGCGGCGGCGACGGCGGCGGCGGCGGCGGTGGCGCTACCGTCGAGTTGATGGGCTCTGAATGAACTGCATGCCCGGCCCCTCGTGCCACGGGGTCGACACAAAAGAGACTGTGCTCCCGAACAATTGCTTTTGTTTGTAACACTCCCGCCCCCCCCCCACCCCCCCCCCCCGCCCACACCCACCCGGTCGTGTTGTTAGATGATTACGACAACAATGCGATATTAATGATTCTTTCAATCATAGAAATAATGCAACACACGGAAGAGTGTTGCTGTTGTCGTCGTCGCTTCTGCTGCTGTTGCGATCTCAGGATGAATGAGTTATGATGAGTCCGCGCATGCATGGCGTGATCGAGTGACCCACTCCGTCAGCACGCGGCGATCGCTCATTAATTGGCTGCACACCGACGAGACAGAGAGAGAGAAGGGGCTGGAGGGAATGAAACCTGCCGAGTAACGCGATTTCTTGCAATCATTTCGTACCGATTGTTACGTTGACGTCACTCGTCGACATAGAGTTCGATCGCAATTGAGCATAGCGAAACAATTGCCAATACACACTACAGGAAAATGAAAGAGAGATGTCCTTTTTGTGACCCGCGCGCCCCTTTGGCGATTCGGTGTTCGGCTTCCAGCAGGAAACTGAATCTAATTCCGATCCGGCGTCCCGGCGTCTGCTGTGTCTGGTTTTCTGCTGTTTCTCTGTCGCCGCGCGCGACGCGACAGCGCCGCATCGGCGTTCGGCGCACGGGTACCGGAAGCCGGAACCGGATGTGCCAATTTAATTTCAACTGCAGCAGGCGCGCGGGGACTGGCGTAAAACGCGACCCTTTCAAACGCCCGCATGCCTCGTACGATGTGTTTAGGCTGCAGATTTATCAGCGCTCTTCTGTACTCGATCAATCGGATTAAATCGCACAATGCACCACCTATATATATATATAGAGGCAAAAAGCAAAAGGCCATACATAAAAAATAGTTTTAAAAAGCCATACCTTAAGCGAAAGGTAGTCTAGTCTGTAATGTAATTATTCACCGACGGCAAAACCCATAGAGCCCGACGTGTAATTGAGTGGGACGGCACCTCGCCGTTGGAGGCACGTCATTTTGGAATGGGGGGGGGGGGGGAGCCGTCTCGTGCGCCGCAAAGTTTCCGACGGTGTTCTTTTCGCTCCGACGGCATCGCAGACGAGGAACACGGTTTAATGCCAGGACTCTATCATTGTTCATTGCCATTACCATTATCATAATTTTGATGAATCATGCACCAACCGGTGCAACTGTGAGTTCGTTTAGCTGTATATTTAGTTTCTCTCTCCCCCGTCTCTTTCTCCCCCTCCCCCCACCCCCTGTCTCTCACTATAGCTACATGTGAAACGAGCATCTGACATGCAACCCATGCACATACACAGTCCAATGCTAACGTTCAGAATAATCTTGTTAATAATAGGAAACTATCACTTAACTTAATTTATTTCGGAATCCATTCATTTCCCCCCATCTGGCAAGAACCGTAAACGCGAATAATAGAATACTTTCGCGTTTCGTACGACATGCGCTTGCGCCCACCTTTCCCGGGTCGCTGTGTATACCGCCGGCCATCATTCCAGTTAGCCCTCTGCTAACAAGATCAAGTCTGCGCTAGGCGCAACCCAAACTTTTACAAGCCTGTTTTTAATTGTTCCTGCGTTGCCAACGGTGCTCGGCGAAGGAAACGCAATGCGCCGAAAAGCAACAAACTAGGGCGCACCACAACACGAAACATGCTAACACGTGTTTGCAGAATGCAGATGCATTAGATCCTCGGATTCCAAGAAACAAAACACCATTGTCCTCATTCGAATAATCAATCAATTAGATTAGCGTGAACCACATAGACACAATGGCGATAGAAACAGAGACCGATATGCACTATAAGTATAACACCACCCTTCTCCTGGTAATGGGAGAAGAGAGCGCGCAGGAAGGAGGCAAAGAGGGAGAGAGAGAGAGAGAGAGTGGAAGGGGCGTACGTGTGTAATTGGGATTGAGAGATTGCTCCATTATGTCGCCTGAATGGGAATTGTTGACACCATAGCTCCTTCAACGAACGAGCGAACGAACGAACGAACACGAGACCAGCTTGAGGTGTTCTTCTTGCACGGCCTCTAGTTGTAATTGTTTCATTAGCTGCTTTGAGAAAACAGGATTAATTAACGAATTAATGAGATCGGGTATTGTTACGCGTGGAGGGCGGCGGGCGGGGTGGGGGGGGATGGGGTGATGGGAGAGAGCTGCGCTGTAAGTCACACCTCTGACAACAGATTTCCGTGGCACGACCCGCTTCGAGATATCGTCGATGGTATACGAAGAGAACCGGGAGGCAGGAAGGGAAGAGAAAGATTATCGCTCCCCTCGGAATCCTTCGCCGCCGCCCCCCCCCTTGCCCGTCAAGAGAGAGAGCTATATCGACAGTCTTGGCCGTCCGGGAAAGTTTGCTCTCCGGGAAATAATCGCTACATACTCTGACGTCGTATTGGAAACATTAAGAGAAAACATAACATCTGGTAGCAGAGCGTCGTGTACAGCAAGGGTGGAATCTTTCTAGTCTTTGGTACACAAAAACATTGCAAACGTGTACTCTTTAAACGTTTGTAAGGAACGTAAGAGCTTTATTATGTGAGCACTATGACAAGAAAATACAACGATGTATCTCCAGCACTTTTGCGCAAACCGAGAGAATTTCGCCGAGATTTCTTAGCCTCCAAAGTTAATAAATATGAAGGGCCCACGGTCGGCGCTACACGAAAGTAATATTATACAAATGTAATAGCCTTTTACCGTATGATAATGGAACACTGCGCGGGGCACAATGGCCGCGATATTTACGACGTCATAAGACGCGGCCGAATACAATGACAGACGCTAGCCGAGTAGAAACAGTGGAGAGGAAGAAAATCTGCGTTCAGGTGTCGCTTGCGCGCTCTCCCTTCGACGGCGACGGCGACGGCTCCGACATATAGGACGCCGTCGTTTCCACTCGGCATGAGGGTAGATGAAGCGGCAAGTCGTTGCGCGTGTGATTGGCTTGGGACGACGCCAGCGATTGTGCGCCGGGGCCGGGATCGCTATCACGTGCAGAGATCCGCGTCGAAAAGAACCGATCGCTTAGACAAATATCCGGCCGCCGGGAATTCAGAGCCGACGGCGACTGAGCCGTGCGCTAGACGGGGCGTACGCGGTGGAGGTGCCGGGTACTAAGGGGCGTACGCGGTGGAGGTGCCGGGTACTAAGGGGCGCGGTGGTGGAGGTGCCGGGTACTAAGGGGCGCGGTGGTGGAGGTGCCGGGTACTAAGGGGCGCACGTTGTTTATCGAACGACAAAACCGTACGAAATAACTTTCAATCATTTCCTTCAAGACCATGGCCGCGCTTTTTCGGGATAGCGAAACATGATTCGTTTTGAGTCTTTAGATCGGGCGGCTGCTTTACTAGATAGACACGCGAGCGCTGTGATCGCGAAAAGAAAAAAGAAAAAAACTCGCCGCGAGTTTATGTGAAAGTGTGTGTTTTAATTCCTGGCGTAGAATTAGTGTTCCGCCGCCGCGCAAATCACGGTCCGGTTAGTTTGTGCACGTTCGGGTGTTAGGAGGCGACAAGATGAATTAGGACAAGTTGAAGGAAACGTTGCAGCCTAGCAATTTTGCAACTTTTACGTCACGCCGTTATATCGATTCTGATGGCTAAAATCCCTATTGTTGTCCATGTTAATTTTATCAACTTTGTAACCGAGAACGACGAAGTCAGAGTTACGAAATCGCTGGGCAGGAGGCGTCACGTTGCAGGAGGTGACACGTTGCAGGAGGCGTCACGTTGCAGGAGGCGTCACGTTGCAGGAGGCGTCACGTTGCAGGAGGCGTCACGTTGCAGGAGGCGTCACGTTGCAGGAGGCGTCCCGTTGCAGGAGGCGACACGTTGCAGGAGGCGTCACGTTGCAGGAGGCGTCACGTTGCAGGAGGCGTCACGTTGCAGGAGGCGTCACGTTTCAGGAGGTGTCACGTTGCAGGAGGTGCCACGTTGCAGGAGGCGTCACGTTGCAGGAGGTGTCACGTTGCAGGCAAGACTGCTGTCCAACAATGCGTCGATGCATCCCCTGATGACGACGCCGTGGGGCAGGGGGGGCGTTGGCTGTGTGTGGGGGGGGGGGCGTCGACGCGACGTGAGGTTTTGCACCGACGGATGCACATCGCCAGCCGCCGTACGAACGTAGGGAGCCCGATGGCGAAAATCCCACGCTTTATCAGCACTCGGCAGGCACTTGCCGCCTCGACGGGGACATGCGCGGCAGAAGGGGGGGGGGGGGTCGTACAGTGGGAAATTTAGAGATTTCCGTGACTGAGGAAACGGTCATGAGGATTCAAAATAAATTATAGATGATATTCCTCGTCGTCTGCGTTTTATTGGGATGTTTAACAGCCTCCCTCCTCCTGCCCCTCCCCGTCCCTCATCCACTCCCCCCCCCCCCCCCCCCCCCCCCCGCCTACCACTTTGTTTGGATAAGCGGGAATATAAGTCGATGTATTTTAAGAAAAGCATGGTAAATAAATAAGCGCATACGATATTCGACGAATACATGCGAGCGCTTTGCCTCTGGTGAATACAAGACGGAAAATCGCAAATATTTCATGGGGGTAAAAAGATACGTTTCATGCTTTTTAATGGGGTCTGGGTTCTGGGGCCCTGCCTGGTGGTGTTTTAACCTTCCACACACATACATTATATGTCTCTGATACATTATATGCCCTAAATATTGTTGCCATCCATGGCAGATACCTTAACTCTTGCTGTCTCTTCGAGCTGACTTTAAATGATGAGAACTGTCGCAATATGAACCTACCTTTCTAAAATAGGTACCGTTAATTGGTTCGTGTCATCACACAGTCAGGGGCGTAACTAGAGGGGATCAGGCATACCAGTACTCTGGGGCCTCGGGCTCAGTGCGTTACTAGAGGGAAGCAGGCATACCAGTGCTCGGGGGCCTCGGGCTCAGTGCGTAACTAGAGGGGAGCAGGCATACCAGTGCTCGAGGGCCTCGGGCTCAGTGCGTAACTAGAGGGGATCAGGCATACCAGTGCTCGGGGGCCTCGGGCTCAGTGCGTTACTAGAGGGGAGCAGGCATACCAGTGCTCTGGGGCCTCGGGCTCAGTGCGTTACTAGAGGGAAGCAGGCATACCAGTGCTCGAGGGCCTCGGGCTCAGTGCGTAACTAGAGGGGATCAGGCATACCAGTGCTCGGGGGCCTCGGGCTCAGTGCGTAACTAGAGGGGAGCAGGCATACCAGTACTCGGGGGCCTCGGGCTTAGTGCGTAACTAGAGGGGAGCAGGCATATCAGTGCTCTGGGGCCTCGGGCTTAGTGCGTTACTAGAGGGGAGCAGGCATATCAGTGCTCTGGGGCCTCGGGCTCAATGCGTAACTAGAGGGGAGCAGGCATACCAGTGCTCTGGGGCCTCGGGCTCAGTGCGTAACTAGAGGGGAGCAGGCATACCAGTGCTCGGGGGCCTCGGGCTCAGTTCGTAACTAGAGGGGAGCAGGCATATCAGTGCTCTGGGGCCTCGGGCTCAATGCGTAACTAGAGGGAAGCAGGCATACCAGTGCTCGGGGGCCTCGGGCTCAGTGCGTTACTAGAGGGAAGCAGGCATACCAGAGCTCTGGGGCCTCGGGCTCAATGCGTAACTAGAGGGGATCAGGCATACCAGTACTCGGGGGCCTCGGGCTCAGTGCGTTACTAGAGGGAAGCAGGCATACCAGTGCTCGGGGGCCTCGGGCTCAGTGCGTAACTAGAGGGGAGCAGGCATACCAGTGCTCTGGGGCCTCGGGCTCAGTGCGTTTCTAGAGGGGAGCAGGCATATCAGTGCTCTGGGGCCTCGGGCTCAATGCGTAACTAGAGGGGAGCAGGCATACCAGTGCTCTGGGGCCTCGGGCTCAGTGCGTAACTAGAGGGGAGCAGGCATACCAGTGCTCGGGGGCCTCGGGCTCAGTTCGTAACTAGAGGGGAGCATGCATACCAGTGCTCTGGGGCCTCGGGCTCAGTGCGTAACTTGAGGGGAGCAGGCATACCAGTGCTCTGTTGCCTCGGGCTCAGTGCGTAACTAGAGGGAAGCAGGCATACCAGTGCTCTGGGGCCTCGGGCTCAGTGCGTATCTAGAGGGGAGCAGGCATACCAGTGCTCTGGGGCCTCGGGCACAGTGCGTAACTAGAGGGAAGCAGGCATACCAGTGCTCTGGGGCCTCGTGCTGCGGGGGGCCTCGCGGAGGCCGAAGTTGAACCGAAAAAAAGATGTGTCGACCTTTGTTTAGGGAATGAACTTTCAGAAATCAAGAACGTTTTCGCAGTTAAAGCTTTCAAAAGATCAATTCCCTAAAAAGATCTATAGCAACACTGGTGGGGGTATAGGTGTTCCTCACATTTTCTTTGCTTTGGGGCCTTCGATTTGAAGACATACGCCACTGAATACAGTGGCGCGTAGTCTGCATACGTGCGGCCACGCCAAAATTAACCCGATGCCCACCACTGATCAAAACGAAAACTTGTGGGAATAGATTCCAGATGATGATATTCCGTATTACGAAATGTGTCCGCTCGGCCGGCAAATACATCATTTCCCGACCGATCGGGAGTAAAACGCCGGCGTTCGTTCGGGACCATGTACCCGGCCATGGCCGCGCCAGATGGGCGACTTCGATCCGGGCGGCTCTCGTAATGCCAATCAGACGTTTTCTCAAACAGAATAATTCCGATAATATCGACGAACTGTCAATATACGATTCTCCTGCGCAGACGAATGTTAATGACCTCGATCTCTTCGTGAGCGCGGGGGCGCCAGGGCTTTCGAGCAAATGCGCGCGATATCTTTCGATGGCAGCCCCCCCTCCACCCCCGACCCCCCCGCCCCCGCCCCCTGCAGACGTGTCAGACGCTGACAGCTGTTTTTCCACTTAGAGGGAAATTGAGCGCGAGTCTAATTATTCAGAAAAGTGGAAAGTCTGGAGGAGAAACGCTGTGACATTCACTCGCTTAATTTCGAATACGTTTTTGTTATTGTAATGCGATCGTTTCGTTTAACCGCGCGCCAAATCTCAGTTATATACGGTTTATTTAAAATATCAATCACGGCCATGTGGTGTAATTGAACGAGAATTGGACAAAAAACAGACGCATGTTACTTTCTATATTGCAAAAACGAATTGGCAGGCGACGAGAGCTTGCCTGGAAGCTGGTGCTACATACATACGTTCAAATAATAAGATTCTTTTCTTGCCTTTGTCCAATCAGAGATTGGAGTCAGAAATTTCCAGCAATATTCAGCAGTTTTCATGCAAACATTGGCCCGCGTTGTATATTTCGTATGTATACATACTTGTAAATGTGTTGCCTTCTCACTCGACTCGATATAAAAGAGCAGCCAACACAACACAATATTGCATTCTCTTCTGTTCGACCGTGAATTCAAAGGATATTATTAAGAAATTTCTTCTTCTCAACGTTATTACAACAATACGCAACTCCGAGCCCACACTGAATATAAAAACTTCCTCCCCCTCCTCCTCCTCCCTCAGCAATCACGTGCGCCATTTCTAATAAACGTACATCTCGCAGTGTTGCCACGTACAGCATCCGGTTAGCGCCAACACACGTTGCCGCGTGTGATAGTGTGTGTGTGTGTGTTAGTGTGTGTGCGTGTGCAGGAAAACGTTGCGTGTACTTCCGGTACACAAGAGTTTCCACGCTCGATCCGTTTACCGGAAGCGCGAGGCCAAGTTTCCCAGCGGCAGTGGCAGTAAGCCGGGCGTTTTCCGACGGCATCGGAAAACCATATTTCCCGGCTTGACATCTCGATGATATCTATATGCAGAGCTTTCTCGGGGGCCGGTTGTGCCCAAGTCCCGGCGACCGCTGTTTCGACGCAGCGCCGCATAATGACGTCACTCACTTTCCTTTTACCAATTAGCCACGCTGAAATGGCTAAGAAAAGCTTCGGGCTCTTAAGCTTTTATGTCATGTTCGGTATATATAGCGTTCTTAAAAGATCTGAGAGAATCGTTATCGTATTTAATTTCCGCTAAAAACTATATTTGGAGAGATTGAAAGACCTCTTTCGACAATTTTACCATCAGATAATCTGGCCGCGGACTGAGAGTTTTCGTACACGAAAATGACGATGAATTTTTTTTATCGGCGAATATTTAGTCACCGACCGAGGTTCGTCTCCCGCGCAGTCATGTTCCCGTTTGTCCTTTTCACTCGAGCAACGTATTTCGCTAGCGCGTCGATCGATGTCGAACCGAATTTAACCGCAGCAAAATATTTTCTTTGCCACTAATTTATTGTCGTCTAATTTCGCTTCACCCCCGCAGTCTTTGAGACAGCCTCGTTACCGCGCGCACATATCGTTTGCTCGTATACATTACACAAGATCTCGCTCAGCGCCCAACGCGCCGAGCTGCTGCTGCTGCTATCTACCCACGAGCCCGTCGTTCTTACGTGCAACTTCTTATGTAAAACTTTCCCACTTGGCGGTAGGTACTAGATTCAACATGGCGGGTGATACATAAATAATAGTTAACTGGCCAGGTGCTCGCAATAACCGCCGTTATGATCACAGACTCATGAGCATAGTAATAAGCCGGGCGGGTCTGGCTAACCCGGTGCGCCGCCTGGGCCGGGCCGCCTGGGCCGGCGGAGCTATCACATTATACCGAAACCGCCCGCCGACAAGTTTCCCTCGTACAAACAAGACTAATGAAACTTATCCTTATTACGGGCCAGGAAAATTCCGCGACGAAAATGCAAGTAGGTATTATAATGTGCCCGCCTCAAAACCATGCGACCAACTTCCAGCTAAGATCCACTTGAAAATGATTAGAGTTTTATAATGAAGTCATGCTCGCAGACAAAACCCTTTTCACGGGCTACAACACGCGCGGCTCGGTCTGCACTGGGTAGGTAACCATTTTACCAGTTTTCATCAGGGCGGAGTAGAGAGGGGGAAAAAAACAACATCAAATAATGCTCCTGGTTTGGAAAGTTTGAGAGGGCCCCGAACGGCAGCGTTAAGAGCCCTCCAGACAGCAATTCCGCGGAAGGCTAAGGTTTAAATGACTGCATGCAGTCATCCAGGAAGGCAGGCGGTGTTCGAGCACGAGAAGCCACTTGTCCTCCTTCTTATATAGATCTCCTGTTCGGGATCAAAATCGTCCCTGACAGAAAGTCATTGTTTTTTGTAACGCGTCAAAACTTTACACGATTATCAATCATATAGCCAGCGAAGTGCCGAGCAGCAGAAACTAAAAATAAAGAGCTCTACGTCAATCTAGTATTTTCAACGACGACGACTTGAACTAAATATATATATATATATATATATATATATATATATATATATATATATATATATATATATATATATATATATATATATATATATATATATATATATATATATATATATATATATATATATATATATATATATATATATATATATATATATATATATATATATATATATATATATATATATATATATATATATATATATATATATATATATATATATATATATATATATATATATATATATATATATATATATATATATATATATATATATATATATATATATATATATATATATATATACAAAGCGACTCGGCCGGAAAGTGTATAGAGAATGGCACGACGGCAGCGTGCTAGTTTTTTGTGCGCCCCGGCGAAGTTGGGTCGGTGCCGTTTGATGTGTGGGAGATGAGAGACGTAGGTCAATACATCCCGGCGGACCTCTGAACCAATTTCACATGCTAGTGCACTCGGTCGAGTAGTTGCCTGGCCGGGGTGTCTGCCGTGTAATTAATGGTCGCCGCCAGCCCTGACCCCCCGCCGCTAGTACACACGCCGCGACGCCGACGCCACCCTCGAGTCGAGCTCGAGTCGAGCACGGGCGGACTCGACCCCGGAACCCGCGGTAATCCTTCCTCTTTAACATTCTCGGCCATTTCTCTTGTCTTCATCACAAGCTCGTTGCCACCGCTTTTTTTTACACGCCTCGTTGAGCAAACAATGAATGTCATATAAGAAGAACTGTACAGCTTAATCCACGTCAAGAAAGCTTGTAATGTCGGACTGCTAGAGGCCTTTTTGCTCTGTGAGACTTTGTTTAAGACTTTGATTGTACAGCCGATGTCGACGGGAAGTAAATGACTGGTTCTTGTCTCTATTACCGACGCCATATAGAGTTGATGATATCCAGCGGGTGTGGAATCCGAAGCGCAAACTAGGACGAGCGGCTTTGCATGTTTGGTCTACAGATTAATCGTGTTTGAGTCAACGTTGGATTATGATTCTTTTGAGACGTGATTGAGCGGCGTCGCGATTCGACGCTAGTCTCGGGGTACACACACCGCGAGTGGGGGGGGGGGGGGGGGGGTGGACGTCGACCGAGTGCTGAGCAAACGGCGTCGTCCGCGGATCTGCTGCCGTCGCGACGCCTGTAATTAATGGATATTGTCGGCGTCGCCAAGTTGATGGCGTCATCTATAAAACCATCGACGTAGTGAAGGCCACTCGAGGGGCGCGCCGCGTTTGTTGACGTACCCCTTGAGTGGTGGTCGCAGCCCGCCAGTCGTCCCCCGCCTGCACGAGTGCTGAGCAAAGGAATCCGGCTTCTTTGCCGAGGTACCTTCATATATGGAGGACGGCACCGATATTGGAAAATCGGTGGGGTTTTTAGAGGTTGCATTCCGTTGAATTTTTAAAACCAGGGCTTCGCGAACGCAATTTGTGTTGCGTTGAAGTTGAACGCAGCGGTTTGCAGTGGATGAAATAGTGAAGCCCGTCTTTTCACAGTATGGTCGAGAGAGAGGCAACTATTTTATATTTGGGCGAGCGAAATCTTAATTTCATACATTTTTATTAAACCCGGGTTCAAATCCCGGAATGGGCAACATTTTTGGGAGGATAATTTGTGTACATATTAAAATTCCTAATTTTATACATCAAAATTGTGGAAATGTAAATAACAAGAGAACAAAAGGTCACGCAAAAGTACAAAAATGGCAGAGATGGTTTATTTCGGCGTGTTTAATATATTTGTAAAATTTCGTCGAAAAACATTCTGAAATTTCCGCTCTACTGCGTCAACAAATTTTCGAAAAATAAGAAAATATTGACATATTTTGATTGGTTAAAAAAGTACCAAACTCATTTTGCTGAAAAACGCAGGGAGCCGAGGTTGAGCACAAAAGTAGATCCGCTAAAAATTTCATTAAAAACGGAGAAAGCGTTTGGGCTGTAGAGCGCGCAAACATACCAACACACAAAAAACACACAAGTTACTTGGGGAGGGGGGGGGGAGGGATAAGGGGGGGGGGGGGGTTATACGTTGAAGACTTCGCTCCGCTCGCTCATCAGAAATTGATCTATCTAGCAGAAACATTGAGATGGCAAACCTGAAATCTTTTTGATGTCTCGATTAACTCCACATGCAGTGTGAATGTTTTTACAGAACTGCTCCATTTTGTAAACCCCATTTATTTGCATTCCACATGTTCCGCTCTTTTATTTGAATAGCAGCTCGCACAATTAAACAATGTTTAGCAACTTCCCAAGCATGGTATGCACATAAATTGTACAATATGAACAAACACAAAATATAATTAAGTATAAAAAGGTATACGATTTGATGAAAAGGCTGACAAATCCAGAACTGGAGTAATTATAAAATACCTGAAATGTTTGGCAGATTTAATATTCCCCGAACTCTGCATCTTACACGGGCGCGTATTTATCCTCTTCCGTATTCTCGTTCCATCTCCGCTCATCCAGCCAACGAAAGCGTGCATATTCCTTTATATAAAACATCGCGCAGTATAAAGTTACACAACTCGACAAATCCGACCATTTTTCCTCGCCGTTTCAACTTTCCCTCCGCACCATCTTTACAACTCTCTCTCATCCGTAATGCCATCTTAAAAATTCGCCTCGCGCCTCGCCGCTATATCACTTGATATTAATTTAAATCCGACGTAGCGTTTCCGCACACGAGCACCGTAGCAAAGCGTTCGATGCTGCGCGAACATGGCAATAAGATTTTTACCCGCTTGTCATTCGCCATGTACACACACGCAGAGCAACGCATTCCGCACAGTACAGTAGCAGCACAAACAGCGCAAAGTTAGCAGCCGCAACTAGCGGCAATAAATCGTCCTGATTTACGTGGCGGTAAGCGTGGAGCATGTAGCTTCGTCCCCCCGGCGGGCAGAGGGCGCGCGCGCTGCCGACCCACGTGGCGTTCGCTGCGGTCTTGTACTCGCACCGACGTCGAATTGCTCTCGCAACGCCTCGCCCGTGTCCCGCATCCATTCCGCAGCGAGTTAAACGCCTCCGCCGTGTAGTGTGTAGAGCGAACGACGCGCGACAGGGTGCGTGGCCGACTAACGTGTTTGGCTGGCTAGTTAACTAGACGCCTAACACGGGTTAGCGTTACTAATGGCGACACTTTGTTAACATGTGATCACATTTGACGGCGTTTAATTGTTTGCTGCGAGTGCCGTACACTCTTTTATGTGGCTGAACATGTCGAGCCGTCGATGTAATGGCGTGAAAGTATAGCAAACCGAAAAGAACCGCACCGAGTAAAAAAATATCAACCAATACCAGGTGTCAGGGAATCGGATTTATAGCAGCACTATATGGGGAGTTAACAAATTGTTATTACTACAAGAAGCATTTTATTGACAGGTTATTTATTGTTTCATTGCAAAACAGTCGATACTGTATATTTTTGATGTAAGTTTATTGTAATCTGTTTCCTACCTATATATACACACCTTCGCGCGGTGCTATCCTACATTTGGCCGAGTTTTCAGGAACTATAGGCGAGGGCGGTGGAAGGGGGTAGGGCACGGAAAGGTGGAGGAATCGATCCGTGGAAAGATTGCCGAGCGTTTTACGGCGTGTATAGGTGATGAGAGATGTGAAAAATGTTCTCGAGCCGCGGGAGGAGGCGAAGGGAGGCTGGGGACGTGACGTTATTTCTTCTTATACTGCACGATATCCACCGCGCGAGGAGATTTTATTCCGAACAGTCCGACAATCATATTTGATATAACAGCACAGCACACACAGTGCAAGAGATTTCCACGACCGAACTGATCGGATCGGAGTCTTGCACGCCGGTCAGGTCCCGGGAAATTACTAATGGAATTCTCTTCCTGTTGCACTAGAAATTACAATTGTTTCCAACTACTTTTCCGATATATATAAAACTAAAAGTTGGTGCAGTCTAATGTTCCGTGTACGCGTATCTTGAGCGTTATAAACAGAGTCATGCGGAAAGAATGCAAAGTAGTCTCACTGTGAGATGCAAAACGCACAGGAGCTTGTAATCAGGGAAATTCATTTGTAAAGGGAACTTGCAAGTTGAATCGTTGACGCTTTTGGTAAATTCAATGTAATGAGAAGGAAAGGCCCTCAGGAAAACGGTCAACAGTTTGAACACCGCACTGGCTGAATGCTGTTTGCAAACAGTTTTTGACGAAGACAAAGTGGTATGTTACTGTAGGACCCGCCGTCTCCAGTTGATCATTTTATACAGTAAGTGCTCACTGGCAATTAGGAGTTGGGACTGCGTCAAATGCTAAGGTACGCCGCCTCCTTGCGCTAGAGGGCAACGTTCTCAGAATGAGACATGAACCTCCTCAAGCATTGTTCATTCGTAAGTAGCGAGGAAGCACTTAGGAATCAGACAAATTCTGCCACGAGGCAATACATTATAAGCAATAGCATCTTATATCTATGCAAACAAGCACAATCCCAAAGTTATGAAGATTTAGGAACATATGGCGTAGGGCATAAAACAATACATCTCTTGTTCTATTCCCAATTGTTATCATCAATTAAAATCGTTTGTAAACTCTCAGCGAAATGCAATGAATCTGAGCACCAAATACGAGCACGTCCCGATCGCTCGCTCAGAGCGTCGCGGGCTGTAATTCAGCGGCGTCGGCGTCGGCGTCGTTATTTCCGTCTCGAGAAGAACCGGCGCGTTTACAACCTGAGGCCGGCCGGGGGTTGCTGGCATCGCCGGTAGTCCGCGCCGTTCGATCTCATCGCCTCCCCCACGATTCGCCTGTGTGTGTGTGTGTGTGTGTGTGTGCCTAGCGCGCGTCTTATCTTCCAGTCGCATCACGAACGCGTAATCTGGTTCAGGCAATTTCATCCACCAACAAAACTCGGATTGAATTGTGTTTCTGCGTTTGGGAGGCAAACATCTCGGCGCCCTATCCCCCCCCTCCCCCAACACAGACACGTCACACGATCTCGACGTCTCCCGACAACGCCAATATAACACAACACAATAGATGTTATTACGGGCAATCGGCGAAAACAAACTGAAATGATTGTTATCTGCTTTTCCGCAGACGTCAGAGTGACGGACTGGGATTCATTTTCTTGTCCCCCCTCCGCCCCGCCCCCCCCCCCCCGCCCCCGCATCGCGAGCTTGCGTCTCGTCTCGCCCAGTCACGAGATCTCGTCGTGCGGTTTCAATTAAAACCCGTCGAGGTTGCCGTCGTCGTCGTCGTCGTCGGCGAGAGAAGACTTAATTCGTTCGAATTGCGACCTGACCCGAATTAGTCGCGGCACGATATATAGAACAAACATCGGGCAAGACGACCACCACAACCCGCCCCGCTGTACCTATATACGCACGCGCGTAGCGGCATTTCCCTTGCGGCGATCATCGAGTCGACCATTAATGTATCCGGACCTGTTTATAGTTTCCCAGTGCCTTATTTTCTTACGTCGCCAAAAGGCAACAGCGGCGACGCTCGAGCAGACACTCAAAGGTGGCCGACGTGTAACTTCATAACTTGCGATCGCCGCGCGCTCAATTGTTTGCTTGCCGCGCGGGAAATGGGGGGGGGGGGGGGCGGCCAGCGCTGGGGGTGTGTGTGTGCGCCCGTTTCCACTTTGTCACCGCGCGTTTGGTAATAGTTATGCAGCAGATGTGGCCGCCGGCGCTTGTCGGGGCATCTGTCGCGCGCGATAGGCCCGCAATTCAGTCCTTGCCGCGACGCCGACGCCGACGCCGACGCTATGCTCTATGTAAATTGCCTTTCGCTAGTCATCTCTGGGCTCTGGGATTTAATATCGTATCGTGCATAATAGGTAAACGTCGGCGATGTGCCAGTGCCGTGCGGGACGAGCTTCTGAGCCGCACGAGTTCAATAATCGGATGCAGACATCTCGCGAAATGTAATTAAACGTCGAGATACGGAACGTTGTTTTGTACACACGGTACTAAAACTGCAAATGTGGTTGTTTTTTGCGCGCGCGACTGACGTTTGACGTTAGCAGCAGCGACTGCGCATGTCGAGAGTGGTAATTTAGAGTTGCTTTACTTATAACTACCTTCAAATGCAATCACGAGATCAAAATGTTATCTGTTAATATTAAATTATTATACATGTTGTGATTGTCGCTCAGGTGCATCTTCCTGTAGAAGAACACGAAAGTAATTTTAATAAAAACTAGTTTCGTTAGTAAACACTTAAATCTATTCTTCACCCTATGGGTGTTGAGTTGTCTTATTATTTCTGTTTCTACGTACTTGAAAAAAATAGTTCAAGATGAGAGTTGATCATAGAAAATGATTCGTATTGCAAAACAGGAGAAAATTTGTGCGAACAAAAGAGATTTTACGTACATGCAAATTCAGCTTCAGTTTAAAAGAAAGTCGACATTGTATACCAATAACGAAGAAACGAAATATAATGAACTGGGCACATCTTTGGCTTCATGGCCCCCCCAGGATAGAAGCCCTGGAAAAGCACATTGATGTTAATTCCTGGAAATCAAATACTCTTTTAGGGGCAGGGGAATCACTTCCACTCTGTCTGAATTTGCATCTTAACACGAAACATTTTGAATTACAGCCAGTACGCATTAAATTACGCATTTCCACGCTTTGGAGCCCTCAGGGCTGGGCCCGTCGGAGCTTGAAACGCGCCGAGAGGCCGAGAACGAGACGGATTCGCAATGCACACTGCGCTTTGGAGCCCTCAGGGCTGGGCCCGTCGGAGCCCGAAACGCTCTGAGAGGCCGAGAACGAGACGGATTCGCAATACAAACTGTGCTTTGGAGCCCTCAGGGCTGGGCCCGTCGGAGCCCGAAACGCGCTGAGAGGCCGAGAACGAGACGGATTCGCAATGCACACTGCGCTTTGGAGCCCTCAGGGCTGGGCCCGTCGGAGCCCGAAACGCGCTGAGAGGCCGAGAACGAGACGGATTCGCAATGCACACTGCGCTTTGGAGCCCTCAGGGCTGGGCCCGTCGGAGCCCGAAACGCTCTGAGAGGCCGAGAACGAGACGGATTCGCAATACACACTGCGCTTAGGAATCCGACGAAGGCTTGAAAGCTCAGGTTTTTGTTGGCTAAATGAAGTCCAAGCAACCCTTTTTCATACAGTAAGTTATGTGTAAACAGTCCATTTACTAGCAAATAGCGAAACACGATAACTTAATAAACGTAGTGTGAGAAACCGAAAATAAGTTTCGTACCTCGTTTGCCGAGAATTTAATTTCGAGCGACCACGCGAACAAGTCCACTCTTCGAATTGTGCCACACACAGTCGAGTATAACTAGACGTAGCGCATTGTAATGTCTGTCGGCTCTCGCAGGACGACCAACTATCACAATAACGCGCGCGGTATGGCCGCATGTACACGCGGCACAATGGCAAAGAGGTCAGAGCGCGCTCAACAAACACCGGACAAAGTTGCGGCACGTCTTGCAGAAATGGCCACACGATTCCTCGTAACTCTGTGTGTGAAATGTGAATACCCTGTATATGTATCGGGCCCCACGAACGGCGTCCCACGGCTGCGTGGTTTGCCGTATATTTGCGGCGGCATGCTAAAAAAAAACAGCACCGAGCCGCTAGACATCGATACATATATATATACCACAAGTTTTTGCCTATATAATATATACGACGATAGAAAATAATATTAAAAACAATATTGAGACAAAAATTTGTAAATTAAAAGTTAGCTTTCCTCGAATTGGTTGTTTGGCGTATATATATATAGCTATAAGAGCGTGGCGTATATAGTTTTCAATCAAGTCGGGCTCCCTTTGTGTAACCAAAGCGTCTCGTCGAGCACTGAAATACAACCTATAGCTAGCGTCTCACTTTGCTCAGAAGAGTTTGTTTTCTTTTAATTATCTTACTTTGTAAAGTTCCTGTTCGTGAGATCCGATGCCTCAGCCAGGTTATGCAAATGGCCTCGGGCGGCATCCCCCATCCCGCTCCCCACCCTATTGGCAAATACGTCTTATTTTATTGGCGAATTAAGTGGAGTTTGTATTAGGAAATTAAGTATTCCTGAACGTTCTCGGATCTTTTTCCCGCTATGATCGGCATGATATAAAAAAAAAACCATAACGTCTACATGGAAGACGGAGAGGGCGCTATTGACGAGCGAATAAATCAGAGCGGGATGCAAAGACGTGGAAGTTCGCGATGGACCTAGCTCTGGTCCAATTTGCGTAATTGCCGAGTTACCGGTTCGGTGTCTGAGATTCGCGAGATTTACGGTACCAAATTCTGCTGACTCTATATTGTTAACAGAAAAATAAAGTGGATTACCATATTGACATATATTATAACAAGCATGGTGGAATTGATCGGCGACCTGTACAATAGCCGCTGCACCGCGTTATTCCACGGTGATTGCACATCGCGGCAGCGTGCAGCTCGATATTGCCGAGAGCCGGCATCGGGTAATTCCCGGCGAACGGCGGCGGCGGCGGCGGCGGCGGCGGCCGTACAATTGGCGCCAAAGCCGTGTCTTCGCTCCCTCGAGGGTTGCGCCAAAGTTAGCCGCGCCTTAGCGACGTGCGACGCGGCACCGACGCAAGGGTTGGTCCCGGGCCCCGGGGACCGGCCCGTGTTGCCGTATCGAGGTATTCCAGACGCGACGCGCACGTTCCCGAACGCCCCCCCCCCCCGGCCGCCACCGCCCGCTCCAACGGCCGCCCGCGATAAGCCTTGTTGTTCCAGGGGACACTGGTGCAGACCGAACGATGGATTTATGTTAGGAAACTTGAATAAAGAATGAAAGCATCTGCCCAGTCGGACATAATAATGGCACACACCAATCGGCCTCCGGGGAGCCCGTCTTACCCTTTTGCCTGCCTGCCTTCTGCAGTTAGCTCTAGAGAAATGAGAACCATGATCTTTTAATCTTATTTAAATTACGAAAGCTCGTAATTGGCTATTCATTTTATTATTATGTACACAAATTAGCCTCCCAAAAGTGTTGTCCATTCCGGGATTTGAACCCGGGTCCCCAACTTTCGCGGCTGGTGCATAATAATAAAATGAATAGCCAATTACGAGCTTTCGTAATTTAAATAAGATTAAAAGAGAATTCAACGCATCCAACGTTAAATTGGAGTTACTCGAGGTTGAATGTAAAATGTGGTTGCAGTATAGCATCACGCGGTACCAGAGCCAATATGAGTATTCGTAGACTCTGGACCATACCCCCATGGGGACATTCAATTCTCACCCTGTATGCAAATTACTTCTCCCAAATTTAATGGCCATTTAGCTCAGCGGTTAGAGCACCAGCCGCGAAAGTTGGGGACCCGGGTTCAAATCCCGGAATGGACAACACTTTTGGGAGGCTAATTTGTGTACATAATAATAAAATGAATAGCCAATTACGAGCTTTCGTAATTTAAATAAGATTAAAAGAGAATTCAACGCATCCAACGTTAAATTGGAGTTACTCGAGGTTGAATGTAAAATGTGGTTGCAGTATAGCATCACGCGGTACCAGAGCCAATATGAGTATTCGTAGACTCTGGACCATACCCCCATGGGGACATTCAATTCTCACCCTGTATGCAAATTACTTCTCCCAAATTTAATGGCCATTTAGCTCAGCGGTTAGAGCACCAGCCGCGAAAGTTGGGGACCCGGGTTCAAATCCCGGAATGGACAACACTTTTGGGAGGCTAATTTGTGTACATAATAATAAAATGAATAGCCAATTACGAGCTTTCGTAATTTAAATAAGATTAAAAGAGAATTCAACGCATCCAACGTTAAATTGGAGTTACTCGAGGTTGAATGTAAAATGTGGTTGCAGTATAGCATCACGCGGTACCAGAGCCAATATGAGTATTCGTAGACTCTGGACCATACCCCCATGGGGACATTCAATTCTCACCCTGTATGCAAATTACTTCTCCCAAATTTAATGGCCATTTAGCTCAGCGGTTAGAGCACCAGCCGCGAAAGTTGGGGACCCGGGTTCAAATCCCGGAATGGACAACACTTTTGGGAGGCTAATTTGTGTACATAATAATGAGAACCATGATTTTGCCTGCGGGTCTTGCCGGTTTCTTGGGATAAGAAAAGCACACACATATATAGAGTGAAACCACATACACACACACAAAAAAAAATCCTTAAAAAATAATAAGAAAAGTAATCACTTCTCTCCGGCACCATTAATAATTCCCGCGGCCTCGTTCCAGGCGCGCCGTTTACACGGGTCCGACGCGGGCCGGGGTCAAAGTTAATACCGGACTCCGTGTACGGTCGCTCCACCTCTGGCCATAACTCGCCGCGCGTAATTAGGCAACTTGTAGCGGACAGGACGACACGGCCGAGCCGCCCGTCTTGAGGCGAGCCGCCCCGTTACTCTTTGCGAGGGCGTCGCACGAGACAGCGCCAACTTGGACGTCCTTTTGAGCCTCGCATCGAGCGTCGCAGGACCCGGCCAGTGGCCGACGCCACACGTCGCTGCACTTCCGCTCGCCGGCGTCGCTGTGAGCTGTCGGCGTCGCGACGTCGACGGGCCAGTCGACGCCTCGACATGTGGAGTCGTGCACAAGGCAGTGGCGATCGCCGGCGATAACGGGTCGACTTTGTTCACTGGGCGCACGGCGTTTAAAGCGATTTATTTCAAGCCGGCGTCGTTCTGATAACGAACGGGTATTGTTGGATTCGTGGTGGAGGAGCCGTCGACTGCTCTGCGGGCTGCGTTCAGGGGCATTTTTAGATGTGAGGTTTTTTCCGGGGCTAAGTTCATGGGGTCATGACACTTTTATTAATTATGGTGGTGCCATGGTATGCCAAAAAGATATTGTACTTATACTTTATGGGTTTTTTATTTGTCATAATTTGCTTTCCAGGTTGCGTTCAGGGCCACTTAATTCTCTCACTTCGTCGTGGAGGTGCCGTGAGCTGCTCTGCGGGCTGCGTCCAGGGGCAACTTAAGACATCCGTGAATTATTCTTCGCGTTGGGGCATTCTTGACTTTCACTTGGCGGAGGAGTCGTAGTCTGCTCTGCGGGCTGCGTTCAGGGATATATTTAGGTGTGAGAATTTTTCGGTTTTGTGTTCATGGGCACGTGACACTTTTGTGTGGTGCTGGAGGTGCCATGGTCTGCTCTGCTGACTGTTTATGGGCAATTTTATGTCCCATAATAAGCTCTACGGGTAGGTTTAGTCGCGGAGGGGCCGTGATTTGTTCTGCGGGCTGCGTCCAGGGGCAAGTTGTTTTTGTCCCTTGCTGGTGAAAAATCCGTTGGCTGCTCTGTGGGAATTGCGTTCGAGAGGAATTTAAAAAAGCCATACTTTCTTCTCCATGTTGCGTCGCATTTGTGACTTTCGCTTGGTGGAGGTGCCGCATTCTGCTCTGCGGGCTGCGTTCAGGGGCGGTTGGTGCACATCTGCTGATTAAGATAAATAATCTGTAAAACACAATATTCCGTCCCTAAAGGAGGCGGTGTTATGAATTGCCACAAGTTTTTCTCATAAGGCGGGACATAACACCAATACATCGTTTAAACTCGAGTTCATAACTTGTTCCGCGGGCTGCGTTTAGGGGAAACATAAACCATGTAAATATATTAGAATCGTATTTTCGTCTTCAAACACACGAACGGAATATCTCTCCGGGTTGAAACGCGCGTTGCATGGAGTCTGCGTCGCCCTTTGACGGAGAAACGCCAGACAAAGCAAATAGAATAATTATGCAATAGGTTTTACGAGCGATATCCAGTTTGATCTTCGATACTAGATATATTATACTCTCCGTATATATCCGACCTGCATATGCTGATCATGCCTCTTAGAGTGATACTAGAAAAATGATTACCTAATATGGCAGACGAGATATATGATCGGACGAGTACCTTATAGTATATACACAGAGAACGCGCGGAACTAAAGAGATGACATCAAAGTATTGAAATATATATAAATAGTCAACGTCATGCTAACTTCTTTGTAGCGACTGATGTATTATTCAGGCAGCATCTTCTTGGGGGGAGATGATTGAAAGAGAGTATACACTTTCAGCTATACTTTCGTTCTAATATATTTGAGCTACATTTTTCGCGCGATATATAGTTGTGCGCCGTGGAAATATCATCTCATATTACATTAATTTGGCATTTCGGCATCAACGTAGATTCGTAGAACATGATTACCACGGTGTTCATTTCGTTCACATAAATGTGAAACGGGTTTTTTCAAATATAATTGAGAAACGCTGTGAACATACGTGATATTTTATTTCACGACACACTTGAAGTGTATATTATATTGAAAATAAAATAGATTTCACTTTATTTGTCTATCTAAAACAAAGCTAGAGGCACTTTTAGAGAGAGCATCATACAATTACTATTATTTTTCCCTTTTAGAATATTGACAAATACATTTTAAGCACTGGAACCCGCCGAGATATATATAACAATACCTATACACCCACCGCAGCATACAGCATATCCACATAGCCGTTGGCAGAATTCGACGGCTGGACCGACTTGGCTTGCGCGCCGGCGTCGGCGTCGGCGACGGCGTCGGCAGAGACGCTACCAGACAGCGCGACGACGTCAGCAACAGTTCACCGGCGACCGTCCACGCACGAGCGTCGCACGCCGTCGCTCTCTCCCCGACGTCGGCACTCTCGCAATCTCGCGTCGTCGTCGTCGTCTAGCTAGCAATCCACCAGAAGCGCGCCTAACTATTACAGCTCGCCGTCTCTCTATCTCTCTCTCTATCTCTCTCTCTCGCATAACGTTACGGTTCGACGCACTAATAGAATTATGTAGGTTTCAGTAGGTCGAGCTAATTCACGGTTGATTTATAATTGTGTCAACGTTTTATTTATACATATATGTGTAGTAGTAAATGATGTAAAATTAATTGGACTCATCGGAAGTCATGAGTTGTATATCGAAGAGTCGACTCCGAGGCAAAATGCAGTTGGTGTTCAGACTTGTGGCGCTGGTCTGTCTGTTAAAAGGTAAGACACTACTTTCGTTGTCAACCATAGATAGTTTTTGTAGATAATTTAAAATACCTTGCTCTGATTTCAGTACCAAATTCATGGAATCAGAGATGTAGAGATTCGTGTAAAAGAGACCCGCTTTCATTAATAATTTCCCGACCTTTGAAAATGTTTGTCCCCCAACAACACTGCACTGCGTTCTTTGCCCGTGTCGCGACTGTTTTATTAGACTGCGACTCTAATTAATGTAAGCTACCCTAAAGTAATTAGCCTTATGGCGTTCATAATTAACCGCGCGGTGGGCTGTCACCGAGGTAGGTGCCATCCTTCCCCGCCAGGTGCACCGATTGCTGTGTGCGCCGGACTAAAGGAATCCTGCTCGACTTGGGCGAACCAGTTGTGTATTAATACCTGCTCGTCTCTTGACCGCACCTTGATCGTGTTTAACTCCTCGCCGTGGGCGCGATCAACCGTTCATGTCATTCAATTAGAAGCGGGCAAAACGGAGCGAATGGCATCGTGGAATTGAAAAGTTACTCGTCTCGAGTTCGAACGTGGGTACCCTAGTCGGGCTCGCATCCGGGAATGGGGCGAGGGATTCTGGCAGATTTCTTATAATATACGCGTGGGCTTCATGCGGAATGCTAATTTGTCAATCCTCAGATAAAGGTACGAGTCGCGGGTCTGACGGTTATGGGGACAATCTTACGCACGAATGCGTCTCGACTCTTCCAAACCTGCGCCCCCCCCCCCCCCCCGCCCACTCCCACTCCCACCCCCAACACTGACTCCCTCCCATTTTCACTTTCTTTGCCAAGAACAATTTTCTTAATGACTTTATTATTAGCTGTATCATCCCGCGAAATAAACACGTTACTCGCGCCGCGATTCGCCAACAGAGTTTTGCGCTCGGACTTATTTGAAAATGTCGTCAGACAAAACCCGTTTCGACACCTAATTGGCTTGCCGACAAAATCTTAAGACATAAATAATATGTGTGTTTCTATAAATATCTCACGTCTGATTTGCGATTTCCATCCGTCTCGCGTGTTTATTTTCTTTTGTCACCATTTGCTCTCTCGCTGGTGGCAAAATCGAGCTTAAAGAGGCCAACCATTCGCCGCCGCGACTCGGCAAAGTTTTCAATTTGCCAAACGTGGGATAAGAAAACTCGGCTTTGGCAGCGTCCCGTCGCCGCCGCCGCCGCAGCACGCCTGCCACTTTATTTATACTCGCTGTGTAAATTATCAAAGTGTTTATAAGGGATGAAAGTGTAATCTTTCCGGGGAAGGTCAAGAGTGTGGAAAATCCCGTAAGTTAGTGCGGCATGTGCGGTGTGCCCCCCCACCCCCCCTGGGGGAGGTTTTATCCCACCGCCAGCGCCGCCTGTGCCGACGACGACCAAGGGAGGAGATAATGCACTCGGCCTTTGCTTTGCCGCCCCCGAAGAGCGAGCCGGCGCCTCCACCGAGACACCGCCGGCACGGCTCAAAGCCTCACGGGCGCCAAACGAACCGATCGAAATCCCATTTGTGTGTGTTTTCCTCAGCGACACGAATTTCCCAGATACCCTTTATATATAGCACATATATTCGTTTGTTCCTCGACATAGCTTTTTTGAATAGAAGAAATTCAATCTTGCTTCTCCTATCCAGTTTGTTTTATTTCATTTGAACTACTTACACAAAAGAATATAATATTAAGAAAAGAAAGGTCTCTCCCTGTTCCCCGTCGCTTGCTTATCTTTGGAACACACTGTACCATGCATCATGTTCATTTTATTAAAATTATCCTCCTTTTTTAAACTTTATATATAGTACCCGGGCTCGCTCATCGTATTCCTTTCAACTCGTCTATCTGCTCATTCATGCTGATATTTTGCACAGTTGATATATAATGCACAGAAGTATATTGTAGAAAATTACAGCCAGTCCACAGACTGCGGTTATCGCGGGTGGGGGGCGGTTAGCACTCGTCTGTGTTGCGTTCGACCCATCATGACCACCTGTTCCCGGCCTGTGTGCCGCGTCCTGGGAGGCCGCGTCGAGGCACGGGTCCAGGCCTTCGTTCCCGGACGATCCCGATCTTTCTTCCCCGACGCTGCGACTGTGCGAATCCAGAGAAACACGCAGCCGGGTCCTTCCTTCCTTCTTTCGCGCGGCAGTACGAGTGACAGTTATGAATGAAGTTGCCAACATTATTTACTACACGCGGGAGGCTGCCGCGCCATAAATAATAAACTAGGTCAAGATAAAAATATCTGTCCCATTCAAGTTTTTTTTGCCTGACATATTTTTTTAACAACTTAAAGTTAATGAAAATAATAAAACATCTTATATCACGCAGTTTATGATCAAAAGAATACTGTACCTTTGTAAAAATATAGTTTAATTAAAAACTGATTAGAAATATTAATCTACCAAACAAGATTAAATTAAAACAGCATTTGATGTGAGAAATGAACTATTTTTTCAAGATATTTCTCTTATCCTGTGCCCTGAGTGTGACACTCTGAGTTATTGCATGTGGGTTTGTGAAGCCTTCCGCTCTCCATGCAGAGGTTAGAGCTGTGAGGCACAAGGTATATACGTGGCCGCGTCTATAAGCTGTAGACCTGCCTTTACCTACCTATCTACCTGCCAACTGCCTGCTTACCGCTGAAGAATTGTTCCTTGCATTCGTGCTCATTATTGCGAAAGTTATTAAAATATAATTATAAATCATAGAGATCCCAATCGCGTGGAGCAAGTCGTGTCGCTGGCGTGCGTCGCGTGCACGAACAGGCAGGTGATTTACTTACAAAGTTACACAAATTACACAATTTCAGATGAGCTTGGCGTAACGACTCTCTTTTTCCATTAACGAAGTAAACCGAAGCGGACAGTGATTAAAAAATAATAACTACAAGCAAAAAAACAACTTTATATGTATTTTATTGTAGGGCATGTTGTCACGCTGAGTTTTTTTTTAAATGTTTTCAAAGCTTTCGTTTGCGGGTTTAAACAAAAAATGCCATTGAATTTTCGATCAGCGTAACTCAGCGCCGGTTTTCACATCGGAATTGCAGCTAATGCCGTGAATAGCGCTCTCTATATACCGAAACGCTCATGGACTGCAAACGTGCACCGAGCGCACAGCCAATTGCTTTTCGCACAATGAAAAAAGTTTTCCTCGTTAAATATCGCCGAAAGTTTATAATAAATATAGTTTTTCCTTGGTTAGCATGCCTTCCAATGAGTGCCGGGGCGGCAAATGGAATACTGCACCGTTCAAGACGTGCATTCGTACGCCACTTGCATATAGGGGCAAGTTGATCGCGCCACTCGAGAGAAAGGCGCGAATGCTGCTGCATGATGAGAGTTATTTGCCAATACGAATTTGCGATCATTTGCGCACGGAGAGAGGAAGCATGTTTATTCTTTTGACAACTTTCAAACTGAAATAAATCGGAAATGGAACAAGAAATGGAAAATAACTTTGCCTTTGTGCGGAATCAATGGCGTTTCCTATGTATATCTACCTATATACAGTGCTTATTATGAATCACTTCGCATCGCCGGCATCTATAGCAATGCAGAGTGTATAGTAGGTATATACATTACATTTATTCCCGCCCTATACACTTCGACGGCGTCGTGCAACACAATACCGAACTAAAAGCCATGGCGCTATAGGAAAACACGGGCGGAAAGGAAACGGCGCCGAAACATCTGTAACTTAGATGAAGTTCTTGAACTGTATTATCTTCCCGAACTCCCGAGAGATTACGGAAACCTGGTCCATCGGAGATAGCCATCTTGCATCCAATTGCCGGGCAAAACGAGCAAAAACGGAGTCCCCCGATGCCCGCGCTGCCGAAGCCGATATCATGCGCTGGGACTGGGTACCCGTATATATACACGATGTGTTTTCGGCGGGGATGTGCTGTATGAAGGACGTCGACGGATTAGACGCCGCGTTTTAACATTCGTCGACCGGAGTCAATACTTACATGGTTACACAATTATTCAACGCGCCAAACTTTGATCTTACGGTCCAAGAGGCAAAAAGAAGATCAAACGAGCGATAGGGAGTTTATCTTGTCTGTATTCAAAATGCATCGAAGCTTTGAATTCGTTTGAAATTAACATGCATTTGAGAACTAAACGCTAGCCGTTCGCTACGTGATAGGTACCGATGTCGTGCCCGCGATCGTGTAATGATTCTCATTTGTCTTGCAGCGTCGGGGTGGGCCGGCGGGGGGGGGGGGGGTGACATTGGCAATTCCCCATAACCTCCGACGCCGGGAGACGTGCCCCTTCCCTTATCATTAGACCGAGATCGCGTACCGCCTCCATCCTTGCCGCCCCCAGACGTTGCCGCCGTCGGGTTCATCCCCACCCCCCGCCCCCACCCCCGGTACATAGTATAGCTACTGTAGGATCTTGTCAGGCCATTAATCTGTACTACACCGCGTAAGAGATAATTTGCCCGCGCACTTTTATCATCTCATCAATTCAATTACTCGCTGCACACAGAAGCAAGTCGAGGGGAATCAAAGACAATTACGAATTTCACATCAAAATCTTAATTGCTAGGAGCCGCGCGAGCGATTACCTAATTTGTGCGAATTTTACGTGACGTCGAACTTCGAGCCGGGAGCTGGGGCGTGTGCAATGTCAGAACGGCGGGGGGCGGTAAAATAGGATATCTTATTTTAGGCGCGAAAGCAATTAACGGAAAGCGCCAAGGTGTTTCACCCCCCCCCCCCATGCCGCGCCCGCTGCTGCAAGAGACATTTTCAAGCCGCGGAAAGAATTTCCTCTGGTGAAAACTTTGCGCCGCCGGGTGAAAAGTGCGCCTGTGAAAACACGCGGCTAATCCACGGCAAGCGGGCGGGCGACGCACTTTTCCGATCCGCGGTCGGAAAAACCACTTTCCCGGCGATTATGACGGGCTCATTGTGCTAGCTGACTTGAGCACGAGGGCCCCGTTCGCCGGGACACCCACTGCATTGAAGGGGCGGCCGACGACGGGCTCGTCATCTGCTTCCCGCTAGCAAACTGTTTCACCTCTGACGCTGCATTAGACACGTAGTAGGAGATCAATTAAAAACCACTTAGCGCGGAGTGCATGCACTATTAATCACACTGTATATTCGGCTGGGATTAACGCTGTATGGTTCGGGCCTGTCATCCTGAAGGATCTACTCTCGTATATATATATATATATATATATATACTATACCGGGGACAAAGTTGCCGGCACAAGAAACTTACTCGGGTTCATTGACAAAAAATTATGTTCCTCCATCCCCTGTCTCACCCCTTTCACCCCGCGGGAGCAAAACTTTAATCTTAAAATGTCCCCACAGTGAACTTTTCCATTTCTATTCTGTGTATATGTATGCGTCGAGCCAGCAATATTGGATAATGCACGGAGTGGTTTTTGTTACAGCCCGGCGATTATATCCCATGCAGAAATAAGATTAATTATCTATCATCTTCTGTTTAATTATTAGTTGTAATTAATTAATTAATAACGGCCCGTGCCATTGTGTAAGGGCATCGCCTGCGTCGAGTGCTTCGTGAATCGCGATTCGCAATTAAATATTTTTTGTCGCCACGCGAATCCCTGAGTTTAATGGCTAATGATATTATTAAGCGTCGCCCGAGTTTTGCTACTCAAATAATATGATTACTCTTTGGAACAATATTGAATATAACTGCTCGCGGTGAGCTCCTCTTTTTTGCGCGCTCGCGCAGTTTACGGTTAAGCTGCAAAGTTTCCTGCATAATAATTTTAGGAAAGTTGACGTTTAAATTCGACGACGCTAGTGACGAATAATAAACAAGTTGGCTGCAGTTGAGAGCAGTTGCCGGCAGGCGCGCGCGAGTCTGCGCACTGACTCGAACGCGCGACAAAACCAGTAAAACTCGTCCGACAGTCGCCGTCGCCCCGATGCCGTTGCCGATGGCTCGCCGCTCAAATAAGCCGGCGACGAATCGAAACGTCCTATAAAAATGTTAACTCTAAGCGCCGATCTCATTAATTTATAATTTCGCGCGAGAAATCAGCGAGGTCTGTGCCTTGCCTTCTTGATTGCTTCTCAAAGTTTATAGCGACTTGGTCGGCTCATAAAAAATCTCTTTTACAGTATCGATTACACTGTTTCCAAGCATCTCTTGCACACCAGTCCCGTAATCCGGGACGGCGACATTTTAAGACCATAAAGACGGAGCACTTTCTTTATTAAGTCCCGACTCTAGATCCCAGAGATTTTCTATTTTCCTTTTGCATATTTTATTCGTCTGCGCACCGAGTTTACCCGAGAACTGGCCATTTCCTCGCGGCGGCCGACGCCGTCGCCTCCATCGTCGACGCGAACCCTAGGAGTGCTACAAATGGATCTGTGCACCGGCGGCGACCGGCACCTCCGTCCCCGCGTGCCGGCAATATTCGGCGGCCGCCGCCGCTCGTTGCAGATTCTGTAGATGAGCCGCGCGATAAGGAATCGCTTTCTGCGATTGATGTCGATAGGAAATAGAGGTGTGAGATTTATATCGCCCTCGTTTATTACGGCAGGGAAATACGGATCGGGGTCGTCGCGCTATAGGGGCTCGGGGTAAACTCGCCGCCCCGAGAACGGGGACCTCGGGGACGTGGTGTCACGACGACAAAGCGTATATACAGGACGATTTCAAATGATTGTTACGACGGGCGGAGTGGCACATAATTGCTTGTCTCGGCGACCTCTCGCAAAGCGGGATGACATCTTGCAGCGTACGTTGATATGAGTTCGTTGTTAGTTTAATGACAATATTACAACAACTCTTACTCTTTTTGGTTTTGTGCTCTAGAAATGTTTGCCGAGTGTTATATAAGATTCTAAACAAGAAATTGGCAACGAGAATAATGTGTCGTCGCTTATAATTGAGAGGAGTCAACGCGCCGACTCGGATTGCGTCGCCTCTTGTCGCGTGTTTGTCACACTTAAGAGCGTTCAATGAGCTCCGAAGTCGAGCCGTTTCCTTCACCTCGTAAGGTATACACTTTCCAGGCCACACCTTTCGTCGGATCGCGACGATACCAATATTTTCGGAATCTTCACACTTCGGACAACCAATTGAACCATTTTCATTTCGCAAGATTCACTCGTCAATTACTTCCAAGAGTTTTAAATGAACGATGTTTATCCGGTTTATTGAAAGATGTTCTTAAGGATAAATTCCAGCTAAGAATTTAACTCTTACCGTATACACTTTCCAGGCCACACCCGTTATCTGATCGCAACGAAACAAATATCTACGGAATCCTCACACTTTGGACAACCAATTGAATATTTTAGAACCTCGAAATATCTCTTGGAAATCCATAAAAAGTTGAATTCAATTAACCTCAACAACCATCAATGAATGACCTATCGCCGAGTCGTGCGGCGAAGACACGGCGCGCACACCTTCGGCGAGACCCGTTGTCGCTCGCCGAAAGCGTCGCGTCGTCGGGTCTTGCACTCGCGAAGATGTGTGCGCCATTTGCATGGCGCGCGGCAAACGTAATAATCTCCGTGAAAAGCGCCGCGTAAATGGGCACTGAGTTCTCTCCGCGACGAGCCAATTTTCTTTTTTCGAGAAAATGCCGCACACTTTTATATCTTCTGTTGTTTTGTCCCCGGGGAAAACTCACTCGCCGCCGCCGCCGCCGCCGCCGCCGCCGACGCGTGGAATGTGATGAGAAAAATGAGTTTTCTGAATTGCTCCAAAGAACGCTAACGTTTTATTTCATTCCGCTTACTACTCGTTCGGAAAATATCCATTTCGTGGGGTGGTAAAATTGCGCGGGAAAAGAGCAATATTAAAATTGTTCCAAATGTTTATTGTTTATATTCCGTCGCGACGAGCAGCCCTGCGCCGGGGTCCTTGGTTCGATGCCCGCGCGGAGACGAGAGTTGACAAACGAATCTAAGATACCTACACCATGGGCATGGGACGACTAAATAAAAGCCTGTATAATAGTTTCGTGTTTTTGTGTCACCGCCTTGTGTGTTTTCCCGTGTGGTTAAACGCATAATTTTTAAAACATGGCTGAAATTTAAAACACTGCAGTCGCATTTCTCGTTCCCGCGCGCTTTTCTAAAGCATATAGTGCGACCAAAAGAGGGGCGCTACACACTGAGCACCATCAACATTCCTTTTCATCACATTCATCGTCGGGTGCATGAAAATTAAAGTCGTAATCTTTTTCCCGGTGCATTCGCGCGTGAAGCGAAACACACGGCGTCGACGATGATCATAATTAGATGAAAATCAAAGTGAATGTATACGCCGAGCCCTCTCGTATTTAGCACTTTTCTAGCCGCGGTCCTGCGGCAAGCTGTGTACTTGCGCGCCCGGCTCGAGCAGAGTATTATCTTCCGGCGAGCAAACTTTCGGAGCAAAAGTTTCACGAGAATAAACTCATCTAAATAATTATGTCCGCGGCGGCAACGGCAACGGCGTCGGCGCCGGCTCGGGCAGTCAGCATGGCCCGTCGGTTTTTTTCTACCAATGTTCTGTTTGCTCTGCGAAACAGAGGAAACCACGCTCGACCGAGTGCGTCCATTAATCGGGCACTCTACCTTCACAATTTGTTTTTATCTCCGCTGTTTCGTTTTCGACGGTTTAATCCAAAAGACCCGGGTGTGTGTTATACGTCTACCTTGCCGCCAACGCCGCCGCCGCCGCCGCCGCCGCGCTCGGTGGCTCGGTCGATATGGGCGATGGGGGTAAAATGCTGATGAAGTTGTCAGAACCACAATGAGCTTTGAGATCCGTTAGAAAAGACCCTCGGCCGGTAATGCAGTTTCCTGTTGAGAAACTTTGAACACGGCCCCGAGTAACGTCGCTTGTCATAGCCTCGACTGCCGCCGCGGCCCCCTGGAGCCGCGCCCGCGCCCGTCGAAAGTTTGCGCGCAAAATCTGTTGAGCCAGACTTAGGTACGCGGGCGCGGATTTCATAACTCTGGGCAGAGTGCTTAAAATTCTCCCCGTATCTCTGGCCGATTTGAATAATGAATTGAAGGCCTACTTAACTAGTGAAAGTAAAAGGGGAATTCCCACCAAAAAATTGTTTGCTTCGATAAGCAGCAAATTCGGCTCGAGCGCCAAAGTGAATAAGCTGTCCCAGTGTTATACCACTATTTATTTATTGAATCCGTAAACATTTGCTGCTTGGAACTTTGCAGCGCCAGGACGTATATTTTCTCTACCTAATTCCGCACAACGCTGCATCTTTCGGGATAAGAAAAATTTTCCTTTAAGCTTTATTTATCATCTGCATTAGAATGCTCCAGGTTTTTCTTGTCGCTTTTCGCCCCGGAAAAGTAAATACCGTCACGCCGGGCGGCGACACATCTAATAGATTCTAATGCAGACGTCGTAGATCCCTTAGATCAATATGAAGCCGCGGCGGCGACGGCGGCGGCGGCGGCGGCGGCAAGGGGCGAAGACCAAGACGTTCACTTGACCATTGTGCCCCGACGCCCGACGCCCGAGAGTAAAGTTCATGGCGAAGAGGGTGTGGGTAGCATGGGGTAGCCGTTGAGCCGCTGGGGTGGCGTGGGGGGGGGGGTGGAAGTGGTCGGATGAGTTAACGCGCGGATGAAAGAGCCAGCGTCGGGGGTGCGACGCGTAGGTGTGAGGCGTTGGCAGCAGCTGGCCAACGCTCTCACGGCGCCCAGCGCCTCTCTCGACGCACGCTCCATTACTCAAACGCACACACACACACACACACACTCACACGCGCGTCGCGTCGCGTTGCTTTGCGTTGCGCGCGACGCAGATCCATCATCCCGCCTGATGGACCAGTCACGAGACGTTCAAATTACTCGGCGATAATTGAATCATTCCCCGCGCCTCCGACGACGCCGCCGACAACGCCGCCGCGAGTGTGGCGGCTAATTGTGCTTGTCTCGCGTTGTCGGAGGACGCCGTTTGTCGGAGGACGCCGTTTGTCGAGAGGCGACGCGGCGGCGACACTGTGTTTTCACATGGCTACACTGTGATTGGCATGCGGCGTTGGGACACGTAGGGCGGGGCGGTGATCGATATTATGATCCATAATCGGGAGGCTCGTGGGGGAGAGGGGGGGGGGGATTAGAACGACGGCAAGGAAAGAGCTGCCGTGATGTATGAGACGGGTTTTGATGTTGCTTGGAAATGAAATTGCAAAGGCGAGTTCTTTTGTATATTATGCAGTTTAAGCGCGTGCTAAAATAATTCGATGTGCATTCAGTATAGCATAGTTTGCATTTATATTTCATATATATTATTATTATGCTTATGCTTATTATTTCTTGAAATGTATTTTAATTGGAGCAAGAATGGCGAGCGTGCATTTTCGCATCTTGACTACTTCAGACGCGGCGTCTGTGCTCTGCGGGCTGCGTTTGCGATGAAAAACGTGCACATTTTTGCGCGCTTACTTCAATATCTGGCGGACGGGAGCGGAAAATAGTTGTTTGAGTTTCGAAATGCCTTTCATTTCGACTTCATTAACTTTCATATTTATACAGGAGATTTTTCCTGCTCGTTTTGTTAGCCGAGACGATAAGTTTTGTCTAGTGCAATACTTGCTTGCTTTGCGTGTGTATCCATGTCGGGACTTGTCTCTCAATTATTACCCTCGCCGTCGCTGCCCCGTAATCCCAGCACTCGTTAGCGACAAAATGATAAGCTCCATTCGCTATCCCATGCCCGGATTAGGTCGAAACACCCGCGACAGATCTGAACGATTGTGTCTCAGTCTTGGGCAAAGTGCAGCTAATACATTCCAATTCTCTCGCCGATAAAACCTATTCTCTTCTCAAACAAAAAGACACATACACTTTTATGTGTATGTATTCGTCTTATTTATAAGCCGGCCGGGATAGGAATCGACTTTGATCGAAGATTCCCCAACGTACAAGGGAATATGTTCGCAGCGCCGGGAATCGCAAAGTGTTCCCGTTCCAAACGTTTTTATTTCCCTCATACACTGCTACCCGCTGATCGCATTCCACTCTATCAGCGCCCGGCTAGCAAGTGTCTCGCGCGAAACTATAAAACATCTCCGACTCTACGTCGGCCGTCTACAGCGCGCCGAGTGCAAGAACGCGCTGAAAAACCTCCGACGAGCAACGGGAAAAAGATGGGACTTGTTTCGGCGCATGGCGCTCTGCGAGACTCGCGAGAAAGATATTTAATATCCTAGGAATACTCGACGGTCATCCAAGGGCCGAGCCAACGAGACGTACATTCGAGACGCGTGTAGTTTTTTGTGCCCTGGCAATCAATTTGTAGTTTTGCCCAGATGGTTCCTTGAGTGGTCGGCCGCCTCTAGCGCAAAGAGTCGATTCCCAGCGTCCACGGTCCGTCGAGAAAACAATGCACTGCCTCTGTCCTCCATGATCACAGCTTGGTGCTGTCTGTTCTTTTTGATCACAGCTTGGTGCTGTCTGTTCTTCTTGATCACAGCTTGGTGCTGTCTGTTCTTCTTGATCACAGCTTGGTGCTGTCTGTTCTTCATGATCACAGCTTGGTGATGTCTGTTCTTCATGATCACAGCTTGGTGCTGTCTGTTCTTCATGATCACAGCTTGGTGCTGTCTGTTCTTCATGATCACAGCTTGGTGCTGTCTGTTCTTCATGATCACAGCTTGGTGCTTACTGTTCTTCATGATCACAGCTTGGTGCTGTATGTTCTTCATGATCACAGCTTGGTGCTGTCTGTTCTTCTTGATCACAGCTTGGTGCTGTCTGTTCTTCATGATTACAGCTTGGTGCTGTCTGTTCTTCATGATCACAACTTGGTGATGTCTGCTCTTCTTGATCACAGCTTGGTGCTGTCTGTTCTTCATGATCACAGCTTGGTGCTGTCTGTTCTCCTTGATCACAGCTTGGTGCTGTCTGTTCTTCTTGATCACAGCTTGGTGCTGTCTGTTCTTCATGATCACAGCTTGGTGCTGTCTGTTCTTCTTGATCACAGCTTGGTGCTGTCCATTCTTCTTGATCACAGCTTGGTGCTGTCTGTTCTTCTTGATCACAGCTTGGTGCTGTCTGTTCTTCTTGATCACAGCTTGGTGCTGTCTGTTCTTCATGATCACAGCTTGGTGCTGTCTGTTCTTCTTGATCATAGCATGTTGCTGTCTGTTCTTCTTGATCACAGCTTGGTGCTGTCTGTTCTTCTTGATCACAGCTTGGTGCTGTCTGTTCTTCATGATCACAGCTTGGTGCTGTCTGTTCTTCATGATCACAGCTTGGTGCTGTCTGTTCTTCTTGATCACAGCTTGGTGCTGTCTGTTCTTCATGATCACAGCTTGGTGCTGTCTGTTCTTCATGATCACAGCTTGGTGCTGTCTGTTCTTCATGATCACAGCTTGGTGCTGTCTGTTCTTCATGATCACAGCTTGGTGCTGTCTGTTCTTCATGATCACAGCTTGGTGCTGTCTGTTCTTCTTGATCACAGCTTGGTGCTGTCTGTTCTTCATGATCACAGCTTGGTGCTGTCTGTTCTTCATGATCACAGCTTGGTGCTGTCTGTTCTTCATGATCACAGCTTGGTGCTGTCTGTTCTTCATGATCACAGCTTGGTGCTGTCTGTTCTTCTTGATCACAGCTTGGTGCTGTCTGTTCTTCATGATCACAGCTTGGTGCTGTCTGTTCTTCTTGATCACAGCTTGGTGCTGTCTGTTCTTCATGATCACAGCTTGGTGCTGTCTGTTCTTCATGATCACAGCTTGGTGCTGTCTGTTCTTCTTGATCACAGCTTGGTGCTGTCTGTTCTTCATGATCACAGCTTGGTGCTGTCTGTTCTTCATGATCACTTCGTCTGTCGCACTCGAGGGAAATACGGACCTGTGGAACACCATTAATTATTTTTTCTTGTTACCTTTGCGTTGTATCATCTGCGAGCATTCTTCATTCCGCGATAGCGACACGAAGAAAGACGTAAAAAAGGGCCGTCTCGACGGTATAGTATATATACAGAACGTGATTGGTCGAGACGGAAAAGGCTTTTGTGTTTAATGTGCAGTCAAGCTGATACGTGTTCCGAAGCAAAGGAATTGTAATTATCATAAGCTGCGAAATGAGAAACGTGTCACAAGTATTGGAATTATGCTTCTATATATATATATAAAAGACAACCCGCGTGAATCCAGCGCGTTAATGCAAGTGCGTTGATAACGGCACAGTTTCGCTACGAATATATTCATAAAAAAAAAATTAAATCCATTCCACTTCGGCTATCGCATGCCTCGAACTGCGCCGCAGGCATTCACGAGTATACAGCGAAATATTTGTCCCCCATCACATAACAATGATAATTCCGCAGCCTGACCGCTTCGGACTAGCCATTGAGTAGCAAATATTTGTCTGCATTTAAGCCGATGCGAAACGCCACGCGGGTGCACCGCGCCGAACGCGCACAACTGGCGGCAATTGCAATCCCATCGGCCCGGCGATAAATCACGTGACGCGTCGGTACAATGCCGGACCGCGGGCACTTACGTCGACGCCCGGCGGCATTACCGGCGAGTTATCGCTGCAACGACGCGGCGCCGGCGCTCATTCAAAATTCCCGCTGCCGCCGCACAAAACACTACATGGACACAATTAAAAATACATATTTCACTGGATGCTTTGCGGCGGCCCGCCGGCCGGCCGATGGGCTCTGATAGGGGGCCACTGCCGCTGCGAATGGGGGTATTGAAATATTTATGGCCACCGGGACAGTTTTGAAGTAGAAATTTTCTTGATAAATGTGCGATGTTTAATAATTTAACTACGATGCCATAAAATTCTCTCCCCATGCCGTGCTGATTTATCGCTCGCGATATTTTGACGTATGCTGCAAGTGGCTGTATATATGTATGGTATATGTTGTAGCTCGGAATTGGTGAAATGTAGCCGTATGATAATTTTGTTGACGTATATATCTATGACGGTGCGGGCGTCTCAGTCTTTCGCGCCTTCGAGGACGACAGCGGCGTGAAAACTAGGGAAAGTTGATTGAAACTTGGAAATAAGTTGGTATACTCGCCGAGAGCAAACTCCGGGCAGGCGTGAAAAACGATTCGCTCGTTATTCCTCGCTCGCGGGTATCATTCTAATTTTTTTTCATACTTTATAATCTTTTGATAAATCGTTTTTAAAAAGATCCGCGTGCGCGCGCGCATGGCTTAGCAGTCAACGCACGGATGGAGGATCTGATTATCGCCGCTGGTTTATTCGCAAAGGGGGGGGGGGGGGACGCAATAACTTTGTTCGGCCCAATGGCGCAACGATTACGTTGCGGAATTCGCCCGAAAAAGCCCACGATTATGAGTGTTCATGCACATTGTGTTCTGCGCAATTGCGGATGGACTATCGGGCCAACGAGAGGAGCCTGCATGCAAAAAGAAAACAATCGGAAAATAATTTATACTTTATAGTCTCATATTAAAGTCGTACTATATAAAATGAAAAAAATTCCTGATAACGTTCGTATTACAGAACTGGTCGCCGGTCCATGCAATGTACGCTAGATCATTCGACAAGACTTAATGGTCGTTGAGCTTTCTGACTAGGGATCCGGAGGTACACATGCCAAGTGGACAACCGGGGGAAACGAGTACCGGGAACCGGGAACCGGGCGCTCGTTTCGCCAGCAATATCACAGAGCGACAGCGGGACACGCGGCTTGCAGATACGGTACGCAAGGACCGATCCATTTACAATCACCTTTGCCCTCGCATCGCATTTACCATATCCACTTCCAGTAAACATCGGCGCGAAACACTATAGCGAAATTCTCACGATTCGATCATTTAATCGGCATCGAATGCGAAACACGCTGCAATTATTTTTCGCACGTACATTACACAGTTAACGCGAAACGCCTCTGTATATTACAGAGCGCGCGGAGATTCCATCGCCGACTGGGCTGGCATGCGAGCCACGCCGTTATGCGAGTGACGCGCCATTACATGCCAGTACCGAAACCCAATTGTCTACTAGTTAACGCCGCCATTGAAGAGCAATGTTTTCGCTGAGCGCATGAATGATGGCACATTTGATGCGGCAAGCAATTGTTCGATGCCGCTACAATGGGCGCCCGTAACTCACTCCGCGCACACAATTTACTAATGACAACAAGTAGTTAGTATTACCTGGCATATTCTCGAGCACAATGCCGCACGCGTGCACACGCCTCTCACAATGCGTGCATGCGTCGGCCGTTTATCACGCGCGCGTATTATTGTGCGAGACTGCAGCGTCGCATTGTATATAAACACACGGCTTCCATTTTGACAAACCGTTGTCGCATTTGGGTCAGCCCTAATGGCTGATATAAAAATCATTTAATAACGGTTTGAATTGTATTGTGTGCTATCGTGAATTTCTGAAACAAGGGATGCTGTATATATGTGCTTTGCCAATACGAGAGAGAGAGAGAGAGAGATGTGTAGAGATAGAGAGATAGCTGATAGGGATATAGAGAGATTGAGACGAAAGTGCAGGGAAACGTGGAAGTTTCCACAGTGGAAGTATTATGGAAGGGCGACGTCTACGAAGACGACGACGACGACGACGACGGTAAACTTTTGTTCCCTCCTATTTTTATCGACTATCAGATAAATTAAACAAACAAGCGTTACAGATGTGTAGTTATGGCAACAGTTCCCAACAAAGGTTGCTAAAAGCCTTCTCTCCCCCACCCAGTTCCCGTCCGACCCCCTGCACCCCTCCTCCTCCTCCTCCTCCGACGACGGCGACGACGTCCCACTCGGCGAGACGTATCTCTATTGTAGACACACGTGTGTGCGGGGACACTCTCGCGACGTCGAGGCTTGTTATCCCACGCGCGCACACACACACACACACACACACACACACACACACACACACACTCACCGAGTCGGCGCGAAGACGATGACATCTCGACAAAACTGTATCCACCGGCTCAATTACGAGCGGAGCCATTTCGACGGAAAACGAAGCTATTTGTGTTTGGGGAGTCTCCTTGAAGTCGTGTCCCAATCCGCCGATACCTGGAATTCGCTACATGGCCGCTTGCACAGACTGAATAAGGCACCGTTCTTTTTTTCTCTAGTTTAGTTTAGTTTTTCGCCGTCGATAGAAGAAGGAAAAGTCGTTCGGTCGAATTGAGAAACGCGCCCGTTACCGAGACGCCGTCCAAAGTTGGGTGATCTTCGGAAAGCCCCTCAAGTGTTATTATTACAAACAGCGCGCGTGGATCGTGCAGATGCACGAACGACGCAGCTGCCGCAAAATATCGCGCGGTTCACAACTACTCGGAACATTTGGGCGGATTGATTCCGCACTCGAGTATAGCTCGACGCGATGGTAAATTAAGTAATTTTAATCGCATTACGCGCGCGCAAAACGCACGCCGCGTCTAACGGATCGTTAGACTTTGCGGCTTGTGTACAATCTCTCGTACAATTTTGATCGTCTCGTCAAGTCTATAGCGCCGAGTATATTGTTATCTCTCTCTCTTGTGCGTTACAGTTGCTAGCTTGATGCTAGCTTTATATTGCTAGAACAGCGTCTTGGCGAAACAGACTCGATACCCGAGACGTTTCCAAAACATTTAAAATTAATTTTCAAATCACAATCGAATATAGATACTTGCAGAAAGCTGTGCGCGGTTCACATAAAGAGTGCGCTGCTATAGTCGATTTAGTTGAAAGGCCCAGCACGGGCGACGCTGTCTATAAAACAAATGAAAATGAGAAGCCGCTATCTCTTCCGCACGACTCAGCTGTTTGTTATTGGTCGAGTGAAGCAGACTGGACACACGACGCCCCCGCCGTCAGACAATGAACGGAGACCCGGAGGAACACACTATGGACCGCCACCGGGGCTCAAAGTCTTTGTCGAACTTTGTCATGTGAAATCTGGCATGAAATAATGTCATTGCTTGCTGCTGCTGCTGCGCCAGCTCCGTATTACGTGAGAAGGTTTCACCTCTTGAACGCCCCCCCCCCCCCCCCCCCGCCCCCATGCAGCGCCTTCGGGGGGCGGCTGACGGGGCAATGACGGGGCGGGCTCGGGAGCGGCTCTGGGGGCGGCATACTGATGTCCTCCTCTGCAGAGGCACAGATGTTACCTCGGCCCCCCCCCCCCCCCCCCCCCCCCACCCCCTCACAATACCATCACGCCGCGGATGAAGACTCGATCAGGGATGAATATGGATGAAGTAAATAATTAAACCGGCCATGCTCGACACCAAAGAAGTGTACTGATTATAATAATCCTTTTATAAACTCGCGCGCCGCGAGGAAAGAATATCAAATAAAATGTAAAGGAGCGGTTGTAACAATCGCGATTCTGTGTGTCGCCGACGCGAGAGGTTCGCAGATTTATTCGGCGCGAGCGTTTGCTGTGCGGCAAGAATCGAATTAAACTGTCGGGATTTCTTTGTCTGCATATTTGTATTTTGAACACAAATAAAACAGGCGTCTGCTTGTTAACAAGTTGTGATATACCCTCCTATATAATGTTTCAGCGCGTTTTTATCAAAACGCTGAAATACTTTCTTCTATAATATGAAAGACTCATCCATATGTATTTATATTTTAAACCTACGCTCAGAGTCCTATCTTTGTTTGATGAATCGAGTTTAATTTCCTAATTTCGGAGGAGTTTTCCGTCGGATGTTGACTGGAAAGTGTGCGATGCCGGAGAACGAACCGACGAACGAACGAGTGGGACTCATCGTCGTCGTCGTCGTCGACGAGGAGAGCACGCCGATGTTTCGGTCGGTTTTAATGAAGTAATAAGCGTGATCGTTAGCAGCCAGACCAGCCACGGGTCGCGCTGCGATCGCAGGAAATGAGCAGCTCCTGGCGGGATTATTAGGAACAAACAGCGGGATCGGCGCCGTGCGCTATAGCTCGCTACCGACGCCGACGGGCTGCAGCCGGGAAATGTGTTCGAGTAATTATTGTAGTGGGGAAGTGGGATGACTATGGGATCATAGTTGTGCGGGGCGGAGGGGATTCGAAGGACTCGGTGATAAATTTGATTGTCTTAGCAGTCGTAATGTTCTGCAAGACTTTGAACATTGAAAAAATGCTTAAAATCGGTTCTCTGATTTTTTCAATCGGATCTTACACCATTATTTTTACGTTCTATCTGAATCGATCAAACTTTTTTTATTACAGATTCTCTCTTCAACGACACACATATTATACCGTTAAAATGCCCATATTTTAAAAATTAAATACAAGAGCTAAATAAAAGTGGTGAAACTGTGGTCAACTTGAAATAACAGTTTTAAATTTCGGATTAGAAACATAATTATTTTGTAGCTACCTCAGCTTTGCCCAAGCTTATAGCTTTCCCATGGAAATAAAGCGGTTTTTTCCCCACAATCAGTCCAAGTAGTAAACTGCTCGTAGATATTTAATAGGCTCGTTCAAAAAAAAAAGCAAGCGCGAGTATATCGACAAAAGCCGGTATTGGAATGAACGCTGCAGCTAAATGCGGCATTAAAAGCAGCAGCCGAGTTTATTACTGTGAAAGCATATTACTCGGGACGCTAGGAAGGTAACAGGTGCCTCGGCATTGCGTACGGTTCAACTCCATTAAGCCTGCCGTGTGCATTTGGTGTGGAGCCGAGGTTGGGGGGGGGGCGGAGGGGGGACGGATATTAGTTATTTGATAAATGCACATTATGGAGCATCGCCGCGCGTAGATTAGAACGGCCGCGTTTAGTATTTTATCCACTAATCGAACCTCAATCGCGTCTGCCACGCAGATTCTGCCGAGGATTTCCCGTGCATCCGCTTTGATCTATAGTTGCCCGGCTGGCCTGCTTTTTCCCGCCCTTAATTAACCACTAAAATGTACACACTTGCTTCACATGCTGCAGCAATAAAATATTAAAGATGTAAGTAATACGTCTTATCGGTGCAATATTTCACTTCGGGATCTATGGATTTCAGCTCCACGCTTAGAAGTTTCAGCCAAGAGAAGCTAAATCTACAATTTGTTGGCTGAATCCAGATCAAAAGGCCACTTCGACTCTATTACTTAACCATATTATAGTGCAGCAGCATAGAAGTTTCTGCCAATAACTTAGAATGCAAGCTCGTCTTATTTTCATTGTGAGTAGTTTAACATGTTAGCATAGATCGTGGTTACGAAAGGGGCCAGCTTCTTTTCGCCGAGCCAGTTTCTATGCAACGGGACGAATAAAGGGTGGGTAGCTTGATATAGGGCGGCCGGGGGTGTGGGGCGGACGCCTCGCCTAAGTCGACGTCGTGCAGTGTGGGCGCCATGGTCTATCAGTAAAACGCTTGAGTTGGCATCATCGTCGACGCCGACGCCGACGTCTTTGTGCCTCGTGGTTGAGCCGCTGTTAATTAGTCGAGCGAGCGCAGGCTGCGTTTCGCGATAGAGTCACGAGCCACCGAACGGCGGCGCGGCAACCTCAAGAGAAACTTCGTCTTAGCTGATTGACTGTTGGCTCTCTAATAACACACGTCTCTCCCGGCCCCGGCCGGCAGCCCGCAATGGAATGTTTCATATCAGATAGCGCGAATTCGCCAGCCGGGGAAGTGGAGAAGTGGCAGACGCCGTCGCTGCAGCCAAGAGGTAGAAGAAGAAGAAGAAGAATGGCGGTTTGTAGAAAACTTAAACAACTCTGCTCACGTCTGGGCGCGTCGGTATCGGATGATTGCAGGTTGCCGACGAACGAACGAACGCCGGGAATGTCATGACAACTTAATCCGATATCTATTTTCTTTTCTCTCCCCCTGCCCCCCCCCCCTGCCACAGCCCACTCAGACAGTATTTCTATCGCTGACGAAGAAACAATATTGAAACAATTGCACGCGCGGTGGCGACGACGACGACGACGACGACGACTAGATGAAATAATGTTTAGACATGGAATGAACTCGGTATATATAAATCGTAAGCCAAACGAGCACAATGTGCAAAAGTTTTGGTATAAAGTTTCAAATATCAACTCCATTACAGTGTAGGTATTGTGGTATATATTATAATGTCTTTGGGGTTTAGTGTCCCCCTGACCACTCTGCAAATCGCACAGTAATGTCTGTGTCCTTTCAGCCAGGCCGGTCATCAATGTACTTAGCATTGGGACATACACGGGCATACATATACACTAGCAATGCGCATAATACTAATTGCTAATGACCCATCGGAATGATCTTGAAACTGCAATGCAACGTGGATGGTTCTGCAAATGGGAGGCCGACCAAGCTATATATGTGTGTGTGTGTTGCTATTGACCAGCGGTGCAATTATCCAGGTCCACTAGACCGCCCCGGGCGTCCCCCCACGGGGTAATTGTGCTCTCACCTAGCCCATAACGTCGCGACCATGCCGATCCCGGCGCCGCAGCGAACACTATTCCCATATCGAGCCCGCGCTAATTACAACGGGGCTCCTCATCATCGACGGTCCCCCACCCCCTCCCCCCGCTCGGCGCCGCGCGCTCTCCACTGTTGCCATTATAATATTCCACCCCCGAGGCCACATCAATGACCTAAAACAGTTTACAAGCAAACACGGTGTATTTGGCACCTGACGGCTCGTATTGGGTATTAGAGTGATGACACAGCCGGATGTGTTGCGTGGGCGGAGGGGTTTTCGGCGTTACTTTGGCGGCTGAGTTAGTGGGTTAGTTAATTAGCACAGATATCGAAAGGTTTTCCTGAATTAATTCCTTACACGCGGTGGATTATCTGTTCATGAAAATAAATCATGTTATATAGAGAGTCCTACTTGAATCCATTTATATTCCGCTTGTAACTGAATTATTATTGAATGGCTTGCGCTCGCCTTGCGCTCAATTTAGGTTATGCACATAGGAGCAAACAAACTGAAAAGCGGTCAAATTTGTGTAACAATTCGCAACATTGGCAACGGTTAATTCTCAAAGCTTTGCTACTTATGAGCTTTCGCATCGCGCTAACCAGGTGCTCGCGGTCGTAAAGACGGCAACTTTTACTGCAATATTCATCTGACCTGATATAACTTTTGTTATATCCTGATTAAATTTTGCACTAAAAGTTATATAGCAGAAGGAAAAGTTTGCCCCGGCGAGCTTGCAGTCTGCACTTCATTGATTTTACTACATCAAGTTAACTTACGCGACGGCGGCGTCGGCGACCGGGCGAAGAACAAAAGCCAGACAAACCGTGAAACGGTCGTGTGCTCGTCGCTCTTGCCGACTCTGTCCTGGCCGTGCACCAGAAAGAGGCGGAAGTGGAACTGCAGCCGCGCACACGAGAGGGTAACGGTTCTCATTAACATAGCTGATTGAGCCGACGCCGACGCCGCCGCCGCCGCCGTGCGCTCGACGTCGACGACGATGAACGCTGCTGCTGCATTTGCATATCGTCCATGGTCGGCGCCGCCCTGGGTATAACGCGTCCGCGGAATTAAGGTATATTCCTATAGTCGCCGTCCGGGTGAATATCACAGATTTTCTAAAGAGCATCCCGCCATTCATCCTCGACTCTACCCACTCGGACATTGAATAAGCAAATTTACGGCGCGCGGCGCGGTGTGGAAACGCGGTGACCGGCGCCTCCACATGTTCGGTGTCATAAAGAGGATAACGTTGTAACGCTCGTCAGCGGAGCGTCGCTTTGCAAATGTGACAAAATAAAACCGGTTAAAACGTCCCCAGTTGTTAAAACTAAACGCAGCGCGGACGTCGTTGACATCAGTCTCGTGCAGCGACTAGAGAGGCTTTAATTTGCAGAGCGGCCAACGAATCGCAAGTGCACGCCATTTTTTGTCCAAACTCTTGGCTGCCACCGGGCAACTATATATAGGCTAAATTTGGCTAAATATAGAATAAAAAGGCAAAATTGAAGTAATGGTAACTATTTTCTAGAGTCACATTTTTTAATCGCCAATAAATATCCATTCATTACATTTGGACAATTAATGGCGTCCAAAACGGTTTCAACCAAGCCGTTCGGTGCCAATAAAAAACTCTCCCTAGCGGCGACCAATGCGAGCCTAGCGAACACGGTATACGCAAGCACATTCCGTCTCATATAAGCGGCAGACCACAGGTAAACGCCACACGCTCATCGTAAAACACCGATAACCAGCTCAATCCAAAAACACCGCAAATCGCTCGCAAATCAGTCGTTCCGTATTCCGTGCCGCGGCCGACACTTTCGCGTCGGCGTGGGCACCGACCGGCCAACCGACTATAGGCAATTTCGCGGCGGGGACGCCGTTGGGGCCACAACAGTGTCGCTCTCTGGCAAGCCAATATCGTGTGATGGCGCTCCGGCCACGGCTGGCATTAGCGATGCTAAACGTTCAAACGCCCGGCATGAATATAAACAACGCTTTATGCGAAAACTGCATCGCATTATATTTGTTGGTTACATTAGCCGCTTCGGGTCGGGTGTAGGGGAAATGTGATTAGTGCACAATGTTTAAAACCTACACATAGAGCGCGCCGTCGTCGTCGTCGTCAACTGGCGGTGGCGCGTTGTTTTAAATTTGAATATTCATTTCCATATTTCATAATGCATCGCTCGATGTAAAACAAGTATCATGCCATGAATATCTTATGCAGTTGATCAATCAATATATCACTCACCATGGATACTGGAGTTATAATTGACGGATCAGTGCGTCAGTCTCTGGAAAAACGACATGCATATAAATCATCGGCCGCGCCTCTTATGTATACATAGAGGGATGGCTGATAACACGCGAAAGTATTGCTAGTCTACGAGAAAATTTCGAACAAGATTGATTGAAATTCACAAACTTTATATTGGTCTTGTGTATGTGTGCAGATATTTCATCGCTTTCCTTTTCCTTTTTTGCGTGTTAAGCCAAAGTTATATAAAAATGAAGAAACTATATTTTACCACTATATATATATGTATATATATATATTCGAAGAAGCGCTTCGGATACTTCATTAAGCCATCCTTTATGCACTATTGTAAACAGGCGCACATAAAACTTACACAGGAAGAAAATTGGCTTTGTTTTAGATCGATTTTTATTTTTCGCCGAGACTTGATAAGTTGGCCAAGTAAAATTCGGTCAAACATGCAAAAAAAAAACTCGCGATAATTAACGAATTCCCACCCTGTGTCCAGCATAAACTGGGACCGATCACAGCATGTGTATATTCAGCAGGCTGCAAACATCTTGATAGTTGCCTATTGATTTGCCATTTCCGCGCCACGATAGTGTTTTGCATGTCGCCGATTAGTGCCTTGTTTACGAGGTCACCCTCGGAATTAGATAACGACCGCCTGGCGCAGGGATACGGCACGTGGGGGCGTTCACACCCCATCGCCTCCCCCCCCCCCCTGCCGTCTCCATTAGTATTAATTGTTTCGTTTGCCGGGACGTGGTCATCAGCTGGTCGCTCGCGGTCCAGAGTTATGACGAGCGTTCGGTCGGCCGCGCTTTGGTCGGTGTTAACCGGCCGCTATATAGTCGACGGGGAGGAACCGATAGGAGGCGGCGGGCGGCACGCTCGCAAACGCGCTCGACCGAATGCTAATCGCTACCGAAGTTTATTTTCTACGAGGAAACAATCTCGCGAGCAGCTAATTTCTCGCCGAGAGCGCGCGAGAGAGATACGCCGCCGCACGCGTAAACGTGTAAAACGCCGATGAGGCGATATTCAGAATCGGAAATTGATGCCCACGTGAAACTCGTGAACATTTACAATCATGATTTGCGATGTGATTTTGAGCGAAAAATCACGCAAACATTTAAACAGCTTTGCTTAAAAATCAGACTTTAATTAAAAAGAAACGGCACACCGAGAGACAATGTTTGCTCTTTTTCAACAGATAATTTACAATCTGGTGTCTACATGAGAAAAACGGAGCGAGATTAAAATTCAACCGCGCGCGGAGAAAACAAACACACACACACACACGCGCGCGCGCGCGCACGCTCACGCACACGCGAATAAATAACACAATGAGACACAATTTATTTCCATTTCAAATCTAAATTTTCCGCTCGGCGCGCTGCCTGGCCGCGCTATGGCCGCAGGTCGCGCTGCGGAAAAAAGGGCACGCACAACGTTCTGTTTATCCTTCAAACCCAGCCCGTCGACGCTGTCTATGTGTGTGTGTGTGTGTGTGTGTGGGTGTGTGTGTGTGTGTGTGTGTTTGCCGCCTCCAAAACCCCCCCCTGGACTTTGCCGATCCTTTGTGCCCTTTCCGCCGACGCAGGTCAATCCCGAAACTCCGAAACTCCGTCGCTATATATATACACACACACGGTATATATACCCACGTCCGTCCGCCAGGTGAAACGGAGAGCAAAGATGATCCCCGCACCTAATTGCAATCAGAGAAGTTTTGATAAGTCCACCGAGCAGCGTACGACGCCGTCGTCTCTGTCACCACACAGACGACGACGACGGCGACGACGACGGGCCGGGGTTTAATAAAGCGTCGCCACGTCTCCACTGACCGACGCCCCCTCCCTTTGTGTGCCCTAGCAGGCGGCGGCGGTGGCGGCGGCGTCGCGGCGTCCGGCGTCGCTGCCGTGTCCGGCGTCGATCCGCACTTCAGCGAGCCAATCAAGAACGTGACCGTGCCGCTGGGACGCGAGGCGACGCTCAGCTGCTCGGTGAGCGACCTCGAGCACTACAAGGTGAGTCGGGCGTCGGGCGTCGGGCGTCGGGCGTCGGGCGTCGTTTTGCGCCCCTAATGCCCAACCGTTGTCCCCGGGCTGTTGTTGTTGTCGTCCTAGGGGGGGGGGGGAAGGTGAGATTGCGACCGCATGGCGAGCACTTTGCCGCAAGAGGGTGGCTTATTTGGCGTTATTAATGGACACTTGCAAAACTGGTAAACCAGTGGCCAAGGTTGCAGATATGAATCTCGCCAAGTTTATGGTCAAGTCCAGTTAGTGTGTGTGTGTGTTGTTATTTACGAGGGAAGATTGTATTCGTGCATGAATAGTTGGGACATAGGGGTTGGATGAGGGAGACGGTTGAAGTATGGGTTACAAATTGAGTAGGGGTTCACATTTTATTAAACCCAGGTGTGCTTTAACTAGATGCATTCTTGGTATTGATGTTCATGTAGAGAGATATACTAGGGCTTCGCGAACGCAATTTGTGTTGCGTTGTAGATGAGCGTAGGAGCCGGTTTGTATATAGCTGTTAAAAAGGTGAAGGCATGGTCTATGAAACCATGGAGCACCTAGCCAGATCATTGCATTCTCGAAAAATCTGATCACGAATATTTAGACGATTGTGACCTTCTGTTGTTTCTCTCTAGAGCTTTCAGAAAGCGAACGCATGCTTATTTGAAGCTAATTGAGTAATTTGAACATCATTACATAGATGTAAATTACGCCCGAGGGTTCTTGTTTTATTGGAGGTATATTTTTAGCGCGGATTTTTACTTCAATTACTTCCATATATTATAATGACTTATTTCTGATATATCTGTCAAATCTTTGTCTTGGACAAACTTGAAGTCAACAAAGCTTAGTCACCAAGGTAACGAAGGAAATTGATTTCGTCAAAAAGTACCGAATATCACGAAAAAACACTAAACAAATTCTAATAAAACCAATTGGAAAGACCTACTGACCTAAGATTTTCAGGCATACTAAAATATGTATAAGGTTGACATGTTTACAAGTTTTGGTGAAGATATGTAAAGAACTTTGAAATTTACAGAGATTCAAAATTTCAAAAAAAAAATCGAAAAAAATCGTAAAAAATTATTTATTAGCAAATTTCTAAACCGATCTTTTCCAAAAAACGCATGTGGTCTAAGTTGAGAACTAAGGCAGATCCTCTGAAATTTTCATCCAAATCGGTTCTGGCGATTGGTCTGTAGAGCCCAAACACACACACACACACAAAATACACAAGTTACTATTTTTGGGGGTTGTGAAATTAAAGATTTCGCGCCGGTCGCTTCGCTCGCTACGCTCATCAATAATTTGATACTGATATAAATTCACACTCGGTCAACAGTCGACTAAAGTCGGTAATCCGTAATGGAGCATTATACATTGGTTGTTTTTGTTGAATTAGTCCCATTTGAAGAGTGTCTAGTTGTATGTCCTGAACCGCGCACAAATAATTAATTTTTAAATTGACCGGAGCACATTCAGTGCACACATGCAGGGTCTCTCACGCGGGTGCGCCAACACAAACACGACGACGGCGACCTGGAAAAAGGAGAGTCGTCCCCGCATCGCATTGCTCATCCACGTTTTAATTAGTACAATAATAATAACTATCGCCCTCATTGCAGGGTACATTTAAAATCGGCATACCCCTGCACTAAACAGTCGGCGCAGAAATCACGACGACGACGACGACGACGGGCAGCGGTGGTATTTGCACTGTGTCCGTGTTTGCTCTTTCGCGGACATTGATGCCTCTCCAACCCCCCCCCCCCCACACGAGGCACGGCCCGTATTTACAATTACTGCAAAATAAATAGGTCTTCACGTCTAATTAACTCCGGACCGCGGCACCGCCTTTTGTTCTCGCGATTGCAAATATGCCGTCAACGAACCGGTACACACACATCGAAGGACGCCCGAAAACCTCCGTCCTTTGTACCTGAGCTGATTGCGCACGGCAAACTTGAATGTGCACCTACATCACAATGATGATGCAAAATGATGGGTACTCTATTCTAGAAACGCTCTCGTGACAAGAGATATACTGCACTACTACTCTACATATTATACGAAAGGAAATTTACGAAGTATCGGAAAATTTACGACGGCCCGTGCACGTTGTTATCATTGGCGGCAATAGATTTAAAATCGAAGCGAATTAATTATTTACAGCGTGGATTGCCGGCCAAAAAGGAACAGATTTCTTTCCTTATCGTTGAAAAAAAACTAAAAAAACACACACACACTCGACGATCAGAACAGAACTGAACAAGTCGAGGAAATCAAATTTCAATCAGTGCAAAGAGATGTGCCCCATGCCCCATGTGGCCCATACCTGATATGGTGTGTATACATTTCCATAAAACATTATTGATATATCCACGCATTCGCGTCATGGCCTCGCACAAATCTTCCCCGCGGGGCTATCAATTAATATAATTGAATCCCGGCCCGAGCGCCGTTACCAAATCACAAACGCGCCAGTCGTTATCGAGAGTCTCGATTACGCGCCCCCCCCCCCTCACCCCGCCCGTTATTAATTATCGGTGTTATTATTGATGGGCACACCGCCGCTAGGTGCCGGCTCTCACTGCGCGCCGACTTGTGAATCGACTTGCAGGACTGAGGGGGGGGGGGGGGGCGTTTGCCCGACCGACGGCCGTGTGTGCTGTCTAACTAGCTCCGGTAATAAGCCAGTTTATTCGCGACAAAGGACAGACACATACCTATTCATTAGAGCGACCCTAGCTGGCACAAAAGCAGACCCCCGTTTCGCAATTCCTCCACACACATACACACACACACTAACAGACACAGAGACAGAGAAACGGGCCGGGGTGGCGCGGCGTTGAACATGTCGCAAGCACCGTACTTTGTGTTGATCAGCCTCGAGCACTTTCGGACCGACCCCCCACTTGACACTAATTAGGTGGACATCGTCGTCGTCGACGTCGTCGTCGTGGTTCTAGGTTGACATTTCTGCAATTGACCAAGCTCACGTAATGTGTGTGTGTGTGCAGTGAGTAAGGCAGTGTTTTTTATTTCTCGCCGAGCGTGCAACGGTCTCAAGTGCGGACGTAACTTGTCTAATGCGGGGAGACCGGCTCGGGCTATCTTGTTGTAGACATCGGCGCTCTTTTTTCATCTGCAAGGCAGTGGCACTGGCGTCGGGCTAGGTGCCATTAGCGATGGTCGTTTCTTGCGAGCGGAGACTAAGGGTGAGAATTCAGTGGCATATGAGACTGAAATGAATTTTTAAACTGAAATGAGGAAAAAATACTTTTTACTAGCTAGAGTCTAGCTCTAGAATTTTTACTAAGGGCTGCGTCTAGCAGTTTTGCTGAATATTAGAGAAATAATCATTTTAAGTCATGGAGTTTGAAAAAAACAATGCCACGTTGATACTTCAACGCAAAATTTAATTTAAGCTTTTATGGTGGAGGTGCCGAGTTAAAATCTGTTCTGCGGGCTGCGTTAAGGAGATTTGTGAAAATGTTAAATCGCTTTACTTACAGTGTTTATGACTTACAGAAACAAGTCTCCTTGATACATTAAAGTCTCTCACTCATAACTCAATGTTTGTTTTAAAAATCTCAATATCTGTCGGTTTTAGTTGGAAATGTATCGCCGCATCCAACGGTGCAATAATATTGGGGGGTCACCGGCCTAATTACAGAGATATTAGGGTTTGAAAACTCGAAATTTCACGTGGGCGGCATGGAAAATGAGGTCAAAACCGGCATATAATCCAGGATAGCTCCAAATATAACAAAAGCATTTAAAAAAATGTCTATATACTTGAAAGATAATTATCTGCTGAACACTTCAAAGATAACGGCATATCAAAATTCTGAGGGTGACGCTTTTAGCACTTTTTTCATTTTTTTCCCTGAAAGTGTTAAAGACACAAAAACAACGTAAGTTATAATTTAAACTGATGTTTTAAATATTTAATTAAACCTGTTTTTCCAGTCGCACCCACCTTTTCGGACAAAATTTGGCGTTGCCATGGTTACGAAGACCAAACGCGTGAGAGACTTCAAGAGCCGGTTTTACAATGTCCAGTTAAAGCGGTAACTGTCAGTTAAAATAAAAATAGAGGCTTCCGGGTGGCTGTGATAACAAAATGCACAGTCAATTAACAAGTAATAACTGGACATTATAAAACTGGAACTAAATGTTCTCTTTACCTCCATTTATAACAGCCTTCCACCGCAAATAAAAAATATTGATAATTATACATCCTTTTGCTCAACCCTAAAAACGTTCCTAATTAAAAATCCCGTTTATTCTCTACAAGAATTTAACTTACAGATAATTAAAAAAATTTAACATTATAGGTTACTATTTACTATAAGACTGACAGAAGTATTATCACTGCACTTTTATAATCTTACTATCTTTACCATCTTATTTTTATATCCAGAAATGTAGGTAAAACATTATATTTAAATTAATTTTAGTATACTTTTGTAAATTTTTACCTTGTATATGTACTGACGATCCAACAAATGAATTGTATCATTTTAATATAGAATAATTAAAAAAAAAAAAAAATCTAAGATTGCAAGACACCCTTTCGCTTTTGGTGGTGGTACCGCCAAGTTTACTCTGGAGCTGGCATTTTGGAGTAAACAGAACTATCAACAATGATGCATCATGTTGGAACAAACTCCCCTGTTGCATCAACTCATAATCAATCAGCAATATTTGGCCACAGAGATTGATTATTTTGGTGGAAGTGCCACGTCTGCTCTGCGGGCTGCATTCAGGGGTAACCTGAGTTTTTAATAAATTGGAAAGGTATGTGGGTACGCAATGTGGAAAACCGTTGTCACTCATCAAAGATAAGCTCTTAAGTTAGTTTCAATCTAAAGCCCAATTTACGCGGGGAGCATTTTTAACAAAAGCCTGCCACGGTTGTTTTATGACATCAAAATAACAAATGCACCCGTTCATATTTAATTAATGTGTTGCCATTCTATTTAAAATTGCATATTATCACCTAAAACATAATTGTGTTACGTGATTTAATCGTTTCATAAAATATGAAATAGAGTAAAGGCCATATTCCACCAGGATTGCTACCTGCCGATCCATGGCCCTCTAAATGGTTTTGTTCCATTGGTAGTGATAGTAAATTTGCGGTAAGAAGGCCTAGTATCAGCAGGTTGCAACCCTAGTGGAATATGGCCTTAACGTTATTTTGAAAGCATTGAACTGTCATAGCAGACCTTTGTGAAAAAATGTCCCCTGTAAATCAGCCTCAAAATCTCCTAGCAGACATTCGTTCCACTGGTGGAGGTGCCAAGTTTGTTCTGCGGGTTGCATCTAGGAGACACCATGAACTTTGGCTCACGGCCCCTTCTAAGCGCGTGCGACGCTAACATATAGGGTGTTTGCAAGCGGTAAGCCACGCGTTTGTATTTAAATCAGTCATTACATGTGTTTCGATGCCGGCGACAGGCCTGGCTGGTGTGGATGCTCTGCGGGCTGCGTTCAGGGGCTTGACATGTCAGGGCAAAGCTTGAAATATGGCCTTGCGTCGGCTGAAAAAGCCTGATTTTGAGCCTGATACATTTTTCGCAACAATTATACTAGTCTGCTTCACTTAAGCGTCGAGTATTATGTTACCGAGCATGATTTTTCCATGCAGAATGCGCCATTTGGCGTCGGCTTACTTAGCAACTGCAATGTCTGATGATTTCACGTAGCACTTCTCAATTTCAGACACTAACGACTTGCAGCGATGAATAAAATGGCGACAAGGGGGATCACTTCTCGCTTGCAAGAGACATGATAATGATCATTAAATTTCCAACCGCCTCCGTTGACAAGTTTGTATGGGATGCTTAGGCCTATTCCAACCCCCTTCGAGAGCAGGAACAAGGCGTGCAGATACAAACGCTACAGTAGTTATTTCCGACAGCCATTACCACCCCAGAGGCAGAGCGCCGTCGCTGAATGTTTGTGGACCACGGCCACCAGCGATAACATAAATCCGACGAGCGCTGATTAATATTTTTTACACGTTCTCTACTCGCTCATCGCTCATTTGAACAAAGGTCGAAATTTCGCAGGGGGCGCACGAGGGATGGGATGCGACGCGAACGGAACTTCTTGCTGTAATCTAGTGGATAATGCAGATTTCTCCAGAGATCTGCAGGCATCACGCGGCGGCTGGCGCTGGCTGGGCTGGGCTGGGCTGGGTTTATATATTGAAAACCGATAATAATTCACCATCTCCATATCCATTAGTCAGATTGAAATGCCGGCTGGCCGGGCCCATGTCTCCGCTATGCCGGGGATGCAGTGGAGGTGTTGGATCTCTTGAGGGGCCAAGACTTGCCACCCCCCCCCCATTTCCCCCGTTCCGTCCAAATTTGGGGGGCGGCGAGACGATTGTAGTTTGGGGAACTCTGCTCGTCTCTCGGCATGTAATTATTTTCAAACTCCCCCACACCATCGGGCATGTAAGAACGCGAAACACTGCACATTTCTTCTGTTTTATATACGGAACTTTTATTGCTGAACTTTTTGCCCGGAAGACTAATTAGTAATTCCTGATTTAATTTCGTTGGAGTTTAAATAATTGCTCTTAAAATCCTATTCTTCTTGTCCCGAACAATAATTATATTTAAACGTTTCCGAACTTTTTGGAATGGTTAAGCGAATTAATATTCCTCTTTGACCCGCGGAAAACCCTTCCATTTGTCACGGAATGGACAAGAATATTTTAACTTTTAGCCTTTAGTTTCGTGAAACACAACAACACTCGTGGCAAAGGAAGACGCTTTTTTCATGCGGAACGCTATTTTTAATCTTGCTAGACAATCGAAAAGATATCAGTCATGCTATGTGTTTAAGGTTATAAGGTGGGTAAAAAATATTACGAGTGGCTAAAATTTGAACTTTAACATTTTCTTAACAGTTTTAGATCTGAGACTAGGAAAACCAAAACATCAACATTCCATATAGAATTGTTTTGGCATTCTGCTAATGCTGGTTTAATTTTATAATTTTTTATTATTAAATGCGTTTTACTTGCATAAAATCATAATGGCGGAGTAAACAATATACTATTTGAGTATAATATGAATACTGTTGAATGCAGAGCAATGCGATTTTTTGTCAGTATGGTCAAGTTGATTGTGCAGGGTATGCAATGTGTGAAAAGATTGCCAATCGGTTTTAATAAGGATAAAAAAATAAACGCAATTTTTCTCTCTTTTGTTAACGGCTCTAAGGAGCGAAGATACCAAAATAAGCAAATATTTTTACATAGTTTGCAAGAAAAAAGGTTCACTACACGTCTACTCGAAGACCAGCAGAAAAAAACCAAAACTTAAAAAATCAATATGGCCGACACTCTTTTAACCTTAACAGTAACATTGTTCAGTATTCAAAGCCATCAAACCCACACACATGTACGAAGGCCGGCAATAATGCCGCTAGGCGATCGCTAGACAGCAGCACCTCTGCACCTGCGCACACCCATCGACAACTCCGGCAACCCAATCTTATTTTCTCGTTTACTTCTTCCCATCTTTACGGGACAAATGCTGGCAATCATGGCAGTGAACCTGGCAGTAAACCCGCGAACCAGCATATTACTCCTTGAGGAGCCACCTCCCCCCCTCGCCCCACACTCCCTTCTTTCAGAGCTCTCTCGCCCATTTAATCACACTTGCGTTAGAGAACACAGCAAACAACGCCGCTTGCCCGGGAACGAGCGACTCGGCGAAATTAAACGAATCGCGCTTCTTTCTAAGCTTGATTGACGGAAAGGTGCAGGCTACACACCTCGGTTCGTGGCAGCAGAGAGAATCGCACATTTAACGGCGCGATAGCTTATCTGAAATATACAGCCATAGTTATTTTAGCGTCATCTGAAAATATGATCATCTTAAGTATGCACTTGCTTAAATATTTTACTGCTGTATTTGCATAGTATTAAACATTTAATAAGACAATATTTTATTTTGCTTCAAAAGCGTTATGCTATATGCGTGATCGCGACGTCAATTTACATGCAAATAGACAAGATGAGAAAAGTGTGCTAAAGACGCGAAATCGAAGGTGCATGTATTTATATAAATTTACTTTTATTCGGGCAAAGACGACGCCCGGCGCTCGGCTCTGCGTGCTGGCAGCGTCGGCGTCGGCGTCGGCGTCGGCGTCGGCGTCGGCGTCGACGGCGTCCCGATCAACGTCAGACCGTCGGCCGAGAGTGCATTGTTATGCTCGCGTCTGACGAATCACAAATCACACTCTTGCCGTCGCGGCCGTCCAGGAGAGGATCGCGTTAAAGCCGAACCTTTGTTTCGAATCCGCCAGTGTATTTTTACGCGTACACACGCAGCGAATTGCTTTCCATTCGTAACAGTTTGTCGGGGAAAAAATGCCGCGCCATTCATCGGTTTAGAAACAAGTCGCGACGGCTTCCCGAATTCAAAGAGTCGTTTCGAAAAATTAGGATGGAAATAATCTTGGCAGATTGTTTAACTTTGTTTTATTGTTCTTTCACCCTCATACTAGTTGGCGTCTCCACGCATTCTAAACAGAACTAATCTCAGGAATCAAGCTTTTTAAAATTATTGCCCATTGTTTTCCACATACATACATACATATATATATATATAAAGGTACAGCCCAGCGCGAATTCGCGTTCGGGCTCCACGCGCTGAATGCACGAGAATGAAATCGTTCTCCCATGGATTTGCTCGGCGCTCGCAGCAGCCGCCCAATGAAGTGCGTGAATGCGACGTTGCCTGTGCGATCGGGGAGCCCTCGGTGATTGGGGGCGGCAGATAGGGGTCTTTCTATCCCGCGTGATGGACGGTACACTCGGTATTGTTCAAATTGCGAGTCGACAAAATTTTACATCTCTTTCGTTGTGCCCCACCCAGCGGCGCCTGATGAAAGGGGTATTTGTGGGTGGCTGGGGACGGGGGGGGGGGGACGGGGGGCAATCAACACCGACCGACGCCACATCGGTGTAGGAAGTTGCCAGCCGTCGACACCAATGTCATTCCTTGATTAATCACGTGGAAGTGCTCGCGACAATGGCTTTTCGAAGACGAAAATCGGTGGCGTTCCGACTACCTATACATACATTTTTGTTTGTGTGCTTTTACACACCCAGCAAGTTAGGAACTGTTCGCACGCGTTCGCCGTTGAAATAGTTCGTCTCCGTTTCGCTCTTTTGCTTCTCGTCGGCGCCGAAAGGACATAAAACCGCACCATTTTACGCGGGACGTAAATGAATTTCCTGCTCACAACTGGTGCCGCGCGCTCCTTGCCTAATTAGACAAAGTACGTTTGGTTTTGTACAGCGCTGCTAAACGGGCAAAAGGTGCACTAGGTATATAATTATCTTGTCAACGCCAGACGATTCACAATGTGTATTAGTTTTTTTTTCTGCTTTGCTTGTTTGCGGATGATTAAATTATACCGACAATTCGGTTTATTTTTTCTGCACTTGTCGGAAAGAAATTCGGCTATACATTTGACGTGGTGGAACAAAAAATCGAGTGCTTTTTTTTAAACATGTTCCCGCGCTGTGTGGTTTGACACTGGGGAAATAAGCAAGCCGTGCTTTCGGTGCTTTATTGGCCGTGACGTGACGTGGCCCACTTCTTTGTGTCCCGGCCCGTTAGGTGATAATCAATCACGCAATTAAAACAAATCTTCTCCACCGCACGCAGCAGCGTTGGCGGCAACGTCACGTCAGTGCCAGCGTTGGCGGCGTGTCAATGTCCGCGGCGTGGCATTTTTCAAATACACACTGCGGTTTTCACACGTTTATAAATACATATCTCGTCCACTCGGCGATTTTTACTACATTTTTTTACGCTCCACAGTTTGAAGTTTAACGGGCGCCGTTTGTGCGGAGCAGAGAGTGTCTCTTTTTACGCAGAACACGAGGCTATATAAAAGGAAAAATTACATACGGTTTCTTTTTCATATTTCATAGGGTTTGCTGTGTAATATTTCAGCTTTATGGAGTGAGGACTATAATAATATATGTGCATTCTATCCACGATCCAACTATAAAATTGTAGAAACTTGTATCAATTCAATTAATTTTTCATCATAGGAACATCTGTTTTAAACTCTATGTCAAAAAACCAGAACAGTTTCACTAATTTCATCCACGGCTATGTAGAAAATGTATATACAATTTAAAGCTCTATTACAGCAACTCCAATTATGCATCGGCTTATTCACGAATATCAAGGTATTATTTACGTGAATGCATGCAATTCGATTTGTATCCGCTGTTTTAATTAAATTATCCCTCGTATGACATACTTGGGATAACGAAACGAGATGCAAATGCAAGAGTGCATTCGGTCGACCGGTACCTATACGCAAAATGGCGGGCATGTTCTGCAATATATAAGGGCCAGTGCCGATCGCGAAACGATATTACAGCCCGAGCTATGTTGTAATGTCGGCCACAACCGTTTATGTTTGAATAGGCCGAACCGTGCCGGGCCCCGCGCCAAATGCCATGCATGCTATATGACATACCCTTTGTATTTAGCTACAATTAGCTGCTAACTGGACATGCTAAATGTAATTTACTATCTGTACTGGAATATTTCATTACCCTTTACACGTCCACATAATATTTATAACCCATTGCTATATGTGTTATGGTTGGCTCATATATGAATTTATGCGCGCTAAAGCTTTGCCGCACAGTGCCAACAAAAGAGTGCCGCACAACTATGGCTTAATGCAATCACGGGAATTTGTAAAGCATTATGTTCTAGCACCGCGCAGAGTCGGTTTTGAATCCCCGCGTTTAAATCCAGTGTTCGAGAGTCTTGGTTTTACGTTTCCCGAATTAGTTCACTTCTCAGTCAAGGCTTTCTCGTGGCTTTTGTACCGTTTCTCCCCTGTGAATTGAATGATTCGCAATTAAAACCCTCCCCCCCCCCCACACACATACACGCACACACACACACACACACACATGCAGCCCCTCGCGTGTGCTTGTCTTTGCTGCAATAAGTCCTGTGATTAAAATGGAATCGAAATATAAGTAAACACGGCGAATTTTCTCATATCCTCATGTGCAGATTGTGGATCATGAATGTCTAATAATGTTGTTTCTATAGACACGAGCTCTTGTTCGAGTCTTGTTGCGCTGTGCGGATATCTCAGGGCTACGGTTCGGAGTCCTGCGGATTACAGGATTCAGGATATCAAAAGGATGTTTGAATAAAATATAAAGTTTTGCTCGGAGGTATACAATAGGACTACGAGCACACAAGCACAACAGCAACACAACGAGAGAGTGCAATTTTCGTGTAACTTGCGTTTATGCAGAGAGACCACGGATTGTCAGTGCCAGAAACTTTTGCCGTCTTTTTTCGTTGTGTTTCTGCTTTCAAAGGTGACGCTGGAAAATCTGGTACGTTATCCCGTCAATAGTTTAGGCAATGAGTTTTAACTACTTTTCTATATTACTCTTTGTGCATGTATATAAGCTAATCGAATCGTTGATTCTCTCTTACACAGTATTCGAAGTATAGCAGATTTTACTGACGCAAAGGTATAGTTTGTGAATGTACGATTGAGCAGCTTCGTGATTAATTTGAAAACCCAATTTGTTGAATGAATGCCTTTTATGAGCACTTTTATGTAGATCCATTTGACGCATCAAAAATAGTCTGTAAAATTTTAATTCAATTCCCTTTTCACGTTCAAAGAGACTTTAAAACTCAGTTTTGAAAAGTATACCTATATAAGTATAAAGGTATAGGAGGAATTTGACTTTGCAAGTTTCCTAATTCAAAAAGAAGATATTTCACATAGAGCATCTATATTTTCTCAAGTAATTACGGAAGTGTATCTTTTCGTGAGTTGAGAGTTGGCAGAAGTTGCCGACAATTTCGTCCTGTCTCCGGCCCTGACATACCGTCTCCTAGTGATACGTGAACTCTCACATACTTTGCCGCGAAACGGGGGCGCATTTTGCACTCTGAAGGCGCTGGGCCTGACATTATGAAGCTAAGTGGGAAACGTGTTGCTCTCGGAACAAAGTTACGGTCCATTGACTCTGGAGCGCGCGTGGATGCGAGAATGCAGCGATCCAATCGGGAGTGTCACCCACCAATATGCTTGTCCCGATTTTAACTGCATGGTTCCAACAAATGTCTGGATAAGGATCGATTCGTCTATAAACAAGAAGACTTTGGTGATAATGTCTGTCAATTCTTACAAATCAGAGACTGTAATAAGAACGGAAACTCTAGCCAAGAGAGGGGAGAGATATTTGATATAGAACCCGAAAAGACCCGGCTTGTTTGTCGAGGGGGCCAACAACAGATGTTTAGAAAGAGGGAGAGAGAGGAGGAACAGATAAATGCGAGATAGAAGACGATACACTCGACTTGCAAAGGCCTCCAGGAAATCTAGCATCCTTGCGGGGGGAAAAAAAAACCTTTAGCTGCCACTAAAAGGATAGCAGACTTAAAGTTGACCATCTCTGTATTTTTATTTTTATTTTATTATTTATTCTAATTTTTTACAATGGTTCGACACATAAAGGATTTTACATTTTATTGATTTCTGACTTTGTCCTGTAACATCGGGTTTTACATAAGGGACCCTCTGGCACAAGTAAAACGGCATGTCATGGTGATGCAGAATGACGAAAAATAAGTATTGTCTAGAAGGAACGAAGGAAATCCAGGTGCCGGCGTTCAGCAATCCTCTTCATGCCATCCCAAGAACGGGAAGCAAGTTTTGAAACTCTTAGCTGATGTCATGCAATGGCAGTGGAAGATACACAAATTGGAGCAAGAAGATGTCTACCCATGCTCTCCTTTACATAAGGCATATGAAAATATATAAAGTGTTCACCATCCATCACTGAGTACCAAGCAAGGGGAACAATTGCATTTAAGGATTGTAATTCGACAAATTTGTATAAACTGCCAGGGAGCCTTTTGGCTACAGAAAAAGTCTTGGCTTTGAAGAAGCAAAGGCCTCGGGCTGTTTTTTGAAATTATTTGCTCATGTCTAGCTTCGATCACTGCTCCGGTACGGGATAGGCAACTTGCATGTCGTGCCAGCTCTTTTGTATTCAAGATGTATGTTGCCACTTTTACGTTTTCTTAAAACTGGATAAACATTAAAACCAACAAAGAAGGGGATTATTAAGCAGCTTCTAAAATTCAATTTACTTATTTAGAATGTACTAGTAAATATTTAATCTTTTAAATAGCAATACATAACGGCATAATCATGGTTATGAGTTGCTCTGACCGAAGATGACAGCCGGTAAGGCCTATACTTTAACGTTGCATGGGATACATTCAGCGCTCAGCTAGTTGCGTACCATGCTAGCAGGAGCAGCAAAAACAGCTGTGGATGCACAATAAAAATAAAAATACACTCATATTCGTCCCCGGACACCAAAAGTGACCACCGACACAGTGCACCTTCCGAAGGCATGCACCGACATCACCAACAACACCAACACGGTACACTCCTCCACCGATCCCATCTGCGAATCGGTTCACAATAAGAGTCTGACTTTGAAAGAAACTATTTATAACTGGGATTTGAATGCTAAATCGAAAGTCTCACTGGTTTCCCGATGTTTCGTAAGATATGCTCGTTACTTTATCACGGGCGATAGCTCGACTGACGTTAAAAACGTGATAAAGTAACTAGCACATGTTACGAAACGTCGTGGAACCAGTGAGACTTTTGATTTAGCATTGAAATCCCAGTTTGAAATAGTTGTGTTTCAAAACTAGTGCTAAAGATTGGATAAAGTAGACATATTGTGTGTAAGAAATGTAATAAGAGTGTGAATGTTTGTCCCCCAGGTCGGCTGGTTGCGGGTAAAGGATATGATAAAGATAGGATAAAGTAGACATTTTGTGTGTAAGAAATGTAATAAGAGTGTGAATGTTTGTCCCCCAGGTCGGCTGGTTACGGGTAAAGGATATGATAAAGATAGGATAAAGTAGACATATTGTGTGTAAGAAATGTAATAAGAGTGTGAATGTTTGTCCCCCAGGTCGGCTGGTTACGGGTAAAGGATATGATAAAGATAGGATAAAGTAGACATTTTGTGTGTAAGAAATGTAATAAGAGTGTGAATGTTTGTCCCCCAGGTCGGCTGGTTACGGGTAAAGGATATGATAAAGATAGGATAAAGTAGACATATTGTGTGTAAGAAATGTAATAAGAGTGTGAATGTTTGTCCTCCAGGTCGGCTGGTTACGGGTAAAGGATATGATAAAGATAGGATAAAGTAGACATATTGTGTGTAAGAAATGTAATAAGAGTGTGAATGTTTGTCCCCCAGGTCGGCTGGTTACGGGTAAAGGATATGATAAAGATAGGATAAAGTAGACATATTGTGTGTAAGAAATGTAATAAGAGTGTGAATGTTTGTCCCCCAGGTCGGCTGGTTGCGGGTGGAAGACCAGACCATCCTGACGCTGCACACGCGTGTGGTCACGCACAACTCACGCATCAGCGTGTCGCACGACACGGCGCGCACGTGGCAGCTGCACATCCGGCAAGTGAAGGAGACCGACCGCGGCTGCTACATGTGTCAGATCAACACCAGCGTCATGAAGAAGCAGGTCGGATGCGTGGACGTGCATGGTGAGCGGTAGAGTCAATGTCCACGGCGTGGTCCACTGTACCATCATGGTACCATCATTAAGCCCGTTTTACACGGTCACATTTTTCGTCACACTCTTGCATCCAACCCTGGCATGCAACCGCCTCATACCGTGTGAACAGACACTGCGACGAAAATCCGTCACATCACAGACTTGTGTTCAATGGTTGCATCAAACTTTTTCATTTTGGACACGTCCTAATTTCATCACATTTGATCACATCTTGGACGGAAACCAGCCAATCACAGCCTAGAGTTACTGTGATGTCACAAAATGGCGCTCGCAAAGAAGACGGCATGGTCTCGCGAAGAGTCAACGAAATTAATTAAGCCTGGAACGCTCATCGTTGACATAACCTAAAAGCACTTGACACTATAATCAGCTGCTTTGTCACCGCCTTCTATGTGTCATCTACCGCCCAATTCCGTCAAATTGTTATTGGATCGTGTAAATGGTTCATCCAAGCCCTTCACATTTTCATTGGAGCAATGGTTTGACGGGATTGCATGCAAGAGTTGGATGCAAGAGTGTGACGAAAAATGTGACCGTGTAAAACGGGCTTTGATAGTAGCAAATGACTGGCTAGTAGACTAAAATAAAGGGTCAAAAAGGTATGAGACAAGATGCAAGGATCATTTTGACAAGAACTCTTATAGTTCAAGAATATTCACCAAAAGAACCGATATCTGCAGATGGAAAACTGTACAAAAGACTCACAAATAACATTAAAAAGATTACATGTACAACAAAGTTCAAAATGGAGCTAAACAAGTGTTTAATCGCACACTGTTTTTATACGATTGACGAATACATGAACGGTACAAATGGTCTGTAAATTGGTTATTGTAGTTGATTTTTGAAGATAGAAATAACCAATACCAGCTCGCTGGTCACGCAAAAATGTCAATGCGTGGAGCCTACTGACAAAGTCGTGAAAAACAGGCATCATACTCTACCCTACCACAAATCTAGCTGCTCAGAACAAAATTCTCATATCAGGTACACAGATATCTGGACTTTGTTCAATCTGGCTACGCGAAATCTTTCGAAAACGACACCAGAAACAATTCCAGAATTCCTCCTACCTCATCCAACCAGCTAAAACAAATTGCAAGACAATGGAATCGCGAGATTGCGGATCTGTTGTTATGTTACGTGTTTTTCAGTCGCTTTGTCCAGATTTTCTCTCTCTCTCTCTCTCTCTCTCTCTCTCTCTCTCTCTCTCTCTCTCTCTCATGAAATTACTTCGTGTTAACAGAAGCATTTGCTTGCATCCTCACCTATAATAGCATCGATGCTTTGGCGTTTGTTCTTCTTGATGGAGCGAGAAAACAAGTGTTCAAACTTAGCCTAAAAGAATCAGATTCACAAAACGAGTGTTCCATACAGCATGGGGGCGCAAACTTCAAATATGCACAGACACTTAGAGAGGGCGTTCAGAACATTCCATCGTCAGCTACCTCACTTAACCTTGTGAATTGAGTTCCTCGTAATAATTTGGAAAATAATTTGGTGTCCTGGGTTTCAGAAAGTCTGTAAAATTTACTGGTTTTTGACCGCGAAGTGCAAAGGACACGCGCCGGAAAAACGGAAACTCTCGGTTGCTGTTGATTAGAAATTGACAATAAGATGTCGCCCACGAAATTGCTGGTGAAACATACATGCGCATTGGAGGGGTGGCAGGTGTGTTGGTTCGTGTGTCATTGGCGTTCAGACTGCTAAAGACTGAGGTCCTCCTTCGTTCGGGGAGGGTAATGTTTAAAGATTGCCGCCTTGGGTCTTATCAGACATCTTACCAGGGTGGCGATTATGGAAAATTTCGTTTGAGATAACGTTCATTATCTCGACCAAATAATATTGAAATGGCCCTAGATACCGATTTTTATCTCTAGATACCGACCACTAAAATGTTACATAATCTCTACCCAGAGCTGATATTTACTGGCTGGAGGTTGAAACGCGTTATGTATCTAGGTCCTGAAACTTCGGACTAGTAACTGTATTTGTCAAGGCTGGTTAGTTGGTAGATAATAATTTCATGTGATTATAGTTCACTGATCTTGACGTTACAATATTACCTATGAGGGAGGAGGCGAAGGTGTTTTTTCGAAGCGTCTTCACGATAGCAGTCGGTGAATATTGTACAAACGAATGGGCCAAAGCGGCACTTTACGAATATCGGCAAATTTACATAGAGCCGAAACAACCTATTCGAACAATATTATATAGAAACCAGTCAATCTGAAGTAATTGGTAACTTTGGCAAGAAAGCGAGTATAGTGAATCGGCATAAAAGCCGAGGATATCTCGGCGAGAGCACGTAAGCGACGAAGCAGACAGGGTGTCCCTTCTGGCGATGGCTGCCCGATTTGGTGCGAATGCTACACCCACATCACAACACTCGCTTGTCACACGGATCTGTCTGGTCTGGTAGCAGCTGACTTCGCGTCGGTCGGACCTTTGTGACTGCAGAGTGCTTCGTCAGCTGTTAGCTCAAATCAAGGCGCTAGGGGAGGGCGAAAGTTCAAACTATCGAAGAGGAACATGTTTTAACGAAGCGTTTGTTTATTGAAAAGACTGCAGACTTCTTCATGTTTTGCTAAATATAACGTTCATAGCCTTTGTGCTAGATTTCACAATATCCTAAAAGTCGCTGGCTTGAATTACAATGCGCCAAAAACTAGCACAATTTTAATTAAAACATGTAGAGGTAACCGGCAAAATGTCATTTAGCGACCCGTAGTTAGACCGGATATGTTTTCCACTATTCACGTTTCTGATTGGATCGTACTTTTGAAGTCTGACCTTTCCTATATTTGATTTAAATCTCGGGCGCAGCGTGCGCTTCGCGTTGAATCACGAGCGAACGCCCCACAATAGTCGGTCCTCTTTTGCACCGTTCCCGAAATCCGTGACACCGTTGTGGTGTCATGTCGGGATCACCGTCATACATTCATGTGTGCTGCACGATTTATGAGTGCCACGTCACATCTCTGTCATTTCCAACAGCTGTTTCTTTCACGAGGGTCTACCACGTGACTCATTTTATCGACATAGTTTTTAGCGACGAACTTGAGGGAAATACCTTCTAGCTTCGAGAGTAAAAAATATGTTAAAATTTCAATTTATTCATAGATAAATATTATAGAAAACTTTACGTCAAACAACTTCTGCATTTCAGAAGTAAGTATACTAACGGCGCTTGACAGCAGGAAAATATTTTTCGCATAAAACGGGACACTTAAAATACCCACGCAACACAATAATGCGTTCGGATATTTATTTATTTTTTTTATTTTTTCAATACATTTTATTGCACCTAGGTGCATGCCCTTTGCGTAATTACAATATAATTGTCATCACAAGCGTTAAAAATTGTCATTTGATAAAAGCCATCAGACTAGTCAGGTTTTAATACATTCCTCACATATACACTCACATTCTTTAAACTTTAAAAATCAAATGGGCGGGCGACGCATCTGCAAACGCGTATAATGTGCGTGTGGGACGCGGGTCCAAACAAAGAGGTGGCTATCGGCTGTTTGCTCGGCTAACCGAGGTCGCAAATCGAATCCCGTTTGATTCAGTCGCCGGGCCTCAGCGGCGATTGCAGGCGCCGCCACCACGCCGCGCCGCCAGCGGGTTCGCGACGCGCGGTTCTGATTTGTAATTTCCTGTGAGTGGCTAAACAAAAAAAAAAAAACCTCATTAGAAGTGGAGTGGTCTGTGCTTGATCCCTAATCGAAATAATAGCCGTAAAAGTTTTTGATTTCCCAGCCTCGCTGCTGTGTACTTGGCTGGCATTCTTTCGGGAGGTGCGCTTTGCGATGTATATACCTAAGCATGTTTCACCGTATTATTTATTGATCGAGTCACCAGCTTATATAACGTTAATATTCTGAGAGAGACACCGAACACGAACATGTGTGCTGACCAAATGATATTGTCAAAAAAGCTTGACAGGTTATTTAGTCACATACACACAAAGGATGTATATATATTTTAAAATATAAATATGACACACGCAACTATTTGTTAAACGAAAAGAAAAACGCACAATCCGGTACAGCCCCCCCCCCCCCCAATGCCTTCACCACAAATTAGTTCCTACCCCGTTGAACACAACACCGCCCCCCTTGGTCTATTATAGTGCCCGGCGGTACCAGCGCGCCGGCAAACCGATACAATTAAAAATAATTTATATCCTGTGCCACCTGCCAGCCCTAATGAGGAGTAATTAATCGTAAATTGAGCAGATTAATGTAGTCAGATGTCAACGTTTGGCATGTCAGAGGTAAACCTATTAGTCGCACTCTGCGGACGACGTCGAGGCCCGCAATCAGGGTGCGACGCGAACATAATAGAGCGTGCAGCCAGCGCTCCCGGTGAGTGATCCGCGAACGGCGCCGGCTGGCCATCGCTCATCAACAAGCCGGGCCCGCGTTGACGCGTCATTAATATAGAAGAACACTGTTTGTACCGACATATAGTATACGGGGGCCTGATTGATCCATGCATTTATTATGAAACTATATAGCTAACTCATTTACTACACAACGTACAGCGTCGGCCATTTGTATTCTATATCTGACGTTTTAATGTTTCAATATTGGCTTGCGATTAATTGGTTTGACAATGCACGTGTTTTTTTTTTTTCTGTTGTTGTCGCGAAATGGATGTACGTGTTTTGAGTAATGCTTGCCGCGTCGCAAAGTTGTTCGAGATGGTCATTCATTGAATCGAACATTTGTAAGCAAATCCAGATTGATAAGTTGCAATACCTTAAACGACGCTCATGCATTTAAATGGCGTGCATTTTGCCTGTCGGGCACGCTCCGAGAAAGGCGTTAAATTCTTTGCCGCGGCATGCGAAAGAGTACACACACACAGACACACACACACACACACTAGCAAATGCCGTGAACTGTTATATTTTATTAGCGAGCTGAGCACCTAAATGATGAGACGGTGTCAACGGCAGATAGGGAGAAATGCGAAGGTTGAGAAAACATGATAACTCGAGCGCCGTACGGCAAATTTATTGCTAGTCTGAAATACGAACCGCGTTGTCTGGACCCTAAACACCGAGGTGAAAGAAATAAAAGAGAGCGCGCGCGCGCGCGCGCGAGCGCCGTGGTTCTTTTCAACGGCGAGAGAAATATTATTACGATATGATACAAAGGAAGTGGGGGTTGGGGCCACTTGAAAAAGAATAAACAGGAAACGGGGGCCATCTTGAAACTAACTCGTCCTTTGTGCCGCGGAAACGGGCGCTCTGACCACCGTGGTCTCGATTGTAAACCCAGAAAAGCCGTGTGCGCCGGAACGCCCAATTCCCTAGATTATGAATAGCGGCGTTTACGGCCACTGCTGCTATGGCAATAATTAGCCTGGCGGCACTGGAATGGAAACGTATATTTTGTGCAGCATGAGCAAAAGGGTAAGGGAGTCTAGAAGTCTCTCCTTCCTCAGCGTTACTTGTTTCCGAATCCGCCGCCGGCGAACGATTCCAATGGATGCTGCCCTCATTTTTACAACAATATTTGTTTCGCGAGTCGCAGACGAGATTGTACCGCGACTTACATCCAAAAACACAGAAAATAGAACGCAGAAAGCTGCAGCCAGTCGTCTTGTTAGCAATAACGGAGTGATGTGATTGTCCGACTCGGTCGCAGTTCCCCCGGACATCAGCGACTCCGAGACGAGCTCCGACGTGACCGTGCAGGAGGGGGACAACGCCACCCTCGTGTGTCGGGCCAAGGGGCATCCGGCGCCCCGCATTCTCTGGCGGCGGGAAGACTCCGAGACGCTGCTCTTCAAGAAGGGCGCTCGCGAGGTGACCAAAGGTACGACCACCAACGCTGCACCCTGTAGACCTACTCGTTCATACATATTTACCTGTTTGGTATAGGTAAGTTAGGTTGCAATGTCATTTGGTTATGATCAGCGGCACAGACATTTTGCGGCCCGTCTTCTAAGTTTCAATAAATTTCACATGCCAGCTAGGCATTGCAACTATCCTTAAACCATATATTTATTTCAAATTTCCTCAATCTCCAAAAAAGTGCGTATTTTCAATGAATTTGTGTGGTCAAAATTCACTGAAACGCATAGATTTGCACACAAAAAATGCTTGAAATCAAAAATTATATCGGGGATTGAACCCCCTAACCCCCCGTATGTCGTAAGCAACATCAATTTCCATTATACCTATATACAGTAAAAAAGTAACGAGAATGCATTCAATACGCATGAGATCTTGCGTCTTGCAAATCGCGAGATTTATGTCACATTAGTAATTTGCATTTCCGGTCCGCTGAGGTCACACATTTACTTTTAATGGCCAGTTGCAAGAAAATGTATGGTACCACTGAGCTAGACGCACGGAATTCCAAACGAGAAAATTTTGCCGTTCGTGACGTCTCTCTGCCAAATAGGAAAGTGGGATTATCTTATTTGACGGTAAGAATAAATTGGCAATCTCATAAATAGTTGTTAGTGTATATATTCTCACCCACACAAATGTTTCCTCCGGCGAGTACACATATCAATAAAGCGCGGATCGAACGGCGCTTGCCCCATGTTTTATGAAAATCTTTGCACACATGGACTCCACCCTCCTGGTCCTGTGTACGGCGTCGTCGACAAAAAGCGCTCGCATCTCGGCGAAACTCTATCGCATGCAATCAACGGCGAGTGTTGACAGAGCGCGGATTGCAAATACATATGACGTCGCCGTCGTCGTCGTCGTCGTCGCCGTCGTGAAATTGCGCCCGAAACCGCGACGAAACGAACATGCCTTAGCAGAGGTAGTAGTCGTCGTCGGCGTCGTCAACGGCCCTCTTCTCTTAGAAGTTATGGATGCGTTTGTTGATAGTTGCCGCGATGTTAGATAATAACGTTACTATGGTCACGTTGTATATAATCGCAAATCTAATTACTCGAAAACTAATCAATTTAGTTGTTTGCTCTGTGTAATGAGTTGGGCATTCTCCTGGGAGATGGCGTCAGAATTCAAGTATAACGCTCCCAAACAACCCTTGAACCAATTCGGGCCCCCTTCGGCCCCCCTAGCGTTACACCGCCCCCCCCCCCCCCCCCACCCCCCGCCCTCGGGCCCTGATTTGGAAAACGGCGAATCCCCGTGCGCCGGATCACCTGCTAATTGGTTTACCCAGGTCCCCTTTTCCCCGCCACCGGTGCCTCCCCCCCCCCCCCTCCCGCCCGCCAGCCCCGACCAGAGAGTGACGTGCCCGGCATTCGAGCAGCCGGGACGATTTGCCCGGCGAGACGGAGATTAATTGGAATTGATCGGCCCTGTATTCCTTACACTCAGGTGGCGGGGATGCTGTATTTGTCGCCATGACGGCTGCTGCTAATGCAAATAATGTTATAATTACAGTTAATGCTCACAAAGAGATATGAACAATAAAAGGGAAAAGACAATAAAATAATCCCATAACTAAAGCAGATATCTCCGGAATGTCGTTTCGCAAACGATATCTTTGCCGTTTTGTTTGGTTTCCTATTCACTGTGTGTCCTACTAGCACGCAGATAGCCATCGAAAGGTAATAGCGAGATTCAAAATGCGAAACTACCTTAAAAAAAATGACGTAAACATAAAATATTTCCCGCGATAAGATTTGGCGCATGGCAATATCGCGTTCCGCTACGACCCCTGTAAAAAGGCAAGCCATTAGCGATTTCGAATTGTCTATATAAAAGGAGTTCGACATTGAACGTCGTCCGATAGCTAAACGACCTATCAATTCGCCGGAAGAGAAAATAAAACCGACATGACGCTTAGAACCAAAGAATGGTCCCCTGTTTGGGCTTGCCGAGACGTCACATTTGTGAAACGCCCCCCCCCCCCCCCCTAACTCCAGTGTGACCCCCTCTCTCGGTTTGCAGTGGACTCCTATGTGCAACGCCCCCCCCCCCTAACTCCATTGTGACCCTCTCTCTCGGTTTGCAGTGGACACGTTCAGCGGCGACACGCTCAACTTGATCAAGGTTGAGCGGCGTCAAATGGGCGCCTACTTGTGCATCGCCTCCAACGACGTCCCGCCCGCCGTCTCCAAGAGGATCACGCTCAACATCAACTGTGAGTCGACGCGTACGCTATCTATCAGACTGGCGCAGCAACGTGGGTTTCCAATGCATGGGGGGAAATCTGATTTAATTTTGATTCTAATTGCCTCAATGGAAGTGAAATTTACTTGCAGTTCGACAACTAAACGCCACAGGACAAACTTTCTGAAATTTTGCAAACTTTCTGCCGAAATATAACTAGCTATACCTACATCAAAAACGATTTTTATATGTTTAGGTTAATTGTCAGCAGTCATGTTTATTTTTGCCATTGCCATAGGTTGGGCTGCTCTGTTCGTAAAAAGAGGTGATTTTTGACACTCTCTTCACTTCAACCAGCTAGTCGAATGGAAAGATTTCGAACTCAAAAATAAAAAAAAACGCGCATAAATATGCTACAAAACTAGCACTTAATTAAGTACAGAAAAAAAAATATATAGGGGGAAAATATAGAGAAAAATATAATAAATATATCCGTAACAGAACTCCCTTATCGACATATATCCTCTTTCTTTATTGACTTCAACATCTTCTTTGTGGACCTGCGTACCGCCTCTATTCCATCAAACGCACGTTTCCCGCTTCTGCATCCTATCGCCTCGCATTGCAATGCTCGTGCACACAAGCGTTGTACACTCTCGATCCCCCCCATCACTTTCGTGTGACGACCCACCACTCATTGTCCCCGTGGGGGGGGGGGGGGGGAGGGGGGACAACCTCACAAAGGGCGCCCGTGCAAATCGAGTTGATATGCCCTTGACAAACCGGGCTGCGCTCGTAGATTAACTTGCAAAGTCTGCCGCGGTGAATATTTATATACAACATGTATAAATATGAAACGAGTACGTGAGTCCCATTATTTTTCTCTTTTCTCGACACGCCCGTGAGGGACGGGGCCTAACCGTCATAAAATGCCCGTGCGGGGGCGTGCAGGCTTTCGCCCGCCGGCGGCCAATTTAGCTCGCCGCGATAAAATACATGTTTCTGTCCACGCGTAATTACTTTGCGGCGACGCGTTTTCGCGAAGCCTCCGTTTTTTTTTGGCGTTTGTCTCGCCCAACTTTGGTCGGCACACGTCCGGACAAAACGCATACTGATTGCCGCCCCCCCCCCCCCCCCCCCGCCGCGTCACAAAATGCATGCCTCCTTATGTCTTCACTCTTCACCATGATCCTGTCTTCGGACGCCTGCTTCGCTTGGTTGTCTTACAGTCTCCAACTACGCCCGTTTTGCTTGGTTGTCTTTCAGTCTTCATTACGCCCGTTTTGCTTGGTTGTCTTTCAGTCTCCACTACGCCCGTTTTGCTTGGTTGTCTTTCAGTCTTCATTACGCCCGTTTTGCTTGGTTGTCTTTCAGTATCCACTACGCCCGTTTTGCTTGGTTGTGTTTCAGTCTGCATTACGCCCGTTTTGCTTGGTTGTGTTTCAGTCTGCATTACGCCCGTTTTGCTTGGTTGTGTTTCAGTCTGCATTACGCCCGTTTTGCTTGGTTGTGTTTCAGTTTGCATTACGCCCGTTTTGCTTGGTTGTCTTTCAGTCTCCACTACGCCCGTTTTGCTTGGTTGTTTTTCAGTCTGCATTACGCCCGTTTTGCTTGGTTGTCTTTCAGTCTTCATTACGCCCGTTTTGCTTGGTTGTCTTTCAGCCTCTAGACGTGTGCTCGGTTGTGTTACAGTCGCGCCTGTCGTCAAGGTGCCGAACCAGCTGCTCGGGGCGCCACTGGGCACGGACGTGCAGCTCGAGTGCAGCGTCGAGGCGTTCCCCAACACGATCAACTACTGGGTGAAGAACAGGGGCGAGATGCTGCTAGACGGGTGAGTGCACGGCTTTGTGCGCGCGCGCGCGCGCGCGGACCGCGATTAAAAAGGCACGTAATCTCCCGAACGCGCCGGTTATACCTCATAAAAAGCGCGGTTCGCGCGCACATAAAGAAGTTACGTCGGCTTTAGTGTGTACCTAGGGCTGCACATTAAGGCATAAAGTAGGTAGTTCTAAGGCGTTGCAATTTTCTTAGAGCACTATTTTATGGTGATGGTAATTTTTAAGTGTCATGTGCATGTTTCTGTTACCTCGTTATGCTCGTGTTAACTGTTAATCGTGCTTTTAGCGTCGAATCATTTATTAAATTGTTTTGCGGTTATATGTGCGGTGGAGGTGTCGGGTCGCTGGTCTAAAGTAGAACCGGTTAGTTGCTCGTTACCATGGCTACCGTTGAGGGCGCCGGGTCAGCGACCTTGACTTTGATCGTTTAGTTTTCCATTTCCAATGGTCACGGTGGAGGTGCCGCTTATGTGGCCTTGACCGCGACGGCCGAACTTTCAATACTGCGAAGTTCCGACTGAAGCCCGGAAAACCATTCGTATAGACATAGCATTTACATTCAAATCGTTTCAAGTCCTGAATTTCCAAAGTTGCCGTTACGCCAACGATCACGCGGCGTGCACTACACAGACATTGCTAAACTTATTTCACTCCTCTCGGTCCAAATTTGAGCAGACACCCTTCGACTGCCAAGCCAGTAAAGAAGTCGGTTAGCGCCAATAGGACGCTCCCAATTATGTCGCCCGTGCCCGATTGAAAGTCCCCGCGCGTCGCCGTCGCCGTTGCAGCAGCTAATAACTGTTCCAGACGCAAGCACTTCATCGAGGAGGAACGCACCGCGTACAAAGTGAGACTCCGGCTGACAATCCGCGCGTTCGGCAAGCGCGACCTGGGCACCTACATGTGCGTGTCGACCAACTCGCTGGGCCGCGCGGACGGCACCATCCGCCTCTACGGTACGCACCCTACGCACTCTACGCACCCTACGCACCCTACGCACCCTACGCACCCTACGCACCCTACGCACCCTACGCACCCTACGCACCCTACGCACCCTACGCACCCTACGCACCCTACGCACCCTACGCACTCTACGCACCCTACGCACCCTACGCACCCTACGAACTCTACGCACTCTACGCACCCTACGCACCCTACGCACCCTACGCACCCTACGCACCCTACGCACACTACGCACACTACGCACCCTACGCACCCTACGCACCCTACGCACCCTACGCACCCTACGCACCCTACGCACCCTACGCACCCTACGCACCCTACGCACCCTACGCACCCTACGCACCCTACGCACCCTACGCACCCTGCGCACCTTACGCACCCTACGCACCCTACGCACCCTACGCACCCTACGAACCCTACGCACCCTACGCACCCTACGCACTCTACGCACTCTACGCACTCTACGCACCCTACGCACCCTACGCACCCTGGACGCGTGCCGCGCGAATCGATCGGCGTGCCGTTGCGTCGCGACGGCACGACGGGGTCACGCTCTCGGCGGGTCGTGACTGACCGGTGCTGGGACCGGCTCGCGTTCGGCCGGGGATATAAAGTGCACTCGAAGATAGGGACCGGGATTTGCCGATTGATTACTTTCTTTTTTCCCCGAAGCAAGGCAAAGAAAAATAACTCGTTTTTGAGTGTTTCTCTCGCGGTGGCAGCGAGATGTAAAAGTGTTGTCTGTCCTGCAGGAAAACCCGTCTGAGCTCTCCAATATGAATCCATAATTTCCCAGCACCACCAGCGCTATATTTTTATACATATACGTTTTTTTTAAATCCATATTATATATCTCTCTCGCTTTCTTTCTCGCTGTCTCTTTTCCCGTGGCGAGCGCACATGGAAATGGGTTCGTTTTAGGGGACTCCATTTTTATCGCGATTTAAAATAAATACTTGTTGTACATATATATATTTTTTAAATGAGTTTCCCTGGTCGCGGTGCGCTCCGGTAAACAAATGGCTCATCGCGCATGTCACGGCGCCGTGAAGCGACGCGTGTCAGTCCGCGAACCGGCCGCGAGGAGCGCCCGTGATTGCCTTCCCCCTAGGGCCTTTTTATATACACCAGCTTTAAACCCCGAATAAATAAAAACAATAAGGAGATTTTCTCAGACGTCTCCGAGAGCTTTCCTTATGCGCGGCGCGGTTTTTTCGAGTGCAGTTTATATGACTGGCTGTAACCTTACCGATGGCCTATATAATCGATTTGCCCGAATCCGAGCCAATAGCCGGAGGGCATTCTTTGTATTGGTATGTGGCTTATTCCTCGGCAGAGAACACGTCGTGCCCGGCTTTATTGCAATACGTGAAGACGACCCGAGAGGAAACAAAGAGCGAGCGAGACAGCCATGAGCTGCGGCCGAGATGAAGCAGACAATGAGAGAGAGATAGGTTTATCTACCGGATTATCCTTCTTTGCCTCACACTTGCCCATATAACCGGGGACTAAAGCGGGGAAACCGCGCGCGCTCTGCCGCCGCCGCCGCCGCCGCCGCCGCCGCCGCCTCCCTTCCAGTCTTGGCAATCTCCTGGCTGCGATCGCTCGCCGAAAACAACTTGGCATTAGTTAGCGCCGGGGGGCAATCGCCCTCCGTCGTCGTCGTCGTCGTCGTGTGTTTTAAACTAATTAAAACCTATTATACTCCGTGTCTACACTCACATTACTTTTTATTTATCGCCCGCCGAGTGACGTCGCCGTCCGGGTTTCGACTCGCCATGCCCGTAATCAGCGATCGGCTGATCGACGGTGCATTCGGCGCTGGCTGCGCGTATAGACTCCCACTCAAACGCAGAGGAAATCTGATGTTTTTTCCTTATTGCTCGCTACTCGCTATATAGTGATATACCCCGCCGCCGCCGCCACCGCCCCACTATTTCTGCCATGAATATATCAAAAACCCGCGCTTAACATACGAATAGGATCCAATTTTATAGAAAGTAGAAGTTTTTCCAGACCGTGCCGGCAACGGGAGCATGTCGGTGACGGCATACAAATGCGAGGCCCGCTCGCCGCGCTAAACGCGGAGCGTTTCCCCGCGCAGAATGCCAACTCTGTTTTCACTTCTCAAATTCTTTGACACCCCGTGTGTGTGTGTGTGTGTGTGGAAATATTGCCAATATGCGCGCGGAAATTCCCAATCGGCCGCCAGGGCGGTGGCGGGGTGGCGACCGGAATCAATGGGGAAACGAAAGTAATTCAATTACTTTTTTTTTTGGTCATATATGTATATGCAATCTCTTTTGCATACAGTTTTTGGCGACAGTAATTTTATTTGGCGTCACAAAGCGACGAAAATCCGAGTAAAACGCCCCATCCCCCATGCCCCTGCCGCCCATCCTCGTCAGGATTAGTTACAACAATAACGTTGATGTCGTTATATTTGTGCCCCGCCATATCAACACTGTGTTAGACCTTGTTTGCCTGCCGAATCAATTCGTCGGGTGACATCGTTTGACGATCCGAACCCTGATACGGCTGTGCGCGGCTGACTTTTCATCAATTTCGTTTCGATATTTTCATGTTCCAGAGATAAAAGTCCCAATTCACACGACCACGCTGTTGACAGAGCCCCAGTCGGTGACTATAGCAGGTAAGGAAACCATTTTAGTGAAAGGAAACTCTACCAATTAGTTGTACACCAAACAACTGTCGCTAAAATAATAATTAATGTTCTAATAATTATACTGTTTCCTTTGTTGTAATAACAAGAAACACATTTTCATTATAATTCCACATAAGAATGATTCAAGAGAAAATGAAATTCTGTTTCTCATTTGCATGTAATCGCAAACAAATCCACTGCTCTCATCTGACTGACATCGACATCGAGTCACATTATCGGCGTGTTGCAAAGATCCCGTCTTTCGCAGCGCCCAGGGATCTCATCTCATCCAGGGAAACACCGCATCGTTAGCTTTGAACCTTGCTCATACACTCGCAGTATACCCGACAAATATCATCCCCCCCCCCCCCCCACGCATTCCGCTCTCTCTGCGCCCCGGCAAAGAGCAAACGAAATGGAAACGGGTAAAGATAATAAAGATAAGGGTAATTAGTGATGTCAAGGATAAATGTTTGCTGACGTTGCAGATGAAGCTACAAGTCGTCGATCGGAGAACGAGATGGCTCAGGATATTTCCTTCACAACCATTGGTAAGCCCATGGCATGAAGCTCCAGCAATGTCAAGTCAGGTCGGCCCAAACTGCAGAATTGAAACAGCTGCCTCCACTTAAGCATGCTTGCCGCGTCGAGCCGAACTAATGCACTTTTCCCATCCCCAATTTTTGCCTCCCTTCACTCCATTCCACGTTAAAGAGGAGAGTGTTTGTGCATCTTCCTCGAAGACCCTGACTGCTGCTAGACACGAGCGTAGAGTTGCTAAACTTTCAAGCCATGTCTTGAGCCGGACAAAAGGCTCGGTGGGCAGTTTTGTAACTCGTGTAACTCATTTTTAGCAAAAGATGGGTCCTCAAGGCAGATGCAAATCCACTCCCCTTCTTAACGTGACATGGAGTTTATACCATGGACAAGATGCTCCATGCCTAAATTCGGTCTCGTGTTTTGTTTAAAGTTCGTATTTCAAGCTACCTTGCGATTTTATAACGCATGTAGTAGGTAGGTGCTTTTAAAGCGATTTCTTTACTTCCCGCTGAATGCTAAATAAAAAAATATGTGTTTTCCTAGTGCTCATAATTGCTGTAGGTACGCAAGCTTCTTTGTCTCTTATACTTTAACAAGGATAACGATTCGATTACAATTTTGAGGGCTGCTGGCGGTGGGAGCGGGGGGGGGGGCATATAATAGGGAAGCCAGTTCACAGTTTTGAAAATATTATACAATGTTTTCTAATAATATATAAAGGTTTATAAAAGGATCCTGCAGTGCTTATTTTTTCATTCCTTGAACTGGATGCAATCTTGAGCTTTATTCCATGAAATCAATAAAAAATTTAGGTTATGTGGTTCAATTACATTAGGCTTGCGCAAGGGCTGACATGGCAGCCATCGACAGCACACATTGCATTTCTATCCCAGCACACAACCAGGGCCTTCTGGGTGGAAAGCAAGTGTTGTGGCAAGGCATGGCAGCCATCGACAGCACACATAGAATTTCTATCCGAGCACACAACCAGGGCCTTCTGCATTAAAATATTTCACATTTCCATCTTACGCCGTGAATGTTGCTAGGAGACTGTGGAAAATGTCAGAGTCAAAAATACTACTTTGGTTGAATCTCGCTCAAGGTCAAAGCCTCTTAGACATTTTTTCCATGCGAGCGAATCGAATCAAATCCATTCAGAGGGCGCTGGCAAGTGACCGGGTCTTCATGTCTTGAAGATGTCCAAATGGCAAATTAATGCAAAATAATCAGTTCTCTGAACCACACCCCCTGAAACGTTGCCACTAATTGATTTCATGTATAGCTTGTATTCTGTATATTCATTTATAGTTCCAGTGCAATAGATGACGAAACTTGCTGTCAAATAATCCTTTGTCTAGAACTAGGAGGTTGTAACTTCCTTGGTCTAGACGGCTGGTATCACAGATAGAAGGTTTCCCAGATTTTCCAATCCCATAATAAAGCAGCTACGCGAAAGCCCTCAGCCCGCAATAACAGTTTCACCGGCAGTCGATGAATGGAGCCACTGTATGTTGTTATTTCACCTGTAACCAGGTAACTGTAACCACCTGTGAGACATTGGGTCCCTTGATTATAATTGACCTTGTGCCATGACCTGGTAGATGATGTTAAAAAACATGTTGCCAACGCGCTCCAGCGATTGCCGGCCAAACTAATAGCATGACATTATTTGCCGTAGCCGTAGCTGGGTATGGTAGAATGTCTGGGTAACCTTATGTCTGTGACGTAGCCGTAGCTAGGTATGGTAGAATGTCTGGGTAACCTTATATCTGTGATGTAGCCGGAGCTAGGTATGGTAGAATGTCTGGGTAACCTTATATCTGTGACGTAGCCATAGCCAGGTATGGTAGAATGTCTGGGTAACCTTATATCTGTGATGTAGCCGTAGCTAGGTATGGTAGAATGTCTGGGTATAACCTGATATCTGTGCTGGTACTCATTATATGGCACAAGCATATCCGTACCACTTACCAATCGAGCGCGTCCCTGTCACTTCCACAGCGCCGCTGCAGTCGCCGATCGGGAGGACGTCGACCGTCCCTCAGGAGCAGCACTACGAGATGAGTCAGGAGACGTCCGCGGCGTCGGGCGTCGCGACGCTGGCCGCGTCGCTACTCGGCGTCGCGTTGTCACTGCACGCCGCCAGGTGATGCTGGGTGCCGTGGTAAGTGGCCGTGCCCGGAGGAACCCTGAGTGCCAACATTGGTCGGGCAGCGTGTGTGTGCAAAGACATCTCCATGCGCCAAGCGTGGAAGGTACTGTGAAACTTTACGGTGAAACACATTCATAGCGAGTGCATCGTGTGTTATTTGGATTTAGGATATTATTGTGAACTGCCAAATAACTGTCCAGTGTCGATGAAAATGGAAAGAAAATCGCCTATTCGGCGAACTCCATTATATAAATAGAATTCCTATCGTACATTGCTCACAATTTTCTTCGGAAATTGATTATCTATATAGAAGGTATATATAATGTATTGAAATCGACTTAGAAGAACCCATACGTAAACAGTGCGCGAATGAACTTTTTAAACTTTGCGTCAGAGAGCGTTGCTCATAAAGTGTTGGGGGAAAAACGCCGTACATTCAGCGCACATTTGCCGTGAAAAGAGTGGCAATGAATTCTTGTGTCATATTAATTAAATTATACGAAAGCCGTTACGTTGTGATATCGATTAGCTGTTATAATCCGTGTGTGCAAGAATGTGGTTCGAATCAGACCGAGTGCATGAGTGTGAATCAAAGTGCTCACTTCGCAGAGGAGCAATTGTCCACTGAATGATGTGAAAAGTTGTCCGAAGTGTCTAGTCAAGAGTCAGCTGGGGGCGGTGACTGGGATGACATGATCGACGACTGAAAGGTTTAAACTGATCATGGGCGCAGTGTAACGGTAGCCCTTCTACCTATCTGTGGTGTTACTCTGCGGATCTATAGGTATTTTAGTAGTTTTTAGGAAAGGCCGTTCTAAATATTATACCGAAGTGTTTGTTTCCAAAATGAATGTTCACCATATCTCTCCATTGCATATCTTCCATGTATTTAGCGAGCTTCTGACAGAATGCGCGACGGAGAAGTCTCTTTGATTATATTTTACGAACATTACAATTTTTGTATATCCCGATGTGAAACGAATATCGCTGCTCTGCCCCGAATTTGTGATGTAAAAAAAAATAGTTGTGCTGTATTATGTCACATTTGGCGGAGAGGAAATTGTATTTTTTAATTGAAGAGTTAGTCAAGTGGCTCATTTTTAATCGTGCTAGCTTCGGAGGCGCCAATCCGTTGGTTTAAAAATTGTAAAGGTGTGCTGTATTAATATACTCTGCATTAGGCACATTTAAAAATGTTACAAGTATTTAGAAATTCGGTTCGAAACTAATTTCAATGAAAATGTATTTCATTTCAAGAACTAAAATACAATAAAGTATATGATTTGTCGTTGATTTGTCGTTGAGTCCTCTGCTTTCCTTTAACAACGCATTTTCCTTTATCTTGATGTCTCGGTTATTATAAAGTGGCTTCAAACATTTGGAAAGAAGGTTATATTTATATATGACCTGCATCTCTATTTGTTTGGACGTCCAGACAACCAAAGAAGAGAACAACGAAACCCAAGCCAGCCGTTATTGAGTTACCGACAAGCACCGACCATGCAGTCGATCTACGAACATCCCAGATGATTGCATCAGTTTTCTTCCCGATAATCGAGTGGTTCTGATTGTGACGCTGTCGTCGCCCAACGCCCCCATAACTCGGGGCAGGTCGAGATTGCCGGTCAATTTCGCACCGTCCGATGGCGGACGACGCCCCCGAGGGAGACGCGGCTCTGCGGCGGCCATTACGCTGCCCGCGGGGACAGGATCGAGTTGCTGCATGGATCTCGGGTTCGGTACGGTCATCTCCAGCAAACACCCGATTCGGTCGGGACTGCGAATTAGGTCAGTGCAATAATGGACTCATATACTCGGCTTTATATATGAGCAATTGGTTGAAGGTTTGGTTGGTTCTTTTTTAAACTTCCAATACAATTTGAAGATCACTCGTGACAGAATTTTTCTTATTTGTCACGCCACCTTTAGTTCACTGGTGTTCCCAAAACAACAGTACAAAACAATGTAATGCTTTTTAACTTTAAAATTATACGGTTTAGGAAATAAGGTGGGCGTAGTTTTTTGAATTGAAGAGCAACCCTGCATATTTTATCCGATTCGCGCAAAAGCATTGAGCGTGACTACAACGAGAAAGCAAATGAGTAATTATTCATCTTTGGGGAGTTGAAAAGCGAACAACGCCACTAAAGTTAGAGAACATATTTGAAGAGTTGGTCGCTGACATACACAGCAACAGTTGACATGTCAGCTAAGTTGGACCACAAATAATTAACATCCTTAAATTTCCACGCGACTTTTCCGACATGCTTTGTGCAAATCGTTCAGGTGATTCAGTTGACTGACAGAGAGCAGTGAAGGGAAAAGTCGTCTTGCCGTCAACGTGGAAATCTGGCCGGGAAATGCCTCTCAACGCCAGGAATCGGATGAGGAAAAACTTTGTCATGCTGCGTCTGGCAGGACTATCGTTCAAGGATCTGGAAGACGCAGACGATTTTGACTTTGGCAACTGGAAATCGATTCTCTACTACTGTTACTCGGCGTTTGTCTTCTTTGTCGTCTGTACCTTTTCACTGTCGCAATTGCTGGGTGTCTTTGCCTTTTGGGGCGATTTTCCGGTGGTAACTGTCAATGCATCTTTCTTTTTTGTTTCCGTTGACAAGCCCGTTATTATGTATTTGGTAATTTGGAAAAGGAAGAGTATTCGCGAACTTCTTAAAGAAGTAGATTCCGTGTATAGCCACGCTAACAAGCTCTTCTACGTGCAATCACAACGCAAAGTATCCAGTAACAATAAGTTTTCTAAGCATCTCGTCAAGTTTGCACTAGCTGGAACATGGCTGGCGGCCATTTTCTAGCTTTTCATACCGAGTTCCGAGTCGAAAACCCGCGACGAGACAGACTTTATTTTCAAAACGTGGTACCCCATCGACACGTCTCATTCGCCGAGCCGACAACTGCGTCAGACGTTCGAGACGCTCGCCATTGTCTTTCAGGCGACGGTCGGCACCAGCGCCTACTTCCTAGTCTACGTCATGATAAACGAGCTGTGTCAAAGCATGTGTGTGCTGGCGGCGTTCGCCGCAGCAATCGGCGACGTGGGACGAGGGGAGCGGCGACGAGTCAACGACGTCGAGATGCAATTTTGCCCGCTCGTCCGGACGGGCTTGTTGCCGAAACGGAACACAGATATTGTGTCGACAATTAGACGGGACGACGTCGGGAGAGTGATTGAAAACATCGGCTGGCGCGGAGGCGAGATCGTGGCGAGTCTGCACGTCTACGAATGCATCGCCGAAGAGGACGACGCGTCGGTGGGCGGAGGGAGCGCGTTCGGTTGCCGGCGCGCTAAGAGAGAGCCGCTCGAAATTCACGACGGCGTCATCGCCGCGTCGTTGCGAACCGCGGCGGTGGAACACGACAGAATTGTCAAGTGAGCGAATCAATTTGACACCGATAAATTTGGCCTCCTATAAGCCACATCATTGCTCAATTTTCGTTGCGTCAATTTTCCAGGGGCTACGACCAATTCAAAGAGTTCTTCGGGCCTTTGCTGAGTTTCTTGTACACGACCGGTAGATATTGCGTTAGTATTTGCGCGTTTCAGCTCGCTTTGGTAAGTGGATGAACTATAGTTGGTAAATGCAATAATGAGTGAAGAGAAAAAAACGGATGTTTCAGTAGAATTATACTGAGCTAGAGCAATCTGTGATAGAGACGAGTAATGCTGACGGATTGTGTGTGGGAATTGATTGGTTATGGTGTTATAGATAGATGACTGGCAAGATCCATTTCTGGCCAAATATGCAATGACGATAATAGCGCTTTTCGTCCGCCTCTTCCTCCTCTGCTTCATCGGCGAAAAGCTGATAACTCAGGCAAGTCGACTTTGTACGCCGGGTTTTCAGCTGTCCGCTACAAACATACCGGACGTTTTACATACATACACATACATAAGTATATTTGCTTGGCTTATTTGCAATTGATCCATGACAAATTGTGTTATTTCCAACGGACTGATGCTTCCTCAACTTGATACTGACAAATTAGTACCTAAACCTGTTAATAGGAATTAGGTTACCTGTTAATAGGTAACTAAATCTAAAAGGTAACTAGATTTATATGCGGTTGTTTGTGCAAGCTAGATTTAGTTCATTACATATCTACCTGGTGCCCAGTATGAAGTCAAAACAATAACCGAAATCTACTTGCAAACTACATTGCAGCTAGTTACGAACAGGACAACCAGACAAACCTAATAACAATAGCACCCGCTTAAGCGGTGAGGACCAATTTCGGCCATTAGAGCGACAGCGGTCAATGGCCGTGCACATGCGCACTAGCTACCCGAATACAAAATTGCACTCCAGCGGAGATTTGATGAGCGATGTCGAACGACGCACTCTCGACAGAGCGAGGCACTTTGTGACGCCGTCTACAGCTGTCAATGGGTCGGCGCGTGCCGCGCATCCCGATTCGCCGTCGCGATGCTGATGCTGAGGGCGCAGACGCCGATGCAATTGACGGCCCGCGGCGCGACGCTCTCGTTGGCCACGTTCCTCACGGTACGGACACCACGTTCCTCACGGGTTTACAGCTGGCAATGTCAGTGGCACGATGCACTGCGATTACGCCACTCTGATTTCGCCGTTCTCGGTTACAAAGTTCATAAATTAACATGGGCAACAATACGGATTTTATCCATCAGAACCGATAACGGCATGAGGTAAAAGTTACAAAATCGCTAGGCTGGACCAATCAGAGACTCCGGATGTGCTTGACGACATGTTCACGGCTCTTTCATGAATGGCCCGGTAGTTTCAATCATGAATCAATGAATGGCCTAAAAACGTAAAGGATTATAGGAGAAAAATTGAAGAATAAAATACGAAGGAAACCAAGAATAAAGATTTCAATTTGCTATAAATGTATATGCGCCTTGCAAACTTGCTAAATGCATATTGTTCAAGAGAATGAAACAAATCATATCAATGATTGGTGCAGAGCCAATTTCCATGACTTCGTGGCACTGACATTGGCTAGCTGTAAACCAAGCTTTAGGCAGCAGGACGCCGCGAACGGTCGTGTTTCATGAGTCAATTTTCATTTTCAGAGCATGAACGACTGCTACTCTATTTACAGTTTATTGCGTCAGTTCAACGATATTTTTTAAAAGTTGGCAAGAGTTGAGAAAAGTTGAGAAAAGTTTAAACCTACTGACCGTAACCGAGCGAAAATCTGTGTGGCTACAAACAAAGTTTTTCGTTTGGTGGTTGCGCTCTAGTTTCGCACGTTGAACAGAAGTCATCTTTGCTTTATTGGCTCTATATGAAGTTAATGCACATTATCACTTTTACCACAACTTTACGAATGTCTGGAGCATTCACGAAAAGGCGGAGGCGCCGGTTCCGAACAATCAATGCACCTTGACACAGATGTTTTTTGTCAAACTAAAACAACATCACTCAACCGAAATGGGGACCTGGGAATTATTCCAAACAGATCTGCGCTCTGTCATTGTTTTGACAAGATCATTGTTTTGTCATTGTTTTGACAAGATTCAAGATGATGGCGATTGTAATTCTTTGGCATTTCTGCGATTGACTGTTTTTTTGCAAGATTTAAATCATGCTGATTCTTGGTTACGGTGTTTAACCACAGAAATGTGTGCTTTACAACAATTTATAGCTATGGTTTAACCGCCAAACCTAAAGCTATAGATTTGTGTGAGTTTCTGAAATTTTCTGTGCCTTTTCCACAAAATATAAATGTATCTTTTAGAGGTGACCTATGGAAGTGCTTCTTTGAACCTTAGAAATAATTCAAGTTAGCAATTATAATTTGGGAGATGTTAAAACATGTTCGGAGTTGTGTGCGTTTGGAAAACTTAGATACCCGTCAAGCTGACAACCAACTGTTGACGTGCCACCAAGTTTAACCACAAATAATTCAGTCACTTAATTTCTATTCGAGCCTTTTCCACCTCGCCGTATTCCAGAGTGAGTCAGACACTCTGGTCTCGCAGCTCACAGTTCCCCAAGGCACGTGAAGAATGAACGTGCCGGACAAGATTAGGTCCTCGCCAGGGCATTCGGGCTTTGCGAGGCCCGTCAAGTCAAGAGACCACGAAATCAGCTTGAAGAGAATCAGCAGGATGCTTCGGGTGGCTGGACTGTCGTACACGGACATCGACCAAGCTGACCAACGCGGCCTTCACAGCTGGAACCTTTTCTTGTACCACTGCTACTCGCTTTTTGTGTTTATCGTTGTGAGTTTGCTGCCACTTACGCAACTGCTCAGCGTTGTCGCATTTTGGGGCGACTTTCAGGTAGTTACCATAAATATGTGCCTTTTCTTGATGACAGTCGACAAACCAATCATAATGTACCTTTTCATAAAAAAGAGAAAATGTGTTCTCGTTCTAATCGACGAACTAAAAAGCGTTTGTAAGAACGCTGAAATGTTGGTCGCCACAAAACGTAAGCTAGAGAAGAAAACTGGTTGCACGAAATGCGTTGGCAGGCTGGCAGTTATGGGTTCCGTGCTCACAGTTCTGTCTTGGATGCTGTATCCCATAGTTTTCAACGCGGCCAACAGGAGCGCCACATTTATTTTCAATACGTGGTACCCGATCGACACTACGAGGCAGTTGAGGCCGATCCGACTCTCTTTCGAGATCGTCGGCATTGTGTGCCAAGGCACTGTGGGTGGGAGTGCGTACACCTTGCTGTACACGTTGACCGATCGTTGGTGTCGGAGCATGCAGCTGTTGAACGCGTTCACAGACTCCATCGGCAACCTACCCGTGACAAGGGACACATCGGACGACGACGACGACGAAGAGGAGGAGGTTTTTGTCCTGGTCAGGATGGGCTTGGTGGGCGGCGACGCGAATGTGGAGTCGTCCAAGAACGAAGTCAGTCGAGCGATTGAAAGTATCGGCTTGCGTGGGGGTGAGATCCTAGCGGGTTCCGTGGCCTGGAGGTTTGATGACCAAGTGGTTGCCGGCAAAGAGATCCCGACTGAATCGCTGGTGGTGATTGCGATAAAATTACTCGATAGATTGTTAAGGTATTGGCAACATTAAAACTAGACTTCATTTGAGATTTTAACAACATTTATGTTTAGAATTGGCAACGTATTTTGCTCCAGATGGCTGGACAAGTTTCAGAAGATTTTCAATCCGCTGCTGTTTATTTTGCACAAGACTTGTCGATACGTGTTGAGCATCAGCGCTTTTCAGGTTGCTTTGGTGAGTTCGAAGATTGGCGAATGCAATTGGGCGTGCTCTGAATTCGCGTTTTCATTGTTTGAATTGACCTGTTTTAGATAACCGATTGGAACGACCCTATGATCTTCAAGTTGTCAGTCACAATGGTCACTGCTGTGATTCGGTTGTTTTTCGTTTGCTTCATTGGAGAAAAGCTGATTAAGAAGGTACATATACAAATTTGGAACTAAATGCTTTGATTTTTAAGTTACACAATGGTATTTTCATAACACTTAACAATATTTAAGTTATATACATACAGAGCAATCATTCCTACTACCATTGTGGGAAATCTGTTGAAAATCTCGAAGAAAATGAACAGATTATCACTGGAATCATTGCGCTCTGTAGATATTCAACTCCATATTCAGAAATGAGGTCTGCCCCTTGAAATTTTGTAAGCTTTGATCAAGCGCAGGAAACGTGAATGCTCTATACTGTAAAACGTTTATTATTTGTTATGATTACCAGACATAATGTTGTTTCGCTGGGTATTAATTTCGCCTATGATATAAGTGTATCAGAGGTAAGGTACCTGTTCGACCTTTCGAGCCCTACGAGTCAGTCGGCCTCCAGCCATCACTTGATACGGAGCTTGCCTCGATTTACGTGTGCTGTGTTGTGATTCGCTAGTTTATTACTAGCCTTTGGTCTTGTTTATTTGAATAACGTACACAGCCATTTCGTCTACCTGCCACAACTTTCTTGAATAACGCTACAATACATAGAGTTACATCCGACTTAGAAACAAACATGAGTAACACTAGCTACAATACACAGAGTTACATTCGACTTAGAAACCAACTTGAGTAACACTAGCTACAATACATAGAGTTACATTTTACTTAGAAACCAACTTGAGTAACACTAGGTACAATACATAGAATTACATCCGACTTGGTAACAGCTTGAGTAGCACGAGCTACAATACATAGACTGACATTCGACTTAAACTTGAGTAACACTAGCTACAATACACAGAGTAACATCCGTCTTAGAAACCAATTTGAGTAACACTAGCTAAAATACGCAGAGTAACATCCGTCTTAGAAACCAATTTGAGTAACACGAGCTAAAATACGCAGAGTAACATCCGTCTTAGAAACCAATTTGAGTAACACTAGCTACAATACTCAGAGTAACATTCGACTTGCCAACTTGGTAACCAACTTGATGGTCCACGTCGACCAGACCGAAGAGCTTTGCAGTGCCGCGTACAATTGCAACTGGACCTCTAGTGACGAGCGTACTCAGTTCTGCGTGGGGATGCTGTTGATGCGTTCGCACTTGCCGCGTCTGCTGCACTCCGGCAACACGCGGCTCTCCTCGGCCACTTTCTTGACGGTAACCTTGACATGAAGCTCCGTGCACTTGCGCACTGATCTGGGTCTGGATTCATGGAGAGGGGTCGTCATCAGCCAGGGGTTAAACTTGTTAATACGTATGTTTGGTTGTCCAGTTCATATCAATATGCAATGTAGTTATTAGCAAGATTTCGGGTTTCGTTGTGACTTCATAATAAGCAACCATGCAGTAATAAACGAAATCTTACCTGGACTAACAAAGGCAAGAAATCTAGTTATCATCTAAATTTCGTGGACAACCAAACAGAGCTGTTAACACGGCGATAACAAACAAACAAATCTCTACAAATTGTAACTTATGGGCCGAAAGATTATCTAACGATCGGTTTTAGGCCCACAATTGTTTGACCCCATTTTGCGAATCCAGGCCACGATATGTAGGGATATTATTGTGACAATGTGTTTTTATTTTCAGAGCATTCATGATTCATATACTTTCTACAATATGTTGAGGCAATTCAACGATTTGTTTTAAAGATGAAATTTTTTGAATGCGAATGAGATGAAATGAGATTTGATGTACGAGAAATAATTGCGGTCTCAATGTAATCTTCATTGTCGCTGTGATGGCAATTTGTTTTTTGGCATTTAATTGTGGTTATTAAAGACAAAGACATGGTGAATTTGTACTGATGTTTGTGTTTGTGGTTTCAACTCGCTCTATACCAGCCAAATGGCTGGACTAGCTGGGTTGGACTCAATTATTTGCAGGACACATTCCGAGATGTGCAAAGATTTTTAATAACACTAACGATTTAGAATATAGGTTAAGTATTTTTTTACGACAGATTCAACGATTGATAACTCTTTAAAACACATCGGTATATGTATCCTATTATTGAGAAGTACCTACGTAGAGTTTAGACCTGTCACAACTCTCTTGTGCTACGGCAGTATAGGTATTTTTTAAACCACTTACTACGCGGTTATGCTTAGACAACAACAATATCACCATCTACGAGCAGAACCAAGTTTAGATTTTGATCAAAAACCGCATTGAATCACATGCACATGGATTTTGTGTGGAGAGAGAAATTGTAAAATTCAATTTAGATTCAATTTATATCCTTTTAATGCATTCCGATTATATAAACATATTATAATACGGTTTAATGCGCTGTTTATAAGCACCCTGATCACCCGGGTCGTTGACCACGGTTCAGACTAGTTGCCAGTAGTGATTTTATCAGTCGCACAGATCTTTATTGGAGATTTGTCGTTGGAATTGCAGGTTTGTGAGATTTGGTTGAAGCAAAGCTGGCGAAATGACCTGTTATGTTTATGTCATATTATTATGACGAGGATATTTTGATCTTTGACCGTTTCGTATAGGTTTGTAGTTATAATGGGTATGTTTTGACCAATTTCAAATTAGTTCAAACCACGAGGCGAGCCGAACGATGTTCATTGCGTGTGCGAATGACGCACGGTTAATTGGAATATTTGTGACAGTTTTTCAATTAGTTTGTGCATTTCGGTAATTAGTAATTACTGTTTTCTCACGCAATCTAGTGCATCATTTGCAATAAATGTAAACATTCGTCTAATTAGTGGAGAAGGACCTATTGAAAAAATACATCATATATGGCACAATTTGTAAACATTTATTTGCGATTATTATAAACAAATATGCGTGCAGCACACTCATTGGCTTAATTTCTCTGGGCGAAAAAAACGACAAATGTGTTAAGTAGAAAGAGTGACAACTGGGTATGATTTGTAGCAGACATAAAATGGATTTAGTCTAGAAACCTAACAGCCGAGAAAAAAATCTATTGTGTTAATTCATATGTTAACTTTGATTATCAACTCCTTTCGCACTATCAACACTAATGGTCATCGACGTCGTCGGTGACCCGCTCGAAGCGCGGTGCATCACGAGGGTCAATTCGACGCAGCGCAGCGTCGAACCAAGGACCGCGACCCCGCGGGCGATTCGTTTGGCGAGCGCCAATGCCACCCAGTCAGACTCGGTTCACTCTCAGGAACACAAGTCTCTCGCCCTCGCAGAGAGCACTCGACTGAGCACTGGAGCGACCAAACGAGAGCAACATGCCGCTTCGGAGGACAAAGGTCAAGTCAACTGTGTAACAACAAATTAGCGGATGACTTGTATTATTGTCTGCAATCATTAATTCTACTTCGTTAACTCGATGATGTTAAATGGTCACACAATTTAGGGGCTATTTTGCTGCGATAATTTCATTGACAAACAACAAGCAGCTTCACCCATGCATGTATCTGAGCTTTGAGCACTACCGCACACAATATGACTCCCAAAAACAAAACTGTGTTTCACTGCATGTCATGGCAAATATATTGCATTTCATTCGAATTATTGAGGCGGGAAATTGATAAAACCGGTCATCCGGGAATGGACTTCAACAGTTCCAGAGTCGATCAAGAGTGTGGGAAAATTAACGCCTTAAGAAAAGCAATGCAATTATTTGCCCACACTGATGATCGACTCCTGGACGTAGTTGTCCGTTAAAACTGTTCGTTAATGGAGCAAGTGGAGCTTGGGGAAATGGACGCTGACGACTCTCACACAAACGTGGGCATGACGGCTACCGTCTTAAAGTCCAGACTGAGCTTGGCCTGCGACTTGGTCTCCGAGTATCGCTTGTATATCCGGTCGCGTTGCGTTTCCGGCTGATCGTTGGGCATCTCGCCCAGGAAGAAGAGGTTGGACTCGCTCGTGTTCTCCTTGTCGGCGTCCGGCGGCGTGACCTTGACCACGGGGCTCGCCGTCGACGACGACGAGTTGTCCTGCGGCAACAGATGCAGCTGAACGTAGACCGCCTTCTCGGTACTTGCCGGCAACTGTGTTACGGTCGTCTCTTGATAGTCGTCGTTTTCCTCGTCCTCTTCGGCCAGAGTTGTATCTGTAGGTAGACTTTCAGTGACTACGTCCAGACCACTCGCTTCGTTTTCTTGAGTTTGTTCTAATTCAGCGAGCGCTTCTTCATTTTGATTTAGTGGCTTAATTACGGCGTCGGGGGAGTTTTCCGTATCTGGAAGCTCGGTCGCATAAACGTGTGCATATTCTTCTTCGGCCGCCGCCGCCGCCTCGCTCTCGGTGGCAATCTCGTCTCCATTTTCCCCGCTAAGCCCGGCCCCCGGGGAGCCCGTCGTGACAGCCGTCTCAGCCGCCAGACTCGCTGATTGCGTCGGTTTGTCGACGGAATGAACGACGGCGGCCGACACGACCATTTGTTCGCTGGTAGTCTCGTCCGCCACCGTCGTGGGCTCAGCGCCAGCCTCATTTACATCCTGCGATTGGCCGACAACTTCGCCCGTCGCCGATGTCGGATATATTAGCGTCGTTTCGGCCGGCGACTTTTCGGTGGTCGTCTGCCGGTCGCGATCGACGTCATCTCCGCCGTGCGATTGATTCAGATCGGTGTCGTCGGGGACGGGGTGCTCGTCCGGAGACGCGACGACGCCGACGGCGGGAGACGCGAAGACGCCGACGTCGGGAGACACGTCCGTCTCCACGGCGTCGACGCTCTGCTGCGGCTTGCCGGCTTGATAGACGGGCACCTCGTCCTCCGACAGCGGCAACAAGTCGGGCTGGTTCATCTCCTCCAGATCGGGTATGAACACGAGGAATTGCGCGGCGACCGGGAGTCTCAGCGGATTGATCGCGCCGAGCACGTGACTGGCCGCGTCGGAGCCGTGCAGGAAGTGCGGATAGTAGATCCGCGACGGCAGACGGACAAAGCCCGAGAACGACGGCATCGTCGATGGGAAGTACGTGTAGCTCGGACGATACCTCGGCCAAGCGGGGCGGACAGGCTCGAAGTAGCGCGTGCTCGAGTAGGGGCCGTGATAGCGCCAGGGCCGGGCGAACGTGTCGTAACGGCCGCCGTCGGCGTACGCTCGCGGCACGTAGTATGGATTGTACACCGGGGGCCTTCGCTCGGCGCGTAATGGACGGCCCGTGTACAGCGGCGTCGGTCGGTACGCGTAGTTGTAGTAATTGCGGCGCTGCGCGAACGCGGGCAGCGGTCGGTGCGTCTGGTAGTAGTCTTCGGGGAGGTCGTCGCGGACGTCGGGGTACCTCGCTCGGTAGAAACCAGCGTCCGGGCGTGGACGGTAGTACCTGAAGCATTATCATTTTGTTAATAAGGAAACAGCTACTTTTGAGTCGTAACCATCCTCTTTAGTGGTATTATTTCTGCTCATCATAATAATCATGTTGATGCTAATAATTATCTTCCTTTTGGCGAACAGGCCGGATATCGGTAATTATACATAAAACAAGATTCGCTTTTTCTTAAATCTCGCGTGGCCACGCCGGCTCTCGCTGACCTGCCCAGTGGTCATGCGCCTTCGGCGATCGGAAAGAATGTGAAGTCATTGAAACTAATGGCGGGCGACCGCGAGTGCGGGTCTGCTCTGATTGACCGGTCCACGCCTCGACTGACCTGTTGAGCGGATGACCGGCGCGCGGGCCGACGGCCCCGTGGTGTGGAGGCGTCGCGGCGTAGGCGCCAAAGGTCGGGCGCCGTGCGGCGTCGTCGGCCAGACTGGCAGACACAACGAGCAGGAGCAGGAAGGCTAGCCCACGCGTGCTCTGCGTCAGTCGAGGAGGAGAGAATTTGCGTCAATTGGTGTCATTTTATTATAGATACATGTTTGTGGATTACAGTGTCAAGTGCCATATCGAAATTATGCGTAGGTTTGGGTGCTATCATGTCTCGATGCAAATTGATATGTTAGTGCTCATCGTTACGGCTGCTTAAGAGATTTTACTTTTAAACAATTTTCAGATGTACCTTTGGAATGAGACAGGTACATATAATTATCTTAAATTATTGATATAATTTTTGTGAGGTGGCTCTAAAGGTGGGGGGCGGGGGGTAAATATCCGCATCTATACGATAAGACATAATGAAATAAAATAAGTATGTGTGGTGTCTGTAGGTATAATCATTAGGTATTCGTAATTTTATTAATTCTAGATAGTTTAAAACTGCCAACATGCCAAAACCTTTTTTTTGTCACACTAAAAAATCTCGAGTCATGAAATTTCCAACTTTTTAACACTCCAAAATGAACTGTTTTCCGAAATAAAATAGGAGATTGAAATTACGCCAGCTAAAATTTTTCATGCATGTGCTGATTTTAAAAAACCGTCAAGTTCCTGCATGAAGTTGCGTCAAACGCAGCAGCACCATGTTATTATCCAATAGCAAATATGCAAATGCATGTCTCCACGCATGCCCAATGACCAAAGTGCGTGAGTGCGTGAGTGTTACCTGGCAATTAGACCCCATGCTCGAATCGCTGCTCCTCGTCAGATAGCCAAGACACCAACTGAGCTGCAAATGCAGTGCCCCCTCGACGGGGACATCTCACAGAAATCCCAGCTCAGGTGTGTAGATGTGTGTGAGTGTATGTGTGTGTGTGTGTGTGTGTGTGTGTGTGTGTGTGTGTGTGTGTGTGTGTGTGTGTGTGTGTGTGTGTGCATTTTACCATAAAAAAAACCTGAACCCGAGCTCCCATGCCCAAACCACTCGCTCCGACTGCCTGCGTTCTGGTTTGTGGCCACCTCAAACATGCGGTCACTCGCGCTCGCAGGATCATTGACCTCTGAACCTGTTTGTCTGCCCTCTCCTCTCGCGTCTTTAACAGGCGACTGACTTGGGCTCGTCACGCGAAAGACGTGCACAGATGTTTACATTAATTGCGTCGATTTACGTACTCTTAAGCAATTTACATCGAGTTGTTACCGATTCCGCTCTCGGGTGACAGCGGGAAAATTATCGCTGGTTTTAAACGCGCCCGGAGCGCGGAAATGCTGCACTTTGGGGGCATCTAGGGGGGGAAATGGTCAACTAGCTCGAGCTGCTCGTAGTTCGCGCGCAGGTCACAGATGGCGCGCGGTGTTTTCCTTGGCTTGTCCTGGAAAATTGATCCGGGAAAGTGTTTCTGACAGCGTAGCCTTTTCCGATCGGCCGCGGGATCGACTGCAAAATTGGTTGACTGTCTGCCATGCTATATGATCTCTATACCTGACGATTTAAAAAAAAAAAAACTCAAAAATGTGTTCTCGAAACAATCCTCGAAATGTTTAGTATTTTGCAATTTTACATATTATAATGAACAAGCCGTGTATGCCAACGAAATTCCTTATTTATTACATATTATGCACCAATATGATAACCGTGTGAGCCAAATGTGCACGCGAGAATGCGCTGTATGTTTCGGCAAATAAAGCGTGCTGCGGCCAAACAATATATTTGTGGTTTCATGCAAAATCCAAAATCCAATATTGTAGATTGTTATTACCGTAACTTGCTTTACGATTATTTGTGGAACATCAAACATAATAAATTTCAGCAATCTACCTCAACACCGCATGCAGCAATAGTTGAACAATTAAATATCACCCCAGCCCGAGTCTAGCGCATGCGTTTCCTGTATATATATATATGTATATAGAGAGAGATAGATACATAGTATATACACTCGATTCTAACTTGTAATGCCTGTTATGCAAGAAGAATCAGCAGCGCTTTGGCAGAATCCACCGCCACATATCAGCACGCATCCGCACCGCTTGCTTTGTTACTCTCTCGATGAAAAGATCGGACTCTCCCGACTGAGCGAGCCGGCAACGGAATGAAAATTAAACCACCTACGCGAGCAAAGCATAAGGATTACTTTTGTTTGGGCCGCAACACAAACTCCACTCTATAACATGCGGCTGTGTGATACAGGCGGAACTATGGAGGTATACTCGCTGTAGCCGCAAGGGAAATAATTCCACGGATCATTCATCTCAATTTTGAAAAGCAATTTATCTCTTGTCTTTGTGTGTGTGTGTGTGTGGAATAATTGTGAAATTCATTTGTTGTTTATCTCAGACTGTATATGTTAAATAATATGCACGCACTGTGGTATGTCCTCTGTCTTGTTGCACTGATTGACCAAATCGCATCTATATTATATCACGAGGTATAATACACTAGCAGTGTTTCAAAGCATAACAGTAAATATAATTTAGAGCCTAGAAGCTAGTCATAAAACAATTATTTTAATAATTGAAAAAGTCATCCGCAGTCACGGCAGCTGTAATAGCCGCAGGTGTCTTTTCCGTCTGCGTTTGTGTACTTTAAATTATATATCACTTTAAAATTCACTTAAACAATGGTAATGCATGACATTTGTCACACAAATATATATGTATCCAACATCATCAAGTGCGCATTGTTTATGCAGAACAGAGAACACAAGTTGCTACAGAAGTCGGCGATAAAACGTGTAAAATCGCAAATGTATGCAAACTCATCACCAGCCTAATCGCATGTTTTATTCACAATTGGCTCGTGCGAATCGACAATGTAAGATTACACAAGTGCGTGCGCGTGTGACGCAATGCCATTGGCGTCGGCGTCGGCGTCGACCGCGTATTAGTTTGCAGCTGATGGCTCGTGTCGACGACGTCCCGGCGCCCGGGCAGCCACTTAACAAGCGTTGCATTATTAAGCACGCCATCAGAAAGGGCTTAGCGGCAGTCGCCGACGCGGCCACAGTTGGCACCTGGGCACCTCCCCCCGTCCCCCAAAACGGGTCGCTGTGCTGGAACGGGGCACATGGGTTTTGCGCCCCCCCCCCCCCCTCGTAAGACATGACGCTGTCCGACAGTTTAGCGGGGCGCGTAAGCTCGAGTGGGTGGTGGCCGATGTGTGTGCCCGTGGTGGAAGCGACGGGTCGGCATGAAGGTGAACCGCGGGCTGCTATAGAGAGAGAAGGGGGCCATCTTCTACCCGCGCTAAACTCGCATCTTGCGATCAACGTCCAAACGTGGTCATCGATGAAACGATGTTTGAGCTTTTACTTTGTTTGATAAGTATTTTGCTGATACGAAGATTTTCTAGTTTTCTCCTTTCTGATTTCTGCACCATTCGCGTTTGTGACAATTTTTCCAATACTGGCCAAGCTTTAACTGTTATGAGAGAAAAAGTTTTCGCCGCAATTTCTGTACTCTTCTGTTGGAGAGTTGTTGATAAAAATAAAATATGCAAATATGGACATTCTCACCATATATATACGAACACATTGTAAATTGTAAATAGTAACTATGTTTTTGGCAGCGATGACATCATAAGATTGAGTATTCAAATGGTCGTCCATGGTGGTCTATGTTGTTGACGTGTATGGGAAAAACGTAGGCTCATTAATGTCTCTTCCCATTTCATCTCATCTGTAAAAGAGTTACATAATAGAGGACAGAGACCTTGACTGCTTGATAGGGTAGAGGTGTGCCTAGGGCTAATGCTGACAGGTTGATAGGAATGTGTGCCTAGGGCAAGTGGCTGCTTTATTAGGTACATTTAGGTCGTTTTCTCTGAAAATCCAATTGCTGTTCGCTCTGCGCTATAGAAATAGCATCTATTGTTGCAACGGCTTGTAGTTGATGATTTTCAATATCTGTTACATAAATACGTGCGCGGGAATTTGCAGGAAATTCGCCTAGAGTTTCCCCATTGTGTTCCCGTGCGCGAACGCAGCGTGTTGTTTAAGTATCAACTTTCTGGCGAAATGTGAATGCGAAATATTTTGCAAATGGAACAGGAAATTGTGTTCCCAACCCGAAATCAGTGTTTATTTTTTGCGATGCACGGATGCCGGGAAGCGCCAGCAGTCATCTGACGGTATCTATCCTGATGTCCGTTAAATATTGTTTGCGTACGGGATCGAACTCGGTACCTATAACAAATTATAAACTGAAACTTTTGTTGATATTTTCCGCATTTTTTTTTAAAGATAACCGTGCGAGACGTGATGAAATTTGATCAATAAGGGAGAGGTGTCGAAAACGCGCGCGACTTCTATTGATGGAAATAAAAATCGACTCGCACCGCGCGCGACGGCATATAAACTTGATGGAAACTTTGACAATTTGATTCATGCAGTTAAACTTGAGGCAAAGTTGTTTGCCTCGTCGTCAGCAGTTTTTCTTATCTCTCGTAAGACGAAGAAGGAGCTGGTTTGTAGATTGTGGAAACTGTGCAGAGAGAGAGAGAGAACGGAAGGGCGGAAAAGTTTTGGTTAATTTATTTTTCCAGTAAATCTGCATGTCACCATTGTCGAGTGGTGCCCTCTTGGTCGCTCGTCAGCTTAGAGTGTTAATTATATTTCACACCGCGCTGAGTCGAGCGTGTAACCGGGGATTTCTTGTTACTGTCGTCGAAGATTTAGCCACCCGCACAGCATCACGAAGGGTTGCTTGACTTTTCTTAATTACTTTGTTCAATGTTCTTGCAGTCTTGCTCACAGATATTTCGACCGTCCGTTGACGTTCATTTTGGACTCGAATGCGTAAACGAATCTACAACCAAATGGCGTTGCCGACTAAAGTTCAGTGACAACTGCAGGTCATATACCGAGACCGTCCGATTTCCCGTTGAATTTCCATCACTGAAGGCTGTTTTAGGCAAACCCCGAGTTGCCACCGAGTTGTTAACCGCGCCGAGCGTTACTGCTATGACGGAAACTTATCCCACCTTGAGGGCGAAAGCAGCCAATCAAGTAAAAACGCGCCAGCCAGCGTGTAATCATGCTTAATGCCCAAGTTTCACGCGAGATTAATTACAATGCCCGCCGAATCAGCTGGGGCGAGAAACAAGTTATCAACATTGCTATACGAAATTCCAAGAAGGCACCCACTAAGCAGAGGCCCAGGTCACGCTTGTTTACCTTCGTATTGAGTATCGAGCTTAAGAAACTTTGCACAGCTTTTTGCCTCACCCCACTCACAATTACCGGCAAACAAAATGCCAACCGCCGAATCAGCGAGACATAACCCAGTTGTGTACGTTACGGCGTGTACCAGCTATACACAGTTGATGTGAGATAAAGCAGTGCAGTCTAGCGTTCAACGCGCCGACTCTGATTAAATCGCGACGCAGACGTGTCGCGGGGCAACGTGATCACACGCTCCACTCGGCGCGCCATCTTGCGAGAGAAATTTAAAATTAATACCGATCCGGTGAGACGGCTGGGGTTCGTCGAGCGCTGACACAAAATAAAATCATCTCCGATACGAAATCGAGAAAAAGAGAGGCTTCATTTTTGCAGCGAAGAAAAGTAGACGGCATGGAATAATTATTTTTCCCATTGCGATACAGTTCTACCTCTGCGTGCCTGTGATAAATTATCTTGCTGGATGTAGATACTTTTTTTGTTAAGTATACATTATTCCAACGTTGCAATGTTACCGGTACGGTCGCGACTTTCCGCGACTCTGGCGACGGCAAAGGTTGAAACCAGAGATGGAACTCGTGAAAACGGGAACGCACATTCGAGCCCAATTAGAATCGCCGAGAGGAAATCTCCGCAGCCAACGCAGAGCGGCGTCTGGCCGAGATTTCAAAAACGCGTTACGCAAGAATTAATTAATCAAAAATGTTCTTTAAAAGTCAATTACCACCAGATGGCGACCCGCGCGCCCTCCGTCTCGAGCGGCAACATTCGGCAACAAAACGCGGCTAATGAAAGAATTTCACGCATGAAAATGAATAGAAAAGTTTGTCTTCGTAAAACTTGTCGTTTTTTTTTGGTGTGTTGTTGTAGCTCGCCGCTCCGCGATTTCTTTATATTCATGGTCTTGAGGAGAGTAGCCCGTTGTTGACGTGTCTGGCCCTCTCCCTCGCTACCGGCAGCCACCTATTTCCTTCTTGCCGAATGAACGAAATTCAATTTCAATACGGAAAATCTAGTTTAGCATGAAAAGGGATGCGAAATACAACGAAATAGCAGCAGAGCTACAAAGCATGCTCTCAAAAACCAACTAAAAATATTTGTTGCTCCCCAAATTCCCAGCAGGACAGCGTCACTAAACAAGGGCAAACGCCATTACGCGAATGATTCCTCGAGGGGCGCAACTCGCTGTCCGCCACGGACCGGACTCTTCTGCCTCGGATTGCGTCCCCCTTTGAGGCGAACAGCTGCCGACGTCAACAACATCTTGCGTCGTCCGCCACTCGCCCGCCGCGCACAAATACATCGCGATAACCCACATTCAGCCGCGCCTTGTCGTAAAATAATTCAATTTTGTCCAAACAACTTTTTGACAATGCCTATATATACAGTGTAGGCGTTGTAGGCGTATGTAAATAGACTTGCCTCTCATATTGTACCATATATATATGTATGTTTACCGTTATTCAAAGAAATGTATCTCTCACTCTCTCTCTAGCCTTTGCAAGGAATGGGGTTGGAAATTCCTTTGGAAAGTTATTCCTGATAAAGCGTGCCCGAAGAAGGTTCAGCAAAGCTCAAAAGTAAGACAGTGTAGAACTGTGAGCGTATACGGCTTTAACAATACTTGAATCGCAATTTAAATAATTAATGTCATTACAAGTCAATCGTAACGTGCAATTTATGTTGAACTGAAATCAATAACCTATCGAGAGGGTAGCACCGTTAATAATGCACGGGTAAGCCGCTTAAAACACGGGCAACGATGTTTAATTCTTGCCGAGCTCGACGAGTCAAAGTTTGCGTGGTCTGGCTAGGTACCTGTGCCCGAGGTATACCTATAGCTGCCGGGAATTATTTCACAATCGATATAGTTTCCGTACGACTTCCAAGTCCCCCCAGCGCACGCGATCTCACAATTATATTTATAAAACCGCGTTCGACATCAAAGCAGCCGTTTGATCTGACGATGAAATCAATTCCAACTCTGTTCGTATTTATAAATAAGCCGGGTGATCGAATTAGGCTTTGTTTTCACCAGATCGGCTGATTGCTGGAATTTGTTTTTCTTCGGGTGGCAATTAGCCGGAGGCAAAACACACACACACACACACACACACTCACACACACACACACGTTGCCACAAATTGTGTGATTTGCCAGCACGCGACCTGGCACTTCCTTCGTGACCTTTACTAGCACATGGACTGGCTTTTCCACCATACCCGGCACTTCCACCAGTACCTGGCACTTCCTTCGTGACCTTTACTAGCGCATGGACTGGCACTTCCATCATACCCGGCACTTCCACCACTGGCACCTCCAACATTGAGAACTCATTGCTGAAAAAGCCTACACTATATTAGCTGCCTGTCTATTATGCATCAATATCACATTATTATTGTTTATTTATAGGCTGTCAATATGCCTAGGTATACAAGTGCCTATACAAGTCAGCATGCAACAAAATATCTCATGCTACAACCTACGGTATCTAAAGTATTACACAAGTAAGCTGGGTTGGCTACAAGAGTCTTTGTATTATGCTTATCATTTTGAAACGAAACTCCGAACCATGGAAATGGAGTTATCTATACATTTTGCAAAATAGAAGGTCCAGCAATTATTTTAAGTAATACAAAAAAGAGATTCAAAAATAATTGTCATTAGCGATTGGAGAAAGTTAAATAACGAGAGAGAGAGATATATAAATAAAGGAGACGCCGTGACTCTAGCGAACGATTGTCTTGAAAACTTTTCAAATCTCTTCTTCATGGAAAGTGAGTAATTATAACTCGAGTTTTTCTATCTGGATAAAGTTTCCAGTGTGGGTGATAACTGCTAACAAGCTCCCGAGTGGCGTCTGTCCCGCTCACTCCCCCCCCCTCGATCTTTCGCTCCACCGTCCTCCTTCCTCCTGCGCCGAGCACCGAGCGACGTGACTCCTCGTTTTTTGCCTCCTCTTTGCCAGCTAATTTATGAAAGTCATTAAATTGAATAGTAAACGTAGCTCGCCGTCAACTCCTCGACCCCGGCGCCCGAACAAAGTTTCGGCAAACTGGCAGAAGCACCTGTTATTGTACGAAATATATCAATGGCCGCGCATCCGTATATAAAACGCGCACCCGTGCTGAGCGCCCGATTCGCCAGCTTCCTCGCTGAAGCGGCGACGACGAAAACGAAGCTGACAATCCAAATAATGCCACTCTAGTGCATTGTCCCATTTAATAACGGCGGCAACCATTCAGGCCGCGCTGTCTCGCCGCATTTTCCTGCATATTTTATAAAGCATGGCCGTGGGAAAAGCGAGGGAAATGAATCAGCGTCGATGTCGCTAATAGATGTCCCCCGGCGATACGCATTACCGCTCAATGTGCGTGTGCGTAAGTGCGGTGATGAATTCGTACTTTTCGCGTTGCAATCTGTACGCCTCGCGACGCCAAATAGCCCCGAGTGGCCGCGTGGCTCACGCACTACTCGTTAGCGGCGTCGGCGTCGGCGTCGTTGGACGGACGTCGCTTTGGCTAATTGCTCGGGAAATGCGTCGCGCGCGCAAAGACGAGGGGACAGCGCTACAATTGCGGGTTCACGCGGGCGCCGCACCACTTGCGTAAAGTGCGTGTTAGTGCGTCTGTGTGTGTGGGTGAGTGTGTGTGTGCGTGGGTGAAAAACGCCAGGTGGTCGTGAGTAGGACGGCGATGTAAGTTGTCGTGTTTCCATCACAAGTCATTTGGAGCCCCGTGCCAGGGGCTATAAGCGCCTATAACGGGTCGTGATTAGGGCATGCGCTGTAAGGTATACAGAGAGCGACGTAGGCCGCGCTCGACCTTTTTTTCGTCTGTCGGATCTAGGCTGAGATTGGAGAAGGAAATTAGCCTTTTATTTGCAAAGACGAAGAGAAATAATATTTACATTGTCGAGTGGAGCTGGATTCGAGAAAGCAAGTGCCCATTCCGAGCGTGTGCAAATGAGCAAAATGGCAGCTGTAACTCATGTTTATTTATAATATCAGTAAATGCCTCCGTAATGGGATCCAATAAGAAATTCATCTAACTGATGGGCTGCAAGACCGTATACATATATAACGTACTATATTGTCGCTGGAAAAGCCAATAAAGCGCATAGGAAAATGGGTTTTCTTTCTCGACATGCAGCGCCGTTGCGGCGCATATTACAACCGTTCTCATTACACGAAATTGTAAGAGAGAAATTATTCATGGCATGGCTTTACAAATGAATCCCAGCAATAAATTTGTGCCGTTCAGATTACATTATATATATACGCGTCTGAGGAAAGACAACAGTTCGGTAAATCATAGTTCCGTTCTGTACACTAACTGCATCCCTATACGTGCGATGTATAAATAGGTGGCCAAGCAGTTAAGCAAATACGAGATATGTTTTCACTCGCGATAGACTTTTTAATCCTGAGGCTCAACGAAATCGGGATCGACAAGCGCGGGTGTATGGCGCGGCGCGGCGCACGGGGGCGTTACTCCGGGGGAATGTACTAAACTCGCTCAGAGTGTCCGTTTCGCCCTCTCTTTCTGTGCGGCGCCTCCCCGTGCGCCCGCCGCCGAGATGCTAGATACACCAACGGCCCACCATGCACAAAGCGAGCTACGAATTAAAAGTTGTGCTTCAATTAAAATAATTATCCTGGCGCCCGAAGTTATCGCCGGGAATCAAATTTCCTGGTATTTGAAAAGTTTAGAGCGCTTCATCCGTTGTTCTTTTGACTATGCGACTTCATAGCGGCGCGGTTTATATATTATATAATATAAATGTATGGAGAGGGAAAAGGAAAAGGGTTCTCATAATATAAGAAGTAAAATAAACGATAATGAGCTAAAAGAAAAGTATAAAAATGAAATCTTCATCTTCACGAATCCAGCTTCACGAGACTGTTATTCGCTGCAATATCCAAGTTGATGATAATTGTGACGGTTGCCAGGGCAACCGCGCGTTTCTCCGGTTCCTCCGTGCGTTATCAATCGCGGCACAAGCGGACGCGGCGCTTGACGAATTCACCCTCCAGAGCGCAGCACGTGACGGCGTGGGTATATGCATTTCCTGCAGCAGTCATTATCAGAGCAGAAAACTGCTGCGAGCATGCTCTTCGGGGAATTCAAAAAACACGGCCACTTTACTTCCGTTGATGGAGACGCTAGTAATGCGCATCACTATAAGAAGAACGGTTTTTGTCATTCGCTATCATTTATAACAAACCGTGCGATTTTCTTCAACGGGCTCTGTTATTTTTCTTGCCAAGAATATAAAAGATTCGTTTTCCAATACTGCAGTCGTATTTTTATTGTCTACTGTTACTCCCACCACAACACTGTATTAAAGTGAACCCAACTTTGCATACTTAAACTATATCAACACCGGATGCTGTCACATCTCCCTCATTAAACCAACACGTTTAGCAGAAACTTCCTTTTCACCCCTTTTTAACGAAGGACGACCGTCGGCGGTCGACGTCTGATAACGTATTCCTGAGAGACGCCCCCGCTGGCGCGTACAGCGTTGACCGTCGGAGAGAGAGAGAGAGGGAGAAAGAGAGTGCGATACAGATCACTCGGCCGTCCATAGGTGCACGCCTGATAGCGGCATTGTTCGACGCCTACACATCGTTAAATCGACAACAATGCGCGCCGCAAACGAGGTTGCGGCGTCGAACGGCCGATGCGGGTGGCTGCCGCCGATGAATCGACGCCGACGCCGACGCCGGGCGCCGGCATGCACATGGAGATAGTTGGACGCATTTTGCCCAGCGAAGTGGACGCTGGCGTTCGTTTCGATCGTGATGGGGTGACGCCTGTGATTGTGACATGTTTTGGAGAGGCGCGCTCGTTTTGATGGGCTCGTTTTGATGGGCTCGTTTTGATGGGCTCCAGTTAATGCAGTTGAATTCGAAGCGACACAGGCGACACAGGGTAGGAGTATTGTCGGTAGAGATGAAATCCATGGCGGCTTCGCTATCGTTTTTATAGTAGCGCTGTGTGGATATGTCTGGATGGAGCGTGAATATTTTTTCGTTTGCAGCAGGTAAAAGGCAAAGTAGAACTGCTCCGTTATGTCATAGACGGTACATACATAAGTATAACATAAGTAATATTCATAAGTTTTCTCGATATCAATCAATATAAGTTTCAAGCAACCATTTCTGAAAGCTAGCGCAAATGGTAGAAAAAGGTATGACATGGCATTCTGATTGAGTTTATATCGTGTTAGCGGAAAACATCTGTATATAAAATCTTCCGAGAAATATGAAATACTATCAAATAAATTTAATAACACAGAAAATACAAGAGATCTAGCGTAAAATGACGGTTATTGGTTGCATTTAATGGCTGTTTCAAGCAGTTATGGCTACTCATTATATGCTTTTTTTCTTTTCCCATCACTGTAAAGAAGTAAGTATCATTATCATCCCAACCACATTGTTGTAATTGAATATGCAGCCATCATGACGCGATATCTCACGGTCGAATTGCGACGTGGCACATCACGCGCACATCGCACAATGCGGCGCGATAAAAACCCCGAAATTACGATTTGCCCGGCCGAGAGAGCGCGGCGGCGGCGGCAAGCCGGGGATGAATATTCAATGCGCAGTCCCGGGCCGGTTTCAATAAAACTATTCGCACGAACGCGGCGTGCGCGCGTATACCTGCAGCGCGGCGTGCGGCCACCGAGATATACTATCGGCACGTGCTTTTACAAGCAGATCAAGAAATTTGCAAAGTTACAAACGAAGAGAACATTCGCGAGGAAGTTTTCTCGATGTTTAAGGTGGAATTATCCCCCATTGGCCGGCGAATATATATATATTTATATATACCAAACAGTTTGTTTACAGACAAACTATTAGTTAATGCCACACCAAAATAGCTAACATCCCATAGGTAATATACAGGGCTTTCAAACAAAGCAAGGATAATTTGTGTGCTGCGTCTATTCTTCATTTCACGGAAAGAAAGGGAGTGGATTTGCATCTTCTTAGAGGACCCACTGCTGCTAGAAATGAGTTAAGTGTCCCGAAACTGTCCATAAAGCCTTTTGTCCAACTCAAGACATGGCTTGAAAGTTTTGAGACTCTTGGCTCGTGTCTAGCAGCAGTGGGTCCTCGAGGAAGATGCAAATTCTCTCTCCTTCTTAACGCGAAATGGCGGATAGTTTTACGAAATAACGTCCGTATAGCTATGGGAAACTACAATGGTTACTTTACTATAGAAACTAAAGATTCGCATAGTTACGGATGTTATTTTGTAAAACTAGAGGTCGCAAAAAAATCTAGTTTTATTTACCTATGAGTTAAGCTGCTTTGGTCGGGATGTCACAAATAGCTTGCCTGTAAACGATTGTTTGGTATATATTCGCTGGCCAAGTTGGTCTTTCCACCTTAAGTCTGTTCATTGAGCTGTGAACTTGGGCCGCTTCCCTTACCTCGTACGGGATACACTTTACAGGCCACACCTTTGGTCGGATCGCGATGAAACCTATATTTTCGGAATCTTCACACTCCTGGCAACCAATTGATCCATTTTCATTCACCCGTAAATTTCTTACAAGCGTTTTAAAACAGCCCTGTTTTGCCAGTACATTGAAAGATGTCAATTCCAGCAATGAATTTACCTCTTACTGGATACACTTTCCAGGCCACACCCGTTATCTGATCGCGACGAAACAAATATCTACGGAATCCTCACACTTTTGACAACCGATTAATATCGGTAAGAACCTCGCAATATCTCCTGGAAATCAAAGAAATGTTAAATTAAATTTACCTCAACAGCCATCAATGAACGGCCTTAAGAAGCTCGCCGCAACGTTTTAATAGTATTGGAAACGCACACTGAATCGCGAGCGTCGGTGTGGGATTTCACACGACGAGTGAAGACGGCTACACTGAATCGCGAGCGTCGGTGTGGGATTTCACACGACGAGTGAAGACGGCTCTTTTTCGTCTCTTTGTGTCGGATTTTCACGCAGAGAAATAATCGCATCCGAAAAACAGATTCCAGTCGCGCCAAACAAATTGTTGTTGTGCTGTCATCCGACGACATCTGAGTCGCGGGTAACGATGATTGGTGTGTGGGTGGGATGCTTCGAGGCGCGATCCCGAGCCGGAGACCCGCTGGCGTCGAGGTCATTACGGCGTCGGCGTCGTAATAACCGACATGCAGATGAACGTAGAGCAATCTTAATTAAGGCGCGCACACAAAGAACGGATTGCGTGCGATGGATTAAGATTAACAACTGAGACGTTGCGAGAAAATTGATGTCGGTGGAAAATATAAATAAGGAAAAGCGTCAAGTAGACGCTTTGTGTTTAGCAGGAAAACGGGTGAATGTATTTTAGACAATGCGGACAACATGAAAAGATTGGGTGATGCTGTATATACATGATATCATTTTCTCGAAGATGGTTCACATTTTGTTATATAAAAGTGGTTAAATATCCTATTTGAACGCCCACATAATATATAGAGCGAACTCTGTTTAATTATTTCGGACTCATTGCTCACAAAAGCACGTACTTTTGTTTTCAGTTACACCTGCAGGCTGTATATGCTTGTTTCAAAATGGTAGCTCCGAATTCTTTAATTGACCCAATTTGCAAAATACGTGCTGCTAGACGGCACCAAACAAATCATAAATTACACACACACACACACACACACACACACACACACAAACACACCTATACCCACACCACGTTGGACTATCTTATCCAATGGCCGCGCCAATAATTCTCATCCACCTATCAAGAACACTATCAAAACAATTGCAATGAATTGCACCGAAACCTGTGACCCATTTTAGATCAAGATTTATGTCCAACACTCGAGCAAATTTTCCAGGAAAAACAAACCAGAACGAGAGCGTCCATAACGCATCCATAGTCACGACTGCAACTTTTGCATTCGCTAACTTTATTTTCCCAATGCCACGCGCTAGCATTAAGACACCCAACAAAGAAAAACTATACACGACCTATAGCTTTTGCTCATTAAATATCTGCTCTCTCTAAACTAGTCGGTGATAATGAGTAGAGCATAATTAGAGTATTTACACAGGGCTTTGAGCATTGTCGCGAGCCCGAGCGTGCAGCACACGAGTGTTCTGGAAGACGACGCCGCCGTGCTTTGGGTTACGAGGGCTTGAGACGTGCGACTGACGCCGTCGTGTGTCCCTGCTTTGTCATCCCATGGTCGGGTCGGGTGACACAGGCGAAGTGTTTATCTCCTCGGGGACGAAACGGGGTGGGGTGGGGGGGGGGGGGGGGGGGGACGATCGGGACGTGTCCCTTGGCAAAGTTCTTGGCATAAATCGTTATAGTTAATTATGAAGGAGACTATGTGTTATACTCGACGAGTGATGTTTGGTTTTGGGCGGTGTCGGTGTACACATACTTACGGTTCGTTCGTTCGCTGGTGCCTAAGTGTTTAACGAGCGTCTTTTGTGTCTGCATTAAAATTGATTGGGTTAATCTTAGAGAGAGATTGTTTTCGTAATTGAATGGGTTTCTGAGAAATCGTTTAGACTGTAATAATTTGCTTGATAATCACTATTGACTTGTTTCGTATAGTAATGTTGTATGCGTTGTAACTTTTATTTGAATCTACTTCAGTGTGAAACATTCGGTATAAATTGATTGTTCAACGACTCTCACGAAGCCACTTATAAAGAGATCGTTTTTTGTTCCCAAGCCAATTGTTTGAGTACCAATTTGTTTTCATAACCCACCGTCGGTCGCCAATTGTAATGTAAACATATTTGAAAGTTTAAGATCCCACTTTCGGGCACACAAATTTATTGTAGAGCGAATGTGTTTTTTAACCAACCATTGGGCACCAAATTGTAGTCGGAAGATTTTTTTATGCGTCCCATTACACTGGCACCAATGGTGCGAATATTGTTTTCACTCGTGGAAATTACTACGCATCAATTGAATACATTAGCTCATCGATTTTATACATTAATTTACAAATTGAATTCAATATAAATTCACCATATTGTAGCGCAAAAACATGCTCAACACTTCCACATCAAACACTTTTGGCGGCGCGGCGTACAAATTCGCCAATATTATTTCAGACGAAGTGAAAGAAAATTCATCCATCCCTTTTTTTTTTAGCGCGCAGCACCGAGATGGAATTTCATCTGCTTTTTTATGGCTTCGCAACTATCAAAGGTCTCCGACATTTCCATAACTAGAGCGCACACCAGCCAAACGGAGCGAAATGCTTTTGTGGCCAGGGCGCAAAAGAAAATCGTTGCATTGCGCACCTACATCCTGCTCATAAATTCCAGTTAGATGCGCTTCCAGCTGGAAAGTTGATACATTAGCACGAAGGTGCAATAATTTATGCCGTGCTCAAATGTGTTGCTACACAATTCCACCATGTGCAGGCAACCTCGGCTATACTTGACCTCGAAACAGCAACAAAACGCGTGGAAAATTGAACACCATCTGCAGTGCCTCATGCACCGCTCCATAGATCACGCGGATTGACACTTCAAATGCACAACTCGACTGCACGGCAGGATTCTGTGATGTCAGCATTGACTTCAAGGAAGCGTATGTACTATACGTATATACTATCTATACGTAGTACGTACGCTTCCTTGAAGTCAATGGATATCAGTGTCACATGGTGCAGGTCAAGATAAGTAGAGGTAAGTAGAGGTAAGTAGAGGTAAGTAGAGGTAAGTAGAGGTAAGTAGAGGTAAGTAGAGGTAAGTAGAGGTAAGTAGAGGTATAAGTAGAGGTAAGTAGAGGTATAAGTAGAGGTATAAGTAGAGGTAAGTAGAGGTAAGTATAGGTAAGTAGAGGTAAGTAGAGGTAAGTAGAGGTATAAGTAGAGGTAAGTAGAGGTATAAGTAGAGGTATAAGTAGAGGTAAGTAGAGGTAAGTAGAGGTAAGTAGAGGTAAGTAGAGGTAAGTAGAGGTAAGTAGAGGTAAGTAGAGGTAAGTAGAGGTAAGTAGAGGTAAGTAGAGGTAAGTAGAGGTAAGTAGAGGTAAGTAGAGGTAAGTAGAGGTAAGTAGAGGTAAGTAGAGGTAAGTAGAGGTTAGTAGAGGTAAGTAGAGGTAAGTAGAGGTAAGTAGAGGTAAGTAGAGGTAAGTAGAGGTAAGTAGAGGTAAGTAGAGGTAAGTCAGTAGGTAAGTAGAGGTAAGTAGAGGTAAGTAGAGGTAAGTCAGTAGGTAACCTCTATTTACCTTGGGTGCAGGTATATTACCTGTTACTCAAGTCACTAACGGTGTCTAAACCAGTTACTGTCCAATTAGTGTCTATAGGTTACTGTTCATCAGAAACTCCTGACCAGCCAGTGACTAGCAGTACGCTTATAATATAGCTCATTGTCCAATATAGCTCATTGTCCAATATAGCTCAACGTTTCGACAGAGCGTAGAGTTGTAGCGTCTTGAAAGTAATGTTACTCCGATTTCGATACGAGAGGAAAGGGACGATGCCATCTTTATAGTTCAGTATGGGGCGGGCTGTTAAATTTAGCGTGATTCGTTTTGGGAACTAAAACTCTTAAGAGTCTTACACATGCTGTTGTTATCATTCTCGTTTCGGCATTCGCAAACAGAATTTGCAGTTTATATACAGGCACTGTTCACACTCTAGCATTGCTGGTTGAAGCTGAATCTGATGCTGGTAGGTCAGCAGAAAGAGAATTCCCCGACCTTTCGGAGATACCTCGACGTAACTCGAGCCAATAGCTTACTGAAATAATATAATATATTGAATTGAATTCAGTGATTCGGTGATGGCTCATGTATTTTGTTAGACTCGAAGCCAGCTATAATCCGAGTGAAAATTGTGAAAAAAGTGTATGAATTTGAAAGAGCTGAAAGTTAGTTGTGCTTAGATATTATATTATACTTTTTTAAAAGTTTTTCGCCATCGGTGAAAGATTGAAAGACAAGAAAACTGCACTCGGCCAGTTGGACGTCTCCCGGCCAGCCAAGAACACCTATATATTATATTCCCGGAGTCGTCCGTGCCATTGGCTGCCATCGGTCGCCCAGGGCAACCGGTGACTCCCGTGTGAAAACTGCCCAGCATTAGGTAAGGCACGTACCCAGAGATGGGCAGTATCTTAGATACTTATATCTTTTGATGTATCTTAAGATACTGATACTATCTTGTATCTTGTATTTCAGATACAATTATTTGAATGCATCTTGTATCTTGTATCTACAGATACAATCTTCAATGTATCTGTATCTTTTTTCATCATAAATGATACAAGATACATTTTTATATAACAATCTATTTTCCCTCTTTATTTTTGAAGATTTATATCAGCCTATTAATATCAGCCTATGCTTAATAATTTTTTTGACTTTTCTTTGAAAGAAAATCTCTACGGGTATTCATATTTTTCCCTGTTTAAGCTCCTTGCAAATAATGATCCCCTGACGGTTTTCCACTTTTCAGAGCTGCCGATTATTTTTAAAATTACCTTAAAAGTATCTTGTATCTTAAGATACTTTACTAAACGTATCTTGTATCTTTTAGGCTTTTGGAAATGTATCTTGTATCTTTTAGACTTTCACATCTCTCTTTTTTTTTGTATATCTATGATACATTTGTAAAGTATCTTTGCCCATCTCGGCACGTACCCCGTGAGCAGAAAGGGCGCGCGAGATGCAGGAGGACACTCGCGGGCAGTGAATGCATCTCGGCCGATATGCAGTAGGACACTCGCGGGCAGTGAATGCATCTCGGCCGATATGCAGTAGGACACTCGCGGGCAGTGAATGCATCTCGGCCGATATGCAGTAGGACACTCGCGGGCAGTGAATGCATCTCGGCCGATATGCAGGGCACATTGTGCACGCGCTCGAGTTTGTCCCGGCGCGGTCGAGTCTCGGTCTAGCCGGGTCTCTGTGCCGCACCGCAGCTTTAGGGATGTGACCGTGTTCGTCGACGGGGTCGCGGCGGATAGGGGTGTTGCTGACCGTGATTAAAACTTATGGGAAGTTGGACTGACTTACTTGCCATGGATGTGGGGGAGTTGACAAAGTTGAGCTTGTTATAGGAGAAGAGTCAATTTGTATTTGAATGCGGGAGATAAATGCTGTATATGTAATTCAAATTTCAAAACTGACTAGCAGGAACGTATTATATATATACATGGCTTTTGTTGTGGTATATACGAGTTTTGATCAATTTATTTTTTAACAACACCTATAAATGTAAGCAACGTGTGAAAAACGCGGTGATTTATTGACGCGCCATTAGGGGTATTAACGGGCCACATAGTACGGCAATTCACAACATATATTTTAAAACACACACGATTGCAGTTAAAATGCGTGCTGGCCCATAAATCTAGTGGCTCTCTAATTAACATGGTGATTTTTATATTTTACAAAATATCATTTCGTGCTATTTTATAGTTAACGGTGTGTGATTAATATTTGTTGAATGCCAGCTAAACAGTGGAGTGGGCATCGGGGAGAAATTCTAGTATGAGCACACCGAAATATGTGTCTGACTGTTTTTTATATTGCATTTTTTTTCGTGGCCTTTCCATGACTTTCATGGACACGTGAAACCTGACACCACTATCAATAATTTTACTGTTGTCTCGAAAAATAAACTGAACTAAGTCTAGCCTAACCTAACCTAGCCTAACCTAACCTTGCCTAACATAACCTAACCTAGCCTAACCTAACCTTGCCTAACATAACCTAACCTAGCCTAACCTAACCTTGCCTAACATAACTTAAGAACCGGATATTTCTTCCCTTCGGGTGTCTCAGTCTGGTTAGATGGCGCACGGCCGTCAAATTCCCCAACTCCTCGAGACGTTTCATCCTACCTAACCGAACCTAACCTAACCTAATCTAGCTTATAATTGAATCGAAACTAATATAACGTATAACCGAACCCCCTTAAACTTGGTATTTGATTAAAAAATGAATCTGCACGAAAATGAAACTAAACGACATTTTCAATTATTCCTAGCATTCCACCGGCATCCCAGCATGTTACACAATTCCCGCACATGAAAAGAGACTCAAAACAGTCCAAATTATCAGAATTTCCAGGTTCCCGAATAATTCGACCAGCCTTCAACGACACATCGCGTTTCGAGCGGTATAGGTAGGGCCTTGTAACCATTAGCACGGGCAATCAGCTCGACGCAACGCTCGGTCATGTGACTACAGATCAACACGTCGACGGTACGTGTTCATGTCATCCGTCACACGACGACGCCGCCGCCGCCGCCGCCGCCGCCGCCGCCGCCGCCGCCGCCGACGACGACGACGACGCTACCTCGAACCGACGCCCGCCACTCGACGTCGAAACCGCCCATCAATCACGAAATGGTGCGCGGAAAAGGTGGCACACGGCGGTCGCAAGACACGCCGTGCTCGCGGCCGGCTCGCGGTCTTTCTGCGTGCGGCGTTTCGACATTCGACTGGGGGAAACATAAAGACGGCGTGAACTTGCGTCGCGGCTGTTCGCTGCTCGCAATCCGTTACTTTGCATGACAATTCTCGCCGAAATCTTACTTGCGTTTGTGCTGTGCCACTATAATGCTTTGATACAATATAGAGAAGACGTATTGCATTTGAATTACAGAAACCATTGTTATCGATGCTTCCAGTATACCTCATCGATTAGCCGGTCACATTTTATCTCAAGGCCTCATTCCTCTTAGACTGCTATCTGCCGATCCAAGGTCATGTGAATGATTTCCTCCCATTTTCCATAACATAGCAAATGAGCGTTAAGGTCAGCCGATTATATTCAAAATAACAATCCTAGTGGAAAATTGCCTTTGCGGGCCAAGCAAACCCGTTTGTGGAATTATGGATGAACATTGCTTGTGTGCCTCCAATGCGAGATGCACATTACAGTGTTTTTTATTACTTCTAAAATACCATTTGTTCCGCTAATTCTTGTGGACATACGACGCATTAATATCTGGATTCGTATTTAATTCAACGCAAATCTCATTGCATATGTTCCAACCAATTAATTTACCAGCCAGAAATGACAGTAATAATCCCTCCCGCATGAATATGTGTATACGTGTACACGGACGGATAAGAAAACAACACCAACACAACCAGAAGGTCTCGCCGCGATATGTCCACGATAATAATAATAATTCCAGTCGTGTTTCGACCACCACATAATTGCTCCTAGCTCGGTCTGTTAATGGCCGCCGCCATGAATGGCAGCGCCATAAGCCCAGCTGGACACTTTGATCAATGCCTGTGCAGCATTAGGCCTCTCTTCCACAATAACCTTTGTCTCCCGTGCGGTGCCCGGCCGGCAGTGGACAACGCTCCTCGCAGTGGACATCGGTCCATCGACATCGGCAGGAACACTCGTGTGCACTCGTGTGCATTGCACACATTTCCTAGCCGGCATATTACTTACTGACCCAGTTCCGTAGCTGATTACAGTATGGGCGAAAACAAATAAACACAATACGCTGTGTGGTGACGGGCCCGCTCTGGGAAAACACCGTTAATTTCACAATTTCCTCGGATTTCCCATCTATATATGGCTTTTCATATTGTTCTAAATGGGAGAATTTTTTTGCTGGTTGTCAATTAATGACATTTCAATGGGCGTGCCTTTGGAAGATGCAAGTGGAGCGTTGGTAAATGGAAAACTACAGTTCTAAAGCCAATCGCTGATTTGCCCACATAAACGCAATGCTTTCAATTATGTGCCCATGCATAAAGATTTACTTTGTAACTGTATAGTCGTCCATTAAAATCGTGTAAAAGGTTTTGAAAAGAGATTTTATTTCTCTTTCCCAAAGGAAAGCCACATCAACAGCAAGCAAGCATGCTTTCAATCTTCCGGATTAAAAGCAGCGAATCATTGCAGTGATACTCAGAAACTTTGAACGGTTCTTGTTTAAATGGAATTTTTAAATCGCAACCGAATGCGGCATTGAAATCGTTCGGGGACAGTTTGAACTCAATTCCCCATCGAGTACGACGACGACGATGCTGTGCATGGATCGCGGCAAGCCGCCCCGTTTTTCCGGCGAAACAGCTAACGTGCAGCCGCGCAGCCGGCAGGTGAATCGCGGCAGCGGCGGCGGCGGAGGGGCGCACAACGCGCCGCGCTCAGTTGGCATGCGTGCCGAGCTAGGGCGTCGCGTCGGCGTCGGCAGCGTCGCGACGGCGGACAGGCGAAGCGACCGACCGCGCCAGTACCCTCGGCGTCGTGACCCAGCCAACACCGCCAGCAGCACAGCAGCGCCGATCTCAACCGTCTGTGACTGTGTGTGACTCCCCTCCATCCCAACAGCAAGCGAGTCGGACCGAGCGGTCGCCGCTATACGCACCGCATTCGAATGTAGCAACGTGCGAACGGCCAGCCACCGCCGACGCCTCCACCGACCGCCGACGTCGACGTCGAACCAGTAGACGCGGACAGATCGGTGCCAGCATGATTTTATTAATACTCGAACGACACGGGAACATTTACGAAACGCAGCGGTCGTGAAGGGAGCGGACGTTTTGCTCGTTTCGCTCGAGTTACTTTGTCTGCGATAAACATATTTACTCTATTAATGGAAACAGTTGTTTGTGATCTCATCAATTAGCCCGTTCTTCTGCGTATTCAATTTGTGTAAACTAGATTGGCCCGTCGCGCAAGCATTTCGCTCCCGTCAAACGCTCGCCCACGGCCGCGCGTTTTAAGGTTATAAGTCATTTAACGGCGTCGTTGCCGTTCCTCGTGTGCGTTTTGCCCGTACCCGTTCTCCCGAAAAACCGGGTGCCGCATAAATTATTCTCTTTGCTCGCGTGCCAGCGTCCGTCGGCCTGGCGTAGCGTAGTACACGAAAGTTTGACAGTTTTGTGTGTGTGTGTGTGTGCGATGTCAATAGCGGTGCCGTAGATGCGGGGAGCGGCTCATATTTTCGCAGTTCGCAAAGTTTCGGGGACACTTCACCCGTCTCGGCCTCGTGTGAGCTCGTGCGTGTGCGTGTGTGTGTGCGTGTGTGTGCGTGCGTGATTGACAGCGGCGAGGCGAGAGGTGCGTTTTGCGTGCAGACATCTATAGAGGTGCCCGTCGATGGCGCGAGGGTGGTTCGGCTCCGGCTCCGGTGCTGGCTCCAGCCAGGGGTGAAGGTGAGTTGAAGGCCGGGCGGGGGTGCGCCCAGTACATCTATATCTGTGTGTGTGTTTGTGTGTGTAATTACGTCGGGGCGTAATTGTGATTGAAATCCAATCCGAGACCACAAATTCACGGTTACATTCCAGATCGCTCGCGATACATTCAATTACAACGTTTGATTGAAGAGTGAACAAAACTTTAGAGTTGTGCACAATATGTTGAAAGTATATGTTGATTCTATACGGTAACCGAACATATTGAAGCGTGCGATTCCGGCGGCTTTAGCATAAACAAAGTTACCTATTAGGGGATTGTGTGACTCGAGCGTCGACCTGCGCCACTAAATCAAAGCGTTTCCACCGGTTGATCGCCGAGGAAAATGTGACTGACATCGCAGAAAAGTGGGAAATTGCAAGCCCCAGCTTTTCCACCGTCGCCGTCGCGGCGTCATATCTTGTTTAACATCCGAGTGAACCGTCGTCGCAGAGGCCGCGTCGTCGTCGTCGTCGTCGCCGTCGCCGTCGTCGTCTTCCAGGACCGCGCGGCACGGCAAAGTGGATGCTGCTGCAGAGACGCGCGTCTCGCGTATACACGAGGCATGCGTGTGATCTCAAAAGGACGTCTCGGTTTCCAAAGCGCGATCGTCTCGGCATTGCCAAAAGTATGCGATCCGCGAAAACTCGACGGCGCTCACCATTTCCCTGATTGTTGACTCTATTATTTCAGGAAAACGCGGTCTTGGTGTTTACAGGCCATTATATTTGATAGTATACACCGTCGTTTTCCGGTCTACAGAATCGACAAGCTATAACGGTTTATTTACCCAGAATAAGTGTCGACGGACAAAATACTCGAAATTGCGGCCACCGTCCCCCTTCGAAAGTGTTTCGACATTAGATATACTAAGTGCGCGTGGACTTAAGTACCTCGAAAGTGCTCGACGCAATCAAGCAATGCATCCCGTGACAAGTGCTCGTAAGGACGATTAGATTCAATAAGGTGAGCTTATATACTCATATATGTACCTACTCGACCGCGTGGGTCCCCGTCGGACCCGGAGCTCAGGTGGACGCCGGCGCCGCCCCTGCGCACGCAACGGGGGGCGCGACGCTCTCCAGTCATTACACACACGAGCACAACCCTGAATCACTCTCCCCTCTCTCTCTCTATCTCAGCCAGTGTGTGAGTGTGTCATAAAACCAATAGAAGTAATTGTTTTATTAGCTTTGATGTGAGAACGCAATTTCGTCGACGGCGCTGCACGGAGTGACGCGATTAAAACGAGCCGGGCGCCGAACAGACGGCGCTGATAAACTGGCGTTCGCGATGCTGATGCAGTAAATTGGTCGTGAAACAAAGAGCCAGCCTCCTCTGTTATACATGTATGCCGCACAGATAGTAATTTTCTTTTGTTAACGCAATTGCGAAACAACAAGCGCGCCCTGTGCACGGTACGTCGTCGCCGCCGCCGAGGGTGCAGAGGGTGCGGATGAGCTATGGATGGGCGCCGCAGCAACGCGAAATGGAGCCGTAATCTTGGATTCTTTTCTGCCGCCCAGGGCGTCGTCATCGCCGGCTTCCCAATGCGGCTGTTCCTGTTCCTACTCTTCACGGCCCACCAAGGTAGGTGGTACCTCCGGGCGAACTTGTTGATTGCATTAGTATTATCATCATCAACGTTATTACCATTGTAAGCTGTATCTTCGTGGGCGTTCTTTTGTTGGGGCGGCGTGGGGAGGCCTAAGCCCCGGCGTAATCCATGGGCGCGGGCTTTCGGTCCTCTCAAAAGGGATCAGTCGGATTCACCCCCCCAATTTTATCTAATTGCAAATGTATATAGAGTCAAAAACAGATGACGTGTGAATGGGGAACGGGAAATATTGAAATGCCACGTGCGTTTGGAAATGCGAGGCCGCCGCGAATCCATCGAAATTTAACGACGCGCGAATTGTAAACGGTTTCGCACTGGCGGTGCAAAACTGCACTCTAAATGCATGCGGTGCAGTCTGCATTATTGACATCGACACGGGGCACGCGGGCATAGAACGTGCCGCCATCGAAAAGCAGTTTGCCGCGTTGACGCCATCATTTCGACTCTCGCACGCACCCGTCGTCGTCGACGCCGACGCCGATCCGCCGGGGTATCGGCTCTATTTCTCTCTGCGCGGCGCTTTCGCAGGCGCACGGCAAACAATTTAAGCCGCGAGCCCAACAGCAATAGTCTATTTATGGGCAACAAGAGGGAGATTCGATTTTTGATTATCGCCGTGCAGTATACCACGCCCGGTGTACCCACGTCGGCGTCGCGCGGGGTTAGCGAAACACAAACGCCGTCGAAACGTTCGTGGCGCGCCGACAGCTTATGTGTATAGGGAAATTCTCGGCAAAGTTGCGAACTCGAGTGGGCGTTATGGTGTCAGAAAGAGTCGCACGTGAAAAAAAACCCTATATACCGGCATGCTATTTGCTTAAATAAATAAACCGAGTCGCTGTCGGTATCATTCAGATGTGACGGCAATTAGACGCAGGGACACAGGTCGTTATTCCACACAACCAGTTCATTAATTTGCAATCAATTCAGGTGTCATGCAAGTTGCCTCGTGAAATAATTGCCAACTTCGTTCGCTCTCTGTATATAGTATATACCTATAATGTGTGCGAGGCAGAAAGATGGGCATGAGATTACTGGTGATTTATTACATTGCATAACAATAGCGAAAAGGTGGCAATAAATTTGTGTGGCATACCTATACTCAGGAGGACACTGTACACATAATAGAACCTCTTCATTTGTTCCATCTTCAAGCGACCGAGTATGTGTGTACACAAATTATATGCATAGAGGTCAATGTGTGTATAGACGACCAACCCCAAACAAGCATACCATACCATAGTTATGTTTGCCCCCCCCCCCCCCCCCCCATAACAATGTGGAAAACTGACAGCATAATTTCGGGTTCAATATCAACACATTTAATTAATTCCAGAACATGTCCGCCAGCTCGAATATCCTCCAAACACATCGCATCGTGCTAATCATGCACTGAACCGCTTGACACCGTAATGTTGCCATCATATAAAGCAAGCACATTGAGGGGAGTCGAACTCGAGATTTAACATAGCAGAATGCAGCCCCAATTAAATAGCTATAAATCAACCGCAAACGGGCGGCCACTGCTAAAGAGTTAACAAATTGGACTCTGCGAAAGTATACGTGTACCACCACCGAGAAACATGCTTACTTATACACCCTCGCCCCGAGAAAAAAAAGTGCTTTAACGGGACACTTTAATTCCAAGAAGCAAATTAGTCGATTGCGTGCGTAAGACTCGGTATAAGGAGTAGAGACGAGAGGAGCCGGTGCGTCGTCGTCGTCGTCGCTGTCATGCAGGTGTACACGCACTCGCAGGCCCGCGGCACGCAATGCGTATACCCATAAAGACACACGCGTGCGTCTCGTTTCTGCATGGAAGCTAGTTGTCGCATTTGCCGCACGCATATATAGGAGGACGCGTGACAATGAGTGCCATCAACGCACCCGCGCGGTCGTCGGCAAAGATATCAATCAGACGTGTCGGCCGCACGTACGACGTACCCCGTGCACGCGTTCGTTCGTATGTGTTCACGGTCGTACCCAGAGCGCACATAGGTGTACACGTACGGTGGTCGTACGACGCGTGGGATTGCGTGCGTGTAGGGTTGTCACTCTCTGTGAACACGCTGACAGGCGGACATGCACGTCGCATGTTATGTCCACTTCATAAAGCAATGCAGAGTGGCGATTTTATCTCTAACACATATATATACACACTCGTTTCGTGCATTCTTTTCATGAAATTAATTTTTTAAGTGCACTTGAAATGTGAGTGCTGTGGCCTGTACCTAGATGCTATAATATATAAAGTCGTCACTGGCGATATGGCATCGTATTTATATAAATTACGTGTTATGTCGATTTCTGTATATACTATAACCGTTTACTCAAAGTGCACGAAACATTCATAAATGTGTGCAAAGTGTTTAAAGATGTTGATGTCAGGTGGTATGTATTGTAGACAAACCAGCGTTGACATATCGTGGTAATCGCGCTCGATGCACAAGCAACCTCGTCAGTTGCTCATTAAAATCGGAAAACGGTTTCGACTGAAACAACATTTTTGTGCGAGATTCGCAATTAAGAGTCGGCGGCGACACCTCTAGCTGCCAGCCGCGGCCGCGGAGCGGCGCTGCGAGCGAGCTCGTTCGGTGCACCTCTTTCAATGGGTCCAGTCAACTGGATTGCACGCTCGATGTACTTCTTTGGCGAGTCTCGGTGATGACGTTCCTGCCCGGCGTGGGTGGGGACGGGGGTGCAGGGGTCGGGATTCTTTGCGCATTCGACTGTGTTCATACAGCCGCGTTTCAATTGATTTTTAATGAGAAGCGACGAAAAGTTTCCCGGCTCTTAAATGTACGTGACCTATGACAGAACCATCCCCAGTGTGTGTGGGGGGGGGGGGGTCTCTCAATGCTGTAATGAGGTTGAGTAAGACTTTTGAACTGCTATTAAAAGTTTCCGTTTTACGTGGAAAGGAAATGTAAGTCAGTCAGGGGTAGGTATGTTTTTAGATGAGAAAAATTTTCTTTTCCATTTAGTTATCATATTTGTGTGGTAAATTAATAATTGTTCTGGTCAAACTCTGCTTTGGAAATCCTTCCCCACCTCAACTTGCATGTGTTCCGGACAAACATGTTCTACCTTCAGGAATAAAATCGCTGGATTTAGACTCAAAATGATCTAAAACGGCTAGTTACAGATTTCTCCAAATACAATATAATTGCGGACCTGTGTGTCCCTCTGCACCCTACCCCCCTCATAAACACACTCATTTTAATCTCTTGTCATTCCTTCATCATTGTTTGTATGTACTTTTCCCTCCCTCTTCGTCAAAATAACTTAAAATCACCTGTGGCAACTGGCGTGGTATTACATACATTCAGTCATATCGCATTTTCGCTCAAACCCCATTTCTATATCCACCAGTCCCAAATTCCGCCAGCGTGACTATTCATATAAACGACAGACCGGTCACCGAATGCGGTCAACCCACATCGACATTCGCGATCTGTCGAAAGGCACGTCACACGCCCCGTCGGACGGCGTTTAGCGAGAGAATGCATCGACGTCGACGTCGACTGAATGACGTCACATACCGCACACACAGAGCGTCGCGACGCCGCGCCCGGCATTCGCAATGATTTGATTTCCAATTCCATTGGCTCGCGTAATTAAACGCTAAACAATCTCGGGGCGGACGGCGCCCGAAGCGCGCCGGGAATCAACTCCGCGCGGCCGTGAACGCTCGGCGCGACGATGATTGTTTTTTTAAAGCTTTGAATGTCGTTTTATTTTGACAGCAATTAATTGTGTGACGTCAAAGTTTCTTTTCCCGTGACGAGGCGGCCGATATCGTTTTTAAGGAACTCCAGGAACCAATCAATAATTCGAACCGAAGGGAAACCGCTTTGCAACATCGAATATAATTTTATGTGGAAAAACTAAAGCAAATATTAGCATTTTCCGCCGAGGCACTTTTCATGAATTGCAAAAGTTTTCGCTTTCCGCGATTCAAGATATGATAGCGACGACGGTTATGTATTTGTCTGCGTTGAGTGAATTTTATTGGTCACTTCAATAAATGAGCTCACACAGACATCGATTTTTCTTTATACAAGCGCGTGTAGAATTGAATTCGTCGGAAATGATTTCAATTCGTCCTCCACTTTTGACGGGCACACCATAATAACGTCGAAGTGCCTTTCGCCCAATGACTCTTGTTACCAGAACGCAGTATATACAAAAAAGAAACACGTCCATGTGTGTATTCCTCTGACATTCATAACCCATTCTTCGAGATTGTTCTTTTATAGAATGTTTTATTATCGTCTAAACAAGCTCGCTGCTAAGAAATGCCACTTGCAACGAGAGCTGCCTGCGCGCGCACACACATAGCGCCCGCAATATTATTATGCACCATGTCCGCCTTCATATTATGTCGAGCAAGAACATTTGAATTCTTTCCCATCCTTCGGGTTTGTATTGTGACGTCGCCTACGCGCGGCGTCGCTCGCCCAGGAAAAAGCACGACGCCGCCGACGCCGACGACGCCGCCGTCTAAGAAAGAGCGTGCACGACGAATAGGGAAGAAGCCGCCATCCGCTAACTACGTGCACGGAATATCATCTAATGCCTCGACGGGGTCACATATTATATTAGAAATTCCATAGGTGAATAGCTGGAATGTGTGTAGTTGTTAAAGTCACATTCCGCGAATAGTTTTATGCCCATATTTTAATGCGTCGCCCGTGTTTTATCGCTGAGGTCGTCGGCGTCGGCGTCGGCGGACGACACCGACGGCGTCCCCCCCCCCCCCCCCCCCGCCGCCGCCGCCGCGTATCGGGAGTGCGGAGTCTATATCGCGGCCATTCACGACCTGTCATAAATGCCAGCGTCTTATGAAGACCGTGTCGTATAAACCGCATGGAATGGCGAGGAATTTTAATGCACGCTTGCTATACGAAGGCCTGTTGATCAACAACTCGATGGTTAATATCGCGCCGACAGACAAAGACCTAATGATGCACGCGCCTCTTCGCCGGGCGATAATGATCCCGTTTTAAGGACTCCCCGGCCGCCCCTCGTAAAACACGTATCCTGATACGCAGGGGTCGAGTGGTGCTAGTGTGGATATTGGCGATGTGCTTTTCTCTAATTAATGTCATTTCGTGATCACTGCGTCGTTTCCCGTGTCCTTGAGCTATCTATAGCCAGTCCTTTATATAGATTTACGAAGTGAACGGATCTTCCTTATAAGTATATATACATTTATAGCTCATTGTGATTTATCATACACCCTTTTTATTTATTTATTATTTATTTATTTTCAATACTTTTTATTGCACCTAGGTGCATGCCCTTTGCGTAATTACAATATAATTGATATCACAAGCGTTAAAAATTGTCATTTTAATAACGGCGTTCGATAGAAAATTGCAATCACAGGTTTTTCACGCGAACACTTTATTGATCAGTTACACTGTGCTCGATATGGCCCTGTTCGATGCCGAAATCTGCAAAATCTGCAAAATGCACTTTTTAGCATAGCACTGACAACTTGCCAAATGACAGGCACTTACACGGAAATCTAGTTTTTTCACCACAATGTGTTTTTTCGCATCGCTCTCACCTTTGACCAAAGAACATCAACCGCAACCACCCGGTAGTCTGTAAAATACTCCCAAAACAAGCAACATTTACTCCAGAACCACCAAAAAATGAACCTTTTTCGAACCGAACGTGGAGCAAAACTTGAATCCATTGCGCTCGGGTGCGTTTATTCGTCTAGTCAGCATCGAGTGCCGACTTCATCGGCACGTCTCCAGTCGCACGACGTCGTCCTACACGGCGACATTGTCTTCCACGACGACATTGTTCCTGACAGACAGACGACGCCTCCCTCCGTGCGGGACGCGACGCAAATCGTTTCTGCCGCTACCTGCAACTGCCGGCGACGTCCGCGAAGAATACGTATCGCCTTCGAATTTCCGCCGCTCGTTCGGCGCCGATGAGTTGTTCGACGTCGACGTTGACGTCGATGTTTATTTCATCGGGCGTTGTATACGAGGACGTCGTACAGAGAGTGTACTTGGGCGATAGTGAGATATGTTTTTCCAATTACCTTTCGTCGCTGGATGGCTAGTTTTTATAGAGTGACTTTGCTATTTTACAGTTTTGTTTGGCTTTATATACATGCGACCCAGTTTAAAGTTTAAAGTTTTCATGTCACTTTGGTGTATTTCCTTCCTCTATACAAGAGATGAGTTTTCCTAACTAAATATTAAGATAAATGGGTTACATTATTTAATAAGCGGTTTTTGATGATCATCACGTAATCTGGTATACGTGCCTTTTATATACCAAATATAGGTTAGGTGTAGGTATTACACTATGTATGAAAACTTTGCTTATTAATAAAATACCTATGTAAATTGCTAAAATGAAACAGTTTTTCCATTGTATAGAATTAACTCTTGTAACTTTAAAGAATTACTTTCTACCATGGCAATTATTAAAGCGTCAAATGAACCCTGAACCTTGCTGTGCACTGTAGCTAGGATACGAAATAAAATCTAGCAGCGAGATAAGAAATAAAATGTGAATTTCCCCGCGAATACTTTAAATCTCCCGGAAAAGATTCCGAAAGGGGAGAAAGCACCATGCAGCAGCAGCAGCAGTTGAGCTATTTAATGCGAACGTTCCCCTATACATATAGAATTTGCATTGAGTTGTTTGTGTGAAGCCACCGTGACTTTTCTGCGCTCTCCGACTCCACTTAAAACCACAATACCGGCGCGGAGTCGGGCGGGTATCGGGGCACAATCCAGGATAGAGTTACAAATTATATTATACATTGTGCGCGCGCCCCGAATCGCAGATAAATGACGTAATCTCGACGTGTTCACCCGTGAGTTGGTGCGCGCCGCGGTATTAGAGAGTCGCACGCCGCACGAGTTAGCACGCAACGCGACTGCAGGCCTCCGCGTGGCATTGTTTTAATCGCCCCCGTCGCGCCGTTATCGCCGACACGGCTACAAGACATATCGCCGCCCCGCCATGCGCGATAATGCACCCGCAAGATGCAGGAACCCGGCGCGCACACACGGCCATTGTCGAGGCACTGCATTCCCATAACTGCTCCATACACGGCACAGCAACTAAGATAAATACATATACGAACAATTCCGAATGCAAAGTAGATGTAGATTAAATTCCACCCTTCCTTAAACGCGTCTTATCTTAATTTGGCGAATTTCAGACTATCTCGCTCTCTGCCGCTGCGAGCCTTAATTTTCCGACCTCTCATGCTGACAAATTGTATTGCGCCGTTAGCGAGCACTTATTTGCATTGTCGTCGCGATTGGAGCTCACCGCAACCAAATTGTCATTTGTCTTATTAGAAAACAATCAACAAAGCGCCGCGCGCGTGCCGATTGTTTGTGCGCACTGCGAGCGCGCGTTGACGAGGATCACGTTTCGCAAGCACGCCCCCCCCCCCCTCGGGCAGGGGCGGATACAGGGGGGAAGCCCCCCTGTATCCATGAATAGCCCCCAGGAATCCTTCAACGATTTGTTTTTTTCTTGCTTTAACGCGCTATTTGTATAGCTGGCGGAGTCTGCAAATGGAAATGGAAACAGGAAAATGAAGCCGATGCCTTTCGCCCCCCCCCCCCCCCCCACCAACCATGATTCGCCAGTATTAAAATTAAAATTATTTCGTTACAATGCAAAGAGCCTAGCGTAAGGGCATCTATTTTCAATATGAGAAATTCAGACTGCGTCAGCCAAAGAAAGCCGACCACGCTCAGTTTGGGATAATGTTTTTAATGGTTATTGTTTATAATGGTAAATGACCTTGATTGCTCGATTTTTATCCGGGGGCGCAGCCATCTGATCCCCGTTTTCTGGCGGGCTGCGCCCCCCCCCCCCCCCGCCCCCTTCTCGGTGCCTGATGCTTTCAGGTGTACAGATATGTGTCTCTCATAAAATCGCCCCCCCCCCATAATTCAGGTCTAGATCCGCCCCTGTCCTCGGGGTTATTCACTGCAAGTGAGAGATCGCGAATCGTTTAGTTCTCGCGGCGCTATGTTTTCCCTGGATAAAGCGCAAAAGTCTTTCCTGTCCGGACAGTAATTTCGTGATAAGCTCTGACCTTTTCGCAGCGCGCGGACCTTTACGTTTTCCCTAACCTTTCAATGTTTTCCGAGAGCCGGGCGGTTGATGTTTTACTTGATCCCACCGCGTGTTGCTTTGCCTGAAAGTTTTGTGAATGTTGAATGCCATAGCGTTATTATTTCATTTATTAAAAGCCGGTTTCACAAAGTCTGGTTAAATTGTTTACTGTCAGCTAAAATGAAAATAGAGGTTTCTGATTGGCTGTGATCTTGGAGATAACAAACTAAACTGGCAGTTATCACTTAAAGGGACGGTCAGTTAGCCAGAAAGTGGCTTTCAGACCAAAAGTTGCCGACATCTGCAGGCCACATCGTTAAAATTATCATTTCTATATTTTAGTATGTTGGACAGTGTATAGACAAAATACGTAAATAAGGGCGAACATGGCCCTTTTTCGGAAATTTTCACCTGCAATGCTAGAACACACCCCGAAACTCTTCATTTTATTGTACACGAAAGTGCAAAGAAACATTGGGGAAAATGGTCACGTTCGCCCTTATATACGTCTTTTATCTACAACATACTGAAATATTGAAATGATAACTTCAACGATGTGGCCTTGAGATGTCGGCAACTTTTGGTCTGTTTCAAAATTTTTTAATTGGTCAGTTTTCGACTTTGGTCACCCCATGTGAAATATGAAATAAGACACGACACTGATTATGTCTACTTAGGGGTGCACCAAGTTTGAATCAACTCTTCAAAAAATTTACAATCGCAACTGTGCTTGAACCTTAAGCAGGACATCGTAAAAACGGCCCTAATTTTCCTAAAAATTATTTTATTTCCTGTTAGACTCGAAAGTTAGACCAAGCACACAGATGGTAATTGTTGCTTCTCGGTCTTAGAGGAAATGTCAAACGTATTATATATTATGGTGCATAGTCTACATTCATAGCAGTTCACGATTTGGATGCACAACACATAATTATGTCTCGGCTAGCATTCGAGACAAAACAAAGCAAACAATGTGACGTATCCGCCGCGCTCTGCTCTCATAATAACGGGCATATTGTGCATGCACTAAATGGGAGCTCTCTCTCTCTATATATATATATACTACTGGCTGCAAGTAAGTATAATATCATGCACTTATACTTCTATGCATTCCTGTGATTTACTTGCCGGCTAAATTTGATTTAGTGCTAACATTGCAGCGGGTACCGCTGAATGCAACCATAGCGACGGGCGAACAAAAACTCGGGCATAATTATTAATTACAAAACTTAAATATTATATGCATAATACATAAATGGTTGCAGATCATTAAGATTGAAAATCTCGTTAGATTCCCAAGTTTCGCCGCCATTTTGCCAATGTTACATTATAGTTTTCCTCCTGGACATGTCTTAATCAATCTTAATAAGTACACAGATTGTTAATTGCGATGTTAATGATTCCCACGCAGACAAAACCTCCTGGGCCATCATTGACTTGATGCCGCTAATTACAAACGAGCGGCATGAAGCATTGCGCGTGTACGAGGTATATATACACACGTACACAAGCACAATGCACTTCCTTGTTCCTCGTGTATCCCGTGCGCCATCCCACCTGGTTTTTATGTCCGGTGCACACTAATTTCAGCGAAGTGATTAATTAACAAGGTGAAACGCTTCCCTTTTGACATCCGGCCATCGGGCCGTGCGCCCCGGTGCCCCGTGAAAAAAAATCTACGATGGTTCTTCGGAAACTGGGCATGTGTAGGAAAACACATTCGCACCACCAATTTTATTGCCCGCCGCCACCTAAACGTATTGTTAACTGTTAAGCGCACCAGTTGCGTATATTGTGTTGTGAAAATTGGACCGTGTTTTAGATGAAGTTGCGGTACAAAAAACCCCGTATCGTTCGTGTATTTGCCACGTATGTGTGTACGTTTAAACGACTGGAAAAAACATGGCGAAACAATAATGCTCGAGTTTTGTACTCGCGGTGATCGCTTGGGGGGGGGGGGTGAGGTCAGTTGAGCAGTTTCGGTTAGCCCTTAACCTATCACACTCGAACAAACATAATTCAAACCTTAAATCGAGTGTGTCGAACTCTCGCGATGAGCGAGACAGAGAGAGAGAGAGAGAGAGTGAGCGAGTGCGAAAAGGAATGCCATCCATCACTTCACAAAAGTAAAGGCTTTTCAGTTTCACTTGCGACTCTGGCCATTGGTGTTACGTGTATATACCTATACACCTCTTGTCTATCTCGCTCTCTCTCTCTCTCTAATACATACAGTGAACATCGGCAGCTTTTGAACAATAAATATTTGATAGCGCCGTGCACGGTCCGCACGGGGAGTTAACGCAATCAATAATCCAGCCATTTCATTCATATTGACAACATAAAGGGCAAACACTAGTTCAATATTAATGCTCTCATGTGTAAATCACTGGGGAGCAAGTCGATCAGGACGTCGAAAATTATTGTCATTTTTTGCCCTTATATGCGGCAAATTATCGTTTACATTTCCATCACCGCGTATATATATATTATGTGGTTTAGACGTCGGAAATATACTTTCCAATCATGGAGCGATCATGAAAATGCCCAGCGATTATGTGAATACCTGCCCGTTTTCCGCCACAGGTCGATGAAATAGCTTGCCGGCTCTTACATTGTCAACTGAACTATATACCGAAGCTCGGAAGTGATTGTATTTTATTTCTGATTCCCTGTTTACTTAGCAAACAAATCCTCTCGGCTCTGCCCATAGCGGGTAGTCGAACCCCGACATTTTGTAGGGTCGCTGAGGCCCTCAGCGCGTTACAAAAGCACAACGTTGGCCTCGAGTTTCTTTAATTCACTACGCGACTTTGATTTTAAAAAGCTTGATATTTATCTATACGTTTTTCAGAGTTCCTTAACGCCCCACCCCCCGTCCGTCCGTCCGAAAAGCGGGTCGCTCTCGTCGCTATCAACCTGCACTTACCCTTAGCTGGGATAGACACTCGCAGCGCCTCTCTCACAGCGGCGGCGGCAGCGGCGTCCTCCATAATTTATTCTGTTGAGATAAGCCGCCGGCTTGCCGGTGCCCTTTAACTTATTCATCAATTCAGATAAAAACAACATCTTTTTTATGTGTGCGCTCACTGAAAACATGTTTAACAATTTCCATGCCCATGCTCGGCACGGTTCGGTCAATATCCCGGGGGCGTCGCGCCAGCATGCAGCGGCCCGTTTCCGCAGTGTTTTCCCTGCAAAGCGTTGCCGGCCGGCCGGCCGGGCGACGACGACGACGACGACGCCCGACGCCCGGCGTCCCGACGCGTACTATACAGAATACACCGACGCTGTTTGTCTTCGAGTCGTCGCATGCGCGCTTGAATGCGGGTGGGGGGGGGGGGAGGGGGGGGGGTGTCCGCACTCGATAAATAATCGATGCTATATTGATGACTCGCTGATTCCTCCCTATGGAGCTCGCGCCAACGATGCCCGCGCTAGCAAAACACCACCGGCAAAAAAAAAACTCCCTATATCTTTTCGACGCTGCATCGTTCACCTCCACATGTGCTTTCATAAAACACACACACTCATACATACCCATCACTACTGGCGCGAATTATGCACCCCGTCAGCGACGACGACGACGACGACGACGACGATGACGACGATGACGACGAGGGTGCGTGTTATATATAGCGATGGCACATGGTTTTGCTGAATTTTTATGGGCAATTGAAGCTTTCTACCGCGAGGGCAAAGTCTGACGCTGTGTGTCATAATTCTTTGACACAAATCCGTGGGGGGGGGGGGGGGGGGGGGGTTGGCGTGATTTAGCTACGTACTGCGACCGGGATTACGACAGATTTCGCGCGCGATTTTAGCCCAATTGTAGGCTGCATCCAATTACAATTAATCAACACTGTTTATGAACCCGCGCGTTGTTATTAATATCGCAAAATTAAATGGAATTTGCGTTATTTACGCTCATGCAAATTGTGTTTGGTGATGTGTGTGCGTGTAAAATTTCGAAACGACAGAACTTGATTCCAAGGTTTTCCCAGCTGGTCGGAAATTCCGTGAATTCTTTTGCGCTCGCAACTACGCCCGCCGCCGCCGCCGCCGCTGTGCATTATAATTAATTAATACCATTGTCACGGCGTGTTAATGATGGTCCACCAGAGAACAAAGCGACCCGCCGCGCAGTAATTGATGGCGTCGAGATACGAACCGGGCACCACGACGCGTTTTGTTCCGCCCGCGCGTCTCCAGTATACCGCGCGCACAGTTATTGGAAAATTATTGCTTTGCATTTTCTAATATAAAAACGATATAGCGTTCATTCTGCGAGATCAAATATCCGCAGGGAGAGCCATATAGCTGCCTATGCCTCGTGCGCCACGATCTGTTTGTTTTCAAAGTTAACTCGCAGATCATTTGTTTCGCGTGTAACTAGTACATTGTTTGTTTGACCGAGGGCGTTTTTGTATAAAGTCCCAGCAATCACGCAATGCTACCTACCTATACCTACCTGTGCCTATGTTCCTATAGATATAGTACCACGCCTTATGCATTCAGTGACTGATTCGTAAACTGGCGATTCTGGCAGCGAGCGCGCGCGTTACCCAAGGCAGCTTGTGCGAACTGAACTTTTCCGTACACTTTTCCCGCGCGATTATATTTGGAAAATTTCCCGGGCGCAGCATTTTCCCCCTTCGGCGGGAAAGCCGGGCCGACGCTGTGGCTTCGCACACACACACACACACACACACACACACACACACACACACACACACACACACACACACACACACACACACACACACACACACACACACACACACAGAGAAAGTGGTTCGCCGCTGATTTCGCCTGTGAAATTGGATGCGGCCAAAATAGAACCGAAATTCAATTTATTTCCATAACTCAACACTTCTTTAATTCTGCTGAGCCTAACTTATTTCGATTTTGTATTAGGTAGCGTAGCGTAACCCACTCTTGAATCAGCTCTTGCACACTGAAATCACTCGCTTTTTTTTCGTATGTATATATACCTACCATGCTTATATACTCACCTATACTATGTTCCAGCACTTAAAAAAACTGTTTGCTTGAATTATAAATTTTATTTCTTCTCTACCTTCTACATTATTCCATAAAGCTTTGTAAAAACTTAAAAATTTATCAAGGAAAGCGCATTATTTCGCAAAATACGTGGAAGGAAAATGAAGCTAGATTTTTATAAGGCCCGTGCGCCACCACCCATTTTCTTTTCTGAATATATATAAGCCTCTTTATGCCAGCCATGCATTAGCCCCACGGGGCCCCTTCTTTTCAATAACATGAGTGTAATTTGGAAATGTGTGTAATGGAAGTCTACGCCGGGGGGATGATGCTACAGTAGTGCGGCTGGGAGCGAGAGGACGAGAGGCGAGGGGTTAGGCAATCGATTAGGTCTGACACAGAGCGAGTGAGAGAGAGAGAGAGAGAGGCTCTGCCGCAATAATCACAGCAGGCGGCGGTAGAATGATTTTCTCCTGGGATTTGTCATATGTCTTAAATTATCCTCGACACGAGATCAATCGATCCGATCCGAGCGCCATTAGCGGGCGGCGGCTGCATTAGCATGTTATTGCACCTTCGATCATTGCATGGCCGGGATATTATGCTACTATCTCAGCGCTCTTTGTATGCTGTGCAACGATCAAGTACCTATAGAACTTATACTAGCTGCATCTGCGGTCAGATCAACTCTGTGACGAAGATTATGTCGTTATGAATATACAAGTTCATTCTGAACAAGTTCATTTCATTATTGAAGTTGCTAAATTGTTCGTTTTGATGTTTATCCGCCTTTTCATAACGCGGAAACCGGATCACACATCATTTATGCAGTGAGAGCTGGCACGGCACACTAGTTGCCTATCCCGTACCGGAGCATTAAGAGCTGGCACGGCATACTAGTTGCCTATCCCGTACTGGAGCAGTGAGAGCTAGCACGGCACACTAGTTGCCTATCCCGTACCGGAGCAATGAGAGCTGGCGCGGCATACTAGTTGCCTATCCCATACCGGAGCAGTGAGAGCTGGCACGGCATGCTAGTTGCCTATCCCGTACCGGAGCAGTAAGAGCTGGCACGGCATACTAGTTGCCTATCCCGTACTGGAGCAGTGAGAGCTAGCACGGCACACTAGTTGCCTATCCCGTACCGGAGCAATGAGAGCTGGCGCGGCACACTAGTTGCCTATCCCGTTCCGGAGCAGTGAGAGCTGATACGGCATTTGCCTATCCCGTACCGGAGCAGTGAGAGATGGCACGGCATACTAGTTGCCTATCCCATACCGGAGCAGTGAGAGCTGGCACGGCATGCTAGTTGCCTATCCCTTACCGGAGGCAGTGAGAGCTGGCACGGCATACTAGTTGCCTATCCCGTACCGGAGCAGTGAGAGCTGGCCCGGCATGCTAGTTGCCTATCCCGTACCGGAGCAGTGAGAGCTGGCACGGCACACTAGTTGCCTATCCCGTTCCGGAGCAGTGAGAGCTGGTACGGCATTTGCCTATCCCGTACCGGAGCAGTGAGAGCTGGCACGGCATACTAGTTGCCTATCCCGTACCGGAGCAGTGAGAGCTGGCACGGCATACTAGTTGCCTATCCCGTACCGGAGCAGTGAGAGCTGGCACGACATGCTAGTTGCCTATCCCGTACCGGAGCAGTGAGAGCTGGCACGGCATGCTAGTTGCCTATCCCGTACCGGAGCAGTGAGAGCTGGCACGGCACACTAGTTGCCTATCCCGTACCGGAGCCGTGAGAGCTGGCACGGCACACTAGTTGCCTATCCCGTACCCTAGCAGTGAGCTGGCACGGCACACTAGTTGCCTATCCCGTACCGGAGCCGTGAGAGCTGGCGAACCCGGCACTGCCACTCCGTCGTCTGTTTAGCCACGTGACTTGAGTGCGGAACTAAAAGCGACTCGAATGATTGGGAGTCCCGGCGTCGATGAATAAATCAGCCCGTGTGTCACTTGTCATTTCTGATCCGAGTTTAATAATAAATGAAATCAATATCGGTGGGGAAAAGAGAATCTAAATTGGGCAAATAGAGGACTTTTTTGTCGGAGAGTGTGTATTTACTTGCGCGCGAACGTTTGCTGATGGACTTTGCTGGCATGACTAATTCTCTGACGCGCGTTTTTCAGTAGACAGCCACTTCTCTCAACGGCGTGCGTCCGCTATAAATCATTCAGTTATTATTTCACTTGGCAATCAAACGGATGTCATTTTTGCCCGACCCCTTCGCCTCCGCGAGAAGCGAGGCTGCGGAAAAAGTTGTAACAACGGAAGATTTCACGCGAAAAGTTTTTTTTTTAAAGCAATTGAGATAATTAAGAGAGAGACGACAATGTCTGGTTTCTCTGTTCCGTTAAGGATGCTGCGATTAATCATATTTAGTAAGAAAATCTGAAATAATTAGAGATAAATATTCTGGAATTTAATTTGCATAAAGAAATGCCGAGTTTCCCAAATAGAATACACAATATTATTGAGATAATAGCTACTATAAAAGGTTTCAGACTTATTTACTTTTATCAATTTGTTCGGCAGCTGAAAACAATGTTACGAGCCGTTTAAAGTTTGTGTTTTACTCCAACAGCGTGCGCTCTGATTCTAACCGAACCAAATCCTCCATTAGCTTCCGCAATTTCTGCAAGCGCTGCATTGCAGTGGGACTTACAGGCCCAATGCGACAAACCAGAAAGGAAAATCAGCGTTCACCGTTTCCAAGAAAATTAACAGAGTTCGACATAAATTAGCCTGCAGGCCCGCAAAACCGAACCGTTCGCTCTAGAGACGGCCGACTTCTTGGCGCTGAACGCGGCGGGCGACGAGAGGTGGGAGTCGTAATAATTTATCGGTCCACACCTGGCACTCTGTCCGTCGGCTGTAACTCTGGATCTTGGCCGCCGCCCTCGGCGTTAACTCGCCGGCAAAGCGTGCATGGCAAGCGACGCGTCAAAGAGGGCCCTGTGCCCCCCCCCCCCGTCCCCCATGCCGTCAACCCAGCAGTCAATGGACATTGTTCACCTAGCTACCCAGAGACAACCAGAGGCCCGTGCAAGTGTGACACGCAAACTTATTTTTAAATCGAGATCGTTTGAGTGTTAAAACACGCGGACAGGTCGAGAGTCGGAGAGCGTATGAAGGTGGAAATACAGAAAAGGATGTGTGAATTTGATAAGACAGAACGAGAAGTTATACGAATCACGCAAGTTTCGAGTCACATCATTGATTTCTTTAACACTTCACGCAACTGTTTATTTTTATCGTGTTTCGAATTTGTTGACACGTTCTTCCCTCTTTATAATATTACACCGCCGTCGTGTGTATTTATATCTATTTTTTCGGGTCTAGCAAAACAATTGATTTTCTTTTGATATTGTTTATATATATATATATATATATCACTTCTGCAGTGGTGCTTTCAGAGTGCGCTGCTTCAAAGCTTTCATGTGAGTAAACGGTCCCATAAGAGAGACGTATTGCCTGCTTCCGGGCCGCCTTTGTCAATACATATTGCGCCGCGATAAACCATTGGGTGCAAAAAGGAGCGCCAAAATGTGCGCCTATTCCCGGCTCACGCTTGCATATATGTGTATATATGTGTATAGAGAAGACTCTCATGGATGCTGCTCGCGAATTTATTGGAGAGAATAATAGCACATATATATATAGTATCTAGTGGAGTGTATAGAAAATAAATATAACGCAACTCGGGCCTGTGTGATTTTTCAATTTAGCCATTGTATTGACTTGCGAAGGCGTGGGACGCTTGTGGGCTGAAATATGCAAGCACCATCGATACACGAAATATGCCAACTGGCAACTCACTTCGGGCACTTTGAAACTCCCTTTGGAGAACGGTTTGTTTTTTCCGCCAACCCCTTCACCTGGACGTCGTAACCAGTTTATACTAGGTATACACACCATGGTTTCGGGAAAAAATTCATTACAAAAATATGCTTTTGAATTCTTATGAATATAACATAAAATTGCAATAAAATAAAAAGTAACGTCTATATCGCTGCTTAAAACGTGTACCACACACATAACGACGTATATATATATATATATATGTGTGTAGCCCAGCTGGAATTGCGCGCGCACCGCGCGGAATTGTAACACGGCCAGCTTGGTTTTACGGGAGATAAACGCAAATTCGGAATTCCTATTCATAGCTGGCAGGCGTAATTGTTATGCGCTCGCATCGAGCTTATAACGGGAACCACCGCGCGACGCCTATAAACATGATAGTGGCGTCGACGGCGTCGTCGCAGGCACGACGCCGCCGACGTCGATACTAATAATTACGAGCCAGCATGGTGCAGCGCCGCCTCGAGGTTCTTGGCTCGATTCCCGCGCACAGTGCCGCCGCCGTCGCTGGCGTTCGGTCAGCGCCGCTCGCTGCGTTCGCGCTGCGGATAAATCATTCAACGAAGACACATTGACCGGCGGCCGCCTCCGCCGTCTTCCTCGGGTATACCAGAGGCCACCCGCCTCATAAAGAAATAACGCCAAGTGATCCGTAAAATGTGATATGTTCATATTGAGAATATTACCTTCATAAATCAATACGCGCGATTCCCACCATGCTTTAGCCGCTATATCTTCTCGAGCGCACGGCAAGGAAGGTATATATATATATATATATATACGTTGCGGGTTCAACTCTGACCTCTCAAGTTTGATCGAGCGCAGAATCGCATGACCTTATAATGCCTTATTATATCACACCGATCTTTGGTCGGAATTCCATGTTCTATTATTGAGGCGACTGACGGGGTGTGTTTTGCCGGTGGATGCCTTTTGTGCGGTGTGTGGCCGCAGCTAGTATTGCTCATATCACTGGCGGAATGGTACGGAGCTAAGCGAAATTATGTCTGAATTATACATCCAGCCATCCCGCAAGTCATAGTGTGGATAATGCAAACTCTTGTCGAAAACGCCGCGAACGCCTATTCTTACGGCGTTGATAACATGTCTCAGGAGCTAAGTTTTACTGGCGGCAAACAACACCTATATACCTATCCGTTAAAACTTTCATGTCTATATGGCGGATTCGACGACGAGTCCAGCGATAGTCACAGCGCAATTTTAAAACATTTTATTCTTTAATTTTCACGACGTGTTTTTCATTTTCTTCCCTTTCTCTCTCTCTCCCTATTTAATATATATAGTGAAGAATGACCTTGGAACCTGATGTAAAACAAGATTTCTCTGCCGCGCCGTAACGGCTCACATAAAGATAGACGCGTTCTCCTTCTTTTATTGAAAACGCGTGCTGCCGAGGTGTTTTCACAGTTTTCCTTTCTTTTTTAAGACCTTTTCGTCGAATGTGAGCTAGATCTTAAGCAGCATGCAGCTCGGCACGGCACCGCCCACGGCCCGTTGGGCTATAGCACAGCGCCGCCAGCGCGCCGAGCGGACGGGCGCACAAGCCGGTCTTTTATTTCGCCATCTTTATCGATGATTCATCTTGGTTATATATACGCGTTGTTTCCATTATCGGTGTTACAACCCGTCGGGAGTTGGTAACAATCGGCCAGCAGGAAACGGGCCGCAGACACGATTCCCGATTAACCGCAACCCAATCGCCCCGAACACCCCCCGCGCGGGGGAGAGGAAGTGCGAGGTGCATTCAATTAAGATACCTATTTATAATTACAACTAATATGGCGCCCGGCTTTTAATAAGTTTTTTCGTTCCCCGTTGTTGTTCTCCGCACGTGTGTTATAGTGTTACCCTTTGGTAATTTATTGTCTTGTGTAACAACCCGGCCTTCATTGATGCCGGCACGCGACAAGATTTACAGCGCGTCACGCGGGGATTGTTCGGGAAGCTGGCCGGGCAACATGCTCGAAACAATTCGTGCGCCGCCCCCCCCCCCCCCCGGGTCGAGATTTATGTCGACGATCGCACTGGCCGAAACCCATCAATGGCCCAGTGCATCGCGCACACTGTTTAGCGGCGCCGGGCAATTGTTTGTATCGACGCTAAATGCTCGATATATATATATATATATATATATATATATATATATATATATATATATATATATATATATATGGTGTGCGCCGCCCGCTGGCGAGGCTCGCCCACAGCACTCTGCCTTTCAATCGCCCTCGTATACCCGAGACTAGACGTGTACCGACCGACGGCGTTCGCATATCTCGCGAGACGCGCCAGCTATATATACAGCAACGGCACATACAAGTCGGGAATCCAATCAACCCGACGGCGGCGTGAATCAGGTAGCAATGGTCGACGCCGTGCGCGGAGTCAATAAGCTCGTCTCGCTAACGAACTTGCCTCGTGCTGTATGGGATCCGTCATGGAGTGTGCTATAGCAGATTCGGCGAGGCACGAATGGATATGGAACCGAATTGTAAATACGACCCTCTAATCATCATACTGATTTGATATTGCGAAAACACCGTGCCCTCCCCCCCCCCCCCCCCATTTTATTTTGCTTCCTTCCGTTCCGCCGCACTAGGGGATGTGTGTTATACCCGTTACGAATCGCTCGTGACGGAAACATGTTATCTTGTTGCTCCTGATCGACATGCCTCCCATCCGTCTATATATGTGAGAACCTCTATGTATACGCTGGGTGCATAACGGCAGATCACTCTCAGGATCACGTCAGCTGTGCTCGCGCGCTTGCAACAACAGTTTATCAAGCGCGGGGAGGTTGTGACCCTTATTATTCAGCACCCTCCCCCCCGCCCCTGTCCCTCGTATACACACCACCCTCGTCGCGGCAATTACAGTCCCGCTCGCGACGATATATACACAATGCGGGCGACTTAATAAGCGCGAGTCAAAGCACCTAATTTATATCCTCGGTTTCGTATTGCGATTCGTCACAACAACAAGACAATGAGCGTCGAGAGTGGATAATTCATTCTGGAATCTCATTAAACACAACCGGCGGCGGCGACGCACGCTCTGGCGTCGCCGCTCGGAAACAGTTACCAGTGCCTCGGACGACAATCGCGCACAAAAGTTTACCCAACCGCTGACATCCCCTGATCATCGCATCTCCTGTTCCTATGTTATTTTTCTAAACCGTCGAGTCTCTCTGCGGCGACAACTCCACGGCTGCCAACGCCGCTACAACGCCGAACGCCGAACAGTTGGGCCCCAAGTGGGCCCAACGTGTGCCCTAATGGTGATTTTAGTGGGCCCCAAGTGGGCCCGAAATGGGCTTGAAGTGGGCCCGAAATGGGCCTGAAGTGGGCCCGAAGTGGGCCCGAAGTGGGGCCGACGTATGCCCTCAGTGGGCCCAAAGTGTGCCCTAAGTGGGCCCAACGTGTGCCCGAAGTGGACCCCAAGTGTGCCTTAAGTGGGCCCGAAGTGGGCCCGAAGTGGGCCCGAAGTGGGCCCCAAGTGGGCACGAAGTAGGCCCCGAGTGGGTCTGAAGATGGCCCGAAGTGGACCCGAAGTGGGTCCCAAATGGGCCAGAAGTGGGCCCGAGGTGGGCCCAACGTGTGCCCTAAGTAGGCCCAACAGTGCCGCGGACGACAATCGCGCACAAAAGTTTACCCCATCGCTTGCTCTCCTGTTATTATATTATTTTTCTAAACCGACCGAATCTCTCTGCGGCGACAACTCCACGCTGTCAACGCCGATAACGCCGCAGTGCCGGACAGTGCCGGACAGTGCCGAACAGTGCCGAACAGTGCCGGACAGTGCCGAACAGTGCCGAACAGTGCCGAACAGTGCCGAACAGTGCCGAACAGTGCCGAACAGTGCCGGACAGTGCCGAACAGTGCCGAACAGTGGCGATTGCGTGGCGAATGCGTCCGAGTCATCAGTGTTTCATTGTGATGTCCGATGCGTTATTTAAACGATTCTCGGCCGAACGTTATATCGGCAAGGCGCTTGTTGATTAGACACAAGAGATGGCGGTTTGATCAGGGTTTGATCTCGACGCAACGGCGATGAGTGCATAGCCAATCACACCGATCGGTTAACTATTCATCGCGGCTAATAGCGTTCACTGTCACCACCGGGGCCGACGTAATAAAAAACAAACTTTCCCCGGAGATCAAACGGGCGGGAATTTGAAATGCAAATACCGCTCCAATATATATATTGTATATAGTTTGGTGTCAAAGAGGCGTCGTGCTAGAACGCCACCGTCGACATATTGATTTATCATTGTTTCAGACATTATTTCTACCGGCTACAGCGACCCGACATCTATATTAATTATATACACGTCGAGCCGACAACCGTTATTATCAATAATATTCAAAACACAGCAGCCGATGAATTCATTATATATTTACCTCCCCCAAATGTATAGGGGCTTGTCATATTATTTCCATAACTGTTCAATGGTTTGACTCATTTTCTATTAGCGTAGTACATCTTGAATCGTAATTTACACGGCGTATAGGTATATGTGCACTATACAGCACATATGTGTGCCCCCACACACATGTGTTCGGGCTACGGCAGGGCTGAATTCTCGACGGCGACGGCAGCTGTGGATGTTTAAACAAGCAGAGTGTGTGTGCATGAAAAGTATAGCTTGTTCACCGGTTAATTTCATACAAAAACAAGCGTTCGTTCGTTCGTTCGTTGGTTCGTTGGTTGGTTCGGCGAGGGCTCGCGTGGTCCTCGCGCGCCATTACGCGCAAACGGCCCCGGCCGAAAAGGGGTGCCGGCATTGGCTACGCCTATGTGCATCCCGCACAATACACACACACACACACACACACACACACACACCGCACTGGCACATACTCGAAATGAAACTGTGTAATTTGCATAGAGTTTAAATAATTTCGGGCTTCATTTGAAATTATACTATATTATCTGCAGCTACCTCTTTATTTTCTTTAACTATATAGTATAGCTACAGAGTATAAAGTGCACTGTTAAAAAAGCATAGCTCGTATATGAGGAAATTACATGCTGCTATGTTGGCGTTCCACATTTTCGCTGCCTTGGAAGTCAGCGTCAGGAAAAGTATGCCAGGCTTAGTTTTCTTTATCGGCCTTCCCAATCGGCATTCTTTTTCCATATATTGGCGCCGATCTATAGAAAATTGCTCTATGGCAATCCATGGCAATTATCTTCGCTCTTTTTCGTTTTGTTTTGTAACTGCCGGAGAGTTAACCAGCAATCAGTGCGACGGCCCGGAAGACATTGCCGGCTAATGAACATATCGAGCGGTTCGAGGGGGGGGGGGGGGGGGGGGCGCTGGGGTAGGTCACACCGCCGCGAGCACTGTCCCGGACGCATTGTTGCGTAATAATGGGCGGCCGGGGGGGGGGGGGGGGCGCCGGGCAAGCTGGGAATTGCCCCTAAAAGCTCGCCGACTGTTCAAGAGATTGATGAAGAACAATTTCGAGTCCATAAAGCGGCATCAATCACGTGAGCGCGCCGCGTCCCGGCGGTTCCCGCGCGCATCCGACCGCGCTCGAGTGCGTGGCAGCCCCCCTCGAATGGTCGACGCCGATTCAGATTCGCGCGCGGTAATGGATTGGATTGGCGACGACGGCGTTGTCACCGCGTCGTCGCGTCGTGCGGTCGCCGTCACGTGACCAGACCGCAAGGCACATTTCGTGCGGTCAAAGCGACTGGTTTCGAACCGCAGTGCAAAAATGAATTGATTTAAGGCGGAAGATCATCCTCCAGATAACAGTTTCAGTAAATCGCCTCCTATCGGCAAGATACACATCACATGCTAGGTACACATGTAGACCTTACGGGGGAAGATCACCTCCAGATAACAGTTTCAGTAAATCGCCTCCTATCGTCATGGGTCACATCTCTTGTAAGACACATGTAGTACGCAGAACATAATTTTTAAAGTTTGGTCGAAAAATTATTTTCAGGGTGGTCAAAAGCGCACAATTAGTATCAGTTTTTCTCGAAACCGACCAAAAGTTTCCGAGTTCTCACGGCCACACCGTTAAAGTTATCATTCCAAAATGTCAATATGTTGTAGACAAAAGACGTATATAAGGGCGACCGTGGCTATTTTCTCCAATTTTCTTTGCACTTTCGTATACAATGGCTCTAAAAAGGGTCTAAAATGAAGAGTTTTGGGGTATGTTCTTGCATTCCAGGGGCAAATTTTCGAAAAAAAAGGGCCATAGTCGCCATTATTTACGTCATTTTCTACAACATACAGCAATATTGAAATATTGAAATGATAACTTCAACGATGTGACCTTGAGAACTCGACAACTTTTGGTCGGAAATGCCACTTTCTGGCGAACTGTTCTATCTCCCTAATGAGATTATTTTCCTTTTTTTCTACCAATCGCACCGCGGCACGCGGGGTTTTCCTCTATCCTTATCGTGATCAGGACTTATAGTATGCATTTTTTTACATGAATTCTCTCCCATGTTATCTTTTCAAATCGCTCCGAAGAGGTTTCTAAAAATAAGCTTATGCACACGTTCCATTAAAAAAACAAATCGTACGTCCAAATTTCCCGGCCGGACGGGAAACGGGACGCGAGCGAACCGTCGTCCCCCATGTCAAACGTGGTTATATCCGTGTGTGCAGTTCATTGGTCGGCAGTCGCATTACGCCGACGCGAGGTCAAATTGTCGGCGATCACTCTAATCAGCCCGCGATTCGTGTACACACATAGCACATTTCGTGCGTTATCATCATCATCATCATCACCGAAAACGAGCCGGAATTTCGTTCCCAGCGTTCACCGAGCTGCTGCGCGCGCCGACGCAATTAGATTTACTTAGCGGTGGATTTGCAACTACTTTGTCGTAATGACTCTATATACTACTTGGTTCATTACGTCGTAAGTGCACATAAAAAGTTTATTCAGCCTCGCGAGGTAGATATGTTAAACATTCAGACTGCCGGCGATGTAATTGGACAGCTGGAACGGCATGAAGTTCATGTCTATAGGGTTTCACTGCGCGAATCCTCGGTACATTTCAATGCTCTCTCGCCGACATTGCTCTATACTCCATTTCACGTTAAGAATGAGAGTGGATTTGCATCTTCATCGAGGACCCACTGCTGCTAGACACGATCTCAGAGTTTCAAAACCTATATGGGCCATGTCTTGAGCCTCTACGGGCAGTTTTGGGACTCTTAATTTATTTCTAGCAACAGTGGGTCCTCGAGGAAGCTGCACATCCACACCCCTTCTCAACGTGAAATGGAGTATAGTGAGCCCGAGCAGTCCTGCAAGTCTCGTTGTCTCGTATATATATATATATATATATATATATATATATATATATATATAGAGGGGCACGGCGTAATTGATATATTGTATATAAGAAAATGGGAATCGTCTGTTTTTGCGACTAGCATCGACCATGGCAAGTTTTCAAAGGAGAAAATACAAGTGGCTTTTCTTCGGTGCATGAAAAGTGCTTCACATTGCGACGACGGGGGAAAAAGTTGATAATTGTTTCGCTAGTCGCGAAATTGCGCGCGCACCCACCGCGACATTCTGACCTGGCGCATTTCACTTCTAAGCTATAAAGGACGTGTGTTTATTTTTTATTTTATCTCGGTCTCGAAGGAAAAACAGTTGATTTTCCGTACACGAAACTATAGGGGCGCCGTGCAGCGGTCGAGAAGCCAAACACAATACTTTATTTCCAAGACTGTTCTACCCTCATCTGTGATTATAGTTCTTTATGAGCTCGCAGTGGCGCTGCGCGCGCAGCCGATGCAGCCGCTGCAAAGGAATCCTCCTTCGGTCAGCCGCGAGAGCTCGAGCTCACAGTAACGTACGGTGTGTAGAGGAAAAGCCGTATATCTAGTCGGGAAACGCTCTCCCGTGTACAGATGTTGCGGATATCAATTTAGCGCCGACGCACAAGATTAATGTTGCCGAGTTCCGTTAATTGAACGCTGGGACAGTGGATGCGATGTAACAAAGATTGAAAATGGAAGGGTGAAAATTAGATCGATACACATATATAGTACCTTTATACTTCTAGCGAGAGATATAGATACTTTTTTTATTGTCTGTTGCTGGAAATGGCGCTCTTTCCCTCGACCACTTTTCGGTACATGTCTAACATAAATTCATCCTTCTGTGTGGCAATCACATTATTTGAGAAGAGATTCAACGGCTCGCAATTTTTCAACTTCTCTTTTCATTTGCATAACATTATTTTTTTTTTCGCGCCTCGCTCGACTTACAATTAAATGTTGGCCTCTCTCTCTCTCTCACTCTCTGCACTCTCTCTCTCTCTCTTTCGCGGCCTCCCCATCTCGGTACCGCTCCATCTCACTTTCGCCCGGCGGCGGCGCTCCCCCCAATCTAACCGCGCGCTCGACGCCGACCGTCCACTGGGGGGGGGGTGCGCCGACGACATATTAGCGCGGCTAAAAGTGCAAATGACTCGCGGCCAGTCGACGTCGACGGCGACGTGGCCCGGGATTTCGCCCGTACGCCTCGCCGGGGACGTCCGACTCCGCCGGGCGACGGGATGTCTGTCTGTCTCCAATTAATGCACCGCTCTCTCTGGACGGACAAGGGCATGTGCCGAACCTCGAATCGCCCTCCTCCCCAACGCCCCCCCCCCCCCCCCGTAAACGACGACGTGCAAGTGCGACGACTGGAAAACGGACAGATGGCTAACGGATAAACCGACGAGCCATTTGCTATATACGCTAGCGTCTCGCCGATATATTACTGGCGGTGCCGAGTCGGACGAGCGTTCAAGCGCGCGGCAGTTCGTATATCTCGGTGCCAGGATCAGTGGCGTAGCGGAGGCTCAAGCAGTCCCCGCAAGGCCCCGAGTCCCCGAGCCCAAAAAGAGTGTTTGTTTTTAAAAATGCAAGATAATTTTAGGGATGACTTCACGCCTCTGCTTGACTTGCTTGAACCAAAAATTTTATTGGTGACTGCGGCTAAAATTTTTCTGAAATGAACAATGAATAATCGATATGGCCTAACGGCCGAAGTGCTTTCAGATCTTTTCTGGTTTCGCCAGCGACACTAAGACAATGACAGCAGTTGATGTTTTACTGTACGGCCACCATCTTTGCAGAATGCGGGCCTTCCTTTTCGAAGACTATAATAGAGAGTACAAGTATAAAGGCTAGTACAAGTACATGACTAGAGATAGCGTTCTTGGCTTCGAAAGAAACATCATTTTCCTGAAACATCACTGGTCGATGCGATAGCAAAATCTCCATAACTCAGTCAGTGCATAAGCTGCAACCCTCGGGGTGGTTCTTTGACGAAGTTAAGATGCTTCTAGTGGCGACACGTGACAAATACAATAAAAACAATGGGATTTTAGAGAAAAAAGGCCATATTTTGGACTTTAAAAAAATCCGTTATATAATGTTTACTTGGTTGGTGGCGTCGGGGTGGGGAGTTTTTTGCTGGGGTCCCGCGATTTAGCGCTCCGCCACTGACCAGGACCCTCTCTCCCGCGAGCTCGTTCCCGTCTCTGGATGAGTCCGTCTCTGGCTCGCATCCCCGCGCCCGAGTCCCGGTGGTGCCCGGTCGCCGAAAACGTCCAGCGCGGCGGCGGCCGTAACTAATTTCCGGCGCCGCCAGTCGCTGATTACCGCTCGCTACCGGCGCAGATAAAAACGTATATAATACGTAATGGAGTGTCGTTTTCGGGCAAAGCTCCCGGCTTAAACGGTAATTGTCATCGTAAAAAACGGGATATTAATAGGATTACGCGATGACTGATGGGAAAAACTGCGTACATAAACATTTATTGCGATGGAATAAAACGCTGGGCTGTCTATTGTTCGTTCGGTGCTACGTAGCCGAAGTTTTTGGCAAAAATATCAAAGAAAGATGTTAATATAATTTTGTCCATATACAAGAGTAATAAAAACTGCACGTGTTCCGCTACGCACGGCCAGCTAGAGATTTTTCCCCGTCACGCATTTCATTAAAATCGAATTGTTTCCAAAGGGTTTGCCTTCAAAGCGCGCGTCGAAGCTTTGTGCCAAACAATGGCCGCCAGTGGAACAAACACGTCGGCCGCTCGCGAAGCGCGACGCGCACAAGAAACCTTCGCGCGCGGGGCAAAAGTGTGTGTAGTGTGTGCAATATTATAAATTCTCGGGGAAAAGTTTAATTAAAATCTAACCTATCCCGAAACAGCGTCGAGCGGCACGTATATACCATCCGATCGCAGCCATAAAATCGGCAGCTTGCTAGCACTTGTAACCAATATGCTCGAAACGACGCGACTGTGAGTGTGCAGTCCTGACCTATATATCTGGGGCAGAGCGCGGCGTGGAATTCGATACGTGGTTTTGGTCGGTGCGGGGCGCACTCGCGGTTTGCGGGACGCGGGAAAGACGCCCGCTGCGGGTCGTTGCGGCGTCCCGGCGTCCGAATACCGGCGCGTCGCTATAGACCCGCGTTGCCAATTCGTCGGCAGTCGTCGACGGCGTCCTCGGGCTGCAGACGTCAAAGTCCAGGCAGGACCGGATTGCCTCTATGTTCGCCTATGCCAAACGCCCGACCCCTACGATTGGGTACATATACACCATAGATCAAATTCGATCCAGAGGGAATTTCATCCGTATACGGAAGTCATCTTTCAAAAAACGCATACCTGCTCTGCAGTTTTCCTACACCTCTAATATTGTTAATGCATGAAGCCATGGCTATTTTATAACGATAGAGCCGGAGTTTATTTCGCTATACCACATGAGCGATGCGTGGGCTGGCTTCCCGTGAATACATAATGATCGCTCTCATGAGTACATGTGCCCAATTTTACCCTCGATGCCTCACAAACGCGCCAGGATCCATCGCTTACACGCATCACAACATAGATACCGTTACATGCCACGGCGAAACTTCGGTTACCTTTCGAATAATGGTGCTTTTACCGTACTGATCGACATTCGATCCATTTCTCCACACTTTGATCACATATCGCGCAGCGCACATTTCTTGTTGGGGATCAAAATTAGCTCCCTTAATAATGCATCTTTATGTGTACGTCTCTAGCCCGAAATAGAGGTGCGTCGGTTCGACATCTTGTTACTTTTCCATCGCTTTCCTGGAAGCAACTTGCCGCCTCGTGTGTGTGTATGTGTGGCAAGGTACTTGCCGCCCCCGCCGCCTCCCGCCGCCCCCGGGATGGCCACCGCCGGGGGGGGGGGGGGGGGTGGAAACAGCTGGCGGCGGTTAGCGCCCGGGGGCTGACAGCTTTATGGGCCCTGTAGTGACCACGCTCGCTCGCAGAGCGGTGAGCGCCTCCGCTATATATATATACACACAACCGGGCACAAATCATGGTCTCGACCGCTCGCTAAACCTATGCCAAAGCAGTGATAATAATTACAAGATGGTATTACCAGAACGACGCTATACGCAATATAATGTGTGTGTGTCAGGGGCGTGCGGTCTAGGCTATGCTAACTAGTCAGTGACTAGTCTGCTGTTCTCAAACATATGATGGTTTTATTCTTATTCTTATTTTTAAAAATTACAAATTTTTTTCTTGACGGGATGGAATTTATTTATACAAATTTTTTGTTTTTATCGCTAAAACAGCATATTGCATGTTTTAAATCGCTTTCCCTCTTTTTCCGAACTCTCAAGTTCCTCTCTTACGGCATATCATTGTTTAAACTTCGCGCCAGAACGCACTGTTGAGCGTTGCTCCACCCGCATTGCGTCCTACTACATCACCAATGTGCTTTTTCTGACTAGTTACGATGACGTATTTGGTGATATTTGCGGGCGGGGAGGGAGAGGGAAACGTGGTCGCTGTGCATGCCCAATGGTCCCGACTATTCTACTGCTATAGTAGACACGTCTTTCCGTATTGGCTAATTGGTCGTTGAGATTTCGCGCGCAACAAACACTCTGTCACCCACCGCGCACTGCTCGCGGCAGGGATTCCCCTGCGCTGATCTCTGTCGAAGTTTCCATTGTTGTCGACAGCCATATTTACTTGCCTGTCACTCATGTTTTCGCGTCTAATTTCGTGCATGTACAATTTATTGTCGCCTTGATTTGATTTCGGTTGTAAAATTAGTGTTGTGTTGCGTGTGTTTATCTTTTTTGCTTTAAGTCATGTCGGAAACAGTGGAACCTCGGCCTCCTACGTGTGTTATTAGATGCCTGTTAGATAAACCGTTTCATCGACTGTCGTTCGATGAAAAAAAGCGAATAATAGGTGCCGGTAGGCCTAAGCCAGCTATGAAATTTCTTTCCTCTGCTGGCCAGGCTAAAGTCAATTACGTTCGACATTTCAACCCTAATGAGTACGATAAGCATTTGTGGCTCACGGGTTCCGAAGAAATGAACAAGCTATATTGCTGGTCATGCTTGCTTTTCTCGCCCGAAAGCGACAGTTCAGTTTGGTGCAGAGGTGGCTATTCTAATCTTAATGGGCTATTCAATGCTCTGAAATTACACTCCCACAGTCAAAATCATTTGCGATCGACAGTGAAATTAAATACGTTCGGTACAGTGCGAGTTGACCTGCAGCTGAGTGAGCAACGCAGGCTTGAGGTAACGAAACACAACGAAACAGTGACAAGCAACAGGGACATATTGAAGAGATTTATTAGTTCAGTTTGCTTCTTGGCGAAGACCGAAGCACCATTTCGTGGTCATGACGAAAGAGAGTCATCGTTGAACCGCGGTGCATACTTAGAGTTCATAAGCGCACTGTGCGAATTTGATCCGGTTCTAAAAGCCCACCTTGCTACTGCTACCGTCTTCAAAGGAACGTCGAATAGGATCCAAAATGACTTGATTCAATCTATTGGAACGGTAGTGTTAAATAAAATCAAGCAAGAGGTAAAAGAGGCCAAATTCGTTTCAATCCTTTTGGACGAAACAACCGATGTAATGAACATGTCACAATTAGCTACTGTGTTGCGATATGTGGACTATAGTGGTCTCGCTCAAGAGCGATTTCTTGGATATACTGACGTCAGCGCTAAGAAAGATGCTGCAGGTTTGTTCGAGCACGTTGTAGAGATCGAACATCGAAGAGCGACGACGGAGAAAGAGACGAGATGATGACCCCCGAGAGCCATATAAACGGCTGCTTTATGAGATCGTCGACCATATTTCAAACCAAATAGCAGACCGCTATGCATCAATGGAGAAGTTTCTGTTCTTAGATCTTTTAAACCCTAAAAAATTCGCGGATCATAAAATAAGGTTTCCGGAAAAAAGCCTGCGCATCCTTTTGGACACTTATCCCTACATTTTTGACCGGGTGCAACTCAAACAAGAACTCATCACTGAGTTCGCACTCGAGGAGTTCAAAGACAAGATGCCGCATGAGCTGGTGCCCTATATGCTGTCCGTCAGTTTAGAAAAAGCTATGCCAGAGCTTTACAAGTTGGCCTGCTTGTTTTTAACGATTCCGAGTACCACAGCGTCCGTCGAAAGGTCGTTTTCGGCGCTAAAGCGCATCAAGTCATATGTGCGCGCAACACAGGGTCAAGAGCGGATGTCGATGCTGGCCCTTTTGTCCATCGAGCGCAGTGTGCTTTGCAAGCTGCGCGAAAGCCCTGGGTTTGACTCTGCCGTCATTGAAGAATTCACTAAGCAGGAGAGGAGGTTGGACTTCACGTTCATGTAAATGATCAAACTGGTGAGTGCCTATACTGCAGACTGCAGAGAGATTCTCTCTATTTGGTCCATTTATATAGACTGAGCGTTTCGGAAGGGTTGATGGGGGGGGGGGGATTTCTCGAAATTAGGCCCTTACTTTTCATTTGTATAGCATAGTCACTTTCAAAACCCACCGCACGCCCCTGGTGTGTGTGTTATAGTGTATATTATATAGTGCCGCAGGGCTAAATGTGAAATGTAATTAAGGAAAATTTAACGCGATATAAATGGAAAAAGCTCACGTTTGTAGTGTACCTATAGGTTAACGGGAATTTTCTCCTCGAGTTTAACATTGAAATCGTACATCATATTCATCTGGATTTCTAAGCCACTGTGACGACCAGGTGCACAACTTATTCGTTTTCGTTTTAATTTTCCACTCGCCCTTGTCCCAAAAGAAGTGTTAATAATAGAAAAACACTTTTTCTTTTTTTGGGTTTCATCGCCCCCCCCCCCCCCCCCCCCCCATCTAACCGCGACGTGCTATTAAGGAACGCATTCGAGCGTTATTGGAAATTTTATAAAAAGTTAAACTGTTTTTACGCGTTTTTCGAACGTGAATTGTGTTTTCGGATAGCGGGGGGCTGCATGGGGGGGGGGGGGCGGGGAGCGTGGCACACAAAAACGAACGAGAGAAAGAACGATATTCTGTCTACAAATTGCTTTCCATTCAGTGAGATTTTACATCTGTTTCTCGGGCAGAGCGCGGTCGCTGCAGCGCGAGTTCGTCCTGGCTAAAAGCTTCCAGCTTTTCCCGTTCCCCCGGATCCGTGCCGAGCGCTGTTTTATTCACGTCGTGCCAACTAAGGAAGTTCACTTAAAATGGAAATCTTCGCCGTCACCCCTCCGCTACCTATTTTCGCGTGGACAACAACAGAAACTTGATCAGGGACCGTAACACAACACAACAGCCTCCTCCAATTCAGGCTCAATTCGTCCTTTTTTTAAATGTTTTCTCTTATCCTTCTAAACTTCCAGTGCTTATCGCGTTTATGGCTCAAAACAATGCTTCTCAGAAGCTAACTAACTAAGGCTGGCTTTGTGTGCGTATTTTGCTGCCCCCCCCCCCCCCCCCACAACCTCACAGAGAATTACTACGATATTTGTCCCAATTACACAGCTATTGTAATTTCTGTCACGTCGCAGGATTAATATCAATTATACTGCAATTGAATATTCGAAGATCTTGTGTCCTTTGACCCAAGAACTCTCCCGGTATGTTCCAGTAAACTTCCTAGATTAGCCCCCCCCCCCCCCCACCCCCGCCAAACCCCTCACAATTAACGTCTCTCAGGACTGCCGAATTATCCCACCCAACTTGCTCTCGTCTCACTAGGAAATCCAAACAAAACTAAATGACCCCATTCAAATTGACTACTCACATATTTGAAACTCTCAACGTGATTAGTCCACCATTGGAGCGGGCAACCTCTTCAAAGGCCGACCGTGCCATTCTGTTTCCAGCAACAGCTACCGATGTGTATATCTAATGCCAAAGGAGCCATTTGCAGGCCGCGCTATACCTACATAGAGAGAGAGAGCTTTATTTGGCACAGAGCGCCCATACTTGAAATCGTTTTTGGAAGCCATTAATTGTCCAAATGAAATTAATTCAAATTTCACGGCGACAAAACAATGGGACACAAGAAATCATTATCATAAGGACAATTTAGTATTTTTAGCCCATCTTTAGCCTAATTTAGCCAGTAGTTGACCGGTGCCAGCCAGGAGTTTGGACAAAAAATGGCGTCCATGCAATTCATTCGCCGCTCTGCCAAATAAAGCCTCTCCATAGCGATACCCAAAGTGTGTATTGGTATAGGTATTGCACAGCACCTGGGCAGAGCTTGATAGTGCAGCTCTCAGTATTCCCTTTGTAGTCGCGGCGGATTTTCCAGCACCCATATCTCGTGTGTAAATGGTGTCACTTGGCGCTTGTTAAATTGGTAATTAATCAACTCGATCTCGTGTGCCGTTTGTCACTAGCGGCTCACTTCTGCGCTCATCGAACTTATAGTTTCAACCCCAGCTAATTATCAGACCAGCGCCAATGTGTGTGTGTTCACAACTTTGTCGTGCCGTCAAATTATTGTGTGGCTCTGCACTTGAGGTGTTTTTGAATGTGTGTTCCGTGTGTTTATTCTCCCCTTCTCGCGCAATCCACGCGTTGATTCTCTTTTCCGTCTGTTGTGTAGTCAATATTTTAACAGCGCAAACACTTTTCGGTTAACTCTACAGCTCATATAGAATATGATCTAGCACTCTTCATGCTCATATAAATGCACCTTGAGAATAAATAACGCGATTTATCTCAAAGCTGCTGGCGTGTTGATCGGAAAACTCGCAATCACGCGCGCGCCCCCGTGGCATGAACACGAATAGTAATCAGACAACAAAGTAAATTTCCCTTCCAGTTTTGTACGATATTAGATCGGGTCCATGCATCCATTTTCTAATTTTCCCTCCTTTTATCATACGTATATACATGTATATAGAACGCTGCACGTAAATTCTGTGCCATGAACAAGGTAATGTTATTTCACTATGCAGATTGTTGTTTGTGTTATGAATTTCGCAAATTGAAACTGCAACAAAAACATGGGCGTGGCTGGCTCGCATGGCATAAGCAGCTATATCGAGTTATTGCTAAATTTTTCTAAAGTCACGGCTCTCTATGCTAAGGATGAACACGGAAATTGAATGTAAATTAAATCCGAGATGAATTTGTTTTTGCACGCAGCTCTGTTGATGGCCGCGTGCTGCGGTCGGTAGGGGCGCTGCCTGCAGTCTGCTCGATTTGCATGCTTGATTTTCCGGGTGGCCGTGCGAGGTTCAATTCAAAGTCGCGCGGCTGGTGGAGGGAAAGAGAACTGCGATGTTGCATTTCCTCTGTGAGCTGATTAGCTGTATGAGCCACTCAGAGCGTACTGCATGCTCAAATTCCATCAATTTCGATTTACGGTATAGAATATACTTTGTGGGAAAATCGACAAAGAAGCCCAATCTTTATCTGCAGGCGCTCGTCGTCTTTTATTTTTTACTGTATATAGAATTCTGGAGGAAACACTTTGTGTGCAACATAATATGCACTTGTTATGAATAATATCTGCAGCAAGGAAACTGCATTTCCTTGCATGAACTAAAAAGACGATCCCGTTGAGTTCCCGCTGAGAATGCAGAAAATGTGTCGCATTCATTTCTTCACCATTTCCACGCGTAATTTTATTGTATCGTTAATCGACCCAAAAAACTAAACGAACCGCCACGCGAATTGTTTCCCATTCGGAAACTTTTCGATAAAAAACAGAAACTAGACTTTGCCTTAGTGACTTTTTATTGAGTTAACTTCCGGGCGCGTCATAATTCAGTGTTTTTCTTTCTCGCGACACTAAAAGGCGAAATTTTGGCTTCCGCACGGCCCCCCCTGCCCCCCCCCCCCGGCCCCCTTTTCCCCGCAGGCAAAACGCTTAACGGGCAAAGTTTGCGTTAGCCCCGAGTTTCCACAGAGAGATAATGGCTTTCGCCGCCGCTAGGTGCACTGCCGTCGCCGCCGCCGTCGCCGCCGCCGCCGCCGCCGCCCCAAACGCACGGTCGCTATACCTATAGACACCGAGCCTAAACGCGCACCCCGTTATCACTAATGCAGGGCGTAAAAAACCCGCCGTGCTCTTATACCCTTGCACATCTGTACGGCAGCTGAATATTTCATATTAAAATACGATTTTCTATTTCCGGCCTCGAGTCCAGCACGTATATAAATCAACTCTGCAATCTGCCCGAAGGAAATCCATCCCACATTCAAAGCCAATAACACTTATTGTTGACTTCAAAACAACGTTGCCCGAACGTTTACTGACGGATGTCACGCGAGCAACGTACCACAACAGCTCGTCTCGTGGCGAAACCAGCGGCGAGGTTAGGCAACACCGGACTCGCGCGTGCGCGTGCGTGCGTGCGTGTTTGTGTGTGTGTGGAGGTGAAAAGGTTACTGCACACAAAATCCTGGCGAACGCGTCGCCCCCCGAAAAAGCCGTGGGCCACACACCTCGGTGCCCACATGGGACGCCGTCGGCGAGGGGGGGGGGGGCGTTGCCACCCCCGCTGCGACCGCACTTAGCCGCCACCAGGGGGACGCTCGGCAGAAACAACACCGACGCCGACGCCGCTAGAAGAAGCTACGACGCTCGCTCCTTTTTCGCAATGCTTACATTAGTCTATATACGCGCGGCGTGCTATACCTATATAGCTATGTGTCGTGATGTCTTCCATTTTGCCTTGAAAGCCTCTCTCTTTTTCGCCGGAACGTTTTAAGAATAAACTGTTCGTGATGCAAAAACAATGTTTTCAAGCCGAGTGCGTTTACACAATCGAAGCATGCGCCAATCAGCTCGCTCGCGGAATCTGCGTCGAGGATGGAGCATTCTAGTGGTGTTTTTCAGCGTTATAATTTCCCTTCTTATAAAAAATATACCCGCGACACTGAACGTTAAAATGTGTTGATAGTATAGCAAGCACCACGCCTTTCCAATGTACCGTGCACGGAACCACGCAGCAATCTCGAAACAAATTTCGACTCCAATAACAAATATACGGCACCGTAAAGCTATCGCATATTATTATTATTATTATTCTAATATATTATATAATATACTTCCTCGTGGTTTAATTGGCGATAGCGCGTGCAATACAGTCGACTATCCGGTCGAGATCATTGGCACGCAGAGCGCCGTCTTTCGGGGCTCACTTTGAGGTAATTCTGTGTACAACGGACATTCTGCGTGGCCATTTGGAGTGGCCATTCTGCGCGGCCATTCTGCGCGGTCATTCTGCGTGGCCATTCTGCGCGGCCATTTTGCGCGGCCATTCTGCGTGAAAATTCTGAGTGGACATACTGCGTGGCCATTTGGAGTGGCCATTCTGCGCGGCCATTTTGCGCGGCCATTCTGCGTGAAAATTTTGAGTGGACATACTGCGTGGCCATTCTGCGTGGCCATTCTGCGTGGCCATTCTGCGTGGACATACTGCGTGGCCATTCTGCGTGGCCATTCTGCGTGGACATACTGCGTGGCCATTCTGCGTGGCCATTCTGCGTGGCCATTCTGGGTGGCCATACTGCATGGCCATTCTGCGCGGCCATTCTGCGTGGCCATTCTGAGTGGACATTCTGCGCGGCCATTCTGTTTGGCCATTCTGCGTGGCCATTCTGCGTGGACATTCTGCGTGGACATTCTGAGTGGACATTCTGCGCGGACATTCCACGTGGCCATTCTGCGCGGCCATTCTGCGCGGACATTCCACGTGGCCATACTGCGTGGACATTCTGAGTGGACATTCTGCGTGGACATTCTGAGTGGACATTCTGAGTGGACATTCTGCGCGGCCATTCTGCGCGGCCATTCTGCGTTGGCATTCTGCGTGGCCATTCTGCGTGACCATTCTGCGTGGCCATTCTGCGTGGCCATTCTGCGTGGACATTTTGCGTGGCCATTCTGCGTGGCCATTTTGCGTGGCCATTCTGCGTGGACATTCTGCGTGGACATTCTGCGTGGCCATTCTGCTTGGCCATTCTGCGTGGAAATTCTGAGTGGACATTCTGTGTGGCCATTCGGAGCACACGGACCGCCGAGGGCGCCGCCCGCGGCCGGCATGCCAAGCACGACGCTTATAAGCGACGCCAGCTGCTCGCCGACGGGGACTTTGGAGCGCGGCCAACAACGCTCCTCTCGAGATCAGCGGCACCGACGCCGACCGTGCGGCGTCGAGTCGCACAAAACGCGAGACACGCGGCGCATCGCGGATTGTCAATCGAGCAGAAATTCTTCACTTGCGAACGGAACTAGCCGGGGTGGGGGGGGGGGGGGGGGGCGAAAGTCCCTGGTCCTTTTTCCTTTCGCGCGCTGCGTTTCGCGAGCGGCGCTCTAAAATTGCGCCGGCTTCAGAGTGTTTTAATCTTGCGCCCGTTTTTTTTTTCGCGTCCTCGCGCTCCCTCTCTTCCCCGCCGTCCTTCCATCTCCCTGGCCCCGGTGTCTCGCTCCCTCTCTTCCCCCGCCCGTGATCGACATCCGCTGACCCAATAAATCACTAGTCGGGGGGATGAGCCGCAAAACAAGCTTATAGCCCCCGGTGCAGCGAGCCGGCCGGCTGTATAGTGCCATGGCGTCTGGACGGCAAACACTGCCCTGGCCGCGACCCGACGTTCGCGTATACGTATTACACACAACACTCGCGGTGCGGCGCAGAACTGGGTTAATGCTCGGCAAAATTCGCTCCTCCAGTACACGTCTATAGATGTGTAAAGAGCAATAATTTACTAATAAAACGACACTCGCAAAATTAATGCTTGTCATCCTTCAAAAATTCTACGACAAATAAAATAAAGTAAGCTATGGTCGATCCGTTGCAGAGCTTATAGACGGAATTACAGTGGCCACTTTATGTATATACATTGAGTGTATTTCAAAGGCTATAAATTTTGTGATGGGCTCGAGAGGCTATTACAATTAAATTTGATATTAATTCGTAAGGATTTTATGACTGTGTTCTCAGTCCAAATTAATTTCTGTCAATTATTTGAACGTTTTTCTAAATCGGACGCGAAATTTGTGTGCAACACGCTGCGAAACGGCGCGTCGATCGCCTCCAGTCGCGCCCGGTTTATCCTGGAAGCTCCAGAAGTGAAATCAGGATCACGGGTCTGAGACAGTCCTTGTTCGATCCAGGTTCGACTCCTGCTCGATGAACCTGCATATTACCCGTCTGGGCGAGCGAGCTTCATATCGGGTTTATTGGATTTGGTGACAGACTCCGACTCCGACGCCGACATAGGGCACAGATTCGGTTTATGCCCGGCGCTGCCAAATTGACCCGACTTCTGTTTTCTACCCGAAACATATCGCCGAGTGGCAGCATCGAGAATCGTATCTACGCGACTCGTGCAACACAATGATAACGCTACGAACATACGTCTACTTTTATTACTTTGATATATATATATACCCCAGGAAAATAATGTCTTAAGGAAACGTCGCAACGAATTGTCGGCTTATTTCCCTCGGAAGAGGTTGAGACTGAGCCCGTCAGGGAATTCGGTAACAATTTCCACATTTTCCAGTTTTCATGCATGAAATGTTTTTCTCATATCACATTCGCATTTACAGTTGACTCTCGTCGACGGAGAGAGCGCGGCTCGCCCGATAAGAGCGATGCTTGCCGCGACGAGGTTGCCCTATGCTGGAATAACAAAGGCAGCCGAGTGTGGCATTAGGATTTTGCCACGAGACGCTGAGTACATATTCACTGCCACGAGACGCACTCTATAAAGTACCTAAAAAAAAAACCGGATGATTCTAGTTCAACAGCGCGCTGGTTTTATAGAAATTAAAATATTTTCTCAAAATGTAGGTTATCTCCTATTGCCCTTTTGGCCAAAGTTCAAAGGACGCGTATACTCTTACATACTACTTGGTGATTGTGGGCTTGAGAAATGCTATGCAAAACGATGCTAATAAAGCCAAGCGGCTCGTTGGCATATACATTCCCAACTTGAAGATTTCTACTTTGTATTTAAAAAAAAGGCGACCTCAACATGATCCTTATCTTTATTTTTTCCTATCACGAAAGTCTCTCTATATATATATACTATAGGTAAACCGCGGCAATAGCATACCGTGTAACAATATGTCTTCATTGGCTTCTGTTGGTCTGTCCGGTGAAAATGCGCAAAGCCAATTGGCAGGATTCGCGACTGCAAGGAAAAAAGGATAAACCCGCGGTCGATACCGTAGAATGTGTATTTAATTTTCATTCCCGAAGATTGGTTTTTGCAATGTAGCTAGCGCGTTATAGATCCTATCAAGCGCCGAGTCTTGTATCGTTTTCCAATCCATTTTGTGTCTCCCCCGTCGCCTCCCCCCCCCCCCACCGCCACCCCTCGCCCCGTTCCCATCTGTTCTCAAGAGCCTGTTTTCTCATGCTATACTTTGTTCGTCGGGAGGTTCATGAAAAATGAACCCGACTCTCCGCTAAGGCACTGACATATCCTTCAGTCTTAGTCGGGTATTATCACAAGCTCGTGCTTTGTTCACCCTGCTATATGTGACGTCATATCTGAAGGCTTCACGAGGATAATTCGTAAATATCAATGGGGGCGGTGATCGTGGAAACGATAGGCTTTTTTCTTGAAATGTTTCCTCGGCTAACCCGGCACCTCCACCTACCTAGTTCCTATCGAGCGTAGGCTAGAACGTATAGTTGTAGACTAAGTTAGATGTATTGAGCTGAAAATCACAAGACTCCATTCGCAAATCGTCAACTTTGCAACTATTTCAAAACATGTAAGCATTCTTGTTTCGAACTTGAGTCACATGCATGCAGTACCGCGAATGCGACTATAATGTATAGCTTTTGCCACTGACATGCCTTCATTTTCCATGTCCGCCGCCTGAGTAATTGAAAGAAAATATTTAGCTTGAAATAAAATACTTTCTATGCACTTTACCCTCCTGCATGAGCAAACGAGATGTCCATGCCATATTATTGTGCCAATTCTGTGCGGCAAAACACGCCGGGCTATTATATCTGGAACAGCTATGTATATAGGATACTGCTAAACAACCAACAAAAGTAATAATAGCATTACAATGCACAATTTTAATTTTTCCAACGTTTCCTGTTTCGGCGTTCATTTTAATTATTTAACTGGGTCAAATTTATCGTTTTTCTGGTCGTGGGTTATTGGATAGTCTATTGGAAACAATGCACGCGTTTTTAATACACTCTCGGCTAACGAAGCTATAACAGACTAACGGAACTGGAACTCAATATTATAATGTGTTCTCCAATCATTTCGTATAGGTACCTAATTAGGTATTTGCCACGTTGCTTTTCATATCCAATACGCTAGCGAGAAATCCCTGGCACTCTTTTAAACAGGAATGTAACTAAATACAAATTATTCGTAATACTAATTACCGCGTTCCATTGTTTGTTTGCAGGTAACGCATCCGAAACCGCTACAACATGTACATTAGCCACAAAAGAAAGTAAGTTCTCGAACGAAATAACCCGTAGGAAAAACTTTGTCGTGCGAAAAAAAACTCAAAGCGCCTCATCGCGTGGAAGCTGATCGCACCGAAGTTTTTTTCTAAACTTTAATTATCCCAAAGATCCAACGATTTTTTTAATTGCAAGTGCTTCGCTCCGTACCAAGGTAATTGGTTCCCTTTCATTAGCCGGGCTCGCTTAATATATGGGGAAGGGGGGGGGGCGGGTGATATGTAACGTCGGCGTCGGCGGCGGCGGCGGCGAGGTTAATGATGAATCGTGCGAATGCGCGGCGTCGCGACGCCGACGTCGGTGGTTCAGCAACAGCCGCTCGCTGGTCCGGCGCTCGACTGCGTTATCGAAATTCAATTCCAATTAACTGGCGACGCCGAGGTCATAATGTAGTCGGCCGACCAGAGCGGTGTAGCATGTACACCTTCGCCGCGCGGTGCCGGCATTGTGGCCGATAGGACCCTGCAGGAATGCGTCGCCACCGACTGGCAAAAATACCTTGCTGTGGTCTGCTATGGAATTGCGTCAAACTTCTTTAATTATATCAATTTGACCGGCACTGGCATAAATGGAACTAGTGTGACCGTAATTCAACTACCTCTTTGTCACGATAAAACCTAAAATACGGTTAAAATGTGGTAAAACCTATAGATGGGTCGAAACTAGCAGTGTCGTTTTGTAGGTTCACAAATTTCTTTTATTAAGTGACGTACCCGAATTTATTAATCCTTTCAAAATGAAATGCATTTAGTCAAATTGCATTAAATTCGATGAAGCGAATTAAAAATCGTAACGATAGCTTATAACTACTTGGAGTTTAATAACTATTTTACCCGGGGCAGGTTTAACAAGCGCCTCAACCCGGAGTTCAAAGAGTGAAGGTATTTGTCATGGCAACCGCCAATAGAATCCCGTGGAATCCATTTCTTTGGGCTAGACGAATTGTAAAACCGGGGGTTAGTGAAAGATAATTAAACAACCCTTAAACCCCATTCAACGCACTTTAAACAACAGTTGGTTTTCTCTGGTAAACATTAAACGAAAAGAAGTGTAAGATAAGATCACAGACAATTTAAAATCAGTCAATAAATCAGGTGCTGCCTTTAAAACTACACAGAGGAAATCGAATTTATTACCGAAGGACTATGATATAAGGCTGTCAAAGCGTCAATATACAGCTTTGTGACAGCACAGAAAAATCCTCTGGGTTGGTTCTATTCCCACGGTGACATTCCACCTTTGAGGTCTTAAACACGAGGCGATAATTGCGTTCGATCGGCGCCCCCTAGACAACGTATATACTCTGTGTGCAGTGACGCCTCGTTCACCTCGCATAACGCAATTGTTTGGACGTGTCTCGGCTAAAAAGAGTAATTGCAAAATTAATGGGATTCGTTTTTGTACGATATTTCGTTCCTTTTTTTGTTGATATTTGTATTATTTCGTTTGAAAGTTCTGCGCACTAGCATTTTCGACAGCATTTTCTACAACGACATGGAGAGCAACGATGACGAGCGCAAATGAATGCTGCAGACATATTTGGGTCATTATCATAGTTACAATAACCTTAATAATAATAATACTAGGAAATACTAATAACAATATATTGCGTTTAGACTCTAATATTTAACGATTGATTAATATTTCACCGTCGTACACATATAGTCCTTGCTATAGATAATGCGATCCGGCAGCTGCAGCATGAAATCCGAGACGAGACTATGTCACCGTATATAGCTAACATAGTGACTGTGTTACAAATTCAATATCGTCTCTAATGTTATGCATACTCTTGTAATACACGGAAACACAAGCTGTCAAATCATGTCAGTCAATCTAATCCCCCCCCCCCCCCCCGACAACCCACAGTGCTTCGGGGGTTGCCACCGTCGAGAATGGGATTAATCTCGCAAATCGCAAGTTTAATGTTTCGGCGTTTTGACAATTTTCTTGTGGTGTTTGTGAACCTTTCTGCACATTCATTGACCTTTAACGTTTTGCCATACTGCCACCTTTCTGTTATACTAATGGCCGATATATTACAATATTTGTCAACGCTGAGTTAAGCATCTAGCCCCAGGACACATCCTATTGGCGGTTGCCATGACAAAAAACTTAACTCCTACTTTCACTTTGGGTTACCGGCCATAAAATGCCCATCTGCCGTGGATGGATTGGAACTACAAAGCACGATAGTTTTGAAACTAAATACATGAATGTGCATGAATGTATACGAATTATGTGGATCAAGAACCCAATTAATGCAATGGATTGATTCAAGAAGCCATGATGAGCTTTAAAGAAAATAAGGCAATAAAGTTTTGTTTATGAAACACACGACTCGATGAATCAGTAAAGCTGTGAAGCTATGCATATGGGACAATGAAGCTAATGCTGTGAAGCTATATACATATGGGACAATGAAGCTAATGCTATGAAAGTACTATGAGACACGATTCTAAATAGAATCTATAATGCTATAATTGCGCACTTAAGTTTTGAACCTTTCAATTTACGAAGTTTTGATGAGCTTTGAAGTATTGACGCTGTGCAACCCGATACGCATGCAGGGTCTTCGACCACACGAGGTGTTACTCCACTCGTTGCGCCTCCTAACCGTTTAATTTGACCAATTATCGCGCTCGAATTTCCGCCAACTACTACTAGCGCCCGACGCGTAATTATCGCCCGTGTTTTGCCCGCGCGATAACGCGCTCCACTTGATAACTGCCCGCCAGAGCGCTCTGTACGCGCCCGCCCGCCCGCCAGAATTATCGAACACCTAACTTGATTAAGACCGCGTCGCTGAACGGAGGGCGACTTGGCCCTTTGATAATGAATCTATATACCTTCGTAAACTGCGAATGGAACGTTTTTGTTGAATTGCCCACGCTTTTCATTAGGGAAAACTAGGCAATTTTCTGATAAGGGAGCACGGTCCTATATATATATATATATATATATATATATATATATATATATATATATATATATATATACACACCTATAGCGGTTATATATAGGCATGGAAATTCATGTCGCCGAGAAAATACTTTATTGCCCCCACCAGCAATTTTTTCACGCATCGCTAGAGATAATAAAACTGCTATTAGATTCGAGTCTCATAGAGTCTCAGGAATCGGGTGCCCATTAACCGTGCAGTCAGTCGTCGTCGACGTCGTAGTCGTCGTCGTCGCTCTCCGCCAAATGAGCCAAAGTTGCAGCATCAAACTCCAATCGTCGTCGTCGTCGTCGTCGTCGTCGTCGTCGTCGTCGTCGTCGTCTTCTCGGCACGAGCTTCCTGGGGAATGGAACTTGATCTCAAGACAAGCGACTGCTCTGCTTTTTATCGTACATTGTTTTCCATTATCGTGTTCCGAGCAGATATCAAACAGACATTAGGTCAAGTATTTCCTTCCAACAACAGATCTAATGCCATGGCATTGCACGTTTGTGTGTGTGTGTGTGTGTGTGTGTGTGTAGGAAAGGGAGGGGGATGGGATTCAATCCGAACCCTTCACTTCCACCGCGAGTCTCTGCTTCCACACTCCCCCCCCCCCACGCCCCTTGACCGACGCCTGGGCGACGTCCCTGACAGACCCCCTTTCAACCCCCCGGCGGCCACCACCTACACCATCGACGCGCAAGGCTGGGCGCAATTACGCCCGCAAAACAGAAGCCAAGCCGGGAAACGCTGTCGAAATAAAATTCTTTCACATTTTCTGTACGATGCGAAAATCAGTTTCTCGACTCCATATACAACAATATTTTCGTGATGAAGCCGAAAATTGCGTCGAAAGGTGTTTAGTTAACCAACACCAATTGGGTGGAGGAAAATTGTTGTCGAGCAAGCCCGATATTTTTACACCCTCGTCCCTTCGTCAAACTTCTAACCAAAATTGGTTTCCGCAGTGTGAAATAATTTTCCAGCTGCTTAAACAAGGATAACAAAAAGTACGACAACTGTTTCCAAGTAATATTTGTGCCGCGCCAGTGAATATAAATAAATGCTGCTCGCTGTCGCCGAAACCTCCTATATTTCCCGCCGGTTTCCCCCCAGAGCGTTGCGCGAGATGAGTTTGAAAGAAAAATGTCTGCGACTGGTAATACCAGCCGCGAACCCGTGCTCTCTGCTGCCACGACGTCGACGACGACGACGACGGCGACGCCTTTGCATCGGCGCGCGGAGGAAACAGATAATATGTTCGCCGCCGCCTCTAGTCGGTTCGGTCGCCGCGTGATTGTCTGCGAATCGAAGGGGGTAATCTAGAAGCGATTAACCATTGTCAGAGCGCGGATTTGGTTCTGTCCTAGCGCCAGAGATAATGGAACGGATCTGCAATTCATCTTATCAACCGCGGGGTCGATTCAATTTGTTGGCCGACTCCCGACGGGGAACTCAGAAGCCACATGGCTAGCGGCTTTACCGCGCACGTGCCGCCTTCGGATTGAACTTCTTTCATGTTGACCTGCTACCGTTCTCTATCGGCGAATGATTAAATCGGGACATTTTCTTCTTTTTTTTTTTGTAACTCTATCGTGCGGCCAGCGGATAAATCGATACACTTTATTTGATATACATTTTAAGAATAAAGACTCGCTCGGTGATGTGGTTTGCGATGTTGTTTTTCCACTTTGGAGTCTGGCGCAGCACGCTGGAAGCGGTCGAAAAAGTGCCTTCCCTCTAAAGAGGCAGCGTTCAATGGCATCGCGGTGAGTTTGCTGCAAAAAAGTTTCCAGCTTTTGGTCTATGGTAAGAGCTTTGGTCGGAAAATAAAAATAATAGCGTCCTGATGCTCTAAGAACTAGCTCTATTATATGTTGTATTGAATTGTATATGCCAGCTGGGCTGCCTCCCCTTTGCTTGCTACTTCGGGCTCAACTTTACGATAAGTTCCTTATCGTACGAGATATGAAATATAATACACTCGTGCCTTTGAATTGTGCCGCCGCCGCCGCCGCCGTCGTTGTCGCTAAGGGAGTTGCAATAAATAATGCATAGTTTTTGGGTTCGGTTTCAAACAGTTTCATAACTTTTCCACCACAGATAATTGAGATAGCGGATAAGTAATAGTTTTCTCCAGAGTTTTAAACGCGATTGGACAGAAAGCGGCAGCGTGCGCGTTGGCGAAGTCAGTGGAATCGATGAGATCGATCCCCGCACTGCCTATCGGCGTTGGTAGGTATATATATATCCGCTGGCCAATAAATTACCATGTGCGCACGCGGGTATCTGGGAGAATGTGTATAGGAGAACATCGAGGTTTATTCCACTGATTCTTGGTGGTAACAAATTGCTGATCCACCGCAGCCACTAATTTTGTTCGTCTCATAAATGATCGAACAGGATGCGTGCGATGGATTGAAAGTGCGGCCTCGCCGTGAGAATCTGCTTCCGAATAAGTGTAGCCAAAGGGGCACGGTAAAGTAGACTCCTTCGGCCAAGGGTCGGCGACCGTCTCCTTCGCGCCCCTAACGACGCCGACGTGTGCCTTTTGCTCGCCGCGTCCCGATCGCTCCGTCTTACCTCGACAACCGGAGCTTTGCGAAATTTGTTATCGGATTCCGTTAAAATAGATCCGAGCCAGCTTTTCCGCAAGAAAATTTCATATCAATTATTTATGAAAGCGTTGGTTTCATTCTAGAAGCTTTGTGTTGAATTTGATTTGTCCGTATATATATCTATATCTGGAGGTCGGCTTGGCTGGGGTTGGCGCAGGGATGAGCTGGGGAATTGGTAATATATCCGAGATAACACAGATGTACCCTGCTCCCGCCGCGGCCCGGGGAGCGAAACAAGATCCCCGTTTCTTCGCCGCCCGCCGGCTGCTTTCTCTTATTCGCGTTTAATTCAATTCGAGCCGGAGAATGTAGCTCTTCTATTTGCTTTTTCCACGATCGCATCCATCAAATTCATCTTCATCAGTCAACGGACAGACCGGATATTTATCTTATTTCTCGCAGATTGATCACAGCTTGAACGCTCGGTTTCTATTATTTGATTAAAAATGGGCTTTGCCCACTAATCGCGCTCGGATTGTTGTTATATACAATTAACTATGACAGTTCTATCGAGAAATGAATGATAACATTGATGCAATCTCTCGAATGAAAAGTAAAGACTCGTTTGGCTTCTCGCCCCATCACCGTGTCCGTGTGTTATCGCCTCCCCTCCACTAAGTTAGTCAGCGCCGCGTTTTAAAGGCCCCAACTCGGAGAGGGCCTACACACGAATCTGACAAGCGAGTTTCAATCAAAGCGTCGCGCGCGTGACTCGCGCTCCCGCGGACTCGGTCACGCTTTCCCGGACTTTCCCGGCCTATCCGCGCCGCGGTATCAGCAACGCCGCAGATGAAAAGCGCTTTTCCGCCACCCCCCCTCCCCCGCGCCTAGCCCGTCCCCATCTGCCCCTCGCCCGTATACATATCTAAGAGCGTGGCTCCACTTCCTATGAATATTATGATCGAATTAACATACGCTTAACGAGACGGGCAAAATGTTGCAGTCACGCCTCACGGCATAACTGAACTGAAATCTAATATTGTTTGAAATTATATACATTCGGTTGTTAAACAATTACGCCAGTACGGTCGCTCTGGTTCCGTCGGTTTATGGATCTTGTCTCGCCGTGTACCTTCTAACGGCGGCGCGTTCCTTCCATTGAGTAAGTAGTTATTTTGCTATCTTTGCGCGCCAGTAAAAAGGCTCAGTGCTGCTTCTTTGCACGGCGGGGCTTTATTGTCTGTGCAAAGAAACAATGGCGCGGGCGAGAGCGTCGTTTCTCGGGCATCTAGCGTCGGCGTCGCCGTCGCTAGATGCCGCTGATTAGCCACGGCAAGAAAAGACATGGACCGCGAAATTAAAAGAATCGGGATATTGCCGGCGCTGGCTGGAGCGCGGGAACGGCCGTTGCTGGAATGTCGGGCAGGATTACCGCGGTTCGGTAGCACGTATTGCTCGGGATTTGCACCGACGCGGCAAAGAGTCGGGTTCGCTTTTTAATTACGCGCCGCTAGACGAGATGCGCACAATGTTTCAATATTGGAGAGAGCCGGCGGCGTCCAAGTTCTCTTCTTCTTGGTCACCTTTGAGGTTATGAAAGTTTGCATTGCATGTGACTCTGTGTCCCCAGCGAAATGGTTCGAGATTTCGATCAATCTCATTTCAACGCTTTAGAGAAAAATGTGCAAGAATATAAATATTTTAAAAAGTTATGCTACAATATAGACTGAGCGAACCCTTTTCTACCTTGGCAGCACGAAGTTTCGCCCGCAACTTGCTCGATCTATGCATGTATATGCAGACAAGGCATGCCGCGAATAAGTCGCCGCGAACAGTTCGCGCAAGTCTTCCGGCGAAGGCTTAACGAAATATCATACTTTCATGTTCCGTCGAGATATTAGAAAATGTGCGCGAAATGAAATTGAAACACTCACACCACTGCACGTGTGTCTACGTCGTCTCTATGCATGCGAGCAAACGCGAGAAATACACCAACAACAAAGTAGGTTACATCTTTACCGACTACACCATGCATGTGTTGCCGAGTCATACCCGTCAATCCATCACTCCGGGAAATATAATATGGTAATTCAGTAATTTTCCAGCGCAAGCTTGCAAATGTGCATGTGGCGGGACGGGGCAACATTGCATTTTCAACCATGTACTTACAATGTAGCTGGAAATCCTGTGTATAACGATGTAACGATGTAACGAAGTAACGATGTTACGATGTAACGAGAGCGTGTAACGCGCATAAATGCATGCCCGTGATGTAGTCAACGATGCTCGCGCGTATAGGGCCTCGTCATCGGCTAGTTATCACAGAGGGCCAGGTTATTTCATTAGTATTCCGGCCTCGTCCTCTCTCTAAGAGATCTCGCTTCATAATAACGGTCGAGTATGCCCGGGCAATTTGTCATGGCACACAAGGGGTGCAGGTACTTTATACAAGACCTCCTCGCTTCTGCGGCTTCAGCCTCATCCTCCATGAAGCAGTCGACCCTCTTATCACGCGACACCCCTTGGGCGATTAATCGTTTGAATATTTAACTTATCCGTGATCTTTCGGTGTTTACCATGCCATAATTACGATCGCTGATTATGTGCAGAGTTACGATTTATTCTCTCCTTTTCGTGACATGCGCTCACTCCTGGACATTAAAGTGAGGGTTTTATGCTTTTATTTATATAGAAAACCGGCCAATCAGAATGACTCGGTATAGTTTTATTGTTTTTTTTATGTCGGTGCACGTAAAAAATGTGTTTGAGCTCAGCGCAGTTAATTAAAATATGTTCAAAAATGTAATTTTATTTGGAATTGAATGGGAATCAATCAGTGCCTTTGATGAATGAAAACGAGGACATGGATCGCCTGAGGGGGTCTGCGTCAAAGGCTGACGAGAATTTGTCAGAAGCACAGCGATATTCCCAGTCTCTTCCAAGCGATACGTCCATATCCCGAGTCTGTGCCTTACCAAACCTGGAGATCTTGTATACGAGTCATCATCATCTCTCTATTTGCTCGCACTGTGCAAATTTTATTCCCACAACACGCCTTGTTTTGATTTTCTATATCGCGCTTGATCGCTATATACAAATCTCAGAGGTGTAGTGTACTTGTAAAAATATAACCCGTTTATATAGCCTTAGTTATAACCATTTATATTCATTGGGCAACTTTTCTGATTGCAGTAAACGTTAAGAGAAGAATGTACTATATATTCTTGAAAAATTGTTCTACCAAGCCAGTCATTTCATTTCACGAAAAGTAAAGCTTTACAGTCAAAGCAACTTTGCTCCAACTGCCAACCGTCGAGTTCATGTTTCGGACGAAAATCTCTGCGGGATGGATTTCAAAAGACGATTTCGGTTAGAAGCAAGAATATAAGGGCATAGTTTTATTTTTGAATATTATAATACTATAGATATACCTCTAGAGGTATCTCGTGGGGCGGACATGTACTTTACTGTGCAGATATACACCCACGTCTAGCGAAATGTATTACACTGACTGGTGTAGTTTATATTTCTAGTGGCGGCGGCACGAGCTCCTTTCCAAGCCACGAGAAAATGAATGTGAGTTTCTGTCCAGACTATGGATATTTCTTGAATAAAACTGAGTGCATTGCGTATCTCGGGGACGAGGACCACTTCCACGTTAATAATAGTCTACAATGAAGACGGAGAACCGCTCTGGACGGAGGCGACGCCGAAGATTTCTCAGCGTCTGTTTTATTCGCACAGCGAATCGGATTGGATTCTTTTGTTGAGATCCACTAGAGTTATCTTATTCTCTTGACCGATTTAGAACTTCCAAGTAGGTACTGTAATATTATTCCAAGGTATACTCACTTAAGATCATGGAGCCCTATACTAATACCGATAATTATTTTATGGGCAGAGAAAAGCGGAATGCTAATGCACTCGAGATGTATTTATCAATAATTTAAATGAGTTAGTGTGGCGCTTCGTAAATGAAAAGCCAAAGCACTTACCTCATGCAAATGTAGCTCTAGTTTCCAATACATTTTAATGAGTGCACTGCTGTCCTGCCCTGAATCAGGATACCATGCATCCATCTCTTCCTCTGCTCACCCATTTGGCTCAACACTCCCATCATATATACATTTCGTACTCTTCGAACTCTTGTGGCAACTAACAAAAGACAAGAGTTCTGACTTTGGCGACAGTGTATCGAATATCTTTCCCCGTCGCCACCGCGTGCTACACACGCGGGATCACGAGTTGATCCCGGCACAGATCCTTGCTGATCCTGAGGACAGCTAACGGCGCCCTGATTGGAGGAGACAATAAGATCAAGACAGATCATCCTGTTTGCGGCGAATGCGATCGGTCTGTGCGATGCCGGATCTCAGCCACCGTGTCCTCGAACAAAAGAAAGTACACAACAGATGCCCGGATATCACGGGGGATCTCAGATGAAACTTGTCTCTCTCGGTGGTTGCTTTTAAATTTGATGTGAGGCTTTGGTTACTTACAGTCAATGCTGCATTTAGATTCGATTATAAGATGCTTTCATCCGATGTTTTTGAATTAATTTTACTATCCGTCAGTTGGATTGAATAGATATATTCACGGAGCTGACTCAATGCAAGAGAAGTAAGTCATCTGCGCATTGAACATGACAAGTAAATAAAAGTCAGTTTAGTTCAGTCATTCTCAGCACAAACTATAATGTAGTAAAGGAAGCATAACAGTTATTTATTGTGTTTTTAATGTTGTACTTGAACAGACTCTCGTATATTATAGCTAAAGGTCGGTTGTCCATAAATGTACAGCTCGCTGTTTTAAATAAGTACATTTCTCTGCCAGCGAAGACCACATCTTTGTTTAGAGAAGTATAAAAATGCAAACACCACCGGCAAATTGTCTGGCGCTAGCGATTCCAGTGCGAGTCAAATAGTGTGGGAAGCAAAGCACATCTCGCGAACGCTTTCACATCCACACCGGCAAAGCAGGCACCCACACAATTGCACAAACGGCGTCCTCCCTCGTCCCTAGGTCGTCGTATCACGTCTATATTTAATAGCGTCTTCGTCGTCGCGTCGAAATTCCTACGAGCACACACACACACACACACACACACACACACACACACACACCGTGTCATGTCCTGTATATGCCAATACTGCGCCATTAAAAATAGAACCTATACACATAATGTTGTGTAACGATTTTCACTCACGAAATTCAACATTCGAGAAAGTGTCGCATCTCTGGCGAGATGATTTTTGTGAATTTCAATATTATACACAAAACCCCCCGTCTAGTGACAGCAGCGCGACTGGCTTCACAACCATCCGAATGTAAAGAGCAGACAGGAAACGTCTTAAAAAGTAAGATTTCTTTCTGCTGCACCCACGCCATCACCGGCGCGGCGTGTCAACTCCAGAAAGGCGCTCGCCTTCTTCGGGGGGGAAGATAAATTCACGGTGAAGTTGATTGAGTTAGTCGTCACCGGGGGTGACAGGTTCGCGGCCTCCGCAAGTCCAGACCGAACCGGGTTTGCATGGTGAGTCCCAACGCTCTGGTCACCGGCTCGCTCCCCGCGGGACGGAATCGAGGTGTTTTCCGCGGCAACACACCGGCTCGAGCTGCGCACTTGCTAAGTGAATTACGTCGAACGCACGGCAAAGAGACAAGCCCACTTATTTCTACGCTCGACGTCGCGACCTTTTGCCAGCCCGACGCCCGACGCCCGGCGTGCGTAACGACGCCGTATCGATCTGCGACGAGACGACCGCGCTCGGGAATCTATAGCCACGTATAAGGAAGATTTATATAGCCAATAGCCGCGCTGGTTAATGACTTTGGGAAAATAATGTACTCCCTACAAAGACAGTCTATACATTCAATTAGTATCGAGCTAGTCTATAATGAGTTCATGCATAGACGGAATGTAGACACTGAGTTTACAGAGCAATAGATTCGCACGAACGTCTAGATCGAGCTTGCAATTAAGATCTTTCGACTAATTCGACCCCAGACAAAAATATCAACACGGCGGCCGTGGCGAGCGGCAGCTGTTGACGGTAAATCATCTGAATACGTCCCGTGGGAGTAGCCGAGGGGGTCGCTGGTGGGACGGGGGGGGGGAGGGGACAGGGAGGACGGGCTGAGATGGGATACGTTCACGACGAGGGGGGGGGGGGCGGGCAGATCGAAGAGCAGATTTGTTTTATCGTCTTGTTGGCAAAAGCTTACATTAGATCCCACCGTAGCAAGGAAACCGTCGTGCAGTCTCCCAGCTGATTGATACGATCAACGAGATATGTGAAAACTTTGTTGCCGAACCAAAGCCGCCGCGTGGTCATTTACAGAAGCGATGACTCAGACTCGCGTCAATTCCAACTTTCTCGGACGGGCGATATCTTCATATGAAAAATGTCAAGCGAACCGAGTTCGGCAAAGCTCGTCGCTGCTCGTTTCGCTGCGATGGCAGCTGACACTAAAACAGTGTGTATATGGCAGGGTCATTGTAATAGTACGGTGATAAATATGCACAGCAGCTAGTTGCTAATATTAATGAGCCTCCGGCGCTGGACGGTAATGGGAAGTCCGACGCCGGCCATTGCCGGGTCGTGTCAGCCCCGAGCGCCTTGGGAAGGCGTTGTCGTGGCCGCGCTCGTAGCGGTGCACGTCGGCCGCGAATGACGGCCATGAGAGGACGCCGTCGTCCTGGGATTACGCGGTATGGCGGCACGGGTTGAGTGGGATGGGGGGGGGAGGGCGTTTAGGGCACTCGTTCACCTCTCGACACGCGCTGAAGTGGGTTTTGTCGACGTGCCCCTGAACGCAGCCCGCAGAGCAGATCGCGGCACTTCCACCGGGCACGGCACCTCCACCACGCGTGTTTGTTGTCTGGCGCTGCTGTGATCTCTGTGAACGCACTTCGAGATGGAAATGTTGGAAATCAGTTGTGCAATGTTTAGTTTAGTGACACACTACGCTGCAATTAAAAATATTCCTATTAATTGGAGCACAGTTTTCGTGTAATTTAATAGCGAATCAAATCGCGCGATGACAAATCGCTTGGAAAAACGTGAAAATTTATCGAAACGTCAGTGTAACGAAATTAATTATTACTCTGCAATAATATATTCTCGCTTTGGTTCCTTTTGGGATCGCAATCATTGCATGTTTCCCGGGTGCTCGTTAACCTCGTTGCATTAAGACAATTACACTGCAACTCACGCGATTCACGCTAATGCGCCGACGCGGATGACTCTAATTCATATTTTTGCCATCCGTAAATTTCTTGGCTCGTTACATTTTATTTGTGCCATACCACAGATATCTGGGCACGGTCCCAGATTATGCATCGCAGAACAAGACAGACAAAATGGATGGTAACCTAATAGAAAACATTACTCTTAGAACCATCTATGCAATTTTCATAACATAGTACCTTTTCTCGTGTAAAGAGCACAGAGGTATCATAACTCACATATGATTGTTTCGCTCTGCAACGCCATTCGTAATCCCTATCTTGCTTGCTAACAGAATCCTAGATGGCCATTTCCCTGGCGGAAAGAACTCGGGAACACTAATTAAGCTGCATTGCAGCGCAACGAGCCAACCCGGAAATAAATAACGCGAGAGCTTATCTCTGCTAAACTCTTGCACAATTGCATCCGTCCATAAACGCTCATCTGAGAGCAAGCGACGTTAATAAAGCCAATGTCGCCGTTCACATGGCTTTGTTTCACTGGTTAAAAGTGCACAATTCCCTGACTGCATTGTTTCTACTTCCCAAATAGTCTGACGATTTTACAGTCTCCCTTGCGCAAACTATCGTTAAGAAACCAATTTTCCACATAGATATAAATGTACGACCGGTCGTAATTATTTCCAGCAATTCTGACCCGTCGATAAAAATGAAATCAAACCAAACGAATAAAGCGCCGCGCAACTTCCTTTTATATGCCGCGCGCACAACTTTTCGAACAACATTTTTACGGCGTTTGTTTGATTCAGCGGCGCCACCGTCGCCCCGGCTTTGGCCGGCTAGTCACTTGTGTGAATGTCGCTCTTATTAGTGGGCCGCCGCGGCTCATGCGGGCTCAGTCTTGTCACTGTTTGTGCTCGCCGAATCTCTCGTTGTGACAAACTACACTATTGACCTCTGCCGACACTCGCTCGCCGCCATCGACGCGGCGACGGCCGTACCGAAATCAAACGGGACCGAATACAGAACGTGACCTGCAGCGCTAAACAGAACCAGCCCCGTTTTCCTAGAAAAATAACATGGTTTCGTTTAGAACGGACTTCCTAGTTCCTAGACGTAATGATCGATACTTAAACTGCATTACATTTCCTCTCTCAGAGTGCTCTGCAGTTTGTCCATTGCGCTGTCCGAAATTTCAAACCACGAAAACACGTACCTCCACAGCAACTGTTCGGAACTTTGTATAATGAATATGATATTTGCACGCTTGTCGGTTGTCCGTGCCAGCATTCCGCCACACACATTCGCGAGCGGCAATGTCAAGTGACGTCACCTCGCATTTACTTTGACCGGTGCATTTATTTAGGTATATGAAAGCACAAAGTCGACTATATAATATGTACGTGTCCTCCTGGCGTCGACGTCATCGCCGACCGCCCCCCACATGCTGGCTGCTGTGTAAACGCTCTGACCACCGCCGGCCGGCGGCCGCCATGTCATGCACCTAGCTCTTTGCCGTTTGCGCCCGTGGCCCGAGACTTCACAGAAACACCACCGCGGTTTACTTGCTTCGATGCAAATAATCGCAAATAAAGAGGCACACTATAATTTTGTGTTGTTGTTTTAAGTTTTTCAACAAAAAACGAGTCCATATCACGTGCGCTGTCCATATGGCCTGTATGTTTTTCTATTGATATATTATATTTATACCTTTCGGACGTTTATGTTCGGTTTCCAAAGTTTGTTTTCCGCCGCCCCGACGCGGTCCGTTGGCGCGAGTGTGTTTGTGTTCCCATAGAGACACGATCGGCCCTTTTCGGGGACGCACTTTGCATGGGGCACGTCCGCCGCCCAGGGGGCGCTCGAGAGCCGCACGACCTCGGCCCTCGGCAAACATCAAAAGATATAGAGCCACATAAATCTGGTAATGGACGAGAATAAAGCAGCCAGATGAAAAAAAAAGAACTCTGTGCAGAATTGGTTATCAATACATTTCACAGTTTATCAGACCTTGTTCTAGAAGAGTATTGCTTTCGCCTCGCGCCTGCTTTTAGCTTAATGTACCATACTTTATATATATATATGAAGAGAGTCGCAGCTTGCAGTTGATAACAACTGAATATTGTCAATATTCTCCATTTGGCTCTCATTTCTGCTGACAATATCTCCCACACAGAAACCAATTTAAAAAAATCTCCCCGCTGGTTTAGTACACACATATCGAACATAGATGCGAAGATAGCTGAATTCAATCAGGAGCGCGCTGGGTCCAATCACATCACATCTAGTGCAGGCCTCCGCCGCCGCCGCCGCCGCCGCCACATGAAATCTAGATCCGAGTTTTCCTGTCACTTTCGCGGCACCAGCCCTCGCCAATTTCGCTCACACCCAGCATATAATTGGCAGCCCAGCAACAAAAGCCATTACTCACGCAGACTGTGGGCGCGTGGGCGCCGGGCATTTTAAATCTGCGTATAAGTGAATTATTATTTTGACAAGAAGCGTGCGCGCGCAGGCGCGCCCAAGGCAAACAATGTGCATATTACATTCGCCGTCCGCCGAGCTGCGGGACGCGAATGAATCGCCCGGCCGCTTCCGGCCGAACGGCGGCGTCCATTTCACAGACGCGCGGACGTTTAACGCATTCACGCTGGGAGACTTACACGTACGTACACACTCATGGGCGCGATCGCTTGGGCATACACGTCACAATGTGTGAGGCATTACACGCAACCGAGTTATTTGTCATTTATAGTTAATCTTATCTGCAGCGAACTGTGCGTTTGTTATGGGCGCGCAATACGCACCACTAAATTATTTAATAGCCGTGCGTTGAGTATACATGTAACGCGTGTATAGTTGTGCGGCGTTACAATAAACTCGAGTTAGCATCAAATAAATGTCCCTGAAATGCTCGTGCAGTTTGTCTTTCCCGCGAGTAATTGCTTTGTGAATTTGTGTGGTGCGGGCGGCGTTTTGCAGGTGTATACCGGGCGCCAGCATGGCCGTCATGGCATACGCGAATGAGTTGGCTTGGAAAATTCGGCCGGGCATCGCTGCCGGATTGGATGAAGGACGGCTGACAGGCAGTTTCTCTTGTTGCCACTCGCCGCGCTCGCGTCTCTACCACACACACACACACACACCCACCCTCACACAGATGTGTGATTGAATTTCTCGTTCGCCCACGGCCACCTATGTACCTTTGCATGCGTGTGCGTTTGTTCCCCGCGCTCCGTTTCAATTCATTTGAACAAATATTTGAAACGCAGAGATGGATTTTTGCAAAAATGAAACAATTAGACGCGCAGCCTCGCGTCGAATTCGCTCGCCTGCGATTAGCGCGCCGCGTCGACACGTGCGGCCAACGATCGAAACTCGCCGGCCGGACACCGGGGGATCGGTGTATACCGATTGCAGTCGAAACTCGTTCGACGTCGAATCGATGGCCGAGGCTCGAAGGCGGCCAGGGTGTTTGTCATGCGGCGACCGTGCGTCGAACGCGGACGGCTATGCGTCTCACGTCGCCGTCGACGCTGGCTGGCTGGCTGCCGGTCAACGGGCTGACCTTTGCTACCTTCGCGCAGAGCTACAACCATCTGGGAGGCGTGTTGCGCTCGGGACGGCTACAAGCGAAAGGTGGGCCGTGGGATGAATGGGCGATTAAACATTTCGAGATAAGAGCGTAATCCAGCTGAGTTGACGTTAGCGGACCCTCTGTTTCTTCGCCCCATTTTCTTGGACCGTATTTTATGGAAGAGAGGAAAGGTCCTTGAACTGGAACATTTGCTTTATGTTCTAAGACGAAAATATGGTAATAATAATAGTGCCGTTCAGGACGCACCCTAGCGTGGAAATCATTTGGAAAAACTATAATTCGCAGAGTGCTGCTCGGTATTTGCATTTTAATGTTTGCCAAGAGATAAAAAAAAAAACGCGTTCACACGTATGTGTAGATAAAAGGCTGACGATTTCATTCTGAAACAATTGTTAAAAAATAACAAATCTCGCCAGTTTTTTTCCGTAACTTATCGCGGACGCAGCACAACACAAACTGCCGGCACTTTTGCCCCGCTCGGCAGCAAAACGTTTCGACTCGGCGCCCCATTGTTACCCGATTACACGCCAAGGGGTCGTCGGGGGGTGGGGGGGGGGGGGGCGATCTCGCCACACATTTGCGCCGTCAATTTCGTCAGATTTATCCCGCGTCTATACGACGCACGCACTCCACGCAATGCGTTGGCACACTCTGGCGGTAGGGCCACGTACTCGAGCCGGGGGGTCGCACAATGCCCGGGCGTGTTTACATGGCCACAGGCGCGGGGGTGTGGGGGTTTTCGGCACGACAATGCCGAGACCCATTGTCCGTCGGGATAAAAGACTGGACTATCGGCTTAGTGCATTTCACTGCGTCCACCATTCCGCCCGGGATCAACGATAGTCGCATTCATCAATGTGCCCTCTAGATTACTCTCGAATTCCAATAGATATCGGTATGGATTCAGGATGAGTTAGGACGGTAAAATTTTCACGATAAAATATGATATTTTATCTCGACTGTTGTGAAATACTGTTTATTGATATAATGTCGAAGCTTATCAAGAACCAGGAGATGATAAACATTGTTGGTAGAGTCGTGCATAATTTATAGATTCCGACCCGAAACGGAATGGCATTGAAATGAAATGAAAATAAATTATTTCTGTCAGTGTCGATCGCGCACGAGATTGAATAGAATTTTATTTTTCGTGAATTCTCTATTGTAAATGTTTTATTACTATTTGCTATAGTACAATGCATTAAAGCCGAAATTATTCATGCCCGTTCAGTAGAATCCCACCAGATATGCCCTTTTACCTGGCTCCACTCGCATTATTTGCTAAGCTCAGTACCCATCACATATTTCCATGATTAATTTAGCTTCGTTAAGCTAATCAAATCAAAGAGTTTAGTTTAAAAAGCGACGCGTTTATATTCGATTAACCGCTCTTCGTGAGCATCCCATTTAACGTGTATGCCTTCTTCACGGTTGAGCGATACCCTATTCGCGATTAAGTACACACAAGGAAGCCGTCCGTGTCTTGTATGACGGCAAGTTTTTGACGACCCCTAAATTCATCCAAGTATGCATCGCAACTTTGTCAACATCTCCTCGCCAACGATTATTATCACCACGCCAACCAAAACTACAACAACGTCGGCTAACTTCGGTGTAAACCGCCGCGTTATATCTCCCGACCCGAAGAGCGGATGTCGTGGAGCTTTGCGACCGCGCTGCAAGATATCGTTTCGGTCATCCAGTTCGGTGGTCCCTGAGTCTGTGCGAGCGCCGCCCCCCCCCCCCCCCCCCCCCCCGCCCCGCCCGATGCATGTCCCCGTCGTTACGTAGTCGGCCGCGCGCGATCTAGGCCCAGGGAATTATTCCGGAAACCGGCTCAGAGACGGAAGAAACGCGGACCCGGCCGGGATAAGCCGGAAGTGGACGTTGTGCCGCGGGGCGAGTCGAAAGGGGCAGTCGGGAAGCCGACGTCAAGATCCTCCTTATCGCAGCCTCAAATGGCACTGTGCGCTTTCAAGAGAGGCGCGCCCGTCCTCTGAGCATGGGCAACGTGAAATCCCTCGGGTTACCTTTCAGATATCGTGCGTTATTCATAGATGAGAACCACTGCGTTTGCGTGCGTAATTTGAATCCAAGTCACAATTAAACGGTAATGGCTAACGACGCGCTTCGTTCGCGATGAGTTATTTGATAATTAGTGGCGTTTAAAACTTTCATAACCCTTCGACGTAATTCGCTCATACAGACACTCGTTTCCCACCCCCTCCCCCCGCCCCGTCCCCGCCCATTTCGCAACCCCTACACGCTCTAAAGGGAAATGTTTTATTAAATATATTCTTAGGGGATAATCCGAGTTTGTAAAGAAGCTAAGAAGACGAAAGGGGTAGATAAGAAATCTTTTAGTGCGCTCTTTAATGCTCGCGGACTGCGAGGGGTGGATTATTAAGTGAAGGCAGGGGTGCACGGTTCGCTTTTGTGTGCGCTCTTCTGCCTGCGCGCGTCTGTGTGCGTGTGTTTGTGCGTCTGAATTAGACAATTCCCTCAAGTGTTTGGAGTGAAATTAGGGGCAGATTAGCGCAGTGCCGTCAGGGTAGTTAGGGGCCGCGAGGAATAACAGTGGGTGCGCGGCAGGGTGAATTACGCCACACGCATTGTTTCTCTCCGAGGAGAGCCGTCTTGTAATTCTGTTGACTCGTTAGGTTACTTTGGGCAGAATTAAGACGCGGGTGTGTTTTAAGATGCGCTAATCAAGCTGAGATTGTCCGTGTAATTAATATGGAAGTACTGAAGCATGGTTCATGGGCAGTATGCGCTAGGGCCGAACACGGCTTGCGTGTACTATTTAAATGATAAATGCATGCAAAAGGGAATTCAATTGCATAACATGGTCGCTAAACAGCAAAGGAGTGGCCGTCGAAGAGGTAAAACGATGCTAGACAAATTTGCTCGCTCGTATACCTTTTGCTTCATTTTTTCATCCCGATAATTTCCTGCGGTGGGAAACGCAATAACTGTTTATCCCGTGACTTGCAAGTTTCTCGTGATTGTTCCCGCTTTGTTGTAAGACCGCATTATGCCGTGCGGTCTCTCCGGTACATAGCATGTGCTCGCAAATGCATGTCAATGATGCGGCATATGAAATAACATTTTCGTTTTATATTACATGTGTCATTCGAAGAGAATTACTATGAATGCTTATCAAAGGCGTCCTATTTTCATTGTGAAATTTAGGTCAAAATTATTGCCAGGTGAATGCGATGCCGAAATAGTCCACTACATTGGCTCTTTTTACTCCCAGTTTTATTTGAAAATCTGTGTGCTCTCTGTGCACACGTTATTTTCAGCATTGTATACTCAAGCACACAGACTTGTGGAAACTTTGTAATTGTAAAATGTCGATGCAATTTGGGTACATATTTATCCAAGTTTCCGTTGAATAATTCTTAGTTCTTTCCCCGCCGTTGTTGGTCGAGGCTGTGAAAAAAATAGCACATTATTTCAATATACGGATCTTCATTTGAAGACGTAGCATTGGAAAGGTTCACTTTCGTACATTCAAAGTTCAATTAAAACTAATTTCATTTAAAATTTTTCCAACTTAAATTACATTGGTTCTTTTTTTAACGTTTGAAACTCCGTCCTTGGCAAGTCATTTAGCTTAGATGTGAATATTATTAATTAAATGTCTAGGAATTCTACATAGTGATCCCGCAATCTCTTTAACGTAGAAAAGTTGACTCCATTCCAACCATTTTGGCATCTTTGAGTTGTCAGGCATTTTGACATCATCCCTATTATGGCCATTCATTGATGTTTGTTGAGGTTAATTGAATTCAACTTTTTATAGATTTTCAAGAGATATTTCGAGGTTCTGAAATATTCAATTGGTTGTCCAAAGTGTGAGGATTCCGTAGATGTTTGTTTCGTTGCGATCAGATAACGGGTGTGGCCTGGAAAGTGTATCCAGTAAGAGGTAAATTCTTAGCTGGAATTTACCCTTAAGTACATCTTTCAATATACCGGATAAACATGGTTATTTTAAAACTCTTGTAAGTAATTGACGAGTGAATCTTGCGAACTGAAAATGGTTTAATTGGTTGTCCGAAGTGTGAAGATTCCGAAAATATAGGTTTAGTCGCGATCCGACGAAAGGTGTGGCCTCGAAAGTGTATCCAGTGCGAGGTGAAGGAAGCGGCTTGACTTCGGAGCTCATTGAACGCTCTTAAGTATCAAAAAACGTTTTGCAAAAATATCAATACGAACATCCGGTGGACGTCGAAAAGGTAACGGGGGATAACTTGCGTTCAACGTTCACATTCGTCAAACGTTCGATTTAGGTTATGCCCGAACGTTGAACGCAAGTTATCCCCCTGTTATAGCTTTACGATAATAAATACGATGTCTACCGAACATACGTAACAACGGTATTTGTTGTGCCAACTTCTTATCCACAAAATTGCTCATTGACAGGAAGGTAGCATGTTTTTTTCTGAATTTAAAACACAAAACGCGATTCTGTGTTTCGCGATATTTTTTATGCCCGGCGCCGAGAGCCGAGCGTCAGAATGCCAACGTCCCACTTGCACGATTCAAAAGAGTTCAATCCCCACGGCAGCGTTTTCATTTTCCAGGTCGTAACATCTGGAATAATTTCCACTGCTATTTCCTTTGTAGCGAACTGAACAAAAAAAAACACACACACACACACACACACAGACAGAGTCTAATTGACAGAGAAATGCAACTGGCATTAACGCCATCTTCGTGTCGGGCGCGTTTCGTGGGGCCAGCAACGTCGAAATGCGCCCTCGGGCTTGCCACCCCCGCCCCTCGGCGTTGCGCGATTATAGGGGGCGACCTTGGTCCGGATTCCCGGCACGGAACCCCCCCGGTATCGACTGTTGTGATTTACACGCCACAGCGGACCGGTCAACGCGCGCTATGGGCGAAGGCTGCTCGGTGCATTATCGATTGCCGGGGACATACACTTTATAATACACTCTTGGCGGCGCCCTGACCCATTTCATTTGCCCTCCCCCACTAACCGTGCCAAAGAAATGTGGACCACAAACGTTTTAGTCGTCGCGGTCTCGCTCGTGTATCTGAAGTCGTCGACGGCCACCAATGGGATAAATAATACAATGGACCCGGAGACTGGAATATTGATTGAAGCACTGAAGCGCTGCATGATTCACAATTGTACCCGGTGGCACTAGTGGTTTCTTTGATTTGATGCTAAATATTCAATTGACTAATTCCGAACTTGTCGTTTTGTGTATATGTAGTTAAATTACATACAAGCACGGAGGGTTACGACCTGGGTGCGGCATGTGGGAACGGTATTGGATGGGAAACTAGTAAGATACAGTTCTCGTTGGTTTAATTGAAAGGGAATTTTGTTTAGTTCAGAAATTACTGCTTCTTGTTTTATAACTCATCATATGGAATGACGGAATGATTCAGAGCCGTGGTTAGATGGTGGTAAGGTGTTCGGTAATGCTCTGATGAGACTGACTTGCGGTCCTAAAAAGAACCTAGGTCGACGTTTCGTCGGTGTTGGCACCGACATCTTCAGGACTTGTGGCCTGAAGATGACCTGAAGATCCTGAAGAGAGTCCTGAAGATGTCGGTGCCAACACCGACGAAAAGTCGACCTAGGTTCTTTTTAGGACCGCAAGTCAGTCTCATCAGAGCATTACCGAACACCTTACCACCAGCTCATCATATTGTTAGCTATCAGCGGGACAGCCCCATTGGTATACCTACTTTGGTAAGTTTTAAATTAGCAAACTCTTCTTTGACATTTTTATTTGCAAGAATATGCTACGGAAATAATAAACCACTGCTTCACGCTCGTAGATTATTCGGAAGGAAAACTTTTGATCATTCAACATTATTTCACTTCCCACACAGGAATACTCACCTTTGTGATGGGCACTATGCTTAAATATAATTCCCGAAACTTTGCACTCGGAGCGGCGACAATGATCAACGGACTTACACAAACAACCTCGACGCGGAAAATGCCCGGCGAATTTCCCGGAGACCGCATTTTCCTCGTGGCGACGGTCGCAATTCACACGCGCGACATTCTACTGGCATGAGGTTCGCGACTTTGCCGCCAGGATTGAGCCGCCCGAGCAAGACTTAGTTAATTAAACGGGCATTACGAAGCCCCCCCCCCCCCCCCCCCCCCCCGCCCCGTTACGGGACACGAGTTTTTCAAGCTGTTCTCTAAAGACAACACGGCAAGCGCGTCATAGACCGGCTCATGTATATACCCAGTGATTGTCCTAAGTCGACAGTCAGAAAGTCTTCCACTAACGGCGGCAAGAACCATGTCGATTTTCAACATCTAAGATGCATGAATACCAGCAATTTCTAGTTTGATAAGTTTGGAAATTAGCCTTGCCATCAATTAGTTCGTAACATAATTATAATATTGTGTGCTTCTTAGAATGTAACAAACAGTCATTTCAACGCAATTACCAGCAATAGAGTAGCAAAAGTTCAGTTCACTCAATACTGACAAAACTAACATCTCTAGTTATCTAAGTTCTATAACTACAAACCCATGTAGAACATTTTACTGTTTCAGCTGATAATATGCTATGCGAAATTCATAACGTTTCATTAGTCAAAATATCTACCCCCTCCCCCCCCCCCCCCACAGCTTTCTAGAAACTATTTCAAGTAACATTGCATGTCCTTGTGCAGTACAGTACATGTGAAACGATCTACTTACGACCGAAGCCGCCATAAAATAGTTCCAATATAAATTCATGTCTGCAATTCGCATTGATTGCCCGCCTGGCCGCGTTCACCTGATGGTATCAATCCTTTTCGCCCAGCCAACAAACAGCAATACTATCGCATCACGGCAAGGCGAGCCAAGTCGGAGCGCCCGTCCCGCAGCGTTTATTGCTGCTTGTAGCTGCTTGTCGCTGCTTGTAGCACGACTACAATGTCGCCCTCCGAGCTTGTTTGCCCCGCAACAACACCGCTCTATCCCCCCAATACCCGATTCCCGAGTTGACGCCGGGTTTCGGGCCCGTGTTGACTCTATCCGTCCCCCCCCCCCCCCCCGTATACCCCATGCCTGATATTGACTTGCGATTAATTTAGGACAGGGACAGAGAAAAGATGCGCAAGAAAAACGGCTCAGTTGAAACGAGCACGGAAACGCCCGGCGAAATGCTCGAAAACAATTAGTTCGCAACGTTGAGGTTATGGCATGCACAGCTTTACTAATGTCTAATAATCGCTAATGGTCTCCCAGGATAATCCCCCCTAAGTATACAGCTAGAGGTTACACATACTCTTATTACAACATTGTGTGTTATGTGACTGGAGCTAATTACATCTGATTGATCATTCCGATTCCGAACGGGCATTAGTGCTCGCGGGCGGACGAGCGCGACCCGCCGAGCTTTAGTGCACCCGCAGCGTTCGTGGCGACGATGGCGTCGATTCGAAATGCATGTCCGGTCTAATTGAATCCAGATCGGTCAGAAGTGATCCTCTCGGCACGAACGGTTTAGAGTGCGGCTTACCGTCCCCCGTCCCCCATCCCACCCCATCCCACCCCACTCTTCAAAGGTAACAGACTTATAGATTATAGGACCACTTTGATAATCTGAGTTTACCATTGACGTAGATCGCATTAGAGCTTGGCGGACCGTTTAACATGCTTTATTTCAACGACTGTCGTGATCAAAGAGTACAAATGCTCGACGTCGAGCGAGCTGTATTGCAAAATACGCGATCGAGAATCGAACGTCGAGTCGTTTGTTCGGTCGCAAAGTCCGCGTTAGAGATATGCTAAGCGACGGCGAATTTCGGGCCACGCACTTTGAAACAGCTTGCCGACGCTCGCTAAGTCACGCGGCCCCAAAGATGTTTACACCGCGCTTTCGCAAAACTTTGTCGACAGGACAGCGACGACGACGACGGCGAATTTCGACGCGGCGCGCCACGCAACGAAACCTGGAAATATGTCCAAACTTTTGTGTACGTCGCCGCGATGCTCGTGGCGTGCGCTCCGTCTATTCATGCTTGTAAACCTACTTTATTGTCCCCGGAGGGATCAATTGGGGTGTGGGAGGGAGCGGCAGAAATCAAGCAAAAACATCCTAAGACCAGCTTAAGAAGCAGACGTAAGATGGCCCGGTCTTATGGCTATTGGACCAATGATTTAGCTTATTTTTTTGGCCAAAAAGAAGAGAGAGGGAGAGAGGAGACAGGGAGGGAAGGAGATAGCGGGAGAGAGAGAGAGAGAGAGAGAGAGAGGCAGTGGGCGGAAGAAGTCGCGCGTTCGCGAATAAGAATTTGTTTTCCTAGCACTTTGCCGGCGCTGGCGAGCCGCTATTTGCTCTGCAGCGCTGGCGGCACCCACGCGCCGCGTTGTCGACTGCATGTAAAACGCCCTCGTCCTGCCGCGCCGCGCCGCGCCGTGCACTTATCGCGAACCAATATGATGTTAATAGATTCTGCTTCATGTCGTTTTATCAGCGACGATGCTGGCGCCGCCCTGTGCCGTGAATGTGTAAGTATGGCGGGTGGTTGGGGCGGGGCGGGGGCGGGGGGGGGCGGGGGGGTGTGCAAGACGAAGTGGCCCCCCGAGGGCTCGAAGCCGAGTCCGATGGCTGTCCAGGGACTCACTTCTCATGAAGCTACATAGCGGACATCACCCAACCAATCATCGCCACCAAGAGGCTGCGGCGACGCGGCCACGCAGAGTTTCGCCAAACGCTTCGGATGTTGCGTCGCAGTGTCATCAGAGTATCGCCGACCAATTAGGTCATTCCTTTTTCTCTTTCTCGACGTTATTCTCTCTCTCTCTCTCTCTCTCTATTTTCATCTCGCAGCGAATTACATGCCAGTTTAAGTTAGGAACCGCTCCGTCGAACACATCGATGCGAGGCCGCGCGACGTCCAACTCTGCCACTCGGGGCTTAACTGCTTCAAGATATCATTTCTCCACCGACTCCACACATAAACGATCAAGTGTACAAGTTACAGTTCCATCCGTGGCCGCATCAAAATCGGACCGCTCGCGATGCTTATATATAGCGACCCGTATTTACGATATATCCGTCGAAAACCGAGTTCGCGACGCAGTGAACTTGTACACAGCGTAGGCCGTTGTAATTTTTACCCGCCCCTTCCATTCGCGGCGTAAGCGTTGACTTCATGGCTAATAGATGGCCGGCCAGCCGCGCACTAAGTGCCGGCGTCGACCGTTGCTGCGGCGTCGGCTGGTATTGTGTCGGACCGGACCCGGTCCTGCCCATCGCGTCCTTCGGCGAGATAGCATTATAATGGCGTATTCGCAGCGCGGCCAATTGGCCTTATCTAATGGTCTGCCAACACTCTGTAATAGTGGGATATGCTCCTGCCAGCCCATTCAAGATTGCATTTAATGGAAGATTAACGCTATCGAGATGCTGGCTGTACAACGCATTTATGGCATATTGCAGTGTTGGTTTTGGTACATTATAATATAGTCATGCTCACAAGTATTAAGTATAAGGAGTAGCTGATCAAAGGGAGTTAAATAATTATGTTTTAAACCGATGGTGTATTTAATTAAATCGAGTTCGTTTTTTGTATAAAACATTTTTCTTTGGTTGTTCGTGATTGAAGGATGGCTGCAGTAGAATTTAACAATTTTTTTAATTCTCCAACAAAAGCTACCGAATTAAAACTATACCGGCTCGCCAACTTATTTCTTCGCCTAAACTTTCCTGTCACATACTTTTGAAACCAACTTACAGATGAGAAATTGTTTTAATTTTAAATTCATTACTTATTTCTTACATTTCTGACCTGGTTTTCATAACTCCACTTGCCTCGCGCGTCGAGATTTAAATTATTCAACAAAACTTCTGTCAGCCGGAGCTCGCGATTCACGACGCGAACAGTCGGGAGTGTATTTCAATACAACGAAATTGTATTTCTTAATTAATGGAATTACTGGCTTGATGACGCATTGTCTCAATCTAAACCAATAAGATAATATTGTGACAGCCCGTTTCTAGTACGTCCCACTCCCTGCGCGCCGCGTATTATGCAGCCGCCGTATATTCATTAGCCGTATATACACACCCGAATGGCTGCCAGCGTATTTATATCTAAGTTTCTCCGCGCCTATAAGTTTTCAAATTTATGCACGAAACGAATTCTCATGAATCCGTTAATCGCAAGCGATTCACTCGTTTCTCGGAAAAAGCTTATTAAGGGGACAGTTCAGTTCGCCGGAAAGTGGCTTTTCAGACCAAAAGTTGCCGACATTTAAAGGCCACATTGTTTAAGTTATCATTTCAATATTTCAGTATGTTGTAGACAAAAGACGTAAATTAGGGCGAAAATGGCACTTTTTTCGAAAATTTTCCTCTGGAATGCTAGAACATACCCCGAAACTCTTAATTTTTTACCCTTTTTAGAGCCATGTATACGAAAGTGCAAAGAAACATTGGGGAAAAGGGCCATGTTAGCCCTTATTTATGTCTTTTGTCTACAACATACTGAAATATTGAAATGATAACTTTAATGTTGTGGCCTTGAGATGTCGGCAACTTTTGGTGTATTTCAAGAATCTTAATTGATCAATTTTCGACTTTGGGCACCCCATGTGAAAGAAATAAGACACGAGGACTCGGATCATTTTACACTGATTCCACCTTCTTAGGGGTGCACCAAGTTTGAGTCAACTCTTCAAAATATTAACAATCGTAACTGTGCTCGAGCCTTAAAGATAATTTCGTCGCGATGGCAACTGCCACTCAGATCGCAGCCACGGTGGCGCGAGATCGCCCCGAACCCGGCACCTCCACCGCGCCAAACTCCCTAGCGGCCGGCAACTTTTCCCGGCGTCGCGACATCCGACCGACGCTTGTGTTGAGTTTCTGACATCGTCGTCGAGGATCAAGCCGCGAGCCCGGCGAGTTCCGATATCTCTCTAATGAATCTGTCAACTGTCACGTCTGAACAAATTAAATCGCCGGGTTGATTAGCAGCAGTGGCAGTGCGTCTTAATTGCTACTTTATATATTGTTTGTGACAACTTGTAGTGGATTCATTAGTTTGCCTCGGTCCCGGGCCGCGCGCCGTCAACGCTGGCTGTCTTCCGAGCGTCATTGCTTGTCTTGCTGGCAGATAAGTAATTAATTCCGTTTGTGTAAGAACTAAGCCGACGTGTAAGTGTATTTGCTGCTCTGGTTAGCATAGCACGCGGCATTAAATCCGTAACGCGTAACAATATGTTGCTGACACTTGCCAGCCAAAAATAATGGAATTCCCACCGATCGATTCTTGCACGAAGCACCCACACACACCCACACACTAGAGTTGGTTTTTTTGCACTTTTTCCCCCCCCCCGTTTGATGTATGTGTGCCATATTATTAAAGTAGCCTCCAGCTCGCGCGTATCATCACAGAGCGGATTGGAACAAAGTAAAAAAAAACAAAAAAAAACTCTTCGCGCAACGTAAAATAATGTTCGTATACACGTCCACGCCGACATTCACACACACACACACACACACACACACACACACACACACACACACACACATGTATTTAATTATCATCGCAAACACAACACAATTACCCAGAGCTCTCTGGTTTGTGGTGCACGACACAATAACGCCGTTTACGATGTTAATAATGACAAATTCATTGTGCGACCGATGCGATGCACAATTCTGCAGTACGTGCGTGCGTTTGTGTGCAGCATACCAGCATTGAGGTGTGCAACATTGTAACCAGTGGAAGGAATGCTGGGTACATACACTAGAATTAATTTGAGTTTGCCACTTTTTGGGGATCTCTAATCATGGAGTACCATAACATAGAATCAAATTATACAAAATTAAAAAAAATTAAAAAGGCATTTATAATTACAATTATTTTATTTACATTTTACTCTTTACAAATCGTAAAAGAGTAAAATGATACTTTACTGCGAAGTCCACCAGGTTGTGGTAATCTTAGGCTAACACGACATGTACTGTGATTTAGAGGGGGGGGGGGGGCGTTTGCTATCATCTACGTTTTCTTGCTCATCGATACTAACCTTGAATCCATAGCGAACATTTCCACATTTTTAAACCTGGATTACTTGTGCGTAAGTCGATTTGCTTTTAGAAAGAGCACTAAAACGTGCGCCCACTTCTCTCTGGATTCCTTACAAGCACTTATATTTTTGTATTGCATTCCCATTTACCTTTAAGTTTACATAAATGCTGTCTGGAATGAGTACATTTAGTGTTGAAACCATCAATTGTATTTAAATTTCGCAAACGTAATTAGTAAATAAGCTAGAAATGAGTGAACCCGCGTATATACCAGCCTATATCGTTGAAATAAATGTAAGTATATACGCTAATTTCGTTAAAATAAAGGCTGAGTGCACGCCGTACACTAGAATTAATTGAGTTTGCCATTTTTTAGGGATATCATATCATAGAGTACCATATCATTGAATCAAATGAAAAGTTTTTGTCATTTCCATTAAAAAATGCATTTATTATTACAATTATTTACATTTTACTCTTTACAAATCGTAAAAGAGTAAAATGATCCTTTACTTCGAAGTCCACCAGGCTGTGGTAATCTTAGGCTAACACGACATGTACTGTGATTTAGGGGGGGGGGGGGGGCGTTTGCTATCATCAACGTCTTCTTGCTCATCGATACTAACCATAGCCTAAATTAACACATTTTCAAACAAGGATTACTTGTGCGTAAGCCGTTTTTCTTTTAGATAGAG